>CM077165.1:160879622-161076451 GCA_039583875.1 Platanthera guangdongensis | reverse complement strand
ATAAGCTTTAGGAACATGCATTTGGATCATGAGGGAGCGGGCAACATCCAATAAATGACGGTTCTTGCGTTCGGCAACCCCATTTTGTTGCGGGGTATACGCACAAGAGGTTTGATGGAGAATCCCGTATTCCGTACATAAGGTGGTAAAGTCGTGGCTGGTGTACTCACGAGCGTTATCAGTACGGAGAGTTTTGAGGGTGGTATGGAATTGTGTCCGGGTCTCGAGGACAAAGGCCCGAAACACCCGGGGAAGCTCGGAGCGGTCGCGAAGTAAGTAGAGCCACGTGGTGCGGGAATGATCATCAATAAAGGTTAGAAAATAACGATAACCACATATACTAGGAATCCGAAATGGACCCCAAATATCCGAATGAACAAGATCAAAAGGAGCCGCACTCCGAGTACAATGCGAAGGAAACGAAGAACGTGGCTGTTTGCCGAGAATACATGAATCACACTGAAAAGACGTAAAAGAAAGATCTGGAAGAGCCCGCTGGAGAACTGGCAGAGGGCATGACCAAGGCGGCGATGCCAGGCAGTGGAGGAGACGGAAGACAGAGCGAGTGGAGAGGCATCGAGAAGGTAGAGCCCATTCCGCAGCTGACCTTTACCAATGGTAGTCCGCGTCCGTCGATCCTGTATAACAAAAGAAGAGGAAGTGAATATAACAGAACAATCCAAGTCACTCGTAAGACGCCCAACAGAGAGTAAGTTAAAAGGGGAACTCGGAACATGAAGAGCCGAGCGAAGAACGAGAGATGGGGAAATAGAAAGATCAGCCGAGCCGGAAACAGGAACCAGCGCCCCATTGGCCACGGTGATGGACTTCGGAGAAGGAGAACCCGAGTACTTGGCAGGTCGTTGCGAAGTAATGTGATGAGTAGCGCCAGAGTCCATAATCCAATCCGGGCTGTGGGAGAGACAAGCAGTACCTGTGTGGGAGACAGAGGCGACGGAGGCCGAGGGGGATTGAGCAGCCCCTGGAGATGTTGTAGCTGAAGGCGGACGGTCTCGAGATCCGGAGGAGCATCAGTAACGGCAGAAGCCGTCGGGCGAGGGGGTAGCCGAGTTTCTTGTAACAAGCCGCCTCAAGATGGCCATCCCGGCCGCAGAAGGAGCACTTTGGCCGGCCACGGCCGCCACGGCCACGGCCCCGCGAGCCCAACCGTCCCCCCCGAGTAGAAGGAGGAGGAGGAGAGGGTAAGAGCGGAGGGGCATGCTGAAGGAGAGCCGGTGGAGAAGGAGCTGGAGGATCTGGAGGAGGCGAAACCCGGAGAAGCATGAAGCAGACATCCGAAAAAGAGGGCGTAGTAGGAGCGGCCAGGATCTGAGCACGAAGACTGTGAAGATGAGAAGGAAGGCGAGCCATAAGGATGGCAATGCAAGCAGCTTCCTTCTGAGCCCGCTGAGCAGCAAGATCAGTGGTCGGCGGCTGGTGTTGGATCCAGGCTTCAGCAAGCGTTTTAGCCCGGGCGACAAACGAGGTCATATCTGAGGCGCCGCCAGTGTCAAGAGTGAAGAGATCAGTGAGGATGTCAAAAAGATGCTGGAGGCTATCGCGGCCAGAATACAAGGATTGAAGCTCATCCCACATAGCCTTGGCGGTGTCGTGGTACATAGCCATTTGATAGGGCTCACCATCCAAGGAGTTCAGAATCCAAGTCTGAACACGACCGTCATTACGAAGCCAATCATCCGTAGGTGGAGAAGGAGGTGCCTGAGTAAGGTGCGGGAGAAGGCCCTTAGCCTGGAGAACCCGCCGAACAGAATGTACCCAAGGGATAAAGTTCTTCTTGCCAGAAAGAGAGATAGTAGTGATCCGGAGCTCGTCACGGAGATCAACAGAACAGGTCGGGCGGTCTGGAGGACAAGCCGGAGGAACAGGGGGCGGGCTGGCCGCTGAGCTGGGAGAAGAACCAGAGGAAGTCATGGAGACAGGCCGCAACCCTTAGACAGGGAAGGAAGAGGGCCGCGGTTAAAGAAATAAACCGGGCGGACTGAGACAAGCCGCACTGGACGGAGACAAGTCGGGCGACCAGGCGACGGGAGAAGATCGCGACCAAAATGCAAGCAGGAAGGAGACAGCTCGCACGGTCAGGCAGATCGTATGTGCCGGACTGAGACAAGGTGTGCCGGACTGGGACAAGTCGCGTCGGACTGAGACAAGTCGCGCGACTAGGAGAGAGGCCGGAGATCGCGACCAAGATGCAGGCGAGAAGACAGCCCGCACGGTCAGGCAGATCTGAGCAGCGGACAGAGAAGGAGGCCGCGGCGAGAAGAGAGGGAGGCCGCGGTGAGAAGAAAGGCCGCGGCGGACAGAGAAGGAGGCCGCGGCGGACAGAAGAGAGACCGCGGCAGACAGAGAATACCAGGCCGCGGCGGACAGAAGAGAGACCGCGGCGGACAGAGGAGAGGTCGCGGCTAGGAGAGAGGCCGCAGCGGACAGGAAGAAAGTGGTCCCACGGAGAGAGGAAATGCTATAAAAGCAGGAGGGGGGGAAGGGGAAAGGTGGATCCACGGAGAGAAAATGAGGGGAGAGGAAGGCGGTCTGAAAGGGCAGGCCGCGAGGAAGTGCGGCTAGAAACGAAACAGGCCGCGAGAAACAAGCCGCGGGAGGAAGACCGCGAGAGTGTTTACACAGTGCGGTTAGATAGGGACAAACCGCGAGAGTCAGAACCTGGCTCTGATACCATGTAGAAAAGGCCTGAAACTTGTGTATATTGATTGAGTATGTAAATACAAAGAGAGTATACAAATATATAGGAAAGAAAGAGAGGAAATAAATCCTATACAAGATGTGGGACTAAAGAGGAGAGAACAAGAAAATGGGCCCAAAAACATGGGCCTAATACATGGGCTATTCTAACAATAACTAAATAAATTTTTGAGAATGCCCCACTCTGGCAGCCCTAGCACGACGGAGTTCAAGCGACAGCGCCTGACTCGACTGAGCCCAAGGAACAACGCCCTACTCGACGGAGCCCAAGCGACAATGCCCTAGCTCGACGGAGCCGTGACTTCGTTGGAGATTGTGTTCCCACTATGATCATCTTCCTGGTTTGCCAGTGCTCAGGCCCTCCTTTATGCTCGACGCCATTTGCTCGTCGTCGGCACCCTGCCGCTAGCACCCTGGGACAGATTATCTTTGGGGTGTTGTTACCATAGATCATCAATTGTGGTGTTTTGTCTTGCGGGGCAATGGCGGATCCATCGGATCCTCTCCATCCTCCTCTCCCTTCGTATGACAATTCGTTCCTCTAACAACTACAGTGTCTAGATTCGCTCATTCATCTCTGATCATCCCATTACTTCTCTCTGCCAATGGGGATTTGGTCACTTTCTTCACTGAGGATGAGATGCTAGCCGATGCTGCTCCTATTGAGTTCTGCTTGGTTGCTAAATGTGTGTATGACAGTCCCTCAATTCCGGTTTTCAAGTCTTTTCTGGCTTAGAATCTCAAGCTGCAAAAAGATTGCGTGTTGCCATGAATGATAATAGGCTTTTGATCCTTACCTTCGGATTTGATAGCATTCTTTAAGAAGTGTGGTTTAAATAATTTTTGGTTTATAAGAATTTTCTATTTAGATTCCTGCATTGGTCGTCATATTACTCCCCAGTTCAAGACATGATAGCATTCTATGTGCAGAGTGATGGGGATCAGCGATGCGAACCCGTGGTGGAGCATGAGTTTTGGGCCTATTCGGGACCGATTGGCCACCTATCATATGTGGCATCTCTGAATCGATGATCTGACTCCGCAGATGCGTCACACATATAGTAGTTTAGGGTTATCAAATTATTTCCCCGACACTTCACCCAGGGTTGCATGTTAGTCGTACACCGACGTATCCTACCCTTCTTTAGACAGTGTTTAGGCTCATTACATTCGTTGCATGATTATTTGCATTACATCTAGGATTAGGGCATCGTTAATCTGTCACATATAGATTTGTCTTGCGTCAAATGATATCAGAGGGAGGCTGCGAGCACTCATTTGATACGCAACTATGGAGTTTATAGGTT
Source organism: Platanthera guangdongensis (assembly GCA_039583875.1). Lineage (NCBI taxonomy): Eukaryota > Viridiplantae > Streptophyta > Magnoliopsida > Asparagales > Orchidaceae > Platanthera > Platanthera guangdongensis. The sequence goes on along the minus strand of CM077165.1, from coordinate 161,072,426 downwards.
CCATCCTATGACGTATTATTATCACTACTCACATTCACGTGAGAGAGACCCTTATTATTACGATGATTATTATTAAAACCAAGAAAATCCTAGTTTCAAATGTTCGAACAAAGGGTAGTCTAAGGTTATTGATCTTGCGGTCAAATGTCACGGGTCTGATGGCTAGATCAAGAGAGAGAACATAACTCTTTACAAATACTACCTGAGTGTTATAGTAAGGAGAGATCCTGCCACGTACCCAGAAGTCAAAAAGAGATTCTCCTTCAAAACCAAAAGTTGGGCTAAGTACAAGGAAGACATAGACTTGACGAGTAAGAAGCTTGGCAAGTAAGAAGCTTGACGAGTAAGAAGCATTGGGGGGTAAGGTGTCACTCATGTTGTCTTTGTGATCCTATTTATAGACAAATCCAAAGGAAAAGAGAGTATCGGTCTGTTAATAGTCACCTTCTAGCGAGATGGTTTGTGAATAGTCGCCTTCTGGCTTATATGGACTGCGAATAGTCGCCTTCTAGCGAGATGGTCTGTGAATAGCCTCCTGGCGAGGTCTACGAATAGTCGCCTTCTGGCGAGATGGGTTGTGAATAGTCGCCTTCTCGCGAGATGGGCTGCAAACAGTCGCCTTCTAGCGAGATGGGCTGCAAATAGTCATCTGGCGATTTGCGAATAGCCGTCTGGCGAGGTCTGCGAATATCCGTCTGGCGAGGTCTCCTAAAATATTTTCCTTAGGCATTTCTGATCTTGACGAATTACGGGTTATACAATTATCCTTCTGTGCGACACACTGCATCCATAGATCATGTCGGCCCTAAACATGATTCCTCTATGCATGGGACGATCACTACGATGAGAGATCTTCATATCGCCATCCTTACACCATGCCACGACTTAATGATGGTAGAGTTGAGTATCGTTCGGGTCATTGTCGTTGCGCATCTCGTCTATTTGAGGAACCTGAGTCTGTATATATGCAACCACCGCCGCACGTTCTTAGAGATCACGTCCACCCACGAGTATGATCTGATTATGTTAAGAACGACCGTCTAGATGACTCCCATCAGCCCTATAGAGGCCACCATCCCAACAATCACATCACATAACAAAACCCTCCTAGTGTTTCGTAAATAGAGATACCTGAGGCTGAGTTTCAACAATTAGTTCGTGATCAATTTGATTGCATTGATGCTCATCTTAATCACCTGAGTACTTCCTTAAGAGGAATTAAATCGAGAACTTCTAGGGATTTAGGTCAAGCCACCGATACGTCTAGTAGTACTCCCGCTAACATGAGAGACCTGACACTAGATTTTGATTCATCTTGTCCGGATGAGACTCAGTTCCCACTTGATTTTGGAGTCGAGTTCGATCATAACAATTTGTTATACGTAGAGAGTGACGCTAGTATGATTAGTGAACATGGTCATGAGAGCGAGTACGAGCGACCCGGTGATACTGTGATAGTATATTCATCCTCCGCACCTCACTTAGACCTAGTGTCCCCTTCGGCTAGGGATCCACTCCTCGACACTCTACCTATTGGCCCACTCTTGAGCATGGGCTTTTCTCGCTCTTCTCATGTCATTGTCCTGAGAAATTACAACTGAGAACAAAGAGCCTAGTGTGAATCTCGTAGTGACCACCTTACCCATTTTTTGGCGCACTGCCCCTTACAATAGTGCTCATCTTGTAACATGCGTATCTTTGACGCAAAAAATTAATTAAATGACAGTGTCAAATCGCGAATGATTTTGATTGAGACAACGCATCGTCGAGGTACAATGTTAGTACGTTTAAAATCGGGTTCGTAAATTAGTTGATTTATATCAGTCATAAAGTTTGTGTGATGCACTTTATTTTAATAGGGAAGCGCAACACAAATTTTTTTTATCAGGAGTTAATGTGGAATGACACTTTGGAAATGGGGTGCGTATAGAAATTTTCACCTTTTTGAGTAGAGAAAGGGGTCAGATCATCCCAGCGGTTATCATAACTGCCGCTCGCTCCTCCCGTAAAAGTTTGCCTTGCCGAGCATTAAAAGCCTGCAAACCCCGTAAATCCTAAATCTCGTAATCCCACTTCACGGAAACTGCCGCTCGCTCCTCCCGACTTCGGTATTTCCGCAAACCGCTCCGCCTCCCGCAACCCTAGCCGACGCAAATCCCCGCTCTGATTCTCAGCGTCGACCCTCCCTCCTTCCTCTGCAGGCGCCGACGAGTTTCCTCCTCCCTTCCTGTGTCGTAGGAGAGCCGAATTCATCCCCGCTCTGATTGTTTGCCTTGTTATTTCAGAAGTTGTAGGGGTTGGTGTTTCCACTTTGATAGGGCTTGGGAAACTCGCGCAGACCCTTCACTATTGGAACAAGGTAACGCTATGTTTTACACTCTTTTCTTCATGTAGTCATACGCCGCTATTGGGAATAATTTTCCATCAAAAACCCTAAGGGGGAAACTGTTAATTCAGGGATTACTATTGGATTTCCGAATTTTTTTTGGGTGACCGTTGGAGCGTGTGTTTGGAGGAATACTCAGTACTCAAATTTTCTTTGAAAAAGCATGTCGCAGCGCCGAGTGTACGAGCGTCGCATCACCACTGTAAGGAATCCTAATTCTTTTTAGTTAGACATATCAAGGAGTTATTTTATGTACACATGTGTAACTTTCGTACATGCATCATAACCATGTATAGAAAGGTGTGGCGGTAGGAAAACGGTCGCAGAATTAGTGTAGGATAACACCCTTTTCCAAGGCTCGAATAGTCAGATCATGTATACTAACGTTAGGTACGAAACTTTTACACGTGTACGTAATTTCGGAAATTTGTCTAATTAAGGGCGTGAACGTCCCTTCTAGCCGATCACAAGAAAATCAAGGGTTGCTCAGTAGTATACCAAAAGAGATGTCCCGAGCAGAGTAGCGTCAGACACAAAAAGGGGTCAGTAAGCACACATAAGTCTTCTCGTGCTAGGTAGAGACGCACTACCTTTCTCATAAGACATATGGTATCATATGAGTAATAGAGTCTTGGGAGTTGACTCCCCTTAGAGACAGTTAGTAGATTCGAGACCGTGTCCGCGCGATACTAGGACAATTAAGTTCGTAAGATGATCTCCGGTCGTCAGTTTTTTTTTCAGATGCGCGTTAGGAGCTACTCTGCCTATAGTCTTTCAAGTAGAAGTGCCGATTAGAAGCCACCTAGAACTCAAGTGTAGACCTGACGTGGGACAGTACACTAGGTAATGAACGCCGGGACTTGGGTAGATAAAATGAAAGTTCATGAGCATAGAACGAGTATGTGTGTTGACCAGGAAACATTATGAAGGCATACATAACATCTAGCATAAAGATTTTTAATGAACAAAACTATTTTTTCAAAGGCATGCATTCATCATTTAAGAAAATGTTTTTGTGTCACTGGGAGTTATTTTTCCTTACTCTGACCCCTTGTGGGCAATGTTTTTACAGGTGACCCAGGTGAAAAACTACGCCTAGGGTGGGCGTCCTTGTGGTGTCAGTTTGTAGTTGGTTTTTCATTCAGTTTTCTTTCCTTTCAGTATACACTTGTAGTCTTGAATACTGTATCATGTTAATGTTTTGAATATCATGTATCAGACTTATTATGTTACTTCAGACTTATTATGTCAACTGCAAATAGAGGCCAAGATCGGCTTCTTCGGTAGCTTCCGGTCATGATTTATTTTTATTGTTAGTAAACATTGGGTGTCTTATCTGAAACTGAAATTGAAATCAGTATGATATTATCTTTTTGATTTAGTTATTCAAAAAAATTTAATATAGTTATTCACGTACTACTCAATTTATTGATTCTTTTATTAATTGAGCATGTAATTTAATGATACAAAATTCAATTTTATTTTTTTTGTCTTAATTTATGAATGTTGTAGAATCTTACGATCCTCGATCCGATCCTACGAGGCTACGATCTGATCCAACCTTAAAATGATCTCATCTAGGATCTCGATCCTAACAACTTTGCTTCCCGGGAGACATTTGGTATATAAGCTTATATTTTAGTGTTGATGTCTCATGCTATCATTTTGGTATTCGTCGCACGCTCAACGAGTATTTCTACATTCCACCCAAAGAGCCTCATGATAGACCACCCTGTTTTCGAGATATTCAGTTCATTATCGGCTTCTCTTTAAGGAGTGTGTCGAGTATGTCATGTTTTATTTGCATCATTCACATCATTTGGATAACTCTGTTGAGTTGTTTGTTCATCATTCATATGCATTGAGTCGGTCTGACGAGGAATCAATAACGGAAATGAATCTTATAAATATCATACAAATGTTCACTGGTAAGAGCAGGTTTTTCATGAAGGCGAGCAAGTGATAGTAGTAAGAATTCGTGTTGTGAGGCTCCTTTGAGGGTCTGCTTTTGAGTGTTAGAGAAATGTATGCCTACACAATCATGAGAAGGATCAGAGCAAATATCTATGATCTTAATATACCTACGAGCATGAGTATCTATCTCGTATTTAATGTTGAGGACCTGACATCATACTATAAGCCTCACGAGTATGTGAACCCGTTTCATGAGATCTTCTTAATTTCACACCTCTACATCCCTTTAAGCATACACCACATCATTAGTCCCACGCCTAGTTCACTTCTAAGCCCCACCCGCCTTTAAGTCAGCCGTTTATGGCTTTACTGTCTGCACCTGTGATCACACCAATACTACAAACACAAATTGATTTTTGAGAACATTACTGATATCGTGGCATGCGAGTGTATAGCCACGCCTGACGGACAGACGTTGGAGTACCATTGGAGCGGATGCCTGACAAACAGAGACATGAGTACCACTGATGAGGATGCTCCGTCATCGAAGATACTTGGACGACCTCTGGTGGACCACATGGATTCTTACCTGACATACACGGAGAGGATTCCAATCTTTATTCATCAAGAGATCAATTCTTTCAAGCCGGGGAGAATGATGGGAATCGGTGATGCGGACCCGCAATGGAGTGATTTTCTGCATTCCTAAGGTATCCCCCTTCCATAACCTTCATTTTTCCCTCACCTACGCCCTAACCGCACCCTAACTCCAAACCCCAGCCGAGCACCCCAACCTGCCGCCAGTCTTGATTAACCTCTCTGTTTCCCGCCCCTGCTGCCTTCTCCAAAATCCTGCCCAACAACCGGCTAAACCTCCAAGATTTGGTTTTCTATTTCCCGCCTTGTTGTCTTCTACAAAACACGCTCAGCAAAATCCAAAACCACCCAGATCGGATACTCCTGCAGCTACCCCACGCATCCCTTGCCACCACCCAACATCCTTGTCACTGCCACCATATCTACAGCCTCAAACGCCCCCACATACTTGTCCAAACATCCCCCACTCATCTCATATACAGCGCCACAATTCAGCCACTTCCCCATCCCAGCACTATGTCTCCAACCACCATAAAGCATCGTATAGTAGTCACCTCCTCCCGGACAGCCACCACACAATCGTGTATCACATGATCTCCCCTCCCACAACAACCCCCGCATTTTATGAGTCTTTATTTGTTGTATGGATTTTTGTTTTTTATATTGAAATATAGTGTTGTTATTTCATATTTGTTTTGATACATAGCGTAGTGGAATATTGTCATAGATTCACTTGTGATTTGCAGGAAGGATTCATTTATTGCAGACTTTGCTTTGGCTCTCCACGCGGAGGAAACCCTAAATCTGCTTTCCTAAAGAATTGGTTTTCGTTGCTTAAAATATATGTGTGTGATTTAATCATTTATTATCATGTTTTGAATTCGTCATCGGGTCTTGCATCTTACCTATAGTAGTTTAGGGTTGTCGAGTTGTTTCCTTGATACTTCACATAGGGTTGCATGTTTAGTCGTATACCCACGTATCTTACCCTTATTTAGACGGTGTTTGGGCTCATTGTATTTGTTCCATGATTACTTGCATTACATCTAGGGTTAGTACATCGCTAATCTGCCACCTATAGATTCGTCCTGAGTCACAGAGAATCCAGCACATTGCAGGTATGCGGGGGCATCCTAACTGCAAGAAAATGAATATAAGATCAAAACTTGTTTATTTCGATGAAGCATAGTGCAGTGCTGTTCAAGTTGACTGTATGTGGGTTTGATTGAACAAGATATTGAGGTGAGCTGATAGGATCTGGGCAGACAATATGGCCAATAAAATATAATGATCTTGCACTCATCTCTAGACCAGAAAAAACAAAATTCTCATAAATGCTCCTCATCGAACAATTTTTTAACATGAAAGTATTATGATATTACATTACTTTCTTCTCTTTGTTTAACAATTTTTTAATTTTTTACCATCTAACATGGAACATTACCACATGAGCAATAAACATAAACTTCTAAATGTTCATCATGTAAGGGCACAAATTGAAGGAATGAATTTGAAGTTGTTCTCTCCGCCATACCTCATCTGTAGTCTGATGATGTCACTTCCGTGTCTATCTATGACACGAATCCAACTTCTAATGTGCTGAGATACATTAGGAAATGGAAATTTGCATGCATACATAGAAAACGGATGAAATTTTAGCATTTCAAACACATGAGGTGCTGGAACTGGAGTTGTAAAAGAAACAGCAACATGAAGATAGATAGGCTTGGAGTTCGCATTTCTATTATAAGTCTTCAACTCAAACCATTCCAAAAGAAACAGTTCTGCATTTGGATACATGCGTTCCTCAAGGGAGATGGATATGTTTCCGATAGTTTCTGCAGGCTCTGATTTCGTCATTACAGCAAGGACAAGATCTCCAACAGGTTCACATTCAAAACCAGCCCCCAGTTTCTTCCCAGTCTCAGAGAAAATAGTAAGATCGCAACTACCATTCAGAAACACATCTGGTTTTTTCTTGCTAAAAGAAACAAAAACATTCCCCTTTAGACTAGCAGGTAGATTCTTTATTCCAACAATCTCAAGGAGGACCTGTCCAGAAGGCAACAAAAATTTCTCAATATTTTTTTTATTTAACATGAAAGTTCCATATATATATTTATATATATATATATCAGTTTGAGTGATTTTGAAGATGTTTGAGTTTAACTACGAAAAATTCTAACTACATCCAACCACGAAATATTCTAACTATATATATATATATATATCACATGAATATCAGTTTGAGTGATTTTGAAGATGTTTGAGTTTAAAATATTCTAACTACATCCAATCACGAAATCTAGTAAGCTTGCCATTTAAGCATGGTTTCTAACTCCAAGGAAATGAACCGTTATCCTGCAGGCTGCAGCAATGCAATAAGTAAAAATAAATAAACAAGCAGGTGGTACACTGCCACTACTCCTACGGACGAGAAAGAGGAATACCTACGATACTTCTTCGATGCCCTAGGAGGTGCTGCCTCATCCCCCCAAATACCCAGCCGTTGAACCGGTTGGGCCGTTCCGTTTGCTTAGGAGGAGGGAGAGACTGAACCGGTTGGTTCAGTCTGCTTGGTTTTTGGCCCCTTCCGATGATAGACCGCTCCGAACCGGCTCTGGGTCATATCATTCCCGCCGTCTTCGAAAAATTGTTTGTCCTCAAGCTGAAATTCGGGATACTCATCATAATCCACCCATGTCTATGCGGACTCACCCATGCCCCTCCAGTGGCTCAACAATCGTATGAGGGACTTCCCTCACACTGTCTTAATCCTTGCTTCAAGAATCTTTTCTGGTATCGGTCGCACCTCGCCAAGTTCCATCACAACCGGCAAGGGGCTAACATTTGGAGCGTCACCTTGTACCGCCTTTTTGAGCAGCGACGCGTGAAAGGTTGGGTGGATACGGGAGTTTGCCGGAAGTTCCAAAGTGCACTTCGTGGCCCCCACCTTACTCAGGATTCGGAAGGGCCCGTGGTAGCGGGGTGCAAGCTTCTTGTTTTTCGTTCCTGCAACTGACAGCTGTTGGTAAGGTTGTAACTTCAAGTATACAGTACACCCACTCTCCTACCTCGAAACTTTGCTCTCGTTGATGTTTGTCTGCTTGGGCCTTCATGCGGTGTTGTGCTTTCTGAATATTCACCTTCAACTGTTTTAAGATGTCGTCCCACCTTTGTAACGCGGATTCCACTTCCGGCACCACGAAGGATCCTCTCTCATAATTCCTAAGTGTCGGTGGCGCTCTCCCAAACAAGCTTTTGAATGGTGTCATCTTGGTCGTTGTTTGGTATGATGTATTATACCCAATGTTTTAAATATCGGATGTCAGACACATATTAGATTGTATTTTTAAATGTCGGAAGTCGGAGACATGTCGGAGATATTTTAAAATATCGGATTTCCATATATTATAAATAAAAATTTCATTTAATGTATACTAACTATAATTATATGTTATAAAAATAGAAAAATAACATAACAAATAAATAAAAAGTAAGTCATTTATATTATGAAATAAATTTAAATAGTATCTAAGAAAAAAATTATTAACAAATACAAAATGATACATTGTAAAATATATTTAATAATATACACTAATTTTATTTTGATAACAATAAGTTTATTGCAAATTAAAAAGATTTAAAAGTTAAAAATACTTGATTTATTATAAGTTTTTTCAAACTTATAAATTTATATTAAAAATATGAAACAATCATCTAATAAATGTATTAAATATTTTCCTATTTTTTATAATATGAAATTAAAAAATTGTGAAACAATTATACAAAATTGATTGTAAAAATAAAATGTTAAAAAAAATGAAATAATAAGTTTAATCGATTTAAACATATATAATATAGTATCCATAGGTGATTTAAATATATGATATTTGTCTGCAAATATAACATAAAATAAAATAGCGGGTGATATATTTAAAAGTCGTGTCGGCTGATATATCGGAAAAAATCGGACATGTCGGCCTATATTTTACAAAAGGACATAATCTATTATTTTGAGAAAAACATATCGTTTTTCTCTAAAAAATGACATGTCGGGAGACATGTCGGGCATGTTGGAAGACATTTAAAATAATGATTATACCAGTACTCCGCCCATGGGAGCCATTTACTCCACTGGTGGGGTTTACCCGCAATAAAGCGGCTCAAATATATCTTCACGCTTCTATTTAGGGCCTCCGTCTGCTCATCTGTTTGGGGGTGGTTGGTCGTACTCATGCATAAGGACGTCCCTGTGAGACGGAAGAGTTCCTTCCAAAACCTGCAAGTGAACACGGTGCCGCGATCGAAAATAATGGAAGTTGGTATCCCATACAGTCTCACCACCTCTCGGACGAAGGCTTCCGCCACGGTCTCTGTTGTGCAAGGGTGCGTAAGCGCAATGAAGTGTTCATACTTGGAGAGGCGGACCACCACCAGGATGACTGTCTTGCTCTGTGATTTGGGTAACCCCTCGATGAAGTCCATCACGATGCTCTAACACGTGAGCTCTGGATCTAGCGGCTCCAATAACCCAGTTGGAGTGGTCGTGTCGTACTTCTGCCTCTGGCACACCTTATAGTTCTTCACGTGATGTGTTACATCCTCCTTTAATCCCCTCCAATACACATTCTGCTTGATCTGTTGATAGGACCACAACATTCTGGAGTATCCAACGTTGGGGGTGTCGTTAAACTTGTGGAGTAACTGCTGCCTCAGTGGGGATCCTGGTGACACTACTAAGCGTCCTTTGTAATACAAATGGTCATTAATGACATGGTAGCCCGATTCCATCCCCTGCCTTCTGCAATATTGGCCAATATATGACTTAGCTCCTCATCAGCTAACACCTCCCGATGGATATCCTCCACTATGCCAAGACTGGCGCTGAGATAGCGAAAATAGAACTAGTCGGAGGCAAGCGCGTCGGTGACCTTATTCTCCTTCCGTTTGTAGTATTCTATTTCCTAATCGTACATCAACATCTTTGTTACCCATTTTTGTTGCTCTAGTGACGAGACCCGCTGCTACAGGAAGTACTTTAAACTCTGGTGCTCGGTTCGTATTTTAAAGTGCCTCCCGATGAGATGCGGCAGCCATTTTACCACCGCATGCAAGATCGCCAACATTTCCTTCTCGTACACCGAAAGTCCCAATGCCTTGCCCTGAATCGCCCCATTGTAGTATGCCAACGGCCTCCCTTCTAACATCCCCAAGCAGGCTCCCGACACATCTGTTTCTACTATAAACAACTTGGAGAAGTTTGGTAATGCCAACACCGGGGTCGTCACCAAAGCCTCCTTCAGTGCTTGGAACGCTAACTCGGCATCCCTCCCCCAACCAAATATCCCCTTTTGAAGTAATGTCGTCAACGGTTTAGCAATCTTAGAGTAGTCCTTTACGAACTTTTGCAGTGACACGTTAGCCCCAAAAACCCACTCAACATCTTAATGTTGGTGCGTGTAGTCCAGTCTGTCATGCTCTGGATTTTCCTTAGGTCTGGTAGAACCCCTTCTCTATTCACCAGGTGATCCAGATACTCCACCTCCTGCTGTCTGAAAGAGCACTTCGACCACTTCATGTACCGTCTTTGTTCCTTGAGAACTTGCAGCAACATACTCAAGTGCTCCGTATGTGCCTCCATACCCGGACTGTTGATGAGGATGTCATCGAAGAAGACTAGCACAAACTTCCGCAACCATGACCTGAATGTTTCATTCATGACTGCCTGAAAGGTTGTCGGCGCATTCGTCAACCCGAAAGGCATCACTTGGAATTCGTAGTGCCCGTCATGTGTTTGGAAAGCTATTTTTTCTACGTCCCCCCTGCATGCGTGGCAAGAAGCAATCAGTTGTTGTTCGCTCTTCTGCTGAAGCCGAGTATCATGCAATGGTGGCAGTTGTGTCAGAATTTATCTGGCTTAAGAGTCTTCATGGTGATTTGGGAGTCAAACTATCCTCACCAGCAACTCTGTTTTGCGACAGCTACTGTTATACATATTGCCAAAAATCTCGTGTTCCGTGAGCAAACCAAACACATTGAAGTTGACTGTCACTTTGTCCGAGAGAAGATTCAATTGAAGAAATTAGAATTAGAGCATGTTTCTGCTTCTGGGCAAGTTGCGGACATTTTCACCAAGGCATTATCGTAACCAATGTACCATCAGTTTTTGTCCAAGCTTGGTGCTTACGATTCGTATGCTCCAGCTTGTGGGGGAGTGTTAGAAAATGTTAGAGAAGTTCATGTAAAAGCCCAATAAATGTGGCCCAATTATAAGCCCGCTTAGTCCTCTTGTTTAGTTCCACATCTTTGGATTGGGAGTCCCTCTCTCTCTTCATATATATGTGTACACATACTTGTAGTTTGAGAATTAATGAAAATTAATTATTCTGCCCTGTTTTTGTACCTTTCTACAAATGTAAATGAACTTATACAAAAAATAGAAAGATACTGTCGAGACTAGCGCATAACATTAAACATCCAAGTACTCACCGCTTTGAATCGTTTATCCATTTTAATATTCAAGAAATATGAATAATTTGCAGCAGAAAAGGTGTAAAATTTAGAAGAAAGGTATTGGCGTTTACCTCCACAACCATTGTTCTTTTAAGAGGAAGGGATGTCTCTGGCCCGTGAAAACCAAGTAATTGTGTCCGGTTATAAATGGATATCTGAGGAGTGGACTCTAATAAAGCTGGAACAACACCCCTGTTCATTGCCCCGGCTCTCCAGTATCTCAAGCCATATGCATCCTCCCACATTTTAGTAGTTGCAGAGAATCCAGTATCTAGTTTTTTTCCTTTGGACCTGTCAGAATCTGTGTCATCATGCTCTAGTACTTTCCCAAACAGTTCCACCGTGTCTCTTTGGTAAGAAATAGGTTGCAGTTGGTGAGAATGCCAGATGAGATCTATATCATAAGTTGGTACACAGAAATATGCCATTGGCATCTCGCTACACCTTTTAATCAGACGAAGAAAACCCTTGTACCTGGCAACGGCTTCATCAAGAAAGCGTTTATCATGCATTATCGGTCTACATACCTGCCAATAGTTATATAATGAGGGTTATGTCATTGCATCAGGAAAATCAACACTTCCATTACAAAAGTGAAAGAAGATAGTATGTGTGCACACATGTGCGTGGGGAGTTTAAATGCCTTCTTCCACTAATTGTTTTTCGCAGATGATTCTTTAGATTGAGCTTCAAACAAAAAAGCGAATGATCCTTTTCCAAATTTCTTTGGTTGGTGATGCAGGGTAAACTCCGAGAGTGGTATCTAAACAGAGATGCAACCTCATGCGCAGTGCTGCGGAAAGTCCTAACTGATTTTATAAGATGTGCACACATGTGACAAGGAGTCTGAAATAAATTACGAGTGAATAATTAGATAACTATAAGTTTACAAAGCAAACACAAGAAATAAGAGAACCCATTGACTACTCATTACTTAAACCCGTTGATTGCAAAACCTCCCGTTGATTACTAAAGTATTTGATTGTCCAGTCTATTATCATATTATTAATGACAAATTAGAAGCTATAGCAAAGAAGGGCACATTTCTGGGCAATGGTGCCGGGTAAAGGGTTATAGAATTTGGTCAAGTCAAAGGTCACAATTAGTAGAGATGTAACTTTTGACGAAAATTTTATGCTTCACCCGAGATTGAAGTGTGATGTTGCAGGAAAACATTATACTATTACCCAATATGTTGAGTTTGAGATAACTCCAAACTTGGAACGATGCGATGATTTATCTCATTAAAAACGAACTAATAAACAACCTAGTAACCTACTACAGAGTTTGAGGTAGAGTCTAATACAGGTTGCTACTGATCGGCCAAGAGGCAAATTCGAGCCCCACGGAAGTATGGCTATGCTGCTATTGCAGCTTATGATCTCCAACACCAGCTTATGATCTACAACACCAGAGCCTTCAATTTACCGGGAGGCTATTTTTGATGCTGAAGTTACATATTGGGTTGTTGCAATGAGTGACGAGATGCGATCTCTTCACAAAAATTAGACTTGAGAGCCTGTAAAACTACCAAAAGGAAGAAAAGTGGTTGTGTGCAAATGGACCTTTAAAAAGAAATCTGAAATCTCAGGTGTTAAAGGTACAAGGTACAAAGTACGTTTAGTAGCTAAGGGATACAATCAAAAAGAGAGATTTGACTACAATGACATCTTTTCACTAGTCATCAGACACACTTCCATTCGGGTGCTACTAGCTTTAGTGGCATATCAGAATTTGGAATTAGAGCAATTTGACGTAAGATGACATTTCTACATGGAGGGCTAGAAGAGAACATCTTGATGAGTCAGCCAGAGGGATTCGTTATTCAGGAAAGGAAGATCATGTAAGTAGACTTCAAAGGTCTTTGTATGGACTGAAATAGTCTGGAAGGTAGTGGTAAAAGAGATTTGGCACAATCATGTTAATACATGGCGATTACAAGAGCCCTTATGACTGTTGTGTATATCACAGCAGGCTCAGGATGGTTCATTCATCTACTTCTTTATGTCGATGACATACTTATTGTGGCTCAAAACATGCCTGAAGTTTTGAAGCTAAAAAAGTACTCTTAATGCAGGGTTTGATATAAAGGATTTTAGTGCAGCACAAAAAATTATAGAAATGAAGATTTATAGGAACCGCCTGCAGCATAAGCTCCTTTTTCTCAAAAGAGCTACATTCAGAAGGTTTTACTAAGTTAGAACAATAGTCAAAATACATGTCTAAATTTTCATATGCTAGTATTGTGGGGAGACTGATGTATGTTATGGTGTGCATGAGACTTGATATTGCACGCAAAATTAGTATTGTGAGTCGATACATGGCGCACCCTGGTAAGGAGCACTGACAAGCTATAAAACGCATTTTTCGATACCTCACGAGTCACAATTCACAGGGACATATGATGTTGGCCTTATCTATGGAGGCAACGTTGATTGTCTTGTTGAATACTTAGATGCTGACTATGCAGCGAATGTTGATAGCAGAAGAATTGTTAGAGGGTATGTTTTTACCCTTGGTAACTCAGTGATCAGTTGGAAGATTGCTTTGCAGCCCTCATTTGCATTTTCCACTATAGAAGTAGAGTGCATGGCGCTGATGGAAGCAGACAAGGAAGGTATTTGATTGAATGGACTGCCGAGTGATCATCGTTTTCATCAGGATCAAGCTATTGTATTATGTAATAGCTTGAGTGTCATATATTTAGCAAAGCACCAGGTGCATCATGACAGGGTCAAACACATTGATGTGTGATATCACTTTATCCAGTCAGAAAAAGGATCAAAGTAAAGAAGGTTAGCACGACAGATAATCTATTTGATATTTTCACTAAACTAGTTTCAAAGAGCAAGTTTATGCACTACCTAGACTTGTTAACCATTGACAGATGAATATAGCCCCAAGTGGGGGTTGGAAGCAGCAGACTTGGCCCGTGTAGGATTTTATGTTTAGTCTCACATTATTTGTATAGGTAGATCTTACTTTTCTCTCTCATATATATTTGTACTCATACTTGTTTTTTTGGAATTCAAGAAGTATATAGAAGGTTTGGATCTTTCTCTACATGGTATCAGAGGCAAACGGTCCGACCTGTTTTCTCTCTAACCGCCCAGTCCACCTGTAACCGGGTGGCCTATTTTATCTCTAACCGCTCAGTCCTCCTGTTAACCGGGCGGCCCGTTTTACTGCTTAACCGCACTGCTTTGCAGCTTCCTTCTTTTCTAACCGTCTCCTTCACTCCCGTGGATCCACCTTCTCTTTCTCTTCTACGCTCTTTTATAGCCTTCATCCCTCTGGCACGTGGACCCCACTCCCGTGCGGTTAGATTTTCTTAACCGCCACGGGTTGCTCTCTACCCGCTACGGCTCCCCCCTTCCTGCGATTAGATCTAACTGTCTAGACTCAAATTCTACTCGCTGCCACCTTTCTCTTCTTGTCGCACGACCTCTTCTCGGTCTTATCGATGCGGCCTCTTTCCTTGCCGCGCGGTCTCCTTGTCGCAGGGAATCTTATTGCTCTTGTCGCAAGCAGTTCTTTACCGCTGCGACCTGTCTATGACCTCAAGTTCTCTCCTTGTCGCGCGGTCTCCTTCTTATCGCAAGGAGTTCTTTCTTGCCTTGTTGTTCTTCTCTTGCGGTCTGTCGTGTTACTTCTCACTTCTCGGCTCGACTTGGCTGTTCGCGCGGATTGCTTCTACCGATCTTGTTGTGGTTTGCTTCTAACCGCACGGTCTGGTGTCTGTTCGCCGTTTTGATCTTGGTGTGGTCTGTCTCTAACAGCCGCGGCTTGTTTTTATTTGTTGCGGGCTCTCTTCTATCCGCTGGTCGTGGCCTTTCTTGCCGCTGGTATGTTGTCACCGTGACCGCTGACGATTGTTTCTTACCGCGCTGGTCGTAGCCTTTCTTACCGCTGGTACGTTGTCACCGTGACCGCTGCGGACTGTCGCGCGGACTACTTCTACCAATCTTGTTGCGGTTTGCTTCTAACCGCACGATCTGGTGTTTGTTCGTCGTTTTGATCTTGGTGCGGTCTGCCTCTAACCGTCGCAGCTTGTTTCTATCTGTTGTGGGCTCTCTTTTATCCGCTGGTTGTGGCATTTTTTGCCGCTGGTGTGTTGTCACCGTGACTGTTGAAGACTGTTTCTTACCGTGCTGGTTGTGGCCTTTCTTGTCGCTGGTGCGTTGTCATTGTGACCGCTGCGGACTGTTCCTTGCAAGATGTTCAACTGTCCTCCGGGCTCAGTGGTGTCTATTTATGATGGTGGTACCTCCTGTCTTGCTCATAGCTCATCCTGGATTTTGAATTTCGGGGCCTCTCACCACATTACTTCACGGAAATCACCACAATATTTGAACTTTATGCATCTGAAGTTCATCATTGTTGCTAGTGGGGACACCATTCCCGTTTCTGGCGCGGCATATATTCACCTTACTCCCTCCATTACTCTTCGCTCTGTCCCTCATGTTTCGGACTCTCTTTTCAACCTTCTCTTCATTGGTCGTCTCACTACTGATCTTGATTGTGATATAATTTTTCTTCCAACTTGTGTGTTGTGCAGAATCGCAAGACGCAGACTATCATCGGAAAAGGGCATCTGTCGAATGGTCTCTATATTCTTGACCTCTCTCCCTCAACGGTGTTGTCCTTTATTAGATCTGTTGATTGAGATCGACGTCTTGGTCACGCTCCTCTAAATATACTCAGAAAATCTTTCCATGAAGTGTCCCTCCAAGAGTTCACGTGTGAGTCTTGTATCTATGGGAAACATCATCGGTCTACGTTCTCACCACATACTACTCGGAGTCCTGCTCTCTTTGATCTTGTACACTCCGATATTTGGGGACCCTACAAAATTGCTAGTGTTTTTGGATACGTTACTTTGTCACATTTGTAGATGACTACTATCGGGTGACCTGGTTGTATCTCCTTCGTGACCGCTCTGAATTACCTGGTGTATTCCGTACTTTTTTCATTGAAACTCACAACCAGTTTTCCACTACAATTAAAACCCCTCGCACTGATAATTCTCGTGAATAAACTAGACATGTCTTTGCACACCTATGTGCTGAGTTTGGGATCATCCATCAAAGCTCATGTGTCTATACCCCCCAACAAAATGACGTTGCTGAACGCAAGAATCATCACCTGTTTGAGGTCAGCCGTTCTCTTATGATTCAAATGAATGTTCCCAAAAAGTATTGGAAATTTGTGGTTTCTACCGCCTGCACTCTTATTAACTACATGTCTTAATCTATTCTCAATTATGTGGTTCCTTTCAATTTTCTTTTTCCCTCCAAACCTCCTTTCTCTATCACCCCTCGCGTGTTTGGTTGCGTGTACTTTGTTCATCATCTAGGCTCGTTCACTGACAAACTTGTTTCACGTGCCACTAAATATATGTTTGTGGGTTACTCTCGGACTCAGAAGGGCTACGTTTGTTTTTCTCCCAAGCATCGCAAGGTTGTTACTTCTGTTGATGTCACTTTCCTCGAAGATCAGCCATATTACTCTCAACCAGCTGATTCTCCACTTCCGCCTGTTGAAACCGGAAACCGGCCTCTTGTGGAGTTCGACCCTTGGGGAAGGGGTGGTCTCGCGCCTACTTCGCACCTGCAAGAAAAACAACGAGAGAGACAAGGAAAGACAGACCCAAGGGCTCGGCAGGGAGGTCCCACCACAAACCCGGAAGATCTCTGAGCGCTTCCCCTCCTTAGCCAAGAGCCGAGCTAAGGTACTCTCAGAGAACACTTGAAAATGAGAGCAAGGAGGCACTGAAAGCGTGTCCTCTGAGGTACCCCTTGGGTCTTATTTATAGATTTTCAGAATCTGAACTGCCAATAACCAAAAGGACTGACCTGGAAGTACCAAAAGACCCCTGGATGGGTCTGCCAACAGCCAAACTCCGCTGTTCTGAACAGCTATGCGCAGTCCAACCTGGTCTGCCAACAGCGAGGCTCCGCTGTTCTGAGTAGCTATTCGCACCCCCGGGCGGTCAGCTCGCCTTCAGTTCTCCCGCAGGAGGCGGGCGCGACCCGGCTCTGGGGCTTGCCTACCCTCACTGGGCGAGTGCGAGCCGATATGGGCGAGCCGCCTGCCTTTTGCCGGGCGGATCGGCGGTCAGGTCGCGCTCGGGGTCCGGCTCGCTTGCGGCGGGTCGCCAATCGCGGGTCCGGCTCGCTTGCGGCGGGTCGCCAATCGCGGGTCCGGCTCGCTTGCTGCGGGTTGCCAGCTCGCTCGCCTGGGATGGGCAGGCGCGGGTCAGCCCTTTAGTCGTTCAGCCCGTCCTGCCGCTTGGGTGCGAGTCGCGGGGGCAGGCCTGTTCATTCTTCCTGGTGGGACCCGCTCGCCGGACACAGGGTTGTACACAATCCCCGCTCTTTTTGAGCTTGAACCAAGCTCGGAAAGAACCATCCAACCCGCGTGTTCGGCGAGCCCCTGTGCTGAGCTGGCAGGGAATCTTCTGGTGGGGGCCCACTGTTCTGCTATAAATACATACCGCTGACCCCTGTAGGAGGCTCCCCACATCCCTTTGTTTTCTCTGAGCAGACTCTTGTTCCTCGATGCCGGTTAGCGAAGAAGTGCGAGCTCGCCTGGCGGCAGCGGTCCTGCAGACTCAGGAGGAGGCCCTCGAGGCCGCCCCATGGCTAGCTCGCGGATCCTCCGGCCCCCTCTTCAGGCCGGCGAAGGGGAAGATCGTTAAGCGTTCTCTGGCGGGTGACTGCCCGGCCTCCAGCTCGGCGGCGGGTGCTGAGGTCGTCCCCGGGGTGCGTGGCCTTCCGCTGATTATCGCTATTCGTCTGACTCCCTGTTTTGCAGGTAATTCCCTGTGAGGAGGTGGAGAACCGGGGAGAGGATCGTCCCCCGCCTCCATCGCCTGAGAAGATCGTGAGTTCCCCAGGTCCGGATCGCCCACCTCCGGAAACTCCCCGTCCGGCGGTCTCCCATGGGCTGGGGAAATCTCTTGAGACCCTCGAGGGAGGGAACTTTCAGGATCGGCCGGGCTCTTCCCGCCCATCTGTCGGTGCGGGCGATGTGCCCACCCCTGGTGAGCTGGTTTTTATCGTTGACTTTGCCTCTTGCTCGCTCATTCTGACCCCTCCCTGCTCGCAGGCTTCCGCAGGGCCTCGCCTGAGACCGAGATGAGTGAAGGGTACTCGCCTCCGCCTGACGTGGACAGTGTATCTGACTATCTGGGCGACCCGAACGATGCGGCGGGGATGAAGAGGCAGGTGACGCGGCTATTCCAGAAACACACAATGCTGCTGCAGGAGGCCATAAGGAGGATCGAAGACGACAAGGCCGAGACCGATGCCCGGCTCGCGGCCTTGGAGGGCCCTCGGCGTGAAGCGGAAGACGACGACGTCACCTCGCCGGGCGTGCATATAACGCGAGCCGAGGGGCATCTTAAGAGCGCCGTGGAGCAGGTCGGCCTGGCTCAGCGGGAGCTGGTGGCGGTTCGCGATTACCACGATCCCCGCGTGCCGCCTCGGGCGGGAACGAAGAGGCGGCACAGGTGGAAGTGGGTCGAGTACTGACCCAGTTGTTTCCCCCTCGCTCGCGTGATACCGCGGGGTTACCGTCATCTCGAATTTATCTTGTATTTGTGTTTGTAACTGCTTGCGACTCTTTTAGCCCGCCTATGGGCCTAACTATTTTGTTGCTGAGATGTATTGAAATTATTGCGCTGCTTCTCTTTGGTCTTCTGTGTGCGGGTTAGGGGGAAAGGTCCATTCTTCTCTTCGCGCTGATCGGGGCGGGGGCGAGCCAAGGAGCTCGCTAGACGGGGAATCTCCCGTCTCGCGCGGCACGCCGTGCGGGTGCGGGTTGGGGTTGGTTCGCCCGCACCGGTCTCCCGCGGCTGCAGCCGGGCGAGAACCGTGCCGGCTCGACCTTTGAGGTGTGCTCGCGCGCGGGAAGTCGAACCGTCGGATTGATTTTTGCTATCCGCACCCCATCTTTTGGCGGGAAGTTTCCCGCCCCTTCTCTTTTCCTATAAATAGGTCCTGCCGGCCCTCATTTCTTCACCGACTCCAAAACGTCTTCTCGCTTCCCCTT
Organism: Platanthera guangdongensis; assembly: GCA_039583875.1. Taxonomy (NCBI): domain Eukaryota; kingdom Viridiplantae; phylum Streptophyta; class Magnoliopsida; order Asparagales; family Orchidaceae; genus Platanthera; species Platanthera guangdongensis. Next base: position 161,052,958 of record CM077165.1, on the reverse strand, counting down.
TTCTCGCGAGGTGCGATTCTAGCTCGCCTCCCGGCTTTTTGTCTCGCGTTCGGCGGCGAATCAACGGGGATGGGCGGAGGCGGCGGCGACGCGGACGGCCGAAGCAAATGCGCTTGGACCTTCTCCGAGCACGATTTCCCTCGCGCCGTCATCACAGAGCGCGAATACTTGGAAGCTCTAGGCGACCACATCCCGGCCGGGTTTTCTGCGAGGCGACCTGGTGAGAGGGAGAAGATCAACGACCTATTTGGGGATGAGCTCGCCATCCCTCTCGCTCACTTCGAGGTGGGCCTGCGACTTCCCCTGTGGCCCGAGGTGCGCCAGGTGCTCAAATACTTCGGGGTCGTCCTGGGCCAGATGACCCCGAACTCCATCGCCGTCATGATGGGGTTCGCCTGCTTCTTGCGAGAGGAGCGGGTGGAGTTCAGCCTCGCAGTATTCCGGAAGCTGTTCTCTTTCAGGGCGAACCGAGACGGGACGGCCTACTTCTCCAGCGCCCACCTCAAGGTGCGGGAGACTGTCAACAAGAGCCACAACTGGCTGAAGAAGTTCCTGTTCGTCAAGGGGGACTTCGGCAACGTGCCCTTCTCGCCGGTGCAGCTCAGCGAGGCGAGCTACCGGCCACCCAACCTAGGCGGCCATGAAGCCGACCTGTTCGCGTTCTTCGTCGGGAAGAACTTTGAGGTCGCGTTCCTGCGCCGCCACCTTGACGATCTCGCGGTTGTCCCGCCGGGGGGAGGTTTGCTACTCGTCTCCATTAGCCCTTACTTTCCCACTCTTCTTTCATCTCACCCTCCCTTCTTCGCAGGCGAACGCGACATTCCCCTTCATCCTCCTTACGAAAGCGCCCGGATCCCCCCCGGGGTTCTCGCCCGCGCCCAGGCCGCGGATGCCGCTCAGCGCGACATCTCATCGGTCCCGGCCAAGAAGCGACCGGGCGGCGGGCAGTCGGCGCCTCCGCCGAAGTCGGCGAAGACCGCGGATCAGCAACCATCCGCAGGCCAAAGAAAGGGCAAGGCCCCCGCGGTCTTGCCGACTGAGGCCCCCTCGCCCCCGCTGGTTGTTTCGACCAGCGATTCCCCGGTCGGGGCGGCGGGCACCTCCGCGCCGCCAGGCGGGTCTGGAGCCGCTGCGGAGCCGGTGCCGAGAGGGCATCGGAACTTCGGCTACGGCGAGAGGTACTTGGACGAGCTCGGCGTCCCGCTCCTGGCTTGGGACAAGGAGTCGAATCGCGCAACGATCTCGACCCTGCTGCCGAGCTGGATGGAACAGGACACAATCGGCGGGGAGGCGTACAGCTTCTCCTTTGGGTTGTACTCGCGCGAAGACGCCGCCATATTCGACAAGGAGGAGACACGGGTGCTGATCCACGAGAGCGCGCGGGCCCAGCTGCGCGGCCTGGAGCTGGCTCATATGGTGGGGCGGCGCTGTACCCAGGTGGAGCGGAACGCCGCGTCCATCCAAAAGATGGCGGAGGAGAAAGAAGAGGCCCGGAAGCTCGCTCGGGAGGACGCGGATCTTCAGAGAGGGCGAGCCGCCGCCGCCGAGGAGACCCTCGCGCAATATCTGGGCGGGGTGGTACGCTCTCAACCGGAGCTAATCTCTTCTTCCTGCGAACGCAGCTCATGATAATTCCTATTCCGTTTTTCAGGACGCGGCGACTGCGAGCCAGATGGGCGCCGAGATTGCCACCCTTCGCCAGGAGAAGGCGGCGCTGGAGGCCCGGGTACGCGAGCTGGAGGCCGCTGCCGCTGTCCCTCCTCCGGCCAGCGGGGTCTGCCCGCGCGAGCACCTCTCCGACTACGACCTGGAAGTGCTAATGCAGAAGAACGCGGCCAGCGCAGCGAGATACAGGATGCAGACGCTGAGGCGCGCGGATCTGCTTACGAGCGAGGCAGCGGGACTCTCGGCAAAAGACGTGGTGCCGGCGCTGTTCCTCCCCGTGCCGGAGCCCGGCGACAGAAGCTTCCAGCCGCTTTAGGGTTTGTAGGTCTCGTGTTTTTTGTAACCTGCCTTGTAGATGAACATTATGTGTAAAGATCTGGTCTGAGTTATATGCGCGAGTTGCGCTTATGCTTTATATTTCTGTCTACTGTTCCTTTTACACACTGTTCTTTTTACATTTCTCGCCTGTCTTGTTTTTCCAATGATGTCACTGCCGGACGGCGCGACCCGTCCCAGCGGCCCGGCTCTGACGAGGCGAGCTGGCTCGTCCGCCGAGCGAGGCGAGCTGGTTCGTCCGCCGAGCGAGGCGAGCTGGTTCGTCTGCCGAGCGAGGTGAGCTGGCTCGCCTGCCGAGCGAGGCGAGCTGGCTCGTCTGCCGAGCGAGGTGAGCTGGCTCGCCCCTCGGCCGCATGCTCAACTCTCTGTGGACCCTCGCCCAGGCCTTTGTGTTTACTCGGCCACCTTTCCCGGGGCTTGAGGGTGGGGCTATGCTAGACCCTTTCCTTCTTTTCTGGCTAACTCTTGCGATTCCGTCCTGCTGCGCACGCTTTTCGGGCAGTTTCCGACCATGCCGGCTAGGTGGGAGTCTGACCATGCAATTTGCTCTAGATCGCAGGCCATTGCTTTCTGGATCATTCCATCGAGTGACTTCCGGCCCTGCCAGCTAGGTGGGAGCCTGGCAGCGGGATCTTCTCGATGCTAGGGATGACACCGAGTGACTTCCGGCCCTGCCAGCTAGGTGGGAGCCTGGCAGCGGGATCTTCTCGGGGTCCAAGTTCATTCTGTCGAGTGACTTCCGGCCCTGCCAGCTAGGTGGGAGCCTGGCAGCGGGATCTTCTCGAGGCTAGGGATGACACCGAGTGACTTCCGGCCCTGCCAGCTAGGTGGGAGCCTGGCAGCGGGATCTTCTCGGGGTCCAAATTCATTCCGTCGAGTGACTTCCGGCCCTGCCAGCTAGGTGGGAGCCTGGCAGCGGGATCTTCTCGAGGCTAGGGATGACACCGAGTGACTTCCGGCCCTGCCAGCTAGGTGGGAGCCTGGCAGCGGGATCTTCTCGGGGTCCAAGTTCATTCCATCGAGTGACTTCCGGCCCTGCCAGCTAGGTGGGAGCCTGGCAGCGGGATCTTCTCGAGGCTAGGGATGACACCGAGTGACTTCCGGCCCTGCCAGCTAGGTTGGAGCCTGGCAGCGGGATCTTCTCGGGGTCCAAGTTCATTCCATCGAGTGACTTCCGGCCCTGCCAGCTAGGTGGGAGCTTGGCAGCGGGATCTTCTCGAGGCTAGGGATGACACCGAGTGACTTCCGGCCCTGCCAGCTAGGTGGGAGCCTGGCAGCGGGATCTTCTCGGGGTCCAAGTTCATTCCATCGAGTGACTTCCGGCCCTGCCAGCTAGGTGGGAGCCTGGCAGCGGGATCTTCTCGAGGCTAGGGATGACACCGAGTGACTTCCGGCCCTGCCAGCTAGGTGGGAGCCTGGCAGCGGGATCTTCTCGGGGTCCAAGTTCATTCCATCGAGTGACTTCCGGCCCTGCCAGCTAGGTGGGAGCCTGGCAGCGGGATCTTCTCGAGGCTAGGGATGACACCGAGTGACTTCCGGCCCTGCCAGCTAGGTGGGAGCCTGGCAGCGGGATCTTCTCGGGGTCCAAGTTCATTCCATCGAGTGACTTCCGGCCCTGCCAGCTAGGTGGGAGCCTGGCAGCGGGATCTTCTCGAGGCTAGGGATGACACCGAGTGACTTCCGGCCCTGCCAGCTAGGTGGGAGCCTGGCAGCGGGATCTTCTCGGGGTCCAAGTTCATTCCAACTCTCTGAGCAAGCTTAGATATGACATTCCTGGGGGGAGGAGAAGAAAATCTTCATTATGAAAAATCGGGTTGTTTACAGAAAATCAGGGAAAAAATCTCTTCAAGTCGTCTCCACTCCAGGTGAGACTCAGGGCCTCGCCTTCCACATTTTGGAGCCGATAGCCCCCCGACCTCAAAGCTTCCTTCACAATGAATGGCCCCTCCCAGCTGGGGTTGAGCTTCCCTACGGACGCTGACCGCCCTGCCGCGTCCACCTTCTTCAGTACTAGGTCCCCTTCCGTGAACTGCTTGACCCTGACATGCTTGTCAAAGTATTTCGCCATCCTCCTTTTGACCTCCTCCTGTCGGACGGCCGAAAGATCCCTCAACTCTTCTACCATGTCGAGGGAAAGTCTCAGCTCTTCCCCATTCTCGGCTTGTCATTCCTCTCGGCCTTCCCTGGCCGTTCCCAACCCGCGGCGTTTGAACTTCAAATTCTATGGGGAGCACCGCCTCGCACCCATGGGAGAGCTTGAAGGGGGTCTCCCCCGTGGCCGTGTTGGGAGTGGTTCTAAGGGCCCAAAGGACGGCGGGGAGCTGCTCCACCCAACTCCCCCTCAAGTTTTCCACCTTCTTTTTTAGGAGATTGACGATGATTTTGTTCGCCGCCTCCACCTGCCCGTTGCTCCTGGGGTGGTGGACCGAGGCGAATCTGAGGTCGATCCCAAGCTGCTCGCAAAAACTGGTAAACTCGGCGCTGGCGAACTGAGGCCCGTTGTCTGTGACGATGGCCTGGGGAAGCCCATGGCGACAGATGATCTCCCCCCAGACGAAGTTCCTGATTACCTGGGAGGTCACCTTTGCCAACGCCTTCACCTCCATCCACTTTGAGAAGTAGTCGATCATCACCAGGAGGAACATTCTCTGGCCGCTAGCCTGGGGGAACGGCCCAACCAAATCCATCCCCCAGATTGCAAAGGGCCAGGGGGCCGTGATGCTCTTGAGTTGCTGGGCCGGCTGTAGCTGGAGGGGGGCAAATAGCTGGCACTTATGACATCTTCTTGCGAACTCCGCGGCGTCCCGACCCAGGGTGGGCCAGAAATACCCCTGCCGGACTATCCTCCCCTCCAAGGTCCGACTCCCGGAATGATTCCCGCACTCCCCTGAGTGGACTTCTTCCAAGATCCTCTGTGCCTCGCCCTCGGATACGCAGCGAGCCAGCATCCCGGAAAGGGTTTTTCTGTATAGTTGCCCGTCTTTGAGGAGGTAGTAGGCGGACTTGTGCCTCAGCTTCTTCTTGTCTACTCCTTCCGGATACTCTCCCGTGGAGAGGAAAACTACTACTGGGTCCATCCACGAGGGCTGCTGATCGATCTTCATGAGCTCCCCCTCTTCGATGGAGGGGCGGAACAGGTCGGTGATGGTGCCCCCCATCCGGGGGCCATGCTTCGCCAGTTGATCGGCCTGTTCATTCTTTCCCCTTGGCACGTGTTGGATGGAGAAGGTCTGGAAGGTCCCTATGACCCCCTTCACTTTGGCCAAGTATAACTTCAAAGCGGGCTCCCTTGCTTCGAACTCCCCGTTGATCTGGGAAGCCACCACCATGGAGTCGGTCAGAACTTCCACATCCAGCACCCCAACTCTCTGGCCAGGCGTAGTCCCGCTATCACTGCTTCGTACTCGGCCTGGTTGTTAGTAATGGGGAAATGTACCACCACCGTCTGCTCAATCTGAGTCCCTTGGGGGCTCTCCAGGACCACTCCTACTCCGAGAGAATGCCTTCCTGATGCTCCGTCCACCCTCACCTTCCAAGGGGTCGGGCGGGTGAGTTCCTCCTCCGCTACTTCCACCACGTAGTCGGCCAAGAAGTCGGCCATCGCCTGAGCTTTGATCGAGAGCCGCGGAACGAAGGAGACGTCGAACTCGCTCAGCTCCACCGACCACTTGGCCAGCCGGCCCGAATGCTCCACCCCCTCGAAGACGTTGCGGAGGGGATGGTCGGTCACCACTCGGATCGAGTGTGCCTGGAAGTATGGTCGTAGCCTCCGAGCCGAGATGATCAGTGCGAACGCAAGCTTCTCCAAGATTGGATATCGGAGCTCGGCCTTCCTCAGGACTCGGCTGACATAATAAATAGGGAGCTGCCTCTTCCCCTCTTCTCGCACCAAGACGGAGCTCAGGGCCTCTGCCCCGACCCCGAGGTATAAGAACAAATCTTCACCCTCTTTCGGCCCCTGGAGCAGCGGAGCCTGTGTCAGCTGCGCCTTGAGGGCCTGGAACGCCTCCTCGCATTCCTTAGTCCACTCGAACCTCTGGCCCCCCCTCAGTGTTTTGAAGAAGGGGGAGCACTTCTCCCCTGCCCGAGAGAGGAAGCGGCTCAGTCCTGCTAGCTTCCCGTCAACCGTTGGACCTCCTTCGCATTCCGCGGGGACCCCAGCTCCAAGATAGCCTTGACCTTGTCGGGATTCGGCTCGACCCCCGCGGGGGTGAGGAGATGCCCCAAGAACTTCCCCCGGCTAGCCCCGAAAACACACTTAAGGGGGTTCAGCCGCATCTTGTATCGGCGCAGGGTGGTGAACGTCTCCTCCAGGTCCCGGAGGTGGGAGTCCACGTCTCGGCTTTTGATCATGAGGTCGTCCACGTAGACCTCCAAGTTTCTCCCCCTTTGCTCCTTGAAGACCCTGTCCATCATTTTTTGATAGGTGGCACCAGCGTTCTTCAACCCGAACGGCATCATCTTGTAGCAATAGCAGCCGTCCCCTGTGATGAATGAGACATCCTTTATGTCCGGGGGGTGCATCCTGATCTGATGGTAACCTGAAAATGCATCTAGAAAACTCATTACAGAAAAACCGACGGCTGAGTCAACCAGCGCGTCGATCCGAGGCAAGGGGTAACAATCCTTAGGACAAGCTTTATTAAGAAGGGAAAAATCGATACACAGGCGCCAGCGGCCGTCTCCCTTTTTGACCATCACAACGTTCGAGACCCAGCCGGGGTATTGAATTTCGGACACGAAGCCCGCTTTGAGAAGTTTTGCCACCTCCTCCCTGATGGGCTCCGCTAGCTTGTCCGCCGTGGATCTCTTCTTCTGCTGGACGGGGCGTGTTCCCGGGTCCAGGTTGAGGCGGTGGCAAGCCACATCCGCGTCAACCCCCGGCATCTCCGCGGCGCTCCAGGCGAAGATGTCCACGTTCTTCTGGATGCACTCCAGCATCCTGCCCTGGTCCTCCGGGGTCAGCCCCCCGCTGACGCGGATCTTCTCCACCCTGCCTCCGCGGGTGAGCACTTCCAGCTCCACCACCTCCTCTGCGGCCTCCAGTCTGGACTGCTCCCCCCATCCCTCGGCATCCCCTTCCTCCTGAGCGGGGACCTCTACCTCCATCTCCTCTGCCACGGCCCTTACTTCGACCACTTCCTCCAAACTCCCTCCTCCCGCCTTTTCTGCGCAGCTCTTCACCTCCAGCTCCACCTCTCCGGCTCCCTGCTCGTTTGCCTCCATCCTCCGCCCCATCTCCTCGGCCCCTTCCTGCCAAGAGATGGTGTTCACCGCGGTGACGTAGCATTCCCGTGCCACCTTAGGGTCCCCCTAACCCTGACCTGCGCCCCCTCAGTGTTGAACTTCAAGCACTGATGGAAGGATGAGGGGACGCAGCGGAAGGCGCTGATCAGGGGCCTCCCGAAGATTGCGCTGTAACTGCTGGGGGCGTCCACAATGACGAACTTGCAGTTTCGGGACTGCCCCCCCAGGGTTACGTGGAGGCTGACTCCTCCCTCTACCTCCTTCCTCTCTCCCGAGAACCCGAACAAGGGCCCGTCCGAGGCCAGCACCCTCTTAGCTTCCACCTGCATCGCGTCAAACGCCTTCTTGAAGACGACGTTCACGGAACTCCCATTGTCCACTAGGATCCGAGAGACAGTGAAGTTCTCGATGGCGGCCTTGATGACCAACGCATCACAGAACGGATCCTCGTGGTCCGGCATGTCGCTTCTGGAGAAAGTGATCCTCTCCTCCGGCGGCGGGGTTTGGGACGTAGAGGCGACGCTCCGCCGATACATGGTGTGGAGACTTGCCTTGCGGGAAGCCTCGACCCCTACTCCCCCGTGGATCACTCCGATCATTCCTCGGGTCCCCACATCCACCCGGTCTTCACAGCGATCCTCCTCCGTCCGAGGCAGGACCTCCTCGATCCTCACTTCCTGCCGCACCTCCTCCTGCTGCTGCTGCCGCCCCCTGTTCTCTCTCATCTCCAAGAATTCCGGGCACGTGGCCGTTGCGTGCCCCTCTTCCTGATGGAAGTCGCAGTAGGGCAGTTCCACCCTGAACTCCCTTCTCCTCCTCCTCATGACCCCTCTCCTTGCTCCCAGAGCTATGGCCATGGCCTCCTCCTGATCGGGGAGCCGCGGCCTCTGACCTTGCCTCCAGCCTGGGGGATGGAACTGGTCCTGCCTCCCCTGATAGTGGCCTCTCCCGTAGTATCCCCTCTGTGGCCCCTGCCCCTGCCACTCTGGTCTCCAGCCCAGCCTACGGTCGGGCTCCTGACGCCCCCATCCCGGTTGCTGTCCTTGGAGCTGCCTCTGCTCCCTCTGCCTGGGCTCCTCCCTCCTTTCTTCCTGTCTTCTTCCTCCCCTCGACTCCTTCTCCTCCTCAGTCGCCCACCTGGCCAACTTCCTCGCAAATTCTGGGTTCGACGCTTCCCCGTCGACCTCTCTCGCCGCCCTCTCCATCAGCTCCTCGTAGGAGAGGGGGGGAATCCTCTTCAGCTCCATGCGGAAGAAACCCTGCTGCAGGCCCAGTGTGAAGGCCATCATCAGACTGTGGCCCGGCATCTCCTGGACTTGGGTGACCTCCTCCTGGAACCGGTCGACGTAGCTTCCCAACGTCTCGTTCACCCCCTGCTTTATGTGGAACAGGGACTCAGACTCCTTCTTCCTCTTCTTTGCGGTAGTGAACCTCAACATGAACCCTCGGCGTAGGTCCTCGAAGCAATAGATGGAACTGGCCGGCAGCTGGTGGAACCACTCCCTCGCCTTATCCCGGAGGGTGATGGCGAAGAGACGGCACTTGAATCCGTCCGACATCTGACGGATGGAGACCACGTCTTCGAACCACTGGACGTGTTGAACCGGGTCTCCCTTCCCGGTGTAGTAGGTCATCTCGGGCTCTCTGAACCCGTCTGGTACTGGAGCTGAGGAGACCAGCTCGCTAAAAGGGCTGCCTCCCCCCACCTGGCGGGCCGGCGAGTCACGCGGACCCAGCTCGCCGAATCGGCCTCGGCCTGCCGAGCCGGGGAAGAGCTCGCGCCCCGAAAGCTCGCCTCCCCGACCTTCCTCAGCCACTTCCTTCCCGGCTCGCCTGCCAGGAGCGTCCTCGCCCAGAGAGGGGGCGGCCGCGATCTGGGCTGCCGGAGTCGAACACTCGGCCCGCACGCCGAGTGCGATCTTGACGAGATCCAGCACCTCGTTCCTGAAGTCTTCAAACATCCCCACTGTCGCGAGAGGTGGGTTGGGCGGCGAGTTCTGCCTGTCAGATCCTTGACCTCCCGTCATTGAGCTCGCCGAAGCTTTTCTGCACTGACCACTATCCACGCTCACCGCACCAAAATGTTGAAACCGGAAAACCGGCCTCTTGTGGAGTTCGACCCTTGGGGAAGGGGTGGTCTCGCGCCTACTTCGCACCTGCAAGAAAAACAACGAGAGAGACAAGGAAAGACAGACCCAAGGGCTCGGCAGGGAGGTCCCACCACAAACCCGGAAGATCTCTGAGCGCTTCCCCTCCTTAGCCAAGAGCCGAGCTAAGGTACTCTCAGAGAACACTTGAAAATGAGAGCAAGGAGGCACTGAAAGCGTGTCCTCTGAGGTACCCCTTGGGTCTTATTTATAGATTTTCAGAATCTGAACTGCCAATAACCAAAAGGACTGACCTGGAAGTACCAAAAGACCCCTGGATGGGTCTGCCAACAGCCAAACTCCGCTGTTCTGAACAGCTATGCGCAGTCCAACCTGGTCTGCCAACAGCGAGGCTCCGCTGTTCTGAGTAGCTATTCACACCCCCGGGCGGTCAGCTCGCCTTCAGTTCTCCCGCAGGAGGCGGGGCGCGACCCGGCTCTGGGGCTTGCCTACCCTCACTGGGCGAGTGCGAGCCGATATGGGCGAGCCGCCTGCCTTTTGCCGGGCGGATCGGCGGTCAGGTCGCGCTCGGGGTCCGGCTCGCTTGCGGCGGGTCGCCAATCGCGGGTCCGGCTCGCTTGCGGCGGGTCGCCAATCGCGGGTCCGGCTCGCTTGCTGCGGGTTGCCAGCTCGCTCGCCTGGGATGGGCAGGCGCGGGTCAGCCCTTTAGTCGTTCAGCCCGTCCTGCCGCTTGGGTGCGAGTCGCGGGGGCAGGCCTGTTCATTCTTCCTGGTGGGACCCGCTCGCCGGACACAGGGTTGTACACCGCCACCTCTTCCGCGGCCTGCTATCCCTGTTCATTCAAATCTTCCACCTCTCTGTCCCACACCAATCTCACCCAAACCACATATCATCTGTGTGTACACTCGACGTCCTTCGTCTACTACCCTACGAGAGATGTTCTGCTCTAATGATGTTTTGCAGCCTGCGGATCCGACAACAGGTTCCACTGCCCACCCGCTGGCCAATTATGTCTCTTTTCACCGCCTCTCTCCGGAACTCCGACAAAGTGCTCTTTCTTTATCCTCCATTTCCACCCCTAATTCTGTGCAGGAGGCTTTCCAACATCCTGGGTGGTAGGTGGCTATGAACGAGGAAATGTCTGTTCTTTGGGCAAATCACACATAGGATCTGGTCCCGCTTCCTCCTGGACAATCTTGTGTGAGATTTAAGTAGGTGATTGTCGTCAAACAGGGTCCGGATGGGACTGTTCACCGTTTGAAAGCTCGTCTAATAGCTCGCGGTTTCACTCAACAACAAGATCTGGATTATGATGAGACTTTTTCTCCAGTCGCTAAACTCAATAATGTTCGTGTGTTGATCTCTCTAGTGGTTCACCGCCACTGGGCATTGCACCAACTGGATGTAAAAAATGCTTTTTTTAATGGTGACTTACAGGAGACCGTTTATATGCAGTAACCTCCCGGGTTTGAGACCATGGGGGAGTCTCTTGTCTGTTGTCTGAAGAAGTCTCTTTATGGTCTCAAACAATCTACTCGGGCATGGTTTGTTAAATTTAGGTACGACCGTTAGTGCTGTTGGGTTCACTCGGATCTCGGCCGATTTCTCTCTGTTCACTCATCATCGTCCAACAGGCACAGTGGTTCTGTTAGTATATGTGGATGATATTTTGATTACAGGAAACGATCTTCCAGGAATACAGATGATCAAACAACATCTGGCGACTGTGTTTCAAACAAAGGACATGGGAAGCCTTCGATATTTTCTTGGTCTCGAAGTGGCTCGGAGACCTGATGGGCTTGTGTTATCTTAGAGAAAGTATTGTCTTGACTTACTTCATGATGCGGGCTATTCTGGATGCAAGCCTGTTGATACTCTCATGGATATCAATCACAAGCTTTGTGCTCATGCCTCGGACTCTGATTTGCTCCTTCCAAATCCAGAGTATTATCGTCGTCTTGTGCGAAAGCTGATATATCTCACTGTTACGAGACCTGATATATCATTTGTTGTTGGATTTGTCAGTCGATTCATGCATGAGCCCCGTATCTCTCATCTTCAGGCAGTCGAGCATATTCTTCGATACTTGAAGACTGCTCCTGGACAAGAACTTGTATTCAAGCCCTCTTCATCTCCCTTATCTCTGATTGCATACTCTGATGCTGATTATGCTCGCTCGTTGGATTATTGTCGTTCCACAAGTGGATACTGCACTTACTTTGGAGGACATCTTATTACATGGCGCAGTAAGAAACAGTCCGTGGTTGCTCGCTCATCTGCTAAGGCCGAGTATCGATCGATGACAGCAGTTTTATCTGAGCTCATATGGCTTGAGTGTCTCCTTGATGACCGGGAGTCAAGCTCTCCTCACCTGCCACTTTATTTTACGACAGTCAAGTTGTTATACACATTGCCAATAATATGGTCTTCCATGAACGGACAAAACATATTGAAGTTGACTGTCATTTCATTCAGGAAAAGGTTCAGTTGAAGAAGATAGAGTTAACACATTTTCCTGCTGCTCAGCAAATTGCTAACATCCTCAATAAGGCCTTACCACGACATCTCTACTATTAGTTCTTGTCCAAGCTTGGTGCCTATGACTTGCACGCTCCAGCTTGCGGGGGAGTGTTAGAGAATACTAGGAAAAATAATGTATTGGATCATTAACTTTGCTCATGTAGGATTTTGTGTTTAGTCTCACATTATTTGTATAACTAGATCTTACTCTTCTCTCTACTATATATTTATACTCATACTTGTTTTTTTAAAATTCAAGAAGTATATACAAGGTTTGATCTTTCTCTAAAGAATTCATCATGATTGATAAACCAATATTGTTAAAATCAGTGGCTTGCAACCAGAACAGTACTTAAATGTAGCAAAACAATTATTGCCTTATAGTACGAGGGGTATAAATTATGAGGCTTCAACTTCTCAACATATTCAAATGTAATACCTTTTCTTTGTCTTCCTTGTTCTCCCCTTAATTCCATTGTTTTCTAAAGAAAATCAATGGGCCGAATGGAAAACATCCATCACATTATGCGTCCAGTCACAAGACTGAATCCACACATACCTCAGGTTAAGGGCAGCCCGGTGCACAAAGTATCCCCGCATAGCGAGGGTTCAGGGAAGGGTCCGACCACAAGGGTGAAATGTAGGCAAACCTTACCCTGCATTTTTGCAAGAGACTGCTTCCAGGACTTGAACCGGCGGCCTCAAGGTCACACGGCGACACCTTAACCGGTGCGCCAAGGCTTCCCTTCACACATACCTCCGGTAAACAAAGAATAAAATCGCTTAAACCAATTTTGAAACCCTCATATTCTCAGATCTACCTACATGAATTCGAAACTCAATTTTGTTGAATCACAGTCATTCAGTTTTAATATGTAAATACATTGATTCTTATAACACTTATAACAGATACAATTGTGTTAATAGCACTTGTATGGGACAATATACTGTCTCACAATTATATTGAATTTATCATGTTTAATGGACCAGTATCACTAATAAAGCATTTACTGAATATTCTAAACTATTTATCAATCAAATTCTGCAACAGCATAATCATATTATCATAGTTTCATAAAGACAACAATAAAAAGAACAAAAAAAGGTTTCATTTACCTGGTAATAGAAGGAATACTGCCTCTTGACAGCAGAAACCAAGTCATATGTAATACTATTTAATGTGTCAGCATGCTTAATAATATTGGTTTCAGCTGAAGAACTCCTGGACTCAAGCTCAAAAGGTTCATCAGGACAAAACATGGACCATATTTCTGCAGTTTGATGACCTAATTTATCCCCTACGGTAGATTGTACGTTTTTGTTGTCCAAGACTCTCCCATACAACTTCTCGCAGTCTTCTTTATACTGAATCTGCGCATTGAGGCAGTTATATAAACTTGCCCATCAGAAGAAGGGAGGAGAAGAAAATTGAACCTGAAAATTCTAAGTACATGAAATTTTCCTTGTGGGAGGAGCTTACCGGATTAAGCCGATGGCAATGCCATATCCATTCACAATCAAGAGGGACAAGCAATGACCCATCTGGAGCTCCAGATTCAGTGTGCCTGGCTAGTAATGGAAGCCAGTAATTCTTGTACCTATATGAGAAAACCTAACGGTTATATGTGAGGAAGAAACAAATCAAAGCAAATGGAAACAAAAGATGTAAAAAAAAATCAAATTTCAGGGTTATGCCGTCAAGGAGCTCCATTCTTATAGTTATTGGGGGTCTGTTTTCATTTTGAGGCTTTGAAAATCAAAGTTTTGCATTTGTTAGGTTATAGTTTCTGTGATTTTGGTTTTAAGCTGAAAAGGGGTTGTTTTTGTTAGATATGGGTTCCGTTTGGCACAGTGGTAGCGGTCATGAACATGGGGGTTAAATTGTCATTCGTTAATGCACTCCTAAGGAACTTCATCCACTTTTATCTTCTTTGATGTTTGTTAGATGATACTTAACAACGAATGATGGTTTAACCCATGCGTTTATGACCGCCACCACTATGCCAAACGGAGCCTGGTGTATATTCTGAGCGGTAGAGTTAGCTTAGGCTCATCTTGGGTAGTGTGGGCGCCTTCCTATTACTATTATTCAAGTGAATAATACATTGAATCCTAAATTCCTTTCATGGCCTAAAAAGGACATGAAAATCAATCTGCAAAGGAACATAAATTTTTGTTTTGGGTTCGTTTTGCCCCCCAAAACAAACAAAAACAAATGATATTTTTTCCATTTTGGGCCAATACGAAAACATCTCAATGAAAACACTGCAAAACAATGAAGTCTTATCCTCTGTTAATCAATTGGAACAATTACAAATTAGTGTGCTCAACTAAATGAATCAAAATCAAACATAACCACAAACAGTTTAGAAGTTGGTGACCTATGGATTGCCCTCTCAAGCAACGGGCCGTCGTAGAGAAACCGCCTTCGATCCACAGCAGCAAGAAATCGGAGCTGCTGCTCGGCCGCCGCCACCAGATCTTCGCTTATTACTATCTTCTGAGCCTCGAGCCACTCTGATTCTTGCTCCTTCTCCATTTCTTAAGGCAATCAAAGATTCAAACAAAGAGACAAAGTATCGCAGAATGGAATTAACCCGGAATCTGAAAGGGCGCGAGAGATCTTCCCCGATTCTGCCCTAAATTCACAATAAACCAGTTGACTGAGAGAGAGGAGAGAGAGAGAGATGAGAGAGAAGAGTCGGCATGGAAATGGAAAGAGAAGCAGCAACCTGAATTTATCCCGCCACCGCCGGAGCCAAGTGTTTGTTATTTCTGCTTCTATTTATAGTACAAGCCGGGGGCGCACTGTGCCACTGGTGCTGTAATTATTTAAGAGCAATTTTTAAAGTACAGTTAACACGACTACTAGCACAACCAAAAAAACTTTAAAACAAACATTAGCGAAGACTAATTTTTTCATTTATAAATTACTATCTGCAGAACAACTTTAAACTTTAGTAATTAATGTCTTCCTCCTAAGCAGGGCCCAGCAACCTTTTGAGCATATGTCGACGACTCCATTTCAACAATTTTATATGAATTTCATCATTTTTGTCTTTGGTCTGCTCAAAGGTTGACAAATATGTTCTTTCATTGTCGGGCACTACTCGTGAGAAGAAAATATTTATTGTTAAAGTTTGCACTTGAACTGCGAAGTAACTTATAAATATGAAAAAATTGATTTGCGGATAAATATTTATGATTTGTGAATAACAACCGCCAAAATTTAACACTCAAAGATTTAAGCTCTCATCCAAACAAATGCCCTTGTGTCCCATTCATTCTGGCGATGGAAGCCATGTGCCCAATGAATCGCCGTTGTTGGGCGTAATCGGCGCTGCCGGAGAAAAACGCCGATAATAATCGCCGGAGAAACGCCGCCTCTCTCTTCGTAGGTATGTTTTGGCCTCTCCTTTGTTCTTGAACTGTACTAGATAGTCATTTTTAGGCTCTATTTGTTTGGGCGTTTCGCTACTCCGTTTTGGGCAAACGCCGCCGGAAGGCGGGTAAACAAATGAACCTCCGGCGGCGTTTGCTTCGTTTCCACCCGCCCGCCTTGAGAAATGCCCCAAAAAGCTCCGTTTGGAGCAGCCACCTCTCCCCTCCGTTTCGAACACTCCGTTTCCACCCGCCGGATCGACCCGCTGTTGAAGCCAAAATTTGAATTCAACGAATGTTCACAAAATAGGGGCGTAGCCGACTCCTACTTGGCCCAAGCTCCGACCTCCGACCGGTCGTGAAGGATTAGAAAACTGGCCCAAAGCCGCAGCAGGGAGGTCCCACCGCTTACCCGGAAGGTCACAGAGAACTTCCCCTCCAAAGCCAAAAGCTGGGCTTGGAGTTCCTCAGAAGACCGTGCCAATCAAACCTCTCCAGAGTCTCCCAAAAAAAAGTCCCTTCTGAAGAACCCCTATGGGCTTATTTATAGATTTCAGAATCTGAACTGCAAATAACAAAACTGCTCTAGCCTGAAATTACTGGGATACCCTTGGCTGGGTCTGCCAACAGCCAAACTCCGCTGTTCTGAGGAGCTATATGCAGTCCACCAAGGGTAAAAGGGTAAAAATACCGGGGGTAGAAGAGTAAAAACCCCCTGCTTTGATAGGAAAGGTTAAAAAACCTTCCTGCCCCCTGGCGAGAGGAAAAGCGCTTGCCGGCGAGAAGGACCCACCGTCCGTCTCGCCGGGGCCTCTCGCCCCTGGAGGTCCTCTTGCTTCTGGGGGCCCACTCGCCTCTGGAGGGGCCCTCCCGCCCTTTAGAGAGCCCATCATCTCGCCGCAGGCGAGTGGGCCTTCTTGGTACCCTTTGCCTGTCTCGTCCTTTTTACTTCTTGAGGGCTCTTTGCGAGCCCGAGGTTGTACACAATCCCCGCTCTTTTTGAGATTACTCTAAGCTCAAAAAGAATGTTCAACCGAGGCTCGTTATTCGAGGTGCATTAAAAAACGTATTTATGAGGAATCTTCTGAGGCCCCCACCGAGGTCTATAAATATGTGACTCCTGCCCCGTGCTCCTGATGCCCCGCTCTGCATATTCTTCTTCTTCCCTGTCCTTGAGTTCCTGCAGAATGACTCACAGTCAAAGTTTTCGCGAGCGTCTCGCCCTGGTGCGAGAGCAGCATAAGGCCAACGTGGCTGCTTTCACCTCTTCTCTGGTTCGCCCTCTCGCCCCATCGTCTCGCCTGAAAAAGGCGAAGGCTGGGGGCCCATCACCTGCCGCAGGAGATTTGTCTCGCGTCGCCTTGGAAACCATCCCCACCCCCCTCGCGCCTTCCACGGAAAAAGAGGTGGGTGTTCGCTTTTATCACTGTTATTCCTGCGACCGGGTGCTCTTTTGCTGACTAACGCTTTTTCAGAGGGCTCTCGCGGTCCCGCCGTCCCCGAAGAGTCCGCGAGGTGGTTCTTCTGTCCGCTGCGAGGAACTTGATTCGCTACCCTCATCTACTCCTCCAACTACTCCCAGCGAGAGGCGGGACGATCCTTCCCCTCCCGCCGATACCTCTCGGCATCCTGGTAAGGGACCTTCCCTCGCCCTTTTGAATCCCCTTCGATATTCTCACTCCCTCCTGCGAGTGCCTCTTCCACCCTGCCCCTGCACTCCTTGCGCAGATTCTCGGGCCAACTCTCCTACTGACGAGCAGCCAAAGCGACTCTCCGTCTCGCCTCCTCCTTCAGACGGGATCGAAGACTATCTGGGTGATCCTTCAGATCCAGTGGAGATGAAGCGGAAGACGGCTGAGCTCTTCCGGAAGCACGCGCGCCTCATTCACTCCTTGACTTTAGATAAACAGGCTGCGGAGAAGCGCATCGAGTCGCTGGAGTGCGAGTGCGCCCGTCTATCTTCTGGAGCCAATGCCGAGTTGGACGTCGACGGCACCGACCCCGAGGCCATCCTTAATGAGGCCGATATGCAGCTCCGCCTCGCGCGACGCGGTCTTAAAGCCATCCGCTCCTTCCACTTGCCGAGTAGACCTCCTCGCGGGGGAGCTCGCGGCGGTCGCTGGGAATGGCGCCCCTACTGAAGAATGCCCGTCTTGCTGTTTTATCTTTTTCTTTGGCTTCTTCTCGCAAGATTTTGTAATAATGGTGGTCTCGTAGAGAGCTTGGTCTCCTGCGGGGTGATGTCTGGACATATATTTATTATTTTTCTAAGGCTAGATTTTTTTTTTCCTTCTTTAATCTCCTTTTTGTTTATGCTAAAAATTCCTTTATAGTTTTTCATGATTGTGACGGGTCGCGCCGATCGAGGCTTTAGGAGAGAGAAAGTTATCGACTCTTCCTCTCCCCTCCTATTTTTCCGCTTTTTTAATCATTGGCTGATCCTCGGCTTATAAATATGCCTAGCTCGGGATTAGATGTCGCTTTTTCAGCTTCTTCAGTTACCCTAATTCTTGGCTTTTTGACCCCTTCGTCTCGCCGGACTCTTCTCGCCTATTTCTTCCTTCGTCTCGCCGGACTCTTCTCGCCTATTTCTTCCTTCGTCTCGCCGAGGACCAATTCGCCAGAGGAAATGGGTAAGAAGAAGGTGGAGGAGGGTGAGGGGCGCAGCCGCTGCGGGAAGAGGTTTACCGACCATGACTTCCCGCTCGGCCGGCTCTCTCAGGAAGACCATGACAAGTTCGCCCGCGAGTATCTGGGAGAAGGGATCGAGTCGCGTCCCCCTAAGGTCGGCGAGTGCATCAATACGTATTACCCGGGGGAACTCGCCTTCCCTGTCTCGCACTTCGAGGCAGGATTGCGACTGCCCCTCTGGCCTGAGGTGAAGCAGGCCTTCAAGTACTTTGGTGTCGTCCCGGCACAGTTCAACCCCAACGCGATTTCGGTGCTGATCGCGTTCGCTTGCTACATGCGCCGGGAGCGTATAGAGTTCAGCTTGACGGCGTTCCGCAAGCTTTTCATTTACCACGCCAACGCCGATGGCGTCTCGTATTTCACTGGGCAAGGGCTCAAGGTATGCGAGACGCCTAACAAGAACCATCACTGGCTCACCCGATTTGTCTTCATCCGGGGAGACCGGGCTGACTTTGGTGGCATTCCTCTCGCGCCGGTCTCTCCGCCAGAGAGCTTCTACGCCACCCCCAAGTCAGTGGGCCAGAGAAGCTGTTATGCGAGTACTTAGCGGGCAAGAATTTCGAGGTCAATTTCTTGCGGCGAGGCCTCGACTCGCTTCTCCCAGTGCTCCCGGGCGAGGGTATTCTTCTGTTCCTCTCGCTTTGCTACTTGTCACCTTGCTTCTTCCTAATCCCCGCTTGCTTTTAGGTGAGCGAGTTGTTCCAGCATCTCCTCCCTACAAGAGCAACATTCACCCTGCTAAGGGTCTTGATCTCGCCAATGCGGCGGCAGAGGCGGCGAGAGAGTCCCTGGCGGTCATCCCGCCCAAGCGTCCCGGAGATGTCACGGTCCCTTCTCGCCCCAGCCCTCCCAAAAAGAAGATGAAGAAAGCTGTCGCCATCTCCAAGGAAAAGAAGAAGGCTCCCCAAGGGAGCCCTATCTCTGTGGGGGAAACTCCACCGCCTCCCTCGCCTAATCACCCGGCCGTCTCGCCTATTCGCGAGACGGTGCTTCCTAGCCAACCTGCTGCTGCTTCCAGCCTGCCCGCCGGTGCTTCCAACCCGCGAGCTGCTGCTCCCGAGACGGTCGCTGCTTCCTCTTCTCGCGAGGGCGATTCTTCCGGCCGTCCCGCCCCCGCCTCTCACATGAATTACAATCTGGGTCCCGTGGTTCACGATGCCGTCGGCGACCCTGTTCTGTTGTGGGGGCGGGACGCCAACCGCGTGTCTATCTCCACCCTCCTTCCTTCATGGAAAGAGCAAGAGGTCCCTTCCAGCCACGCCTTCGCCATCGGATACGGCCTCTATGGTGGCCTTGACGCCACTTCGCCTGAAAGCGAGTCCACTAAGGACCTTGTGCTGAAAACCTGCCACCACCAGATGCGGGCCTTGGAGTTCTCGCATCGCTCCTCTCGCCGCCTTATTTACATTAATTCAAAATGGAAGGCCAGCGAGGAAAACCTGGAGGCGGAACGGGAGAAATCTGCTGGTCTAGCGAGAAGGCTGTCAGATGCCGAGTCACTTCTCGCGAAGGTCCAAGGCGGCGTGGTAAGCCACAACTCTCCTTTTTCTTTTGGGTCTTTTTTCTTCTGTGATTCTTGGCTAATTGCTAGGTCATCCCGCAGGATGCCGAGACGGCGGGACAACTTCGCTCGCGCGTGGCGGCTTTGGAAGAGGAGGTCCGGGTTCTGACAGCGGAGAACGCGCGCCTTCAGGCTAGTGCTGCGTCGTCATCTCGCCGCGAGCCCTTCCGGACACCTCCGCCTCACTACTCTTACGAGGAAGTTGAGGAGCGATGCCGAGACGCTGGTGTCCGTGGGGCTGAGCTGGTGCTGCAAATGATGAAAGACCTGGGCGTTGTGAAGGACGACTCCGAGACAGTAACCGCGCGAGACCTGGTCCCCGAGCTTTATAGCGAGGAGAGTGATGATTCTTCATCCGGCGAGGAGGACTGATGCATCACCTCCAAGATTTAGAATCACTCTCTCCTCCTCCTGATGTAAAGGTTTTAGACTATAACTATATTTTTGTGGCATTTGCCAAGTGACGAGCGAGTGCTCGATTTTGTTGCCTTCTATTTTATTTCTTATTTTGTGAAGTTGATTTTTGGTCTACCTCTCCTTCTTTTCTTTTTGTCTGCGGGACGGTGCTACTACTTCGTCTCGCCGCGTAACCTTTCTGCACATATTCTTCTGTTTTATGTTGTACGCGAGACGGGTTTTCGACGCGCGCAACGACCATGAGTTGGCACAATGGTTTGCCTCGCAAGTGCTCTTTCGCCTCGGCGAGACGATCCTCAAAAGCCATCCGCTGCGAGTGCTGTCACCCGCCTTACTCCACACCCTTTTCCCTTTGTTTATTTTTGTGGCTTAGGACTAAGTGGGGACTCTAAGGTGTAGTGCCGCTTAAGGGGACTTTTCACCCTATTCTGCCAAAATGAATTTTGCCTTGTCAGTTTGATGCTGATGGAGATTGCCTGTCCCAACCCTATCCCCCACAGGCGAGCCTTCGGACCTGCCAGCTAGATGGGAGCCTGCGCAGCGGGTCTACCTGGGGCCGAGCCGAGCTCGGGGTGCCGATGAAGACCTTAACTCAAAACCTATCCCCCACAGGCGAGCCTTCGGACCTGCCAGCTAGATGGGAGCCTGCGCAGCGGGTCTACCTGGGGCCGAGCCGAGCTCGGGGTGCCGATGAAGACTTAACTCAAAACCTATCCCCCACAGGCGAGCCTTCGGACCTGCCAGCTAGATGGGAGCCTGCGCAGCGGGTCTACCTGGGGCCGAGCCGAGCTCGGGGTGCCGATGAAGAACTTAACTCAAAACCTATCCCCCACAGGCGAGCCTTCGGACCTGCCAGCTAGATGGGAGCCTGCGCAGCGGGTCTACCTGGGGCCGAGCCGAGCTCGGGGTGCCGATGAAGAACTTAACTCAAAACCTATCCCCCACAGGCGAGCCTTCGGACCTGCCAGCTAGATGGGAGCCTGCGCAGCGGGTCTACCTGGGGCCGAGCCGAGCTCGGGGTGCCGATGAAGAACTTAACTCAAAACCTATCCCCCACAGGCGAGCCTTCGGACCTGCCAGCTAGATGGGAGCCTGCGCAGCGGGTCTACCTGGGGCCGAGCCGAGCTCGGGGTGCCGATGAAGAACTTAACTCAAAACCTATCCCCCACAGGCGAGCCTTCGGACCTGCCAGCTAGATGGGAGCCTGCGCAGCGGGTCTACCTGGGGCCGAGCCGAGCTCGGGGTGCCGATGAAGAACTTAACTCAAAACCTATCCCCACAGGCGAGCCTTCGGACCTGCCAGCTAGATGGGAGCCTGCGCAGCGGGTCTACCTGGGGCCGAGCCGAGCTCGGGGTGCCGATGAAGAACTTAACTCAAAACCTATCCCCCACAGGCGAGCCTTCGGACCTGCCAGCTAGATGGGAGCCTGCGCAGCGGGTCTACCTGGGGCCGAGCCGAGCTCGGGGTGCCGATGAAGAACTTAACTCAAAACCTATCCCCCACAGGCGAGCCTTCGGACCTGCCAGCTAGATGGGAGCCTGCGCAGCGGGTCTACCTGGGGCCGAGCCGAGCTCGGGGTGCCGATGAAGAACTTAACTCAAAACCTATCCCCCACAGGCGAGCCTTCGGACCTGCCAGCTAGATGGGAGCCTGCGCAGCGGGTCTACCTGGGGCCGAGCCGAGCTCGGGGTGCCGATGAAGAACTTAACTCAAAACCTATCCCCCACAGGCGAGCCTTCGGACCTGCCAGCTAGATGGGAGCCTGCGCAGCGGGTCTACCTGGGGCCGAGCCGAGCTCGGGGTGCCGATGAAGAACTTAACTCAAAACCTATCCCCCACAAGAGCTCGGGGTGCCGATGAAGAACTTAACTCAAAACCTATCCCCCACAGGCGAGCCTTCGGACCTGCCAGCTAGATGGGAGCCTGCGCAGCGGGTCTACCTGGGGCCGAGCCGAGCTCGGGGTGCCGATGAAGAACTTAACTCAAAACCTATCCCCCACAGGCGAGCCTTCGGACCTGCCAGCTAGATGGGAGCCTGCGCAGCGGGTCTACCTGGGGCCGAGCCGAGCTCGGGGTGCCGATGAAGAACTTAACTCAAAACCTATCCCCCACAGGCGAGCCTTCGGACCTGCCAGCTAGATGGGAGCCTGCGCAGCGGGTCTACCTGGGGCCGAGCCGAGCTCGGGGTGCCGATGAAGAACTTAACTCAAAACCTATCCCCCACAGGCGAGCCTTCGGACCTGCCAGCTAGATGGGAGCCTGCGCAGCGGGTCTACCTGGGGCCGAGCCGAGCTCGGGGTGCCGATGAAGAACTTAACTCAAAACCTATCCCCCACAGGCGAGCCTTCGGACCTGCCAGCTAGATGGGAGCCTGCGCAGCGGGTCTACCTGGGGCCGAGCCGAGCTCGGGGTGCCGATGAAGATACCTCAATCCTGCCTTTAGGACTTCATAATAGACAAAAACAAGATGTGTTTTGAGAAATATATTATATTGATCATGCTTTGAGTACATATCTACCGCTCTCCCTTTTCATGGGTAGAAGCGTTTTAAGTCATCCCCACTCCAGGAATGGTTCAAGGTCCTACCCTCCCCATCCTGGAGGTAGTAACCCCCTGCTTTCAACACTCTCTCCACAATATAAGGTCCCTCCCAATTTGGATTGAGCTTTCCCACCGAGGCGGACCTCCCTGCCGCATCAACCTTCTTTAGTACTAGGTCTCCTTCTGCGAACTGTTTTATCCTGATATGCTTATCGAAGTGCTTTGCCATTCGTCGCTTGATTTCCTCCTGTCTGATGGCTGCCACGTCTCGCAGTTCCTCTGCCAGGTCTAGCGAGAGGCGCAGACCTTCCTCATTTTCCATTCTCCATGCCTCGTCTCCATTACCTGCGGCCGCAACTCGTGGGGATCGGACCTCGAATTCCACTGGTAGTACCGCCTCACAACCATGGGAAAGTTTGAAAGGGGTCTCACCAGTGGCCGTGTTCGGGGTTGTTCTTAGAGCCCATAGGACCGAGGGGAGCTGTTCTACCCAGTTCCCTCTCAGATTCTCCACCTTTTTCTTTAGCAAGTTAACGATAATCTTGTTTGCCGCTTCCACCTGACCGTTGCTCCTAGGGTGGTGGACGGAGGCAAACCTGAGGTCAATGCCCTGCTGAGTGCAGAAGCTGATGAATTCTTCACTAGCGAACTGGGGGCCATTATCCGTGACGATGGCCTGAGGCAGCCCGTGCCTGCAGATGATCTCCCCCCAGACGAAGTTCCTGATGACCTGGGAGGTCACCTTTGCTAGTGCCTTAACCTCCAGCCACTTGGAGAAGTAATCTATCATAACCAGGAGGAATCTTCTTTGCCCACTAGCTGGAGGAAAAGGCCCCGCCAGATCCATTCCCCAAATGGCGAAAGGCCACGGTGCTGCGATGCTTCGGAGCCTTTGAGCCGGCAAGAGCTGGAGTGGGGCGTAGAGCTGGCACTTCCGGCATTTCCTTGCAAACTCTGTCGCGTCCTTCCTCAGGGTGGGCCAGAAGTACCCCTGCCTGACCACCCTTGCTTCCAACGTCCTCCCTCCGGAATGACTACCACATTCCCCGGAGTGCACCTCCTCTAGAATGTGTCTGGTCTCCTCCTCCGTTATGCATCGAGCTAGGAGACCCGAGAGCATTCTCCGGTGCAGTCCTCCTTCATGCATGAGATAATGAGCCGCCTTATGGCGGAAGCTTCTTGCCTCCTTGACCCCCTCAGGGAGGGTTCCTGTCAGAAAGAAAGTAACGAAAGGGTCTACCCATGAGGGCCGCCGATCCACCTCCATCAGCTCCCCCTCCTCAATCGCTGGATGGAATAAATCAGTCAGGGCACCTCCTTCCCAAGGTCCGAACTTGGCCAATTGATCGGCAGCAGTGTTCTCTCCTCTGGGGACGTGCTGGATGGAGAACGTCCGGAACCCCCCGATGATCGTTCTTACCTTGGATAAATATTTCACAAGGGTGGGCTCCCGCGCCTCGAACTCTCCACGTATCTGCGACGTCACTACCAATGAGTCTGTGAAAACCTCAACGTCCTTGATCTCGAGCTCCTTGGCCAGGCGAAGGCCGGCTATCACCGCCTCGTACTCTGCTTGGTTGTTGGTTGTGGGGAAATGCAAGGCGACTGCTTGTCTTATGGTCACTCCCTGAGGACTTGTCAGTACCACCCCCGCTCCGAGGGAGTGCTTTCCCGAGGCCCCGTCGACCATGATCTTCCATGCCTCGGGTTGCTGCGGTTCCTCGGCCCCGTCCTCCGCGACGTAGTCTGCCAAGAAGTCGGCCACCACCTGTGCCTTAATGGAGAGCCTTGGTACGAACGAAATGTTGAACTCACTCAACTCGATAGACCACTTGGCCAGCCTGCCCGAGTGCTCCACCCCTTCAAAAATTTTTCGGAGAGGATGGTCCGTGACCACCCTAATCGAATGAGCCTGGAAATACGGTCGGAGCTTCCTGGCCGAAATGACCAAGGCGTATGCCAGTTTTTCTAGGATGGGGTAGCGAAGCTCCGCCTTCCTTAGGATCCTGCTAACATAATAAATGGGCAGTTGCTTCTTTCCCTCTTCTCTGACTAGGACGGAGCTCACCGCCTCTGCTCCCACCCCTAGGTACAAGGTTAGATCCTCCCCCTCCTTTGGGCTTTGAAGCAGAGGAGCCAGGGAGAGTTGCTCCTTCAGCTTTTGAAAAGCTTCTTCACATTCCGTGGTCCATTCGAACCTCTGGTTCCCTCGTAGCACTTTAAAGAAAGGTGAGCATTTCTCCCCTGATCTGGAGAGGAATCTGCTAAGGCCGGCTAGCTTCCCTGTCAAGCGTTGCACCTCTTTAGTGTTTCGCGGTGATTCTAGTTCTAGGATGGCCTTTACTTTATCAGGATTGGGTTCTACCCCTGCCGGGGTCAGGAGGTGCCCAAGGAATTTCCCACGACTTGCCCCGAAAACACACTTTAAGGGGTTCAACCTCATTTTGAACTTCCTCAAGGTGGCGAACGTTTCTTCCAAATCTTGGAGATGCAGGCTCATTCCTTTGCTCTTTACCATGAGATCATCAACGTAGACTTCTAGGTTCCGACCCCTCTGACCCTGGAAAACTCGATCCATCATCCGTTGGTACGTTGCCCCCGCGTTTTTCAACCCGAAGGGCATCATGTTATAACTAAAGCACCCTTCCCTGGTGATGAAGGAGACGTCCTTGACGTCGGGAGGGTGCATCCGGATTTGATGGTAACCTGAAAAAGCATCCAGAAAACTCATAACAGAAAAAACCAACGGCTGAATCAACCAGCGCGTCGATTCGAGGCAGGGGGTAGCAATCCTTGGGGCACGATTTATTTAATAATGAAAAGTCGATACACATTCTCCATTTTCCTCCCCCCTTCTTTACCATTACAACATTGGAGATCCAGCCTGGGTACTGGATCTCTGAGATGAAGCCCGCCTCCAGGAGCTTCTTGACCTCCTCGCGAATGGGTTCCTCCAGCTTGACGGCGATGCTCCTCATCTTCTGGCGTATGGGGCGCATTCGAGGGTCCAGATTTAGGCGGTGGCAGGCCACATCCGCATCAATGCCTGGCATGTCCGCCGCGCTCCATGCGAAGATGTCGACGTTGTTCTGGATGCAGACCCGCATCCGCTCCTGGTCTTCGGGACTCAAGCCCCCGCTGATCCGCACCCTTCGTACCTGCCCCTGGCTGGTGCGGACCTCTACCTCCACCACTTCCTCGGCCACCTCCAGCCGTGACTGTTCCCAGCCGTCCCCTGCTTCTTCTTCCTGCTCCCGTTCTTCCTCCCCTCCTGCTTCCTCAACTTCTATCACCTCGTCCTGCTGTTGCTCAATTTCCATGTTCCTTTGGGCTTCTTCCTCTGCCCCTTCTTCTTCCACTCTCTCCAGCATTCTTTCTCGTGGCTCCGACTCTCCGCTCCTCCTGGCTTCCTGCATGCCTTCTCCCCTTTGCTCCTCCTCAATTTCCATTCCTCCCTCCGGGCTCTCCTGTTGCTGCTCGACCTCAACATCCTCCTGCGCCTCCTGCACACCTCCTTTCTGCTTCTCAGTCTCCTCCTTCCCGACTTCCTCTGGGCTCACCTCCTCTTCCCTCAAGGCTTCTTCTTGCGCCGCTATCTCCTTTTCCAACTCCTCCGCCTCTGCCATCCAGATATGGTGTTAACCGCCGTGACGTAACACTGTCTTGCCACTTTAGGATCTCCCCTGACCCTGACCTGCACCCCCCATTGTTAAACTTGAGACATTGATGGAACGAGGAGGGGACGCAGCGAAAGGCGCTGATAAGGGGTCGCCCAAAGATGGCGCTGTAGCTGCTCGGGGCATCTACAATCACGAACCGGCAGTTCCGTGATACGCCCCCCAACCTCACGTGCAGCCCTACTCCCCCTTCCACTTCTTTCCTCTCCCCGGAGAACCCGAACAACGGTCCATCCGAGGCCAAAACCCTCTTGGCTTCCACCTGCATCTCATCGAAGGCCTTTTTAAAAATCACATTTACGGAGCTCCCGTTATCCACTAGGATCTTGGAGACCGTAAAGTTTTCCACCGCTGTCTGGATCACCAAGGCGTCGCAGAATGGGTCCTCGTACTCCGGCATATCCTCTGAAGAGAAGGTGATTTTTTCTAGCGGGGGTGGAGTCTGGGAGGTTGAGGCTACCCCCTTTCGGAACATGGTCTGGAAGCTCCCCTTCCGGGTGGCCTCGATCCCAATCCCCCCATGGATGGCCCCGATACCCCCCCGGGTTCCCACGTCCACCCGGTCCTCGCACCTATCTTCCGTCTCCCCCTGCTGCATTTCCTCGATCCTCACCGGCGGATCCTGCCTCCTCAAACCTCTGGCCTCTCTCATCTCCAAGAATTCTGGGCACGTGGCTGTAGCGTGACCTCTCTCCTGATGGAAGTCACAGAAAGGTAACGCCACCCCACCCCTTCTCCCTTCTCCTCTTCCTCTTCTTCCTCCTCCTCGAGCTCCCCTTCCTCGACCGATCCCCATTGCCTCCTGCTGATGCTGAAAACGGTCCCTCGCTCCTTGTCTCCATGCTGGTTGATCGAACCTTCTTGGCTCCCGGAAAATATCTCTTCCCTGGAAGCCTCCTCCCAACTCCTGGGGGCGACCCTCATGAGGCCTCCAACCTATCCGGTTGTTCGGCTCTCGGGCCCCCCGATGAATCTGTCCCTGGTCCCCCTGGCCTCGGGGTTCCTCCTTCCTTCTCTCTTCTCTCCTCTCTCTCTGCTCTTTCTGCTCCTTTTTCTTCCCCTCTCCTTGCTCCTTTTCATCGTCTTCTGCCAACCTGGCTAACTTTCTTGCGAACGCCGGATTGGCTCTCTCAAAATCTGTTTCCTTCGCCGCCCTCTCCATAAGTTCCTCGAAAGAGAGGGGGGGCACCCTTTTTAACTCCATGCTGAAGAAGCCTGGTCTCAGTCCCAAGGTGAACGCAAGCATCAGCGTATACCCGGGGACCTCCTGGACCTGGAGGATCTCTTCCTGAAACCGATCCACGTAGTGTCCCAATGTCTCATCCTGTCTCTGCCTCACCGAGAACAAGCACTCCGCCTCCTTCTTACGCTTCTTCGAAGTCGAAAACCTCAATAAGAAGCCCCTCCGCAGATCCTCAAAACAATAAATCGATCTTGCCGGCAACTGATGGAACCAATCTCGCGCCTTCTCCTTCAAAGTGATGGCAAACAGCCGACATTTGAACGCATCCGTCATTTGCCTTATCGAAACTACATCTTCGAACCACTGTACATGCTGTACCGGATCATCCTTTCCTGAGTAGTAGGACATATCGGGCTCCCGGAACCCTTCTGGCACCGGAGCAGAGATGACTAGTTCACTGAATGGGCTCTCGCCGACAGCCTGCCGAGAGGGCACGTCTCGCGGCCTCGGCTGGCTGGCCCGATCTGCGAGACCGTGACCAGGGAAAAGCTCTCGCACAGCTGCCTCCTTCTCGCCGTCTTCTGCTGGGATCTCCTTCCCGGGGCGCTGGCCAGGGAAGAGCTCTCGCGCCGCTACGTCCCTCTCGCCAGCCTCTGTGGGGACCTCCTTTCCCGGACGCTGTCCTGGGGCGTTCTCGCCCAAGAGCGGGACCACCTCGATTGGGACCTGAGGTGTCGCCCACTCGCTCCTTGCCGAGAAGGCCAAGCTTATGGTTTGCATGACCTCTCGCCTGAAGTCCTCCAGCATTTTCCTCGTCGCCTCTTCTACCTGGGAGGGGGAACCTCCAGAACCAGACCCCTCTCCTTCACCTCCTGTCATAGGACCAAACTCCAACTTTTCTTGAACCGGCTACTTCCACGCTCACCGCACCAGAACTGTTGAAGCCAAAATTTGAATTCAACGAATGTTCACAAAATAGGGGCGTAGCCGACTCCTACTTGGCCCAAGCTCCGACCTCCGACCGGTCGTGAAGGATTAGAAAACTGGCCCAAAGCCGCAGCAGGGAGGTCCCACCGCTTACCCGGAAGGTCACAGAGAACTTCCCCTCCAAAGCCAAAAGCTGGGCTTGGAGTTCCTCAGAAGACCGTGCCAATCAAACCTCTCCAGAGTCTCCAAAAAAAAGTCCCTTCTGAAGAACCCCTATGGGCTTATTTATAGATTTCAGAATCTGAACTGCAAATAACAAAACTGCTCTGGCCTGAAATTACTGGGATACCCTTGGCTGGGTCTGCCAACAGCCAAACTCCGCTGTTCTGAGGAGCTATATGCAGTCCACCAAGGGTAAAAGGGTAAAAATACCGGGGGTAGAAGAGTAAAAACCCCCTGCTTTGATAGGAAAGGTTAAAAAACCTTCCTGCCCCCTGGCGAGAGGAAAAGCGCTTGCCGGCGAGAAGGACCCACCGTCCGTCTCGCCGGGGCCTCTCGCCCCTGGAGGTCCTCTTGCTTCTGGGGGCCCACTCGCCTCTGGAGGGGCCCTCCCGCCCTTTAGAGAGCCCATCATCTCGCCGCAGGCGAGTGGGCCTTCTTGGTACCCTTTGCCTGTCTCGTCCTTTTTACTTCTTGAGGGCTCTTTGCGAGCCCGAGGTTGTACACCCGCCACCGCCAAACCAAATGAAGCCTTAATGTTTATTGACGAACTTGATAGCTAGCGTAGAGTTAATACTACTATGTTTTGGGCTCTCATTCAGTCTTCGCTTTTTCATATCCTTTGCCATGAATTTAGGTAGAGATCTTCCGAGCTTGTGCCCCTCTAACTTTCAAAATTACAATTATCCTTGTTTAATATTTACATTTCAAAATATTTACGAACAAAAAGACCCCTTTTGAAGATTTACTATATGCGTACTTTTGTACATCAATATTGTGAAATGTAAATATTAAGGAGAGGTTTTTGTAATTTCAAAAATTAAAAAGGGGCAAATTGCAATTACACAAAATTTGAGGGAAAGACCTCATAAATAAGTCTTATTATATATTTAATTACTTGAAGGGGAAGGCATGAGAATTCGATCCTTCAGTTGTAAGTCTTTCTTTATTATTTAGTTACAGGTTGACTTTCAAATTAAAGCCTCTTTCTAACAAATATTTTTTTATAAGTCTCTCCACCAATAATAATCCATTAAAATATGATAGGTTTTGGATCCGTTAGTTAGGTCAACACTATGCGCCATAGATTATTAAGGCTCGGTTTCGCCTTAAATATCCGCAGATCGAAAATGACTATTCGCAGATTTTTACTATTCGCAGATCCAAGGATGGTTAAAATTGTTATTCACAGAAATTATTGTTATTTGCAGACCAACATTAAAAGTAAAAAAATATCAAAAAGTGCACCAGCGCAACAAGCCACAATGTCCGTCACCAAGAACATTAATCATTTCTGTAATATAATCTGTTATATATACCGTCATTTGCCTACATACATCAACAAAAATTGTTGGGCAGTAGTAAGCATATAAATGCACATGCAAACTGACTGGCTCATTTTCATGTTTGATTCGCTAATTAAACAAGCATAGATATGCAATTCAAATTTAACTTGTTATTAGCTTAATAGAAAGGGTGATTTGAGAACAATGTCTGGCATTTTAAGCTAATCTAAATGCACATGCAAACCCGCCATATACTGTGAATTAGGTTTCCGTGAGCAAAAATATACTGGGCAAATTAAGGCTCTATTTGTTTGGGCGTTTTACAACTCCGTTTTGGGCAAACGCCGCCGGAAGGAGGGTAAACAAATGAACCTCCGGCGGCGTTTGCTCCGTTTCCACCCGCCCGCCCGCCTTGAGAAACGCCCCAAAAAGCTCTGTTTGGAGCAGCCACCTCCCCCCTCCAGTTCGAACTCTCTGTTTCCATCCGCCGGATCGACCCGCCACCGCTAAAACAAATGAGCCAATAAATAAAGAACACAATCAAAAGAAACTCAGACACAAATTGTTCTCACCTCAGGGCTCAGGCTTAGTGTAAAAGCCAATATCGCCCCTCAGTGGATTTTTGGGCTCAACCAAAGTTGATGAAGACATTGGCGGTGCCGGGAAGCTCGGAGGGACCGGCATCGAGGACGATGTTGACGGAGCCGAAGATTTCCGGCGCTGAAGGCAAGCATTGGCTGCGGCCGCGGCCTGGAAGAGCTCCTGGATCGTGGAGGTGGACCGGAAGAGCGGGACGACCTCCGTAGGCGCCGAGTTCCTCATCGTCAAATTCTTCCTTCTCATCGTCCTCTGATTCATCTTCGAAATTGTTAGCTTCTTCAAGATCTTCCTCAGCATGTGCGCGAGAATTCCAATCCACTGCCGCCGCCGATTCCATTGCTGCCAGGAGAGAGGCGCAGGTGTCGGGGAAGATGCATTCAGGGCTTTTGGTTTGAGAATAAAGAAAATGAATTTGGGGTTGGGGATTTAAACCTTAAAAAAAAAATCTTTTTTTGGTCTGCGAATAGCCATTTAAGGTCTGCGAATAACAATCCTCGTATTTAAGTACGAGTAACACATCAATCACACGGTAGGTTATTCGTAGGATCGTCTGATTTGTGATCCTACAACGTAGCATTTTTTTTGAAGGAAATACGGTTGTATTGAAATATGACCATATTTATTGATATACGGGCATATTTTGAACTATCATAATTTTTTGCAGGAATTGACGGTTTGATAGCGCCTAATGCACGATGATTATAGGTGAGAGTAATGTACGAAATAATTTACCTCATTTGGCGCGGTGTTTAGGCACCCGGTGAGTTTGGACAAGAACAACACGGTAATAGAATGTTTGACATGTCAATTGTTTTGACCGCCACAAAGAAAAAACTAGATTTAAACGTAAAAGTGGATGATGAATTCCTTAAGTGAGATCAACATTTACGAATAATGGTTCATACCACGTTCGCAACCACTACCGCAGTGCCAAATAGAGCCTTATGATTACGTCAAGTTTAGTTTTTTTGAAATAAAAAAATGTTAAATTATTTTTGGGGAAGTTTAGAAGCGATTTATCGCGTTCACATAAAATTATATGAATAAGTTCAAGGGGCTCAAAGGTTCTATTTTGGGGCGGTGGGTGGCGAAAAAACCCCTGATCTCATTGTATCACTTTTTTTAGGTTATTTGTATGATAGGATTTTTTCAAAGAACGATTTAAAGAAAAATGTTTTGAGGGCTTTTTGAGCAACGGGTCTAACAATGTCTCTAAAAAACGCTCAGTTTCCCTCTTTTATTCTATGGTTTATTAAAGTCATGCGACGACCATTCACGATGTATCATTCTTCATTTACACAACTTACCGAACGTCAAACCTGCCACACACCAAAGGCGTGTCACTGAACCAAACAAAACCCAAGTCACTAGGATAATACTATACTCTCCCAAATGAATTAATATTTAATCTTAAATATCCGCGTACTACTAATGTAAATGACAGTATACTCTACATGCAGTAGAATACAAACAACAACAACACTCGAGCATTTATCTCATTATAGTGGGGCCGGCTATATGGATCCTTTGTCACCATTATGTCATATTTTTGTTCCTTAAAGTTTCATTCCAAGTCTTTATTGGTCTACCCCTCCCTCGTTTAACATGCCTAATGACTAGACTCTCACAACGCCTAATAGGTGCCTCTAATGGTCTCCTTTGTACGTGTCTAAACCATCTTAGACGAGCTTCTCGCATCTTCTCTGCAATTGGTGCCTCTAAGGTTCTAATGATCTCCTTTAACATGCAGTAGAATGAAAATAAAAAATAGCATCATACAAAATATATCTACATAATGATATTAATAATTTAATATGGGATTTAATTAAAAATAAATTTACAAATAAACGTACACATCGAGTACTGCTGTACTTGGTGCCACGCCAGTACAGCCAAATGTAGTACAATACATTTGTCACATGTTTGACCACACAGTCGTGTATATCCGTACAACTAATCAACGGGTTAGCTCAACTAAAACATAGTAGAGTTTCTTGAAGAAAGCAGTGAGCCGGGAAGACTCGATCACGTGATCCGCGCAACGGTTCATCCGCCGCTAGTTTTCTCGTGCATAGTGTGATGACGTATGAACATTGCATCAATCAACATTGTAGAAGTCTATTGGGATTAAAGTGCACCTCCTGCACTCTACCGTAAAGTGTGGGCATCCAACATTTCACGTTGAGATGTGCTCCCTTTGAGATGTGTGTGGGCTTTCACGCAAGTTATTTGATGTCCCGCACTTTACCGTAAAACGCAGGGATGCACCCCCCCCCCCCCCCCCCCCCCCCGAGTCCAGAGTACTACGAAGACGGACATCGTCAAGCATTCATCGGACACGTCAAGCATTCATGAGATCCCTAATGCGTGCTCGATTGTACTATCGCTGCTCATCGTCATACATGCACCACAGCGGGCATTAAGGAAGTTGGCATGCCCCTGTGGAGCATGTATGACTATGAGCAGCGATAGTACAATTGAGCACAGACAAAGCCCTTGTGCCTCAGATCAGTCTGGCACCAGCTTCCCTTGCACGAGAGCTCGAAATCGGCGCCAGACATGCCGCGAAGCGGGAATGCCGCGACGCGTTGAAGTGCGGTGAGAAGAAATTTTCAGAGGGGATGATGTCACCTTACGCAATCTCTCCCATGACCAATTAGCATTCATGAGGGGCCTCCCTCTTTTCGAGCTGTGAGTTTGCTTCAACTCTTGCCCGTGCTCGAGTCACCCTGACACCAACATGATGCGGGTGCGGCTTTGCCTCGGCTCGTACGTGTTCAAGATACACCAACATGATGCAGATGCGGCTTTACATCAGCTTCATCATGTCACGAGCATTCAAGATAACTAATGCTACAAAATTTAGAAAACTAATTCAGAAAATTAAACTATTTTGTGCCAATATTTCCGTTATTTAAACATCTAATGTCAAGGATCAAAAGAATACTCTCATAAATCTCCAATCTTTCTTCTTTTCATTAGCAACTTCCAAGCTGTTCTTTTGAATAACCTTCTGCTAGCAAGCTCCACAAACAAACTAATATTCAAAACACACCCACACCCTACAAATCATATATAGAGAGAGAGAGACTAGAGAGAGAAATTAGAGAGAGAGAGATGTATACAAATGAGTGAAACTAATACAGATCTTGCATCGACCGTTATGAAGAATAAAAAAACTGTCTACATCCTGTAGCACCTACAGCTTCTCGCTGGTCCGCGCCAAATCCAATGTCATTCATGTTCAGCAGGCAACATGATTCTATACAACACTGGAAAGAATTGTGTTAATTATCATAAGTCGCACTGAAATAGAACTGTGATTTGATTATTTCATCTCTATTTGGGAGTCCGCTGTTTTTCAAATGGAGGCGTATCCGCCAAATAACAACGGTGGTATTCGAGGGTACGGGCGAAGGATGGAAACAGTGTTTCCACGGCTTCCGCTGCCTGCGACTTCGCTAGACGGACCCAAATTTCAAACAGCTTCAATTTTCTAGAATTGGAAGAATCAAGTGAATACTCTGACCTTAGAAGAAGCAGCAGCTATAACATGGCCATTTATTAAGACCTTCCCTCTAAATTTGCTAAATTATAGATTCCCCCCCCCCCCCCCCCCCCCTTAACTTTTGAAATTACAAAAACCTGCCCTGTAAGATTTACATTTCATAACACCCATGCACAAAAAGACACTCGTCTTCAAGGGGTATTTTTGTGCATAAATGTTATGAAATGTAAACTTACATGAGAGTTTTTGTAATTTCAAAAGTAAGAGGGGTGCAATCTGTATTAATTATGCTAACTTCCAGGGGAAGTTCTGGTAATTATTCCTTAATAAACATGAGGTGCCTCTTATCCTGCTTCTGTTGGCGATGTGAAATTGTTTGACAAGAATTTTAATTTAGGGTTTGAATGATAGAATAATTCCCAAGTTATCCCTCAGAATTTGAATTGCTTAGTTTATTTTGATAATTCTTACTGAATATCTCTCTCCTTTTGATTAATTTTCTGTGATGGACATGCTGGATGGTTTAGTCTATATCTTTCATGTAAATTAGACACACACACACTATTAATTAATAACAACAACAACAACAACATTCAAACCTTTATCCCACTATAGTGGGTCGGCTACATGGATCCTTTGTCGCCATTGTGCCCTATCTTTTGTCATAATCTCACTAATGCCTAAGTACATCATGTCTTTCCTTACAGTTTCATTCCAAGTCATTATAGGTCTACCCCTCCCTCGTTTAACATGGATAGTGACTAGACTCTCACAACGCCTAAGAGGTGCCTCTAATGGTCTCCTTTGTACGTGTCCAAACCATCTTAGACGAGCTTCTCGCATCTTCTCTGCAATTGGTGCTACTCCGGTCTTATTTTTCGCAAAAAATATTTATACACTATTAATTAATTAACGCAAATAAATATTTATACATCATTTTTCGATTTTTGTTACAAAAATCTCACCATTATTCGTATATTATTAATTTTTCATCATTATTTTTATAAATTAAATCAAATAATTTCCATCATTACTTTTCAAACCAACTTTAAAAAAGTTGACATGTATAATATATCATAGTAGGTTTAAGAGCTCTACTAAAAATGTTTTCAATTTAATGAATTTTCGCCAGTACTTTTAATTTGAGAATATGATGTAATTATTTAAATAATAATAAGGCTATATTATAAATAAATTATACTTGGTACATAATTTGCTACCAAAAATAACAGGTCAAAATATAAATTACCTGAAAATGGTCCCAGAAACTCAGCTATGTTATGAAACAGTCTTGTTCTAGATCTGGTTCTCAGCTCCCCGCTGCGGATCACTTTCCATATGTTCTGATTCATTGCGTGCAATATTTGTGGCGGGTTGCTGCTGGCTGCCGCGATTATTCTGTTGTTGACCTGATCTCTGATTTCTCCGAGCTCGCCATCTTAAAAACTCCACAAGCAAAGAGTTCGTACTGATCGCAATCCCAAATCCAGTGAATGAAGAAAGCAGCACAGAGAGCACAGAAGCAACTTTAAGCTGCATCATTTTGTAAGCATCAGTAGAACACAAGTGATCACAGTTTGGCTTTGTTTGGACGCCGACATTCTGTGGTCCCGCAGTATATTTACGTTACACTGTCGATTGTTGTTTTCACGTTGTTTGTGACTTATCAAGGATGATCGCGATCAGATTCGGCGTTCAGTGGTTCTATTCAGCAAAGGCCCCAAACAGAACCTTTAGGTGAATCTTGTCATTTACTGAGACCTCCCCTCTAATTTTGCATATATTACAGGGACTACCCTCTATTTTTACCAAAATCTCCCCTCTAAGTTTACATTGTTAATATATAAAAGTAAAAAAACCTGGAGGAATCTCCCAGGGTTTCTTCTTTGTGTACATGTATGTTGACAATGTAAACTTGGATGGAAGATTTTGGTAATTTTGAAACATAGAGGTGAGGTCACTGTAATTATGCAAAATTAGAGGGGTGTTTTTCGTAATTATTCATTATGAATATTATGAAAGGACCACAACTCACCACATTGTAAAAAAGATGAGCAAATAGGATGACAATTGCAAACTGAAAGGAAGCATAAGCCCAGATGTAGCCCTTGCTTACTGCAGTCAAGGTTAACCGGTAAAAGGTAAATCACTAATCGATGCAGCTTAAAAAGTATGAATCAGGGAAGAAAAAGCAATAAGAAGATAAATTATGTCTGGGAAATCTGCATGATATGCATCACCAAAACACGAAGTTAGCAACAAAGCAATTGATACTGTCGTGGAGAGTCACAAGTACACAAGGCGACAAAATTTCCAAGGTTGGACAAAATTTTCTAACACGTTGATGGATAATAAGTTTGGACGAGTACAAAGGACAATTAAAAGTCCAAACGGTCAAACCGGGAACATTAAGGGAGCCCGTCAACTTCTAGAAGCCGCAATATTTGATTCGCAAGGAGCTACAGAACATGCAACCACATTTTGGAAAGAATATCCATATATCTCCAGGCCAAACAACACCGGCTCATTCCCAAGTTTCAAGGCGCAAATACCACCCTGTTTGGCAGTTAAGTCTCCCGAAGTTTATGATGTAGTTTTGTATTTAATTTTCGCACTTTTTTTGTTAACTCTGTTCATTTCCTTTTTGTTATTTCTCAACCCTATGCATATTAGAATTGATTGTATTCCTTATAATTTTAGCTTCCACTTCAGTCCAAAAAATGACCACGGTTTCTTCCGCCGGCCAGTGGAAACCAGATTATTGCTTCCTAGTTTCATTTAAGGGTACGTATGATCGACGAGATCAATCTTTTCCTTGTGTTTTTTCTAAGTCACACAGCCTCTCATGTAGGAACATATAAAATAAATGCTTCTTCACGTGACATAACACTTGGGAGATGGGAGAGTGAGAGAGATGATCGCCGGTCGAGCTCACTTTGATATTATCTTAGAATTTAAGCATACAATCAAAAATCATTGGCTACTAGGTGGCCGGCCCCAATGTATAATAAGTAAACAAGGCAACACGAGATTCTCAAAATGGGACTAAATATTACAGCATGATCGTAGTAAGCTGATGAGAATATATCTTATTATATAAAGCAATATAGGTATTTGGAGGCACACCATAGAACAAACAAGAGCCATTGGATCATGAGAGAAAGCATGAGATGAGGGGAGAGAGTTGGGAGAGAGAGAGGAGGGGGAGAGAGAGAGGGGGGAGAGAGAGAGAGAGGAGAGAAAAGGAGAGAGATGGCTGAAGGGAGAGGAAATAGGTGGTGGAGAGAGGGGGAGGAGAGAGAGGGAGAGAGAAAGGGAGAGAGATGGGGAAGGGAGAGAAAGAAGAGAGAGAGATTGCGTGAAATTAATGTTATTACGACAAAACGTAATTTTTTTTTATAAAATAAAAGTTATAATATTGATTTATATTTTTTTACGGTCATTTTGAGTACTCATATGTATATTTTATGGGCACTGCCCGTCTTGATATGAGTGCATCCCGCTTTGATGCGGACGCATCCGCTTTGATGCGGGCGCAGCCCGCAACGACGCATCGAGCACGGGAAATGTCCGTTCGGAGACGGGCGAAGCCCGCCTGGATACGGACGAAGGCCGCACGAGAGCATCGAGCACGGACGTATCCCGTGCGAATATATATATATATATATATATATATATATATATATATATATATATATATATATATATATATATATATATATATAGGGTCATTTACCGGGACCTCCCCTCTAACTTTGCTAAATTACTGACAGCCCCCTCTTATTTTCAAAATTACAAAAACTTCCCCTAAAATTTTCATTTCATTACAAAAATCTCCCCTGAAATTTTAATTCCACAACATCCATACACAAAAACACCCCCCTCTGTGTACAGTGTCCAGGGTGTATTTTTCTTCATGGATGCAATGAAATGAAAAGACCGGGAGAGGTTTTTGTAATGAAATGAAAACTTAAGAGGATTTTTTTTGTAATTTCAAAAATAAGCGGGGTGATCTCACTAATTATGCTAATTTACAAGAGAGATTTGGGAAATTATTAATAAGTTCTCAGGACCACTCATTGTGATTTACAAGATAAACTCATGCAGACTTGTCTTGCTAGTTTTTTAATTATATATTCACAGCAAAGAGTCTAAAATTTTCATGTCTTTTCACACCACATAATGCAAAAAAGCAGGGTAAGGTTTGCCTATATTTCACCATTGTGGTGGGAACCTTCTCCGGACCATCGATGCTCTGTTCACCGGGCTGCCTTTTTTTTCATACCAAATAACTTGTTTAAATCTACTTCTGTACTAACATACTGTCAACATAGGGCAGGGAAATCAAGAATATAAAATTTGCTTCAATCAAAATCTACAAAGTTCCCAGCAACTAATTGGAACTTCATAATTTCCAAACCACTACATAGAAACATAAAAGGCATATGAGAATGCAAAAGGAGTATTTTTGGCAATGAAATTACCAATTGTGGAAGCTATCATGGATGAGAGCAGACCCAACACGCAAGAGAAAGGAAGAGATACAGCAAGAGCTCGTGAACCCATATCACTAACCTGTGCCATCAAAATAAATAGCAACTCAAATAAGTAAGACTAGATAAAATGAAAATATTTATACCATTATTACTTGAAGAAACGTAAGAAAAACAAACCAAAAGTTGCTCCAGGAAACAGAAGTATGCAAGCATGCTGACCATGACAAGTACGGGAAGGTCCTGCCAAATCCTGCCAGAATAAATAGCTGCATCAATTTCCTTCAATTATTATATAAGTAAATGTAGATGTATGGCTGAGTTTAATGTTGCAAAATAATTACCCTCTCCTTTAAAAAGAAATGAATAACCCCAAAATAATAATAATTAGGTTCTAATAGGTTAGGAATTGTACTCAACAAACCCTGACAGTGCTGGAATTTTATAGAAGATGAGCGGAAGAAATACCAAGAGCATTTCTAAACCTATCAACAAAGCAGATTCAGTCAAAATGCAAAGAGAAAAATATAACAATGAGGAAAAACACAGAGATAAAGTGTAATGTCTGTAAATTGATGTGAAAAGTGCAACGTGATTGCAGGTCTGATCGCGAGTCATTTCGACCAAGCCAGCGCTTCGTCGATGTACGAAATGAGTATTTAAATCTTGTGCGTAATAATAGAGAAATTTTAGTCGTTTTTGTACGGTTTATTTTTACGTACTTAATTTTTTTAGCGCGAATTTTCTAAGTGGTAAGGAGTGAGGGAAATTGGGGAATTAGGAAGGTAATGCTTAACCCGTTATTTTGAGTCTTATCGGTTTTATCGAACAGGCGGCTACGATAACCGCTATTCGTCGTCCACCTCTAAAAGCTGCAACCTTCCCCCGTACGTGATTTACTCCTGTTTTCTCCCAGTCGTTCCTTGTGGAACTGCCGATCGTTCCTCCATACTGAAGCCCTAGGGGAAACGAAAACGACGGTCGATCCCTCCTCTATCGACATCGAAGCCCCTGTCCAGCCCGTCGGCACTGTTAGGCCGCTAGTTCCTTCGTTCTCTCTTGTCTGGAAGAGCTCGTTTTGGAGTCCAGGTTAGGGTAAGATCTCCTC
Organism: Platanthera guangdongensis; assembly: GCA_039583875.1. Taxonomy (NCBI): domain Eukaryota; kingdom Viridiplantae; phylum Streptophyta; class Magnoliopsida; order Asparagales; family Orchidaceae; genus Platanthera; species Platanthera guangdongensis. Next base: position 161,013,489 of record CM077165.1, on the reverse strand, counting down.
TTGCGTCGGTTAAGGCCGCAGGCTTCCCTTTTCGTCTCGGTGAAGATCGGCGATTTTCCTCGGCAGACCTGAAGAATCATCGTCGGCAAGCGTCGAGCCTGCCAGGGAGTTACACAGCTCCTGTGAGAAGGTTGCCTAGCACTTCCCTTCATCTTGCGAGGTATTAAAACTCTCTCTTACGTGTTCCTCTGGTTTCCTTGTGTTAGTACGCATGAAAATGAGTCACTTTGTAGTTTCTTTGTTTTCGATTTGAGAAATTAATCCTTCCATTCCTGTTTTTCAGAAATTGGGTCGTGCGCGGTGTAGGTTGTCGCTTTTTGTCTTTTGAGCAAGGTATTGGCTCTTAGTCCTAGATACTTACAAAAATTGGCTAAATCAGATTTTCTTTTAGGATGTTAGCTATTATTAGTAAACCGCCTTTTGATCAAGGTACACGTTGAAATTTAGGCTACTAGTGTTTGTTGTCATTCAACGCTTGTACGAAGAAGAAATTGTGGAAGTAATAACCAAAATCTAAACTATCATGCCGTCGCGTCGGGTGTGTACGAGCGCCGCAACGCCACGGTAAGAAAATCTTTTTCCTTCTGGATAGACATATCAGATAGTTTGTTTGGTAAAGTATATCATAATTCAGTAAAACAAATAGTGTCGTGTAGAGCCGCTACTATTGTTAGAGAAATGTAGTACTATTACCGCTTCACTAGTATATGCTATTCAGGATTAAATTATAAACATTCCAAATAGTTAGTCCATACGAATCACATGTAAAAGTCTCTTATATATTTATGAATATGAGATATGGACTTCAAGAATATGTATTCTAGTCGAGTAGATCAATATGATGAGTTGCCCTTACTACGCACATATGTTCGCAAGCCGAGTAGCACTGGTTAGAAGATGTTTAGTGGCACGCTGGAGATTTCCTCCCGTGTGTGATGGAGGCGCACTATCATGGGGTCGGGAAAGGAAGGAAAGGCTACATGGGGGGTTGTGGGAGACAGCATGGATCGGGGTTGGGCTGTAGGGGCTCGTCGGGGTCTGAGAAGGAAAGGAGAGGAGGAAGCAGGGTTGTAGGAGGCTCACCAGAGCGGAAGCAAGAAGTCGCACGAGGCCGCTCAGAGTCCGCCGAGGGATGACCAGAGGGTTTAGATTCTTCAAACCGACGATAGCCTAATTGGTCCCTTCTTGCATGCTTAAATACAAAGTGAGTAAAATAGGGCATCCCGATCGGATGGCTCGGAATATCTGAGCCGATCAGAAGCCAAAACAATTCAGAAAATAAAATAAATATATGAACTCGACTCGAAACGAAAGTTCGGACGCGTCTGCGGACTTGGATCGGCCAAACAAGAAGTGGATCACCCCGATCTCCATCAATGCCCCTGACTTGAAAGCACTCATCTTCGGTGAGTGAAGATTGTTGTTCTTTTGATGTAGCCTGGGGATAGGTAGCGCAAGCTCCTCTGGGGAAATCCAAGTTGCATCTGGACATAGGTAGCAACTCCAGTGGACAAGATAATACAATGTATCTCTCCCTCCCGCGATGATGAAGGCCATGCAATAATCTGAAGTAACTCCGGCGGTAGCTGGTGGCGACTCTAAACAAAATGTATCTTCGTCTGAAAGCTGAACTGGTGGAACCATTGGTGGTGTGTGGTGGACCATCTGGTGTGACTCATTAGACTGGGGCAGGGAGGGGTCAGGCTGGGGATGGGGCAAAGTGAGAGGCAATAATGGGAATTGTGGCTCATACATGGACGGGAGGGAAGGGTTCGCATACACACGCTCATCATAGTAAGGAATCAAATCATCTACATTGAATACTCGGCTTGTCCCCATACTTTAAGAGATGTCAAACTCATATGCATGCATACCGATCCATCGCGTGACTATACAAGGACTCATTCAGCTAGCACTTAGGCTTTTTGTTGTTCCTTGTGGGAACCTCTCAAACTGTATGTGAATCGTCACTTGCTTCCCAATTTCAAAAATATGATCCCTCATTTATTGAACTGTTTGAATCTTATAATAATCAATATTTATTGCAATTTCACATGAGACAAATTCAAACAATTCAAGCAATTGTTGTAAAACATGCAATGAACATGAATCGGGCAATGTAGAATACTCAAGCACAACATATGAATGATCAAGTAAATGATGGACCCAAAAGATGACATGCTTGCATGAAAAACACAACATACACGGTACACGGATAAGCAGCAAGCTCCATTGGCAAAGGTTCCTTGAAATGAGAGGTTTATCGGGAGGTTCATCGGGAAGAGTGTAAAAAAACTCAAGGAGTGTGCGAAGAGTGTCAGAATGACCGTGTGAAACATCAACACTCCAATACAAACTAATATGGTTCCTAATATCTCTCAAGGAACGTGACACATCAGGCGGCTCACCAGGAGGTACGTATGAAAATTCGTCGTGAAGGCGACAATCACCTGAGTGAGTAACAAAGACATCAATAATAAGATGTGACGCTCGAGCGTGGCAAGTGCCGCTAATAAAATCCCTACATATGCTCAATTCTCAATATATCAGGAGGATGCTCGAGTGTACCTAAGAAAATCCCTACATACTCAATGCCGCACTCAAGACCCGCTCTCCAAAGCAAAATAAGGGACGTGAATTGGAGAGATGTCAATAAGTCAACGCTCACAGTTGACTCGCTCATCAGGATATCAATCTCACAGGGAAGTGGTGGTTCATCAGGATACTTGTTATTGGGATCATTAAAAAACTTGTCAGTGTGTTCATGATCCTCCAAGTGAATACTACTAATATGGGTAGTGTCCCCAAAAGCGGGTGAGACAACCGCCGAGATATCGACACTAGGCTTGAGGCTTTCGGTCGTGACATGACTCGAAACAAGGCTAAGGGGAGAGTGAGAAGAAGTCATACTTAAGTGGGGGTTGGCCCGAGGGGTGTCAAGAAATGAGTCTATAACCAAGGGAGTAACGAGACCAACATAAGGTATATAAAATGGATAGACCATCACGGTGTCACTGGGTCGCTCCGCCACACTCTCGTGACCAAACTCATTAGACGTGTTAATGGAACTCTCCACAGGTAGTACGAGGCCAGGGTCAGACTCTGCATCAAAATTGTGTGGGACCGGAAGCTCATCAAAAGGAGTACCAAAATCAGATGGCGAATCGCTTATGTCTATGGGAGTGCTACACGCATCGGTGGTTTGACTTGAATCCTGATGTGTCACTCTATAGGTTTCCCCTAAGGAAGATTTCAAGTGATCCATTTGAGCGTGTATGCAATCCAATTGATTAAGAACCAATTGCTGAAATTCGACTACAGGTATCTCTATTGGTGGAACACTAGGGCGATCCAAATGGACCAAACGCGTGCAGTTATCCACATATTGGTAAACTTTTTAGGGATCCAGATAGTCATCAAAATGCTCATCCCTAATGTTGAAGTTGGTGACCGGGCGGTCTGGCGGTCTGGCTTGGCGGGTTGATGACCGCGCGGTTTTGATGTTGCCCTTCAGCGGTTTGGTTGATGTGTGTTGCTGTCTGAGGTCCAAGCGGTCTAGCGGTTTGTCTCTGGCGACTTGGAGACCGGGCGATCTAGCGGTCTCCCATGACAATCTCTCTCTCTCTCTGGTAGTAGCCGAGCGGTTAGCCCTTCTGTCTAACTGGGCGGCTTGTGCGGTTTGTGTCTATATAGTCCGCTCGTGTCCTGTAAATTTTTAGTCTCACATCTCTTATTTGTATTCTCTCTTCTCTCCTCCATTCTATATAAGGGAGGTCATATCTTTGTAATAGATACCTTTTTGGAATAATAAATTTTACATTACTCCACTTTCCGGTTTATATTTTTCTGTTCGCACATGGTATCAGAGGACTCGGTCCTTTCCTCCTGATTCTGTGTGCGCTCTTTGCTCTCGCGGCTTGTTTCTTCAGTCCACGACCTGTCTTCGCGGCCTGGGTCCTGCTCTGACCATTGCACTATTCGCACGGCTTGTCCCTTTCCGTGCCCTGTTCTCCCGGCTTGATTCTGCTTTACGCTAACTGTTTTCGCGGTTTGTATCCTCTGCTAACCGCTGCCCTGTTCGCGCGGCTTGTTGCTCTCCTTCCCTAGCCGCTCATCTTCTTAGTCGCTGCGACCTGTTCTTAGTCGTCGCGCCCTTGTTTCCTCGACTACTTCTTCGGCGTTGAGACCTGTTTCCTTCTTGTCGCTCCTGCTTGCTAGTCGCCACGGCCTACTCTTTTACCGTACGTCTTGTTCCTCTCCTACCCGCACGGCCTTCCTCGGGCCGCTCTGCTTCTTGGTCGTGGCCGCTGGTGTGTTGTCACCGTGACCGCTGCTAATCTGTTCTCTGACCGCTGCGGCCTTCCTTGCTGCGCGCCTGCTTCTGTCTGCCCGGCTTGTGACTTGTGTTAGCCGTTGCGGCTTGCTGTTCTCTCGTCGTCTCTCTTCAATGGATTCCACTTCCTCCGAGTTGTCCGCCTCGGTGGTCCTCTCTTCTGGTAGTGCCCACACTGTTACTGGCGGAAGATGGTTGATCGATTCTGGTGCTACAAATCATATGACAGGCAATCCTCACTATTTCTCTCATCTAGACACACATGATCGGTTGCCCCCAGTCATAGTTACGGATGGTTCTTCCTCCCCGGTCAATGGGACGGGCATGGTTCAAGTCACTCCGTCTCTCTGCCTTGCTGATACCCTCTATGTGCCCCGGTTTCCTTGCAATTTATTATCGGTTACCTCTTTATGCAAGCAACTACAGTGCTCCGTCACATTCACTCCTACCTCTTGTTCTTTTCAGGATCCGGCCTCCCAACGGACGATTGCTACTGGGACTGAGAGCGGCGGCCTCTACTTCCTCGACAACGTCTCTGCTCTATCTGTCTTCTCCTCCTCCTCTACAGATCTTCTCCAATGACATCTTCGCCTTGGTCATGCCCCCCCTCGCCTTCTTCGTCAACTTCTCCCTCACCTCCCTTCCCAACATCCTCCTCTTAATTGTGACGCATGTCAACTTGGCAAGCATTACCGCTCTTCCTTTCCACCAAAGCAAGATCGTGGATCTACCCGTCTGTTTGCTCTTGTTCACTCTGACATCTGGGGTCCTGCTCCTACCTTTACCATTGGGCGGGGTAGTTCTTACTTTGTTACGTTCATTGATGACTTTTCTCGCTGTACTTGGGTCTATCTCTTACGAGACCGTTCTGAACTTTTTGATGTCTGGACATCCTTTTATCATTCAATTCAAACTCAGTTTGAAGTTTCCATTAAAATCTTACGCTCGGATAACGCAAAAGAATATCTTAGTCAGGCCTTTTCCTCTTTCTGTACGCAACATGGAATTATTAATCAAACCAGTTGCGTTTACTCTTCCCAACAAAATGGAGTGGCGGAACGCAAAAACCGTCACCTCCTTGATGTCGCTCGCACTCTGCTTACGCAAATGCATGTCCCTCGCTCCTACTCGGACTATGTTGTTCTCATCTCTTGCTATCTCATCAATCGCATTCCCTCCACCGTTCTTCATGGTCAAACTCCTTTCTCCATTCTATATCCTGGCAAAAAACCATTTCCTCTTCCTCTACGTATCTTTGGATGCACAGCCTTTGTGCATGCTCCCTCTACCACCCGCGATAAACTCTCCCCTCGGTCCACCAAATGTATCTTTCTGGGGTACTCTCCCACTCAGAAAGGTTATTGTTGTTTTGACCCCGTCACCCGCAAACAATTTGTCTCTGCGGATGTTACCTTCTTTGAAAATGCATCTTACTTCTCTTCCACTTCTTCCTATACTCCTGCTAATCCTCCTTCTCTCACCACCCCCATTATTCCCTCCACTCCTGCTACTGTTCTGCCACCTCTACCATCTCCACCATCTCCACCAGCTCCACCATCTCCACTATCTCCACAATCTTACCCCGCTCCTTCTCCTTCACCTTCCTCCTCTTTGATGTCGTCGCTCTCTTCTCTCGGGCCAGCTTTCTCCACCACGGAAGCTCCGGATACTGAGTACCTACTGACCTGGACCTTCTCATTGCCCTTCGCAAAGGGTGTCGGGCTTGTACCCAACATCCTCTTGCTGCTGTTGTTTCCTATGATCGTCTGACGCCTGCTCGCAGGGACTTTGTTCTGGCTATCTCTTCTACTTCCACCCCCGTTCCTATCAGGAAGCTCTTACCCTTCAGCATTGGAAGGCTGCCATGGATGACGAGATTGCTACTCTCACTGAACGGGGTACCTGGACTCTTGTTCCTCCTCTTGTTGGCACAGATGTGGGCTGTCGCTGGGTTTTTGTGGTGAAATTCCTCCCCGATGGTCGTGTGGATCGCTACAAAGCCCGCCTGGTGGCTAAAGGATTCACTCAGACCTATGGTGTTGATTATTTCGATACATTCTCGCTCGTTGCTCGTCTCAGCACCATACGGGTCCTTCTCTCTGTGGCTGTCAACCGGGACTGGCTGATTTCTCAGCTGGATGTAAAAATATCTTCCTTTATGGTGATCTTCAGGAGGTCGTCTACATGGAGAACCTCCTGGGTATGTTGCTCAGGGGGAGACACCGAGTATCCGCTGAAGAAGACAATCTATGGCCTCAAGCAGAGCCCTCGAGCTTGGTTTACAAGTCACAACAGGTCAGGCTCGTGGCGGCCGTTGGTTTTGCGCGCAGCTCTGTCGATCACCCGTTATTTATTCGCAAAACCTCCTCGGGACTGGTGGTTTCTTGATGTATACGTCGATGATATTCTTCTCACTGGCGATGATCAGGAAGGGGTAGTCTTGACAAAGCGGCATCTTCGTCAACATCTGGTCACGAAAGATATGGGCTCTCCAAAGTACTTTTTGGGATCGAAATCTCTCGGAAGCTCAAATCCTTAGTCCTCTCCCAGCGTCAGTATGCCCTTGATCTATTAAAAGAAGCAGGATTGACTGGAGCCAAACCTGCCCGATACCCCATGACAATTGGAGAAGACAAAACCTGGACAGATGATTCGCCTCTTCTTTCAGATATACGCGGTACAGGCGTCTAGTTGGTAAGCTCATTTATCTCACAGTGACCAGGCCCGACATTTCCTATGTTGTGGGCAAGGTGAGTCAATTCATGCAAGCACCTAGGGAGTGTCATCTACAGTCCGTCTTGCGGATCTTGGAGTATGTCAAAGCAGCGCCTGAGAAAGGATTACTCTTTCAGAAGAATGGTCATCTGAGCGTTGAAGCCTACTCAGATGCGAGTTACGCTGATGACAAAGGGGATCGCAAGTCTACCTCCGGTTTCTGCACCTTTGTTGGGGGAATCTGGTAAGCTGGAAGAGCAAGAAGCAGTCTGTTGTTTCCAGGTCCAGTGCTGAAGCAGAGTATCGGAGTATGACATCGACCACTTGTGAGTTAAAATGACTACGGGCTCTCATGCTGGATTTAGGAGAGGTCTACAACCATCATCTGCCTATGTTCTGTGATAACAATGCTGCCATATACATCTCCAAAAATCCGGTCTTCCATGAAAGAACCAAGCACATTGAGGTCGACTGTCATTTCATTCGTGAAGAGATTTTGAAGGAACAAATTTGCACTCCCTTTGTCACTTCTGATAAAGAGCTGGCTGACATCTTCACCAAGCCAGTATCCGTCTCGTTTCTTCATATTTGTGACAAGCTGGACATGATCGATATATATGCTCCAGCTTGAGGGGGAGTGTTGAAGTTGGTGACCGGGCGGTCTGGCGGTGTGGCTTGGCGGGTTGATGACCGCGCGGTTTTGCTGTTGCCCTTCAGTGGCTTGGTTGTTGTGTGTTGCTGTCTGAGGTCCAAGCGGTCTAGCGGTTTGTCTCTGGCGACTTGGAGACCGGGCGATCTAGCGGTCTCCCATGGCGATCTCTCTCTCTGGTAGTAGCCGAGCGGTTAGCCCTTCTGTCTAACCGCGCGGCTTGTGCGGTTTGTGTCTGTATAGTCCGCCGTGTCCTGTAAATTTTTAGTCTCACATCTCTTATTTGTATTCTCTCTTCTCTCCTCCATTCTATATAAGGGAGGTCATAACTTTGTAATAGATACCTTTTTTGGAATAATAAAGTTTACATTACTCCACTTTCCGGTTTATATTTTTCTGTTCGCACACCTAATATGACTCAATACGTGTCAGAAGGTGAATGTGATCCCTACGTGCGTGCGGCGATGGGCGATCATCGGAATAGTATGAAGATCCCTCTGGAGGGGCTCTACGAAGATACTCAACTCTGCCAATATCAAGTTGTGGCGTGATATAGTGACGATAATGTGAAGTGCTAGAATCATAGTGATCGTCTCTAGCAAATCGTGGCAAAAGGTAGGCACGATATCTTGAATGAGCGGAATGCGAATAGGGATGATCATTATAATAAAATGTCATGAGATACTACCTATAGACTCCACTACTGTGTATATAAATGCAGCACTAACGAAACCTAGCGTTGATACCAAATGCTGCAGCACGAGTCTACAGGTGCCTGAGGGCGAACACCCTAACTCTAAGTGAATGCGAACAACCACAATTAAATGATGTGCGCTTAAGAACTCCAAAATGACATGTATACATACATCCAAACCAATAAAATATTTGTATAACACGGTTGCTGATGTAAAGAACAATCCGACTTTAATTGACAATAATTAATTGATTTAAAATAAACGTGGTTCGAGCACATTCGTTCACAACAAATTTTATTGGAATAACAAACGTGAATTCACAAACAAGTGAGGCTCAAATAGTTTTAAGCGTGTGCCGAATAAGTCCTGCAAATTCCACGATTTCACAATAATAGAAAGAAATGATATTTCATCCAACAAAATGGAGTCCAAGTACACAATAATAGAAAGACAAACACACTTCAAACTACAACTTACACATGCAGGCGGTAGTTAAGCATGGCAATGACGGGGATCAGAGAGTTGCCGGAGTGTGGGGCAACGGGTTAGGAACTGGTTTCAGGTTTGGTGAGGCGGATGGAGGGTGGTTCCACGACGAGGAAGGATTGTCGGAGGTGGCTGGTTGTTTTGGGGTTGATATGGGATTGTGGTGGGGGGGGGGAAGTGTTGGTTGTAGGAGACGGGGAGGGCTTCAGGAAGAGGGATACAGCAGGGTAGGGTTGGAGAGAGGGGTGCAGGGGCTGGGAAATATCATATCTGGACGGTGGAGGGGCTGGCGAGGGGTGACGGGGCAGGGGAAGGCGAAAGGAAACAGCGGCGGGGCTATTTGGGGTTGGACGGGGTTGGGAAAGGAAGGAAAGGCTGTGTGGGGGGCTGCGGGAGACGGGATGGGATCGGGGCTGGGATGTAGGGGCTCGTCGGGGTCTGATAAGGAAAGGAGAGAAGGAAGCAGGGTTGTAGGAGGCTCACCGGAGCGGAAGCAGGAAGTCGCGCGAGGCCGCTCGGAGTCCACCGATGGATGACCGAAGGGTTTGGCTTCTCCAAACCTGCGATAGCCCAGCTGGTCCCCCCTTGCATGTTTAAATACAAAGTGAGTAAAATAGGGCATCCCGATCGGATGGATCAGAATGTCTGAGCCGATCAGAAGCCAAAACAACTCAGAAAAATAAAATAAATATATGAACTTGACTTGAAACGAAAGTCCGGACGCGTCTGCGGACTCGGATCGGCCAAACAAGAAGTTGATCACCCCGATCTACATCACTTTTTACATTAGAACAAGTATTAATCATACGCAAGCACACATATCAAGTAAATTAGAGATTGCACATTACTCATCCTGAAATATTTTTCGAAAAACTGATGAAATCAAGCTAATAACTTCAATCCAATGAAGATAGAAAAATACAACTTCTTTAAGATTAAACAGTTAGTCATCAAGATAAATCCCAATTAAAGGCAACAGTTTTCCGAAAAAAAACTCATGATAACTTAGTCTTAATCCTTCAGAATTACCTGTAGCGAGAAACTTCTCCTTGTGTAACAATATGTGATTCCCTTCTATTAACAGTCCGACGACTCTGCACTCTCAGTAATGTTACAGATAGATTTTCAACTTCTTGCTTGCATACATCACAGGTCTTATTTCCCTTGATACTGAACCATTTTATTGCACACTCTTTGTGAGCAAGTGCAAGTTCTCCTTTGCAGCTACACTCCAACTTAAAAGTTTCCCCTTCTTCCCCAAGCTCACATAAGCATATCCTGCAAACTGCCTCTTCTTCAGGAATATCTTCACCTGCATCTTCAGTTGCTGCAAAGATAGATGAATAAAGTTATCGGGTTTGCTTGATGAAACGTGAAATAGAAAATTTTCACTAAATTAGTAAATAACATGACACGGATTCAAATATTGATAATCTTCAACCTAACTGTTCAGGTAAAAGATTTAGTCCATCAGTCTTGGGCAACTTAAAATTTGGTACACATGTTGAAACTTCACTCAACAGTAAACAAATTCAAAATGTTTGCTAGCATTAACCTTGGTGTTGCCTAAAGTAGAACAACCAAAATAATCTAGCATAACATCTTTCCTTTCCATTTAGGGTCTTTTCACTGTGAGATATGGTAATAAAAATAAATAGTTAATAATAATATTTTAAATATTTAAATTTTTAAACTTTTATATTTATGAAGAGTTTTATAGGCAACTAAATATCAAAGATGGAGAGCATAACATAGATAAAATTGCTCGAGCTAGAGAGAGAATGACGAGTTTAAGCCAAGTTAAATGCATAAACAATGAAACAGATATAGTTATGACGATTGATATGACTATTAAAGAGCGATGAAAAATATATTTTTATCAACTTTATAATGAAACAAAAGATAATGAACTAAACTTGGAAAGGTTAAGTAAATCGAAGGAGTATAAGAATAAAATATTGTATCATAAAATTCAAGAATCGCAGGTAAATGATGTTATAAAGAAGATGAAAAATGAAAAAGCGGTTGGGCCCCCGATATACCTATTGAAGTATGGAAATATCAAGGGAAAGAAGAAATTTGGTGACTTACATGTTTCTTCAATAAGATACTGAAGACAAAGAAAATGTTGAACGATGGAGAAAGTATTTTGGTACCCTTATATAAGAACAAATGAGATATACAAAATTGTGTTAATTACATAGTAATTAAATTAATGAGGTATGTCATGAAACTATGAGAACGAATAATAGAAAGAAGAGTAAGACGAGAGACTAGCATCTCGGGGAATCAATTTAAATTCATACCAGGCAGGTCGACTATAGAAGCAATACATCTCTTGAGAAGACTCATTGACAACTATCGAAAAAGAAAATAAGATTTGCATATATTGTTTATCGATCTTAAGAAGGCTTATGATAGAGTTCAAAGAGAGATCTTATAGAGTCTTAGAAAAGAAATGAATAAATTTTTCATACATTAACATAATCAAATATAATTATACAAATTTAGTGACGAAGGTGAGGGCATCTGGAGGATTAACACATGAATTCCCATCACTGTTGACTTACATCAAGGTTGAACTTTAAACCTTTCTCTTTACCCTTATCTTAGATGAACTCACAAGACATATCCAACAAGCAATACTTTTGTATTTATGGTTTGCGGATGATATCGTTTTGGTGGATGAGACATGCAAGGGTGTAAACGTGAAACTTGAATCTTGAAAAGACACTTTAGAAAAGAAGGGATTTAGGTTCGGCAGGGCAAAGATGAAGTATATGGAGCTTAAATTTAGCAGTGCAAGGAGGACGGATGGCTTCGTTATTAAGTTGGGTGATCAAGGTATTTTAGCAGTGACTATTTTAAATATGTTGAAACGATAGTTCAAAAAGATGGAGGTATTGATAAAGATGTGATGCATAGAACCTAAGCAGGTTGGTTGAAGTGGAGAGGCGCATCAGAGATCTTATGTGATCGTAAAGTATCATTAAAACTTAAAGGCAAGATTTACCGTATTGCAATTAGACCAGCGATCCTCTATGGTTCTCAATGTTGGGTAGTGAATTGTGTACATTAGAAAAAATGAGAGTTGTGGAGATGAGAATGCTTAGCTGGATGTGTGGACACACGAGACTGGATAAATTTAAGAATGAATATATCAGAGAAAAGATAGGAGTGGCACTGATTGCAAAGAAGATGCGAGAAGCTCGACTAAGATGGTTTGGACACACACAAAGGAGACCATTAGAGGCGCCTCTTAGGCGTTGGGAGAGTTTAAAAACTAGGCATGTTAAACGGGGGAGGGATAAAAGATATGATGTACTTAAGCATTAGTGAGATTATGACAGAAGATAGGGCACAATGGCGACAGGATCCATATAGCCGACCCCACAATAGTGGGATAAAGGCTTGAGTGTTGTTGTTATTGTATATTTATAATGAGCAATAAATAAAAATGAAATAAAATGGAAGTAAGAATCGAGTATGAGAAGTCGCACCACCCACCAACAATATTTTCCACAATGCTAATTTATTCGAGATACAACACCTATCTTGATCTCGTATAGCTTCAACTTGTGTAGATACCTAAGTACTAGAACACAAACTACCAGTGGATGAAGAAAACTTACAAATAAAAGCTTTGAATTGAAAATAGGGGGAAGACGAATATGAGGCACTCTTCAGTTTGAGTGTAATATGTGAAGAAACCCTATCTCTCTCTCTCTCCCCCCTCTCTCTTTCTCCCTCTCCCTCTCTCTCTCTATATATAGAAGGATCAATATAGTAGTTAAGTCATTAATCATGTTGTTAATGAGAGGGTGGTATAATTATTGTTAACTGTAACATTTCACCTCATATTAGTAGAGAAAAATGGGCATACAAACGGTTACTTTTCTGGGCAATTCTTGCAATAGGTTTGCGTTGGCTTTGTTATCCACTATTGCTCCTTCATCAAAGAGAAAAGTTAGGAACTTCCTATGTTGGAAGGTGGCTATGGATGGAATGTATACTCTCCTATCCATTTCAGTCTAAATCTTGCTCCTACATCTATTTTGGGTAACATTTTTTTGGCTGTAGAAGGGTCTTCAATGTCAACTTCTTGACAAATGGACACATTGACAAGTGCAAAGTTTGGCTTGTTTCTAAAGGTTTACTTAGACTTATGGAATTGATTTCTTTAAAAATTTCTCCAATATTACTCGTATAGCACATACAAGTTTTATTCTCAATTGCAATATCAGGTATGTCATCTTATATGGCGATCTATGGTTGTTAATGAGGTCTTGCATTGCATTTTCAGTTGGCAAGATTAGCTGATTTATGAATACGCTTAGATCCTTTGGCCGGGAACCTGACTTCAGAGTTCAGAATTGATTATGGATAGAGGTTACTGACCCACAGAGAAAGAAGTCACGGACGAGGAAGGTCGAGCAGGAAAGTGAATAGCAACAACTCAGAGGTCCCGCCTCACACCCAAGAATGCATAGAAACTCCCTCTCGCAAACCAAATGTTGTGTTGGGTAAGGGGGGAGGCAGGCTTGCGAGGTGCGCCAGAGAGCTCGTGAGTACTAGGCGAGGTCCCCAGTTGGTTGACGACACAACCTCTTCTCCTTGGCGATGGGTCATATTTATAGGCAACGGTAGGGGGGGTAAACCCCCGACTCGAGAGTGGATCTCAGCCCTGTGTGAGGTTCAATTGGTCGTCGATAAGCTGGGTGAGCTGATCTCAGCTCCCAGCAAGGTGATGGCGATTCTCGGCGAGGTGTATGCGGACTGAATGTGAGCTTAATACTAATTGATTGCAAGCTTGCCCTTGTTGGGGTATCTCGGTAAATTGCCTCACTAGGTTTTTTGGGTTAGTCACGCCGAGTATGGGACGTACACAATCCCTTCTTTTTTCAGACTCGAAACGAAGTCGTAGAAACTGTACGAGACCCAGGACTCAGCAAGTTGATTGAGTCTATAAATAATCCCCCTGAGGGGAGCTATCGAAGTCGGGTCCTAGAGTCTACTTAAGCTGAGAACATGGATGCCTCAACGTCATTCTTGAAGGTGTTCATGATTGCTCGCATGGATAAGAAAAAGAAAAAGAAGAAGAAAACTCGCCCTAGTTGTATTTTTTGCTTTTTGAGATCATCTGACATTTGTTTTTTGGATCGCCCCGTGACTTGATAATTTTGTAAACTTTATAAACTGATTTATGAATGAAATTATACTTTTCTTACCGCACTTTGTCGAGGTTGGATAACTCTTAAGCGCGTTGAGGGGAGAGATCTCTACAAGTTCAATAAGATTTTAGGCGCTTTCTGCGACGAGGTCGCGTAGATATTCCTATATGAGAATTACGTTAATCGTTTTATCAAATATGTTTTCGACATTGGCGAAGTGAGTTCAAGGAGGAGGCAATAATCTTTTTTTTGTGATGTTGTTCTTGGACATATCGAATGAACACACTCCCAGGTCATTCGGGCAGAGGGAGAGCTCAAATGGAGGAGGTGCATCATTAGGTGTGTTAAATACGAGGTCGCAATCCCAGAAAGGACTTAGGATCGGAACACTCCCGGGTGTCCGCGGGGCCCATGCGAGGTTGATCATTAGCCGGGTTGAATGTGAGGTCGCGGTCCCATACCAGACTTAGGATCGACAAACTCACAGGTGCCGCATGTCTGTGAGGCCTTTAGCGAGGTGAATTATTAAGTGAGTTGAATGTGAGGTCATTTTCTAAGACTAGACTTAGGATTGACACATTCTCGGGTGCCCCATATCTGCGGGGCCCTTATCGAGGTGGATCATTAGGTGAGTTGAATGTGAGATCGCGGTCCTAGACCGGGCTTAGGATCGACACACTCTCAGATGTCCAATGTCTGTATGGCACCGAGCAAGGTGGATCATTAGGCAAGTTAAATGCAAGGTAGCGATCCCAGACCGAACTTAAGATCGACACACTCCCAAATGTCGCATGTCTGCAGGGCCCCTAGCGGGGTGGAACATTAGGTGAGTTGAATGTGAAGTCGCGGACTCAAACCAAACTTAAGATCGACACACTTTCGGGTCATTCATGCAAAGGGAGAGCTCTACTGGAAAGGGTGGATATTAGGACCAGTTGATTCAACGAACCTCGACTCAGCAAGGTTCTCTTAAAATGTTTGTCCTACTATCCTCTGACAAGTCGTTGACCGGCGAGGGGATGTGAGCACCTAAGGGAGGTAGCCAACCAATATGAAAGGGGGGACCTGATCTAGGTCGACAATGCAGAGGATTGAATTTAGAGACATGCACCCGGGGGCATCATCTGCAGGCTCGAAGAACTCTCTAGAAGGCAGGAGGTGTTGTGTCCATCTAAGAGGTGTTCAAAGACATGTTATCCTGGTTCACAAGGGTGCCATTGTGAGAGACGGAGATAGTTAACCAACGTGCACGGGGTGAGCTAATCTTAGCCGACAATGCAAAGACTTGGATTTAAATACATGGCATTGGAAGATGGTGGCCACCGCACACGTGACAGAGATTTTTGTTCGTAAATTCACAATACAACAAGCAAGAAAAAGTAAGTAGATGATCTTACTAATTAACCATATACACAAAGGGAACATTTGATGCTTATCATTGCACATAAGTCTTTTGTCGAGTTAGTAGATATGCAGGGGTTGCTCTGCTCTGACAAGCTCGAGCAGAAAAATTCTCGGTTGCAAGGTGTCTGATTTGAAATTTCCAATTTGTTCATTCATCAATGTGGAGTCCTTCATGGCTCAGAGGATGTGTTAGTGGTGTGGCTGAGGTCGTCTTCATGAGGGGGACTTTCTATGAGGGAACTTTTGATTGTTCATAGCGTGTACCGAAACCAGGCCGAGACCGAACCAATGTGAATTCGTGTCTCCTCAGTGTGGCTACCAAGGCTCAACCAGCTTCGATGGAGTAATATTGAACACAAAATGTTGTTCTCTATGTAAGCACTCGCTACGGCAACATAATATTGTGAGTCAATGTCGATCTTCTGATAATCATCACTCGTGTTCGCCATTTTGGAGTGTACGACTTGTGGTCTCTGAAGGCGACGGGGTCGAGAACCTTCCGCGAGGTGTTGCGACTTGGCTCTGAATTGTCATCGAGCATTGCGGTACTCTCCTTCAGCGAGCTTCACGGTGTCATGGACGACTACTTTGGGGTTTCTCTTACCCTCTTCGAAGTCCACATTCACAACACCAAGATGTTGAAGCCAGGAAAACGGCTTTCGAGTTCAGACTTGGGTATATACAGAGGTTACTAACCCACGAAGATAGAATTCACGGGCGAGGAAGGTCGAACAGGAAGGTGAATAGTGGCAACTCGGAGACCCCTCCCCATACCCATGAGTGTATAGGAACTTCCCCTCTCAAACAAAATATTGTGCTAGGTGAGTGGATAGAGGCGGGCTTGCGAGGTGTACTGGAGAGCTCGCAAGTTCTAGGCGAGGTCCCCAATAGGTTGACCGCACTGCCTCTTCCCCTTGACGATGGGTCATATTTATAGGTGATGCAACCCGATTTGGTGGTAACTGACTTAGCAACGATTTTCTCGAGAGAATAAGGACTTCGTTAGCAATACCTATGCTTAGGACGATTCGGCTCGAATGCCTAACGTTGGCCCCTAGCACGCGTTTTAATTACTACGCAAGCGGTCAGCTTAAGGAAATGAAAAAACAAGGGTTGTGCTCGGTTTTGAAATGGAAATTACGATAACATGGGTCGTTAGAATTTTGCAAGCGCTAACAATTTGACCAGAAAAAACTAATTGCATGAGTAGAAGTTAATAGTATGGAGCTGAGAGGTATACCTGCGGGGGTTTTCCAGGTAGAGGAGTTACACGGGTGTCGCGGCCACAGATTGGCTGGAATTGTTGCGGGTCAGGTAACGGGGCGGTGGCTGGTTAGGATTTGGGAAGCTGCAGAGAGTTGGAGGTGGTTGCAGGTCGGGCTTGGGGTTTACATGGGAGTAGGAGTGGTGGGAGATGTGATTTTGGTGAGGAGCGAAATCGGGAGGTGAGGATGGAGGCTCGGGAAATCAGTGGAGGGGGGAGTGAGCAGGATTGGGAGTCGGAGTTCCAGGCGACGTCACGTCGGGGACGATGGAGGCGCGGCGGGGTAGGGATGAGCGGCGCCGGTTGGAGAACTCAAAGGGAAACGGCGGCAAGGGGAAGGGAGCAGAACTGGAACCAGCGGCACGCCAGCGAAGGCGGAGGCGCGGCGAGGCAGGGTAGGGCAGCGCCGGTTGGAGGGAGCTGGCTCCGGTGGCGGGATGGTCGACAGTGGCCGGGGAGGGAATGAGCTCGGGAATGGCGGCCTGATTTGGTTGCTGGATGAAATCGGGAAGAAGACGAGTTCGTCTCTTCCGATTTCTTAACGCCAGCTGCCATCAAATTCGATAGGTCGGGATTAAATAGGAGGAAGGAGGGGCATCGGTTTTGACATCAGATTTTAATACTATGGGGGTTGCAAAGTCATGAAATAAGGAGGGGGTTTTGGGAACCCAAAAGATTTCATGGGCAATCAAGGGAGTGTTTAAATTTTGGAAACTCCTCAATTAATCATGATTTAATTTTTTTATTATTAAATCAGGAATTTGAAACTTCTCTCATGCAATTAAAATAATATCGCGTTTGATTCCTAACGCCTATAACTACCGGACCTATTCATTTAAGGTTGAGTTGGCCGGTCAATCCAACAAGCCGCGACATGAAAATAAAAAGTGTGATACAATGAAAAAGTGCAATAATAAAAAAGCGATACAACGATACAAACGCCGAAAACAAACATAAGGCAAGAGTACTTTTAAAAAGAAAACACACACAAACACAGCTCATCCGGATGCGTCCACGGATGCATCAATTCCCCCGGGGTTGAAAGGACTCAACCCCGTCGAGAATTGACAAAAACTTGCAACAGATCAGGACGGAGGCCACGAAGCTCGGTGGAACTTATCCATGAACTTTCTGATATATCTCTGCCCTTCCATGAAACGAGGTAACATTGATAAGTACCAGTGCGCGCCTGAAACTCACGAAAATCCAACAGCTGCTCAATCTCCTCAATGGTGGGTGTAGATGGGGCTAAAGTTGGTTGTGGAGTGGAGGGAACGGAAGTGGGTGGTACAAGGTTAGAGTCGGGAGGCTTAC
This sequence comes from Platanthera guangdongensis, assembly GCA_039583875.1. Taxonomy (NCBI): domain Eukaryota; kingdom Viridiplantae; phylum Streptophyta; class Magnoliopsida; order Asparagales; family Orchidaceae; genus Platanthera; species Platanthera guangdongensis. The sequence continues at coordinate 160,995,458 of CM077165.1, read as the reverse complement.
CATAAAATGGAATAAGGTCAGCATTATTGAAAATAGAAGAGGTTCCAAACTCAGCGGGTAAGTCTAAAAGGTAAGCATTTGTGCCAAGACACTTTTTAACCTGAAATGGTCCAAAACGTCGTTGTTGTGGCTTTTGATAGGTGCCCACGGGATTCCTGAAAAAAGCAAGAACTCATTCTCCTTCTGAGAAATACAACTCGTGGCGATGTTTATCCGTCGCATCCTTGTATTTCTCAGAAGATGCTCGCAAACTGTTAGCAACAACCGGACCTATTCATTTAAGGTCGAGTTGGCCGGTCAATCCAACAAGACACGACATTAAAATAAAAAGTGTGATACAATGAAAAAGTGCAATAATAAAAATGCGATACAACGATACAAACGCCGAAAACAAACATAAGACAAGAGTACTTTTAAAAAGAAAACACACACACAAAGACAGCTCATCTGGATGCGTCCACGGATGCATCAATAGGGAACGGCGGAGGGGCACACCCCCCCCCCCCCCCCCCCCCGCGACCCGAGAGTCGATACCACCCCCGTGCGAGGTTCAATTCGTAATCGACGAGTTGGAGCGAGTTGATCTCGGCTCCTAGCTAGGTGATGGAGATTCTCGGCGAGGTGTCTACAGAATGAATGCGAGCTTGCTGCAAACTGACTGTGAGCTTTCCCTTGTGGGGGTATCTTGATAATTACCTCGCCAGGTTTTCCCGAGTTGGTTGCGCCGAATACAGGTCGTACGCTTAGAGAGTGTTATCTTGAAGCATACATGAAGAAACTAGAGTATATAAGGAGATCTCCTAGCAAGTGTCCCTGATTCAAAAGAAATAGTCATTTGCATATCGAAACGTATTTGGATTTAAGTGAACGGAGGAGCTGATAAAACATTTACAATGGGGTGTTGCACCTTCTTAGGAAGTAACCGAGTCATGCGATGGAACAAGCAACAAATAGTTGTCATTAGATTCAGTGTTGGGGCAAAATACTTCGGTAAAACATAGACAACTTGTCAACTAAAGTGACTCGAAACTTTTATGAAGGACATTAAGGAAACAAGTAGTACAACTCATCCTATGTTCTATGACAATAAAGTAGCGATTTATATAGCCAAGAAACCAGTGTCCTATAAGATAATAAATCAAATAGAGGTGTATTGTCATTTCATCAGAGAAGAGGTTATCAGTGGACAAGTGTGCACTCCATTTATTACTTCTGGTAGAAACTTGTTGTATCTTTGTCCTGCTCCATTTTCTAACATATGTACCAAACTAGGCATAGTTGATATACATGCTTCATCCTTGCGAGAGAGTATTACAGTTAGTTCTATATATGGATATCTTGTAATTTTACAGTTTATCCCACATTGCTACTAGACCAGTTCACTAACCCTTCTGTGTGTATATAGAGGGTATTATCCCTATTCAATTCAATGATTTGATTTCCACTTACAGTGATATTCCCCATTATTATTGAGTAAAATTCTTAGATACTGTAGAGAAAGTTCAAAATCTTGTATGTATTGCTTGAGTATGTAAATACAAGGAGAAAATACAAATATATAGGAGGAAGAGAGAGAGAATAAATCATATACAAGATGTGAGACTAAAGAGAAGAGAGCAAAAATGAGCTCAAAAGATGGGCCCAATACATGGGTTATTCTAACACTCCCCCGCAAGCTGGAGCGTACAAATCGTATGCACCAAGCTTGGACAAGCATTGATAGAAGAGTGCCTTGGGAAGAGCCTTTGTGAGGACATCCGCAACTTGTTCCGACCCTGGGACATGCTTTAGATCGAGCTTCTTCATTTGAACTTTTTCCCAAATGAAGTGATAATCGACTTCAATGTGTTTTGTTCTTTCATGTAAGACTGGGTTCTTGGCGATATGTATAGCCGCTTGGCTGTCACAAAAGAGAAGAGTCGGTGACGGTAATTTTACACCCAGATCAGTGAGAAGACTCTCAAGCCATGTTAGTTCTGATACAACAGATGTCATTGCCCGGTATTCTGCCTCAGCTGATGATCGAGCAACGACCGTTTGTTTCTTACTTCGCCATGTAACCAAAAGTCTTCCAAAGTATGTGCAAAAACCACTAGTAGATCGTCGGTCATCAAGAGAACCAGCATAATCAGCATCTGAGTATGCCACCGAAGTTGGAGCAGAAGAAGAGGTATGGTAAACAAGTCCTTGATCAGGAGCTGTTTTAAGGTACCTGAGAATACGTTCAACAGCCTGAAGATGAGATTTTCGAGGAGAGTGCATGTACTGACTGACAAGACCAACAGCAAAAGAAATATCTGGTCTGGTAACCGTGAGATAGATCAATTTTCCAACGAGTCGTCGATAATATTCAGGATTCTGGAGAAGTAGATCCGAGTCAGATGCCTGAGCGCACAACTTGTGGTTTACATCCATAGGGGTATTATTTGGCTTACAACCTGAAAGACCAGCATCATGAAGAAGGTCAAGACAGTACTTCCGTTGAGATAGAGTAAGCCCATCCGGTCGTCTGTCAACCTCAAGACCCAAAAAATATCGTAGAGGTCCCAGATCCTTTGTCTGAAAGACGGAATTTAGATGTACTTTGACGGCATGTATCCCTTGTGAGTCATCTCCTGTAATGATGATATCGTCAACGTATACTAACAGAAGGACCGTCCCTGTTGGTCGGTGACGAGTAAACAGCGAGAAGTCGGCCGAGCTTCGAGTAAAACTGATATCACGAAAGACCTTACTGAATTTTTCAAACCATGTCCATGAAGATTGTTTGAGACCATATAGAGTCTTTAGAAGGCGGCAGACCTGAGACTCCCCCGTGGTCTCAAACCTGGGTGGTTGTTGCATGTAAACCGTCTCCTGAAAATCCTCATTTAAGAAGGCATTCTTGATATCCAGTTGAAATAGGGGACACTGGCGATGAACAGCGACAGAGATGAGGATGCGAACGGTATTGAGCTTGGCGACCGGAGAGAAAGTTTCTTCATAGTCGAGTCCCTGTTGCTGGGTGAAACCACGAGCCACAAGACGAGCCTTCAGACGGTCAATTGTCCCATCAGCAGCATGTTTGATGACAAAGACTCACTTGCACCCAACCGGTTTCTGACCCGGAGGAAGGGGCACGACGGTCCATGTCTGGTTAGCCCAGAGAGCAGACATTTCTTCCTCCATGGCTGCCCGCCAGCCGGGATGTTGAAGCGCCTCCTGCGCAGAGTTAGGAACAGTAATCAAAGAGATAGAAGTAGCAAATGTGTGCAGAAGGGGAGAGAGGCGATGAAGAGAGACATAATTGGCCAGAGGATGAGCAGTGGAAGGTGGTACCTGATCAGAAGGACGCGGAGTATTCGTGGTAGAGGTCATCTGCAGAGGGGCAACGGAACTGGGAGGGCGACGAGTGTAGACAAAGATAACGGGTGGTTTGGAGGTAGCAGGAGCCCGTGCAGGGGAAACCGGCGAAGGTGGTGTAGTAGCGGGAATAACGGGGTGTGGGATGGATGGCGGGAGAGGAGTTGGTGGTAGATCAGCGGGTAAAGGAGCAAGAAAAAACGGTTGTTCTTCCCGGAGGTAACGTCAGCAGAAACGGAGATCTTTCGAGTAGCTGGAGAGTAACAGACATAGCCCTTATGGGTGCGCGAATAGCCGACAAAGATGTGCTTAGCTGCCCTGGGATCCAACTTATCCGAGGAGAGCCCCAGACGGTGGACGTAGCAGGTGCTGCCAAAGACACGAGACGGGAGAGAAAAAGCCGGAGTGGAGTGAAACAATAGGCTAAACGGAGTAGCATAATTGAGGACGGAGGAAATGAGACGGTTGATGAGAAAGCAGGCAGTCGAAACCGCAAAGCTCCAATACGGCTTGGGAACATGCATTTGAATCATGAGCGAGCGGACGACATCTAGTAAGTGGCGGTTCTTCCTTTCGGCAACACCATTTTGCTGGGGCGTGTAAGTAATGAGGTTTGATGTAGAATCCCGAATTCAGAACACAAAGCGGTAAATTCGTGGTTGTTGTACTCACGAGCATTGTCGGTGCGAAGGATTTTGAGTGTGGTGTGGAATTGCATACGGGTCTCGAGGACAAATGCCCAGAAAACACGGGGAAGCTCAGAGCGATCACGGAGTAAGTATAGCCACGTAGTGCGAGAGTGATCATCAATAAATGTGATAAAATAGCGAGAGCCACAAATACTGGTAACCTTAAAAGGGCCCCAAATATCAGAATGTATTAAATCAAAGAGAACAGCGCTCCGAGTACAATGCGAAGGAAAAGAAGAACGCGGTTGTTTGCCGAGGATACATGAGTTACACTGAAAAGGAGTAAAAGATACATCTGGAAGAGCCCGTTGGAGGACCGGCAGAGGGGCATGCCCAAGGCGACGATGCCACGCCGTGGAAGAAACAGGAGACGGAATGGTGGGAGATTCGTCGAGAAGATAGAGCCCATTCCGTAGCCGGCCTTTACCAATGGTAATCGGCGTCCGCCGATCCTGTATAACAAAAGAAGAGGAGGTGAATATAACCGAACAATCAAAATCACTCGTAAGACGTCCAACAGAGAGTAAATTAAACGGTGAACTCGGAACATGAAGAGTCGAGCGAAGGGAGATCGACGGGTTGAGAGAAAGATCTGTCGAGCCGGAGACAGGAACCATCGCCCCATTGGCCACAGTGATAGACTTCGGATAAGGAGAATCCGAGTACTTGGCAGGCTGTTGCGAAGTAATGTGATGAGTGGCATCAGAGTCCACAATCCAGCCTAGGCTGGTGGATAGACAAGCAGTACCTGTGTTGGAGACGGAGGTGACGGAGGCAGATTATGGGTTGAGCAGACCCTGAAGATGTTGGAGCTGAAGACGGACGGTCTCAAGATCAGGAGGACTGGCGTCAGTAACAGCAGATGCCGTCGGACGAGGAGGATAACCAATTTTCTTGTAGCAGGTCGCCTTAAGATGACCATCTTTCCCGCAGAAGGAACACTTCGGCCGACCCCGTCCACCACGGCCACGGCCCTGAGAGCCCGAACGCCCCCCCCCCCCAGCACAAGTAGGAGGGGATGTCACAACCCGCATTTTCCCAGCATTTAAAACACTATCAGAGTAGGGGAAACTACGCATTGTGATGCCACGTCACGTAGGGGACATCTACTGACGTTAAGGCAACTCATCGTCTCTCGCAACCTATAGAAATCATTTTTTTTAAACTCAATATGATCCAAATATAATTTATGCACAATATGCGAAGCCGTGTCCCTCGGCTAGGTGGATCAACTAGTCCACGGTTTGAAAATATAGTTTTACGCAGTGGAAAAATACTTAATTTATTCATTTGGTGACCTAAGTGCTCGTGAAGACCAAGTGAGGTGCACCATGCAGTATCAGACGTCTAGATTTACTGTACATAAAAGTAGATTTATCATGCGCAGAAAGTAATGAGATTAACATTTCAAATCATGGTATGCAATGCTCCAACTGCCTTAGCATATCTAAGCAAGGGGGGCTCTCAAGCCAAGCCATAACTAATCGTTCCAGAACAAGAGTCCAAAAGCAATCAAAGAGTAACAGCAGCAAGGTAGCAGAAAGTTTAACAAAGCGGCACCATGGGCGTCAACACCTGACACGAACCCATGGGTCGACAAGCTCATAGAAAACCCTACCCCAAGAGGGTCAAAAAACGGCCACTGACGCAGCTTCCCACTAACACCTGCTACAGTCCAGAACCTGAGGCATTCAAAGAAAGAACACCTCAGAAACAAGTTACAAGCAACGAAGAAAAACAGGAAAGTAAGCAAACCTCCGCGAGACCGGAGGGAAACATTAGCTGCAAGGGTCAGATTAAACAAAACTAGTCATAACTAGAAATAGAATTCAATCGGAAAAGAGCCCGCCAAAAGATGAGTGGAGACGGACAAAATCAAACTCACCACAGACAAATAACATTCATTTTCAGATCATTAATCTTATTCAAATTAAAGAGACTGATCAGCTCATCAGAAAACAAAAGAGAAACTGTGCGGGGATAATACCATCACACATCGTCACAGCCCTCAGAGCATCGCACCGGTGGCACCGCCAACATCGTGTACGACCTCCAACAGATTTATTATTTTAAAAGAGCATCGCACCGGTGGCACCGCCAACATCGTGTACGACCTCCAACAGATTTATCATTTTATGACTCAATCAAAGGCAAGAGATAAGGCCTACCAGATAATAAATTAGGATTTTAAGAAACGAGATAAAGATATTGTAATGAGAAAAGGCTAAACGAACAAAAAAAATGAACTTAACATTTGAAAACTCGCTAGAAGCATAAAGGAAAAAAAAAACGTAGCAAAAAGGAGAAGAGCAAGATCACCACTTGCCTCAACCACCCGAAACCGTACTTCGGAAGGCACCACGACGCAGATCGGCCCTAGCGAAGGCGAGAAAAAGAAATCTACAACAATAAGGTCGAAACAGAAGTTAGGGCCAAAAACCCTAACGGAGAAATTCTATGAAAGCAGAAATACTCACCACGACCGCGTAGATCTCGGCGAGAGCTTTCCGAATCTATGTTCGGCTCGCGATTCCGAGCACCGGAGCTCCGTCGGCGGCGGTCGGAAGGCTCCCGAGAAAAAAGAATTCGCTGCACTGCTTCGGCCGAAAAGAACAGGGGAAAGGAAATGGGGCTCGTTTCTTGCTTTTGGGAGGAAGAAAAAACTTATAGAATATATAATAATAATAATAATAATAATATTATTATAAACATTATAATGGACTAAAACCAAAGAAGGAAAGGAAAGCTCAGAGATCTCCGAGCGGAGCTCAGAGATCTCTACGCTCAGAGATCTCCGAGCGGAGCTCAGAGATCTCCGAGCGGAGCTCAGAGATCTCCGAGCGGAGCTCAGAGATCTCCGAGCGGAGCTCAGAGATCTCTGAGCGCAGAGATCTCTGAGCTCCGCTCGGAGATCTCTGAGCTCCGCTCGGAGATCTCTGAGCTCCGCTCGGAGATCTCTGAGCGCAGAGATCTCTGAGCTCCGCTCGGAGATCTCTGAGCGCAGAAAAGCTAAAAGGGGAAATTTATTAATAATTCCTATACTATTACGAAGACCCAAACGAGCGTCAAAACGGACGAAATTCGCGTCGCAGGCGAATGTCGACGCTACGAACCCAACGACGAAGTCGGAATCAAAATCCGACGCACCGAACTCGAGTTATGGCCTAACAAAGTTACGGTAATTTTTAATTATCCGAATTTCAAACGTGGGCCGAGACTCCAAAAAAAAACTCGGATTGCGACAAAGCTCGACGAGCAAGTCAGAAATTATATAACTCAGCTTCCCGATGTAAAAGAAATTTCGGTTCCGACGCATATCCCAAAATCTAGCCGGTCAAACCTAACGGACGCCAAAAAAAAAACACAAACGGCGTCGCACCGTCAACTCACGGACACGTAACGCCCTTCCGCTATTATGACGTCAGCAGACAAAAGAATAATACTAGGAAAAACCGGGGGCGTTACAGGGGATGGTAGGAGCGGAGGGGCCTGCTGAAGAAGGGTCGGGGGAGAAGGAGCAGAAGTATCTGGAGGAGGTGATACACGGAGAATCATGGAGCATACATCAGAGAAAGATGGTGTGGTGGGAGCAACCAGGACCTGAGCACGAAGGCTCTGAAGGTGAGATGGAAGACAGGCCATGATGATGTCAATGCATGTGACTTCCTTCTGAGCGCGCTGAGCAGCATGATCATTGGTGGGTGGCTGATGCTGGATCCAGGCTTCAGCAAGAGTTTTAGCTCGAGCGACAAACGAGGTCATATCCGAAGCCCCGCCAGTGTCGAGAGTAAAGAAGTCAGTGAGTATGTCGTAGAGATGCTGAAGGCTGTCGCGGCCCGAGTATAAGGAATGCAGCTCATCCGACATAGCCTTGGCGGTATCGTGGTACATAGCCATCTGATAAGGTTCACCATCCAATGAATTCAGGATCCAAGTCTGAACGCGGTCATCATTGCGGAGCCAATCATCGGTAAGAGGAGACGGAGGTGTTTGAGTAAGGTGAGGCAGAAGACCCTTGGCCTGAAGAACCCATCGAACTGAGTGCACCCAAGGAATAAAGTTTTTCTTGCCAGAAAGAGAGATGGTAGTGATCCTTAGCTCGTCACAGACTTCAGCAGAGCAAACCGGGCGGTCTGTAGGACAGGCCGGGCGGTCAACAGGCGGACTGGTCGCCGAGCCAGTGGAAGGACTGGAGACCGCTGCGAGAAGAGCAAGAGGTCGCACGACAAGGCCGCAGCGGGAAGGACTGGAGACCGCGACCAAAAAATACGGAAAAGGCACTTGTCCGCACGGTCACGCCGGACACCAGCGATTAGTCAGATCGCGACCAAAATGCGGAAAGAAAGGAGTCCGCATAGTTTAGGTGAACACAACAGCGGTCAGAGCACAGGAAGCAGTCCGCAGCGGACAGGAGCAGTCCGCAAGAAGAGAGAGAGAGAGACTCTGGCGGACAGGAGCAGTCCGCAAGAGAGGGGAGCCCGCGCGACTAGAGCAGAGACCGCCCGGTCAAGATGTGAAAACACAAGAGGCAGGAGGAGGCCGCAACCAAAGGCGAAGCTCGGCTGAAAGGACGGCAGCGGACTGGAAAAGAAGGCCGCAGCAGACAGAGACAAGTCGCGCGGACAGGGAGAGAAGGAGAAGACCGCGACCAAAATGCGGGAGAGGAACAGCCTGCACGGTCTGACGGATCACAGCAGCGGTCTGAGGAGAAAGAAACCGCGAGTAGAAAGACTCAAGCGGATAGAGAAGGCAGGTCGCGGCGAGCTGGAACAGGTCGCGGCGAGCTGGAACAGGTCGCGGCGAGCTGGAACAGGTCGCGGCGAGCTGGAACAGGTCGCGGCGAGCTGGAACAGGTCGCGGCGAGCTGGAACAGGTCGCGGCGAGCTGGAACAGGTCGCGGGTAGGATAAGGAAGATCGCGGATAGACAAAGCAGCGGATAGCAGAGTAGCGGACTGAAGCCAGGCCGCGACGAGCTGGAGCAGTCCGCTAGAAGAATAACAGAGACCAAGAACAGTCTGCGAGCAGGAAGCCCGCAGCGGACAGCAGAGAACGAGGGAGAAGTTGGCCCCACGGATCAGGGAAAGAAATGGCTATAAGAAGCCAGGGGGGAACCACAGGAGGAAGGGAACAACTGGAGGCAGCGGAATAGAAGCGGGCAGAGACGAGCAGGCCGCGGAATAGAAGCGGACAGAGACGAGCAGGCCGCGAGAGGCAGGCCGCGGGAGGTCAACAGAGGCGGACAGAAAAGGGAAGTCTGCGAGAGGCCAATTTTCCCTCTGATACCATGTAGAGAAAGCTCAAAATCTTGTATGTATTGCTTGAGTATGTAAATACAAGGAGAGAATACAAATATATAGGAGGAAGAGAGAGAGAATAAATCTTATACAAGATGTGGGACTAAAGAGAAGAGAGCAAAAATGGGCTCAAAAGATGGGCTCAATACATGGGTTATTCTAACAGATACTAACTACAATTTATGGATATCATGCATGTTTACAGCAAGGGTTTATCTGGAGATGTGTTGGTGCAGGCGGCAGATAATATAATTTATAACTGTGGCTAAAATTAACTGAAAATTTTGGGGGGAAAATATCAAATCACACAAGAGATGTGCACAAAACTATTTGCTTGCATATTCTATGTGTATATATATACACCTTCGTAGTCCTACAAAACAACAACCACTCTGTTGGTTGGGTGCCCACCCTAGCCATAAAAAGTTGAGTTTGCACTTGATTTCTCACTTCTCATAATTTTCATATTCTAGTAGTAAGCAATATAGAAACAAAATGACATGCCTATGAAGACCAAGAATCACTTGGCCAGGTGGTTAGATATGATTCATGATATTTGGCAGATGACTAGATTTCTCTTTCATTGCACTTAATAATATCATTTGAAGTTAATGGTGAACAATGACAGCTCATGGCCTACCTGGTCAATAAGAGGCAAGCATGCCAATAGTCATTTGTATAGCTAAAATACAATCCAACAAAACAATTCACCCTCTAGAATTCAATCACCAAGTTCACTAGTCCTACTTCTATCAAGACAAGGTTTTAGCAATTTGATAGTCATTGATTTGCAGACATAAAATACCCCAACTCAGACCAACCAAAGGGTGCTGAGAAGCCATACAGAACCAGTGGTTACCCTTATGCTAACCCTCTCTGCCAAAAAAACCTCAAGGCCCCAAAAGATACCAACTAGAAATCCAAGAAGGACCAACAATAAAACTTAGGACCCAATTGTCCTATTCACGGAGGACATTCTACTCAATATTGATGTGTGGGTCATGTGAAGCCGAAAACTTCATAATTTAAGTACTGAACAACAGCATTTTGAATGGCAGAATGAAGGTGAGGAAAATTGGGGAAAATAAATGTTTTGAGACTTCCCGCCGTTTGGAAGAGCAGTATAGAGCCATTTTGGCAGCAAGAAAATGCAAGCACTCCTAATTACTATTTGGAGAAGGTTCCGTTTCCAGTCAATAAAATTCGTGTTCCCCCTTTTTATGCTAAACGGCAACCTCACGCACGGTCATTCGACCGTGCGTGCCTATTTTTCTAACTATTTACTATTTAAGAGCAGGAACTCACCCTATTTGAGATCTTTTGCCATTTTTGCGCCCAAGTGCTCTTCTCCGCCAGTTTTTGCGGCCCCATTGCCGCCCACCGTCGGGAGGTGCTCCGGCCACGTTTCTCTTGTAAATCCAAGGCTAGGGCATCCTCTTTGTCCTACTCCATCATCGTGTGCTTCCAAGTTCCGTTTCAAGGTTATTCTCGCTGCACCCAAGGAGTTCTTTGGCGAAGGCCGTGGCCGAAGAAGATCAACGAAGAAGACGAGCCATTGGAAGGAAGAAACAGCCCTTCTCTACCTCGGACTGTAGTCGTTGACCGAGCGCGGACGAGGATTGACAACCCTCTGATTCCGTCCGTGAATCTCCGGCAAGTCTTTGTTCTTTAAGGTAGATGCTCGTGTTTCACTGTTTCAAGAAAAAACTAGGATGCATGCATCTCCTTACTATCTCATACACCTGTACTAGACTGCTCTCGCAAAGATCTCCTTTTTGTCCCAGTAGAGTCTTTTGTGGCATGTTTTTGTCCTCTTCCCCATTCCTTAAAAAAAGTGAGCCAAGATACAATCATTACAACCACGGCAATTAGAGACCCAACCCGCAATCACAACGACCCAATTGCAAGAGTGGAGCTCTGCTAACTGAGCTCTATCCCCCGAGCAGAGTGAAGCCTCCTCTCATCTCTCTGTCGACAAGTCTCGTCAATCCACGATCACCTTTTCCTCTTGATCAATTTTGGAGTGTGATTTTCATCCAAGGTTGTTTTTGAGACCTCTCATGACTGCTCTTGCGAAGATCCTTGTCCAAGGCTGCCTGTGAGATCTTCTCCTCTTGCCTCTACGTCGCCAAGTCTCATTAATCTGTGATCGCTACAGTTCTTCTAGATCATTTATGGAGTGCTTCTTTTGATTGTCTTAATTCTTCTAGATCCAAGAAAAGGAAAGCGTTTAGTGTTACTTCTTTAAATCCATTGCATTCTTTCCTTTTTTACATATCTGAGAACTGTGTTCTCATTTCCTGCATTTTGCGATATTTTGTTCTTATCTTTCAGTCAATTGTTTGTCTTCCTCGAGCGTGTTTATGATTTTTGCAGTATTTTGTGCTTTTTATTATCAAATGCTCAGCCTTCTCTGCAATATTTTGTCCTTGTTTTCTTGCATGTGTGCTTGTCTACTATTAATGATTGTCAATCTACGATCCTTGTTCTGAACAACTTCGCAAACAGAGATTATCCAAACAACTATTAAATTTGCAACGTCAGTTTCCAATTGCTCCATTTGTAATCCTCCATTTGTAACCCTCCATTTGCAACCACCACCGCTCTCCCAAACAGAGCCGTAATGGATTATAGAAAAGTTCAAAATCTTATTCACTTGATTCAATATGAGTACATTATTACAATATTTCTAAATGGGTGGAGAATCTCACATCTCGTACCTACATTATATGAAGATAATATATACATACATATAGAATGTATACATACCACACGACTATTCGATACACATTATGCACACAACAACAACAACACTCAAACCTTTAACCCACCATAGTGGGGTTGGCTGTATGGATCATTTGTCGCCATTGCGCCCAATATGGATCATTTGTCGCCACACACCACACAAAAAAATTGATTGTGTTTCAAAACTTATGCACTAGAATGTAAGAGTACTTGAACCTTGAGAGTAGTAAATAAGTTAGCCATGTTTTATTTATGTATTATAATTCCCCAAAAGCATCAGATTTCAATAGGAAATAGCAGACCAATTAAAGCGTGCTGAAAAATTAAATTTTTTGCTGCCCTGGGAAGATAATTATCATGTAAGAAGGAAAAGGTAAATCATATTACCGTTTGCTGCTTCAATGATGTCAGTTTCTTTAGTATCATCAACAACAACAGGACGAGGTGTTGGGATCACACGTATGAAACCTAATGAATCTGCTCTTCGTAAGCTCTTACTCTTGGGATTCTCCGGCATTGAAAGTGATCGTCTGATATGTTTTGAACATTGTCGTTTCTGTCAGAAGAACAGCAGTCATGTAAATGGCTAGTAACTGAGTTGGAAAAGGATATTTCAAAAATGATTAGGAAGTAGAAAGTGCAAAATTAGATAGCATGTAAGAAAGTGGAATGAAGAATTAAATAACAAAGCACGGTAGAAGATACTTCATCCTCTAATCCTATTTTAATAAATCTTATGCTTTTGTTCACTTTTGTTTCATATCTTAAGTATTGTTGAGCATTTTTGTAAGACAAACAGTCATAACTTTGAAGGGGACCAGCCACAGAATCGACACTGGGCTTCGGGCCAAAACACGTCGGGGCCCGCATTTGTGTACTCGCGTAGGAGGCATTGATCGGATCGCCGATCCAAGACCACGAGCGCGTCTGAAGCACCGTTTCAACTTCTTTATGTATTTTTTGGCATTATTTAGTGTGTTTTGGACATCGGGCGTAGGAAACAATCATAGTCAATCACATTGAGTGTCCTATCCCTCCTTTCGCTACAAATAAGGGTGAGGGCTGTCAGTTTGAGGAATTGTTAGCCCTGTGAGAAATATCAAAGCCGGCTATCACATTGTAGTACGACGTCGCGAGACCCCGGAGTGCGACGTCTTTGCTATTTTTCCTCGTTTTCCCAAATTTTTAAGTCCTCCCGCCAAAGAACGTGCAGTGTTACCAAAGTTCTGGCACTGGCCTTATGGCGGTCTAGTGCCCTACAAGAAATTTGCTATTTGAAGAAGGTGAGACCAATGTTGATGTTGAAGAGGTCACTGATGAGAAGATTGTTGCCACCGTCGAGGACGGTTAGGAGAGCGATGTTGAGCGTTCACTAACGATAGGTATTATACGACGTCTCCTTTACACCCCGCATACTGATGAGGATTGAGGTTATACGATGATCTTTTATACTTTCTTTCCTAGCGCAGGCAGTCCTGCAGGATGGTCATTGATAGCGGGTGTTGCGCAAACATTGTGGCCCAGAGGGCCTTGGAACAGATGCAAGTGACCACTGAAACTCATCGTCATCCTTATCGAGTTATCTGGGTCGATAAGACAAACATACGGGTTAGCCATAGGTGTCTGGTTCTGATTTATCATGCCTCATTTAAGGACCGTGTTAGGTGTGACATCGTCCCCATGGATGTCTCCCACGTTCTATTAGGGAGACCTTGGCTCTACGTCGTCTACGACCGCGATGTCACATGTTTTTGTCACTCGAACGCATATGATATTTTATGACAAGGATCGTAAGAAAACATTAACACCGACCCAACCAAAGGAGAAATCCAAGGTGAATGTCACACCCTCCACTGGAACGAGTTCATCCAGGACATTGCACATTTTGCATTGCAGTGAGTTTATGAGAGAGGGCGTAGACACCAACATATTTTACGTAGTGGTCGCCATCATGGTTTCTGATGGCCATACAAAGATCCCTGATCCACCCCCCCCCCCCACAACCACCACCACCAACCAGAGGTTTGGCGTATTCTCAATGAGTATGTTAACATTATGTCAAATGATTTACCTGACAAGTTCTCCTCATTGTAAGACATCCAGCATACCAACGATCTGACACCAGGGGCCTCGCTCCCAAACCTACTGTAACATCCATAAATCTGACGCGATTTTATTTAAAATTTGTAGGGGAAGGTCGCGACGAATTTTTGATCGAGGCGGCGCGTTGACAAGGTATAATGTTACTTTTCCTTTTGATAGCGACCATTAGTTCGTTAAGTGCGTAAATTTTAGTGCGTGACGCGTTCTTTTAGTGGCGCGCAGTGAGGATGAAGTTTTGTGTAAGGAAATAGCCTTGGGGTGCCAATAGGATTTCTCCCCCCCCCCTCTCTCATGCGGTTTATAATCAAAACCGCAAGCCAAATCCCGCACAACCCTTTTTCTCTCGGGAATAAACCGCAGCCCGTCTCCCGCAAAACCGACGCACGCGCCCGTCCGTCTCCCGCAGCGATCGAAGCCGCGCCTCCCGCAAGCCTCTCCGGCGTTCGATTCCTCTCCGGAAACCATCTCCGACCACTCCTCCCTCCTCTACGAGCACCGGTAGACATTCCTTTTCCTTCCTTGGCCGTGGAAGTGCCGGATTTAACCCTAATCGGTGTAACTTGGAATTTTTCGGTTTCGGTGAGTTTATTTCTTCCTTTTCTCCATTTCCTCACGGAAATCCTTCGATTTCGGAGTTAGTATAACCTAGGTTTTCTTCTTTGTGCCCTAATTAGGTTTTGAAGCACAGTTTCCACCGCGAAATTGGAGTTGGGCGCTTTGGAAACTTCAATCCCTCCCACGTGAAGGTAATATACTATGTTAGCAGTTAGTTTTGGACGACTCTAGCATTTTGGAATTTTTTTTCAAAAGTTTAACCCTAAGGGGAAAGTGCGATAATTAGGAATGCCTTGAATTTGCAGGACTTTGGTGGGGTCGGGGCAACATTCTAAAGGTCCCCAGCAGTAGGGTTTGTTTTTGGAAGAGAATATGTCGTCGCGTCGAGTATACGAGCGTCGCAATACCACTGTAAGGAAATTCTAATTCCTTTTAGTCAGACATATCAAGTAATTGTATTTTATACGCATAAGTAGGTTTCGTACAACATCATAATCATGCATAGAAAAGTGTGACAGTAGGAAAATAATTGTGGAGACACGTATGAGAACGTCTTCTTCCATAACCACGTTAGTTAAGTCGTGAACAGTTAGTTAAGTACGAAACTTCACATGTACACGTAAGTTTGGAGATTGTCCAACCAAGGGTGTGAAGGTCCCTTCACGTCGACCACGAGAAAGTCAAGGGTCGCTCAGTAGTACACCAGAAAAGATATCCCATGCAGAGTAGCGTCAGACCAAAAAGGTCAGTAGCACACCAGTCTTTTCGTGCTTGATAGAGGCGCACTACCATCCTCATAGGGCATATGGTATCCTATGAGTTACAGTCTTGGGAGTTGACTCCCCTTTGAGACAGTTAGCAGATTCGAGACCGTGTCCGCGTGGCACTAGAACAATTGAGTTCGTCAGATGGTCTCGGGTCGTCAGTTTCAGATTTTGCGCGTTAGGAGCTACTCTGCCTAGAGCCTTCCCAGTAAACGTGTAGGCTAGAAGCCACCTAGAACTCAAGTACAGACTTGACGTGAGACAGTACACTAGTTAGTGAACGTCAGGACTTGGGTAAATGAACGGAAAGTCATGAGTATAGAATTATAGTGTTCACCAGTAAGTATAGGAAAAACATGCATATCATATATCATGAAATATTTTCAGTGCACGAGACTAGTTTTAAAGACATGCATACATTCATATGTAAATCTATTTTAGTGTCACTAAGGGGAATTGTTTTTCTTTACTCTGACCCTTCGTGGGCAATGTTTTTCAGGTGACCCAGGTGGGAAACTTCGTCTAGGATGAGCGTCATGGTGGTGTCTGAGTGTAGTACTTTTACTATTTTCAGTTTACTCCGTTTTCAGCATGTACTTGTAATTGTGGACAGTGTAACTCATTAATATTTTATGTATCTTGTATCAGACTTATTTGATAGTTCAGATTTTCAGTTAATACAGTCTCATTTTGTTTAGTGGCTCTGTGAATCCAGACATCAGGTATGTGGTTAACCTTAGTTTAATTTTTACTCCCGCTGTAAGTATTAAATCTGTTTAGTTTGGACTTTTATTACCTGCTGCTACTAGTTTTGATACTGCTTCCTAGTTTTCTTTATATCGCTGACCCGGCCGGACGGCTGATTTCTGTAATACTGGGAAGGGGTGTTACAAATTGGTATCAGAGCCAGGTTAGGATCCCTGGACCCTAGAAGGTTTTCACAGAGCCATAGGACTGTATAACAGTAAACTTTTGTTAGTAGAGTATTTTAAGTTGCGTTTAAGGCTTAGTTTTTCGCAGGAGTACGAATATAGTTGTCAAGCCAGTTTTAGTAGACGCTTGATAAATAACCAGATTTCTTTTATATGTTCTATCAGGCAACTCGAGTAAGTGAACCAGGTGAATCTTCACGTCAGGACCCTGTTCCTAACGCCACTATGGGAGATGCTGCAGTGCCACAGGTACCTCCAGTTCCAGCAGTTTCAGAGGGCACTGACATAGCGTCTCAGATTGCCAAGGCGGTTACTGTTGCCTTGATGGAGTTCCAGAGAGGACTGGCTGCAGGGTTTCCAGTTCCAGTGTACGTACCAGCCCCTGCACCAGCTCCTGCCCCAGCACCCGTGGAGATGACCCTGGAGCGTTATTTGAGGAATTTTAGAGAACTTCAGCCTTCAAACTACAGTGGGGATGAAACCCCGATGGATACAGATGATTGGGTAGCAAACACCAGAGACCTGCTGGATGTTTTGGAGTGCCCAGAGAATAAGAAGGTTCCTCTGGCAGTTTTCCTCCTCCGAGGTGAGGCAAAGGTCTGGTGGGACAAGTACCGGGCGGATGATCCCGCAGGTAAATTGTTATGAAAATTCCTTTAATTATTTTGGAAGTGATATGTTCTCTCTTTTAATAGTATGACTATGTTTTTGGCCAGGTCGTACGCCAGACATGTTTACGTGGGGCGAATTTTCTAGAGCCCTTGCGAGTTGGTTCGTACCTCCTTCCGCACGACGAGGTCTACAGGAGAGATACCTTAGGCTCTTCCAGGGGGACAGGACTGTTGCTGAGTACGAGCGAGAGCTTACCCATCTGGCTCGATATGCGGGCGTAATGCAGGGAGACTAGACTGAGAAGTGCAGCCGCTTTGTGGATGGCCTACGAGACTCATTGAGACAGCCGCTGATGACCATGGTCAATGCTGATTACAGGAGCTTAGTGGATACGGCTCGCAGGCTGGAGGCTGACCAGCAGAAGGTTCAAAAGCGAAGTAATTTCCGTGCAAAGCGATCTCAGGATTCGCATCAGTCGCAGCAGAGCAGGAATGATCAGGGGAAGAACTGGAACAAGAAGCAGAGGCCCGATGCGAGGAAGGATGGTCAATCTGGTGACAGGAGCAGGGACTACCCCCTTTGTCCCAAGTGTCAGCGTCGCCATCCAGGAGAGTGTTTGGCCAGCGCGGGCGTGTGTTACAAGTGTCGTCAACCTGGACACATTGCTCGTTTCTGTCAGGAAGGTGGTTCGAATCAGGTAATCAACCTTGTTGTATTTTTATACATTTATAAATTTTCGGTAGATGACAAATGCATTTTGTTCCTGCAGTCGAAGTATGAGATTGGTGGCCCTAGCAGAGCAGACAAGGGCAAAGCGTTGATGATTACCGATGGAAGACCACAGCAGGGTCGAGATTTGGTGCAGCCCAGAGCTTATGGACTTGGTCAGCAGGAGGCTAAGGGGCAGGAAGATGTAGTGACAGGTAAGTGTTTAATTTGCCTGATAAGCTTATTTAACACTCCGTAGTGACACTCTTTTCTTTTTGAAAATTCATTCATGTAGGCATCCTTATGATTCGAAATTTACCCTCTAAGATTATGTTTGATACGGGTGCCTTGCACTCGTTTATCGCAGAATCTCTAGTGCGTAAGTTGAATTTAGAAGTATTCTCAGAGACTGTAGCGCTGGATGTTATGATGCCGAATGGATCCCTTCTGCAGACCAGAGATAGGTGCAGGGTACCGGTGCAGTTTGGTGACACCGAGATTATTGTGGAAGCTTTGCAGCTACCTATTGCAGGATTCGACCTGATTTTTGGAATGGATTGGCTTTCGGCAGTCATCGCCAGGATTGACTGTAGGGCGAAGCAGATACAGTTTGATGGCCCCAATCAGACTTCTTTTTCTTTTCAGGGCTTGAAGGGAGTAGTGAAAATGATTATATCTGCAGTCCAAGCGAGAAGGTGCATCAGTAAGGGTTGTGAAACCTTCGTGGTACTGATGAATGCAGAGAATAAGGCTGACTTGTCAGAGGTACCAGTGGTGCAGGAGTTCCCCGATGTTTTTCCGGAAGAGCTCCCTGGTGCCCCTCCAGATAGAGAGATTGAGTTCCCGATAGACTTGCAGCCTGGGGCTACACCGGTAGCCAAATCTCCCTATCGGATGGCTCCAAGGGAACTAGCAGAGTTAAAGAGTCAGTTGCAGGAGTTACTTGATTTGGGTTTTATACGCCCCAGCACTTCACCATGGAGTGCTCCAGTGCTTTTTGTGAAGAAAAAGGATGGTAGTCTGAGACTGTGCATAGACTACCGTGAGTTGAACAAGCTAACAGTAAAGAACAAGTACCCGATTCTCAGGATTGATGATTTGTTCGACCAGTTGGTGGGATCGAACACTTTCTCCAAGTTAGATCTGAGGTCAGGCTATCACCAATTAAAGATTCGTGATTTGGATATTCAGAAGACGGCTTTCAGCACTAGATATGGACACTTCGAGTTCGTGGTCATGCCGTTTGGGCTGACCAATGCTCCTTCAGTATTTATGGACCTGATGAACAGGGTATTTCGGGAGTACTTGGATCGCTTTGTCATCGTCTTTATAGATGACATCTTGGTGTTCTCGAAGAGTGCAGAAGATCATGCAGCACATCTCAGGATTGTTTTGAGCACACTCAGAAAGAATCAGTTGTTTGCCAAGTTTTCAAAGTGCGAGTTTTGGCTTCCAGAGATTGCATTCTTAGGCCACATCATCAGTCAGGAAGAAGTTAGTGTTGATTCGAAGAAGATAGAGGTCATTAAGAGTTGGCCAAGGCCGACGACAGTTTCAGAGGTTCGTAGCTTTTTGGGTCTTGCTGGTTACTACAAGAGATTCATTAGAGATTTTTCGAAGATAGCCTTACCACTGACTTCCCTCACCAGGAAGGGTAAGGGCTTGGATTGGACAGTTGAGTGTGAGTTGGCTTTTGAGGACTTGAAGGGCAGACTGATGACCGCACCGATTTTGAGTTTACCATCAGGGCCTGACGGGTTTCAGATCTACAGCGATGCATCAGGTCAGGGTTTGGGATGTGTTCTCATGCAGCATGGAAAGGCCGTAGCCTATGCCTCGAGACAATTAAAGGTTCATGAGAGGAACTATCCAGTGCATGACTTGGAGCTTGCAGCAGTCATACATGCTTTGAAGATTTGGAGGCACTATCTCTATGGAGTGCGTTGTGAGATCTTCACTGATCATAAAAGCATCAAGTATATCTTTGATCAGCGAGAGCTCAATTTGAGGCAGCGCAGATGATTAGAGTTTCTATCAGACTACGACGTAGACATTCAGTACCATCCAGGAAAGGCGAACGTTGTAGCTGATGCCCTTAGCCGTAGAGGTTCGTGTTTCTTTCTCCTCACTCAGCAGGAGGAGTTAGTGCGAGAGCTAGAGAGACTGGATATTACCATTGTGCCACACAGTAATTTTGGTTCTGCAAGGTTGAGTTGGATGGAGATTACCTGCGATATCAAGGACAGAATCAGGACAGCTCTACCGTTGGATCCAAAAATGACAGAGATTTGGAGCTCAGCGCAGTCAGGTCAGAAGGAGGGATTCACTATTCAGGATGAATTACTATTGATTGATGGCAGGTTGTGTATCCCCGATGTTAGTCACCTTCGCGAGGATATTTTATTTGAGGCACACAATTCCAGATATTCTATACATCCGGGTAGCACGAAGATGTATGCAGACCTCAAGAAGTTAGTATGGTGGCCAGGCTTGAAGAGAGATGTTGCAGATTACGTAGGGAAGTGTGAGACGTGCAAGTTGGTTAAGGCCGAGTGCCAAAGGCCTGGAGGCAAGTTGCAGCCACTTCCCATTCCTGAGTGGACATTCGAAGATATATCCATGGATTTCATTCATGGTTTGCCGAGATCGCAGAGTGGGAATGATTCATTGTGGGTTATAGTTGATCGACTTTCTAAGGTCGCCCATTTCATTCCTCTTAGGAAGACGGATCAAGGTCCGAAGCTGGCACAGTTATATTTGGACGTGATAGTTCGGCTTCACGGTATTCCCAGGACTATAGTTTCAGACCGAGACGACAGATTCACCTCCAGGGAGTGGCGATACGTACAGGAGCGGTTGGGTACCAGGTTACACTTCAGCACCGCTTTCCATCCCCAGACCGATGGACAGACTGAGCGCACAAATAGGACTTTGGAGGATTTGTTACGGATGTGCATTTTGGATTTTGGAGGGAAGTGGGAGAAATATGTTACACTAGTGGAGTTCTCCTACAACAATAGTTTTCGGACAAGTATTGGGATGGCACCGTTCGAGGCCCTCTATGGCAGACGTTGTCGGACACCGTTATGTTGGGCTGAAAGTGAAGAGAGATCCACAATCAGGGAGTCATGTATTGATAAGACCACTGATAGGATCAAGCTTATTCAGGAGCGTATGAAGACAGCTCAGGATCGCCAGACCAAGTATCATGATCAGAAGCACAGGTCAGTAGAGTTCAGTGTTGGAGACTACGTTTATCTGAAGGTCAGACCAGTCAGAGGAGTTTCTAGAATAAAGCGGATGAAAAAGCTGAGCCCCAGATTCGTTGGTCCTTTTGAGGTGCTGGAAAGAATTGGTGAGGTTGCTTACAGATTGGCCTTACCTGAGGAAATGAGTGGTGTACATGATGTATTCCACGTCTCTTATCTGAGGAGAGCAGTCAGAGATCCTAGTCAGATCATCAGCACCGAGGAACCACCAATTGAGACAGATCTTAGTATTGGGGTTAGACCAGTCAGAATAGTGGATTCAAGGATACAGAAGCTCAGAAATAGAGAGATTCGCATGGTCAAAGTCCTTTGGATGAACTGTGGCAGACCAGAGTATACTTGGGAGCGAGAGGATGAGCTTCAGAGCAATGCAGACTATTCTTTTCTCTTCGATTCAGGTATGATTACAATTTTCGAGGACGAAAATTTTTGTTAGGAGGGGAGATTTGTAACATCCATAAATCTGACGCGATTTTATTTAAAATTTGTAGGGGAAGGTCGCGACGAATTTTTGATCGAGGCGGCGCGTTGACAAGGTATAATGTTACTTTTCCTTTTGATAGCGACCATTAGTTCGTTAAGTGCGTAAATTTTAGTGCGTGGCGCGTTCTTTTAGTGGCGCGCAGTGAGGATGAAGTTTTGTGTAAGGAAATAGCCTTGGGGTGCCAATAGGATTTCTCCCCCCCCCCTCCTCTCATGCGGTTTATAATCAAAACCGCAAGCCAAATCCCGCACAACCCTTTTTCTCTCGGGAATAAACCGCAGCCCGTCTCCCGCAAAACCGACGCACGCGCCCGTCCGTCTCCCGCAGCGATCGAAGCCGCGCCTCCCGCAAGCCTCTCCGGCGTCCGATTCCTCTCCGGAAACCATCTCCGACCACTCCTCCCTCCTCTACGAGCACCGGTAGACATTCCTTTTCCTTCCTTGGCCGTGGAAGTGCCGGATTTAACCCTAATCGGTGGAACTTGGAATTTTTCGGTTTCGGTGAGTTTATTTCTTCCTTTTCTCCATTTCCTCACGGAAATCCTTCGATTTCGGAGTTAGTATAACCTAGGTTTTCTTCTTTGTGCCCTAATTAGGTTTTGAAGCACGGTTTCCACCGCGAAATTGGAGTTGGGCGCTTTGGAAACTTCAATCCCTCCCACGTGAAGGTAATATACTATGTTAGCAGTTAGTTTTGGACGACTCTAGCATTTTGGAATTTTTTTTTCAAAAGTTTAACCCTAAGGGGAAAGTGCGATAATTAGGACTGCCTTGAATTTGCAGGACTTTGGTGGGGTCGGGGCAACATTCTAAAGGTCCCCAGCAGTAGGGTTTGCTTTTGGAAGAGAATATGTCGCCGCGTCGAGTATACGAGCGTCGCAATACCACTGTAAGGAAATTCTAATTCTTTTTAGTTAGACATATCAAGTAATTGTATTTTATACGCATAAGTAGGTTTCGTACAACATCATAATCATGCATAGAAAAGTGTGACAGTAGGAAAATAATCGTGGAGACACGTATGAGAACGCCTTCTTCCATAACCACGTTAGTTAAGTCGTGAACAGTTAGTTAAGTACGAAACTTCACATGTACACGTAAGTTTGGAGATTGTCCAACCAAGGGTGCGAAGGTCCCTTCACGTCGACCACGAGAAAGTCAAGGGTCGTTCAGTAGTACACCAGAAAAGATATCCCATGCAGAGTAGCGTCAGACCAAAAAGGTCAGTAGCACACCAGTCTTTTCGTGCTTGGTAGAGGTGCACTACCATCCTCATAGGGCATATGGTATCCTATGAGTTACAGTCTTGGGAGTTGACTCCCCTTTGAGACAGTTAGCAGATTCGAGACCGTGTCCGCGTGGCACTAGAACAATTGAGTTCGTCAGATGGTCTCGGGTCGTCAGTTTCAGATTTTGCGCGTTAGGAGCTACTCTGCCTAGAGCCTTCCCAGTAAACGTGTAGGCTAGAAGCCACCTAGAACTCAAGTACAGACTTGACGTGAGACAGTACACTAGTTAGTGAACGTCAGGACTTGGGTAAATGAACGGAAAGTCATGAGTATAGAATTATAGTGTTCACCAGCAAGTATAGGAAAAACATACATATCATATATCATGAAATATTTTCAGTGCACGAGACTATTTTAAAGACATGCATGCATTCATATGTAAATCTATTTTAGTGTCACTAAGGGAAATTGTTTTTTTTTACTCTGACCCTTCGTGGGCAATGTTTTTCAGGTGAACCAGGAGGGAAACTTCGTCTAGGATGAGCGTCATGGTGGTGTCTGAGTGTAGTACTTTTACTATTTTCAGTTTACTCCGTTTTCAGCATGTACTTGTAATTGTGGACAGTGTAACTCATTAATATTTTATGTATCTTGTATCAGACTTATTTGATAGTTCAGATTTTCAGTTAATGCAGTCTCATTTTGTTTAGTGGCTCTGTGAATCCAGACATCAGGTATGTGGTTAACCTTAGTTTAATTTTTACTCCCGCTGTAAGTATTAAATCTGTTTAGTTTGGACTTTTATTACCTGCTGCTACTAGTTTTGATACTGCTTCCTAGTTTTCTTTATATCGCTGACCCGGCCGGACGGCTGATTTCTGTAATACTGGGAAGGGGTGTTACACCTACAACATTATCGGATGAACTGAATGAACCCAGACGCACTCGAGCGAGCATGTAAAGCTCAAGAGAAAGATGGATGGGCTTCTCTGAAAGCAGTTCATACACAAAAGTTTGAGCCCCTACGCGGTCCCTACCCTTCTCACCCCAAAGGACGGGAGCTGTCGTATATGTATTGATAGTAGATTAGTAGGGTTATCAATAAAATTACTATCAAGTATCGTTTCCCAATTACCCAATTAGACGACTTGCTCGACACAATGGTTGGTGCCCGGATATTCTCGAAAATAGATCTTTGCAACAGGTACCACCAAATTAGGATTTGTGAGGGAGACGAATGGAAGACGACTTTTAAGACCAAAGATGATCTTTATGAGTGGTTGGTCATGCCTTTTGCACTGTCCAACGCCCCCAACACTTTCATGTGAATCATGACCCAAATCCTGGCCCTACATGAGAAAATTCTTGTTTGTCTACTTTTATGACAGTTTGATTTATAGCCACTATCTCGTTAATCATTTGAGCCATCTAAGGCTCTCATTTGAGATCCTCTGTACGGAGAAGTTATATGTGAAGTGCTCTTTCCTAATTGATTTGTGCACTTTCTCAAGTTCATCATATCAGTGTTCACTGTTCAGCGTGTTTGTTTACTAAAATAAGGTACGTTCTATTTGTGAGTGGCGTATTCCTTCCAATATCAATGAGGCTTATAGCTTTCACATACTGGACACCTTCTACCAAAGGTTTGTACAGGGCTTTACTACAATCATGACCCCATCATGAGCTACCTGCGGAAAAGAGATTTCTAGTGGATGGCAGCCACCACTCAGGATTTTGTAGAGATTAAGGAGAAATTGACGACATACCCCGTTCTGAGATTGCCTAATTTCTCTAAGTTATTTGAGTTAGCCTGTGATCCATTTGACGTTTGCATTCGTGAAGTACTAAACTAGGAGGGTCATCAAGTATCTTACATTAATTAGAAGTTGAATGAGGCACGACAAAAATACTCAAATTATAATAAAAAGTTTTGCTTGGTAGTGCAGTCACTTCAATATTAGACACGCTATCTCCTCTTGTGGGAGTTCTCCATATACTATGATCATCAGACTCTACATTATCTTGATTAATAGGGAAAGTTGGATCATAAACATACCAAGTGGGTTGAATACTTTCACTACGTTCTCAAACACCGTATGGGTGGTAAGAACAAACATGTTGACGCTCTTAGTTGTATCATCCTACTCCACACACTAAGCGCAAGCATGACTAGTTTTGATTGACTACTTAGAGAGTACCCCAACTGCACTGACTTGGTGAGATTTACTCTAGATTCATGAGGGATTCCCCTGAGCTCACTGAGGGGTTTGATATCATTGAGGGACATTTATATCGTGGCTCTTGTCTCTACATTCCCCACACCACCTTTCGGGACTTTCTGATTTGGAAAATGCACGTGAGTGGCGCTGCTACCCACTTCGACGGAGAAAAAACGGTTGTGTTGATTGAGGATTGTTTTTATTGGCCCACCTTGAAGAAGGATGTGGCAAGAGTCGTGCGTCACTGTGACACCTGTCAGACTGCGAAGAAATAGGACACTGGCTTTATACTCCCCTTCCAGTCCCGCACCAACCTTGGATTGATATCAGCATGGATTTCGTATTGGGTATTCCTCGCACTTTGAGAAAGTATGATTTAATTTCCGCAGTGGTAGACAGATTATCTTAGATGGCCCACGTGGTGGCCCTCTTCATGAGAGATATTTTTTGTTTACATGGTTTACCCAAATCCATAGTGTCCGTCCATGACATACGATTCATGAGTTATTTTTTAAAGACATTATGGCATAAAACATGTACAACCCTGAAATTTATATAGCGTATCACCCGCAAACTAATGGCCAAACTGAGGTCGTAAATATGGGTTTGGGAAATTTGTTACGGTATATATTTGGTGAGCACCCATCGGTTTGGGATTATGTATTGCCCATAGCCGAGTTCGCATATAATAGTTCCACCAATATGTCTACTAGCACGAGTCAATTTTATAGTGTTAGGACATGAGTCTAGTAAGCCTATTGACCACGCCACGGTTCCCTCAGCATCGCGTCCTAGCGAGTCCGTTGAATCCTTCGTCCATCGTATACATGAACTGCATGAATTAATCCAGAAGAATATTGCTACAGTTGTGAATTATATAAGCCACGGGCAAACGAACATAGGCGTAAGTAACATTTTCACGTGGGAGGGCAAGTCATAGTCAGATTTCGCATGGAGAAGCTCCCAAAAGGGATGCTAAAATGCTACATCCTAAACAAATCGGTCTGTATAGAATTATAAAGAAATTTGTAACAAACACCTACGAGATCAACTTCCTGGGAGATATGAGTATTCATCACGCATTAAATAAAGAAGATATGACACTCTACTTTGAGCCTCTACGGCATAGGGACCTCGACCTTGAGCCACCTCTCGCACCCTCCCACTTACATCCCAACCCATACCATGGCCATCTTGGACAAGCATTTATGGATTTGTCCCCACCCCCTATAATTACACAGATTCCTTTGGATCCACGAGCACGAGAGGTGAGAGCTGAGAGTATTTCTGACATTGTGGCGCACGAATGCACCATCACCCTAGACGACGCATCTTGTTGTTATTGGTGCATTGGAGTGGGCGTCCCAATTTTGATGACACTTGGGTCTTAGTGACAGAGCTTGATAGACTTGGCCGCGATATTCGACGTTAATACGATCATCTTCATTCATCAGAGATGAATGTTTTTTAATCGGGAGAGTTGATGGGGATCATCCGTAGGATCAATACTGGGCTTCGGGCCACCACAGGGCTTCGGATCACCGCTTGGCGGGGACCGGCCCACATTTATGTATTCGCGCAGGAGGAGCTGATTGGATCACCGATTCGAGACCATAAGCACGTCTAGAGAGTCATTTCTACTTTTTTATGTGTTTTGTTTTTATTGTTTTAACATATTCAGTGTATTTTGGACATTGGGTGTAGCAGTCAATTATAGTCGTTCACGACAAGTTCCCAAGCCCCCCTTTCACTATAAAGTAAGCGTGAGGGTTGTTAGTTTGAGACATTGTTAGTCTTATGAGAGATTCCATAGCCGACAATCATATCGTGGTGTGATGTTGTGAGACCCTGGGGTGCAACGTCTCGGTTATTTTTCCTAATTTTCTCGTTTTTAAAGTCCTCTAGTGAAATCTTCTGAAAACTCCATCCGCGATTTTCTTCTTTTTCCCCAAGCCATCCGCGATCATTGCACCTCCCTCGCATGACACCGACTCCAGGAGGCGACTTTGATCCTCTCGGGCGTAGTTATTGTCGCTCCCCCCATCTCAACCATCCACCTTCCAGCGGCCACCACATGTCGGCGTCTAGCTACTGTGCTGGCGCCCTTCCTTGTTCGCAGCCCAATCTCTGCCCCGCCTCGCCGACAGTTTCTCCTCTTCCAGTCGCAGCCCTAGCGCCTTCATTTCCTACCAGACCCCACGGCCGGCTATTCCTCCACCCAAGCTACAAGCTTCAGCCATTGAAGCCGCGTCTGAATTGCTGCAACTGCACACCGCCGGATCCCCATACTTGTCAGTACCTAGTTTGTGTCTTTTATTTTGTAATTGGATATTGGATTAATATCATATATGTGTTGGAAGTGTTGATTTGTTAGCGCATGTGTTCTCTTTCTTGTCTTTCTATAATGGTCAGTGCGTGAAGGTTGTAGTTAAAGGCACCTCGTGTGAAAGAAAATCTGTCTTGATTGTTTAACTGAAAATTGTTGTGTATGTTGTGCTTGGTTCCTTAGCCTATTTAATTTTACTACTTAATTTGATTCTCGATCAATTCGACCAGCACACACATCATATAGATTAGGGTTGTTCAAGTCCGTCCTGCACGAATGCACCATTCACATAGAACTGTATTAGTGTTGGCACACCTTTCACATCCTACACTGCGTCAATATTCAAACGCATACAATATATTTTGGGTTCCCTTGATATTTTATGGGTCATATAAAAGTATCCTCAACCTCTAAGGTAAAATATTTTATTTCTAGATAGCTTTCACTGTGATTTATAGGAATGTCTAATGCTTGCAAGAAGATATGAACATATTTAATAACAGCATATCTAACTCTAACTTCAAAGCTGTTAATTATAAGTACATCAAAGTACAACAGAAGATATCCATCCTCCAATCATATTTTCATAAATATTATGCTTATGATAACATTTGCTGATGTCTTAGTGTCAATTATTAATGTAAGCCAATCAATCATATTTGTTGGAAGAGCCCAAAGCTTGTATATATTATTTCAGTATCCAAATACAAGGAGAGAATACAAATATATAGGAGAGAAGAGAGAAGAATAAATTCTATACATGATGTGGGACTAAAGAAGGAGGAGAATAAAAGGGCCATCAAATGGGCCATTTACATGGGCTTTTCTAACACTCCCCCGCAAGCTGGAGCGTACAAGTCGTAGGCGCCAAGCTTGGATAAGAACTGATAGTATAGCGGCTTGGAGAGTGCTTTCGTCAGGATATCCGCAACTTGGTCGGTAGCAGGAACATGCTCCAAATCTATTTTCTTTGACTGTACCTTTTCCCGGATAAAGTGACAGTCAACTTCGATATGCTTTGTTCGTTCGTGAAAAACCGGATTCTTGGCAATATGGATTGCTGCTTGACTGTCGCAAAATAAGGTTGCCGGAGATGAGAGACGAACACCTAAGTCTCCCAGAAGGCCTTCAAGCCAGGTTAGCTCAGAGACAACAGCAGCCATAGCCCGGTACTCAGCTTCGGCAGAGGAACGCGCAACCACATTCTGTTTCTTGCTACGCCAAGTTATGAGGTGTCCACCAAAATAAGTGCAGAATCCAGTTGTGGAGCGTCTATCATCAATAGATCCTGCGTAGTCAGCGTCAGAATACGCGACAAGAGATAGAGATGTGGATGGCTTGTAGACGAGTCCTTGTCCGGGGGCGATCTTGAGGTATCGAAGGATGCGCTCGACAGCTTGAAGATGAGATGTCCGAGGAGCGTGCATGAAACGGCTCACAACTCCTACAGCAAATGAGATGTCTGGTCGAGTCACCGTCAGGTAGATCAGCTTCCCAACCAAGCGTCTGTAATATTCCGGATTTGTAAGTAGCTTGTCAGAGTCAGATCTATGGGCTGAGAGCTTGTGGTTTGCGTCCATAGGAGTCTCCGCAGGTTTGCACCCAGAATAACCTGCATCACGAAGGAGGTCCATACAGTACTTCCTTTGAGATATCACAAGACCATCAGGGCGTCGGGCGACCTCAAGCCCAAGAAAGTACCGAAGGTTGCCCAGATCTTTGGTTTGAAAGGCAGAATTCAACTGTGCCTTGATCTGTTGTATTCCGGCCGTGTCGTCGCCAGTAATCAGGATATCATCAACGTAGACCAGAAGAATCACAGTCCCAGTTGACCGATGTCGGGTGAAGAGAGAAAAATCAGCCGAGCTCCGAGTGAAGCCACTAGCACAAACCACCTTACTGAACTTTTCAAACCACGCACGCGGGGACTGTTTGAGACCATAAATGGATTTTCGAAGATGACAGACCAAAGACTCCCCCGTGGTCTCAAACCCGGGAGGCTGCTGCATAAAGACGGTCTCCTGTAGATCGCCGTTGAGGAAGGCATTCTTGATATCCAGCTGATAAAGA
This sequence comes from Platanthera guangdongensis, assembly GCA_039583875.1. Classification (NCBI taxonomy): domain Eukaryota; kingdom Viridiplantae; phylum Streptophyta; class Magnoliopsida; order Asparagales; family Orchidaceae; genus Platanthera; species Platanthera guangdongensis. The sequence goes on along the minus strand of CM077165.1, from coordinate 160,966,117 downwards.
GGCCAGTGACGATGAACAGCCAAGGAGAGGAGAACGCGAACCGTGTTCAATTTGGCCACGGGAGAGAAGGTTTCCTCGTAATCAAGGTCATGTTGCTGAGTAAACCCCCGGGCCACAAGACGGGCCTTCAGGCGGTCGATACTGCCATCCGCCGCATGTTTAATGACAAAGACCCATTTGCAGCTAACAGGGGTGTGGCCAGTAGGAAGAGGAACCAGATCCCAGGTCTGGTTAGCCCAGAGAGCATGCATCTCATCGTGCATAGCAGCCCGCCATCCTGGGTGGTGAAGCGCCTCCTGCACATTGTTAGGAAGAGAAATAGAGGAAAGGGAGGTGGCAAAGGCGTAGTGAGGCGGTGTCAGCCGATGGAGAGAGACGTAGTTGGCCAAGGGATGAGCCGTAGAGACGGGAGCGTGATCGACCGCAGCCGAACTATCGCTGGTAGCAGGGAGCTGGGGCCCGGGAGCATCCTTGGATGGGCGACGAGAGTAGACACGGATTAGCGGTGGAGGAACCCGAGGAGGAACGGGTGGGGAGGAGGAAGAAGACGGCACAAACGGCGTGACCGGGACAACGGGCCGGGGAAGAGATGGAGCAGAAGACGAGGTAGTAGAAGACGAGGAGGTGCGGGGTAAGTGGAAGGGCTGGGCTTCGCAGAAGGTGACATCCGCAGAAACGACCATTTTGCCGGTAGTGGGAGAGTAGCAGACGTACCCATTTTTAGTGCGGGAGTAGCCAACAAACATATACTTGGCGGCCCGAGGAGCAAGTTTGTCGGAAGGAGGGCCAAGAAGGTGGACATAACAAACACACCCGAAGATCCGTGGTGGGAGAGAGGTGAGGGGAATGGAGGGATAGAGGAGTTGGATGGGCGAGGCAAAGTCAAGGACAGAGGAGGGAAGACGGTTGATGAGATGACAGGCGGTGGAAACAGCAAAGTTCCAATATTCGGTGGGAACGTGCATTTGGAACATAAGAGAGCGGGCAACGTCGAGAAGATGACGATTTTTGCGTTCGGCCACCCCGTTTTGCTGAGGGGTATACGCACAAGAAGTTTGATGAATGACACCAAAGTCAGTGCAGAGAGTGGAGAAGGCACGGCCCGTATATTCCCGAGCATTATCAGTGCGAATGATTTTGAGAGGAGTGTCGAACTGTGTACGCATCTCAAGAAGAAAGGCGCGAAAGACAGAGGGAAGTTCAGTGCGATCATGGAGTAAATAGAGCCACGTGGTACGGGAGTAATCGTCAATGAACGTGACAAAATACCGAAAGCCAAAAATACTAGGGATCCTATAAGGACCCCAAATATCAGAATGAACTAACGATAAGGGAGTAGGACTCATGACACATGCTGGGGGGAAAGAGGAACGGTGTTGCTTGCCGTAGACACAAGATTCACAGGAGAACTCTTGTAAAGATATATCAGGAAGAGCCCGTTTGAGAATCGGAAGGGGAGCATGTCCAAGACGGCAATGCCAATCAATAGTAGAGATGGTGGTAGCCGAAGTAGAGAGAAGAGTTGGTGGGATATCCAAGATGTACAACCCATTCACCAGCTGCCCCTGACCAATGGTACTTCGGGTGCGGCGATCCTGCATAAGAAAAGAAGAGGGTGAGAAAGTGATACAACAGTCAAGGTCGTGGGTGAGACGACTAACTGATAATAAATTGAAGGGAGACCCCGGAACGTGAAGAACCGAGGAAAGAGAAAGGGTTGGTGTAAGCAGAAGATCAGCGGAGCCAAAGACGGGGAGGGTGTCTCCGTTGGCCACAGTGATGCGAGCAGGATGAGGCATTTGGAGATACGCTGGGGGCTTCTGGGAGGAGATATGGTGAGTAGCGCCAGAATCAACGATCCAACAAGGATGATGAGAAAGGCAGGTGATACCCTCTGTAGAGAAGGACACAACAGAGGTGACAGCTGAAGCAGCAGGCGCCATGCGGAGACAGATACGAGGCCGGGCAGCTAGCGGAGAGGAAGCCGGCGACTAGCAGAAGGGAGGCCGACGGCGAGCAGGAACAGTCCGCGGCGGACAGGAGTCGGTCGAGGCGAGTAGGGCAGACCGCAGCGGGTAGAGAGAGGCCGCGCGGTCAGAGACAGGCCGCAGCGGCCTGGAGGTCGCGGCGAGCTGGAGGTCGCGGCGGTCTGTAGGTCGCGGCGAGTAGAGCGAGGCCGCAACGAGCAGGAGCAGGCCGCGACAGAGGCCGCGGCGAACAGGGGCAGGTCGCAGCAGCGGACAGGAGCAGTCCGCAAGAGGTCGCGGCAAACCGTGGGCAGGTTGCTGGAAGAGGAGCACAGCGGATACAAGCAGAGCTCGCAGCGGACAGGAGCAGTCCGCAAGAGAAGGCGGAGAGAGAGAGTCCGCGAGCAGAGGCTCGAGCGGACAAAAGAGGAGCGAGCTAGAGGGAGGGCAGTCCGCGAGCAAGGAGGCTCGAGCGGATACAAGCAGAGTCCGCAGCGAGAGAGAAAGAGAAGCTAAAGGGAGCAGTCCGCGAGCAAAGAGGCTCGAGCGGAGACAAGCGGAGCCCGCAGCGGACAAGAGGGAGGGCAGTCCGCGAGCAAGGAGGCTCGAGCGGATACAAGCAGAGCCCGCAGCGAGAGAGAGAGAAGCTAGAGGTAGCAGTCCGCGAGCAGAGAGGCTCGAGCGGATACAAGCAGAGCCCGCAGCGGACAGGAATGATCGTCCGGAGCGGAGGGAGGGAGGTGGGCCCCACGAGTCAGAGCAGAAGATGGCTATAAGAAGCCTGGGGAGGGTGGAACCACGGAGGGAGAGAAGAGAAGCGGAATCAGAAGGGCAGTCCGCACGAGACCGGAGCGGATGCAGAAGGCAGTCCGCACGAGACCGGGCGGACATAAGCAGAGGGGCAGTCCGAAGGAGACCGGGCGGACAGAGAAGGGTCAGTCCGCAGGAGACCGGGCGGACAGAGAAGGGACAGTCCGCAGGTTAGATCGAACCTGGCTCTGATACCATGTTGGAAGAGCCCAAAGCTTGTATATATTATTTCAGTATCCAAATACAAGGAGAGAATACAAATATATAGGAGAGAAGAGAGAAGAATAAATTCTATACATGATGTGGGACTAAAGAAGGAGGAGAATAAAAGGGCCATCAAATGGGCCATTTACATGGGCTTTTCTAACAATATTCAAACGCATATAAAACTTTTGGTTCCCATATACATTTTGGAGCATATAAAGGTACAATTTCAATGTATTTATTTTGTTAAATCTCAATATAATGTTTTATAAGAGTTGAAGGTAACAAAAGGATGTCAGTAGAAGTCCAAAGATCGTGATTGAATGACATTCTACTCTTAACTTGTTACAGACACCAATAACCTGTGGAGGAACGTTTACAAATGATGCTATAAAGAGATTTTGAATTATAAACTTACATCTGGAACAGGGATGTCGATGACATGTCTTTCCTGTGAAGATTCAGGACCTGAATTTCCAACAGGTGTTGCTGGTAATGAGAATGTTCCTTTTTGAGATATGGAGGACCAGACCTTCGTTAAAGAGAATGTCCTTGCTAAAGATTTTTTATCTTGCTGCCCTTGTGATGGTGCCGATGGCGTGAGAAGATTTGTCTTGTCACTTTCTGGGGTGGAATTCTTAATCTTAAAGCTCCATTGGGAAGGAAGACTCTTGACTGATGGCTTTAGTCTTGATGAAGAAGGCCTGGGCGGCAAGCCTGCTCTTGTTGAGTTCGGAGTTGCTGAAGAAAAATTAACCCTTGCTGAGTTTATTTGGGAATTCTCTGCATTTCTTGCTGGAATTTGCAAGGAGGGAAGACTGGGACGTCTAGAACAATGAGTTGATGAAGTTTCTCCTATGGTACTCTCATCTTGATCAAATTCCTGCAAAATCAAGTTCAGGTTCTCAATCATATGCGACCTTCCACAACACCACCCATCAAATAACCATTATATGCTTTAACCACGTTCCATCAACAAAGAATAACAACTTCCAGATTGGAAAAAAAATGTTCAAAGATAAAACAAAGAAGATAGTCAGTTTAGAACTCAGCAGATGAAGATCAGATCAAAGCGTTCATAACTATCTCTAGTACCAATATGATGTTAATCACAATGTTAGATGTCGGAAAAGTGAATTCTGCAAATGCAAGAAAAATAAATGAGCAGCATCTGCATCCATAGCCCCAAATCGAAGGAACCACTACAATTACTACATTTATAAGATTTACTCTCAATGTCCTCTGATACATGCTTTATCACAAATAGGAATAATGCAAACATAAGTATGTATGCTACTAAAACTGGCCAAATTTAATGTCTACAATTGAATATACTCGAGGACAAGATGGTTGAGTCCAGAGAACAAAATTTGAACTGAATGACGAAGATTGTGTTTCCTGCTAAAACATTGAGCGCTCATCAATCATGTTCAACTCAAATAGCCATTAATCACTTGATGTCTGTCTCCCTGCTTACTCAGATATTCTGCTGATCAAATAGCCACTGATCACTTTAATAACGCCCTCTTATCCATTGTTTTAATAAGTAGAGGAATAAATTGAGGCATTTAGCTCACATGAGGCAGGGCGTGTGATGGGGATCCATCAGATTGTGCACCATGAGGGATTCGCCGTAAGGCGGGACACACGTTCATTTATTCGCACGGGAAAGCTTGATCGGATCGCAGATCCGACTCCACGGTTGCGTCTGGCACATCATCGCAAGTCAAAAACATATATTAGTTTTTTTTTGAGTTTATTTTCATGTATTTAGTGGCCGACACCACCGGCCAATCATAGTCATTGATGGTGAAGCCCTAGGATGTTCTCCTCTTATAAATAGGTGTTGTAGGGGCTGAATTCAGTCATTGCAGAATTTGGAGAGCTTCATTCCCGGATTCCAGTGATCCCTCCTCGGTGCCGACGTCGTGGAACCCTAGGTGACGACTCCTAGGTGCTCGTTCTTCCCCCCAAGGTACCCCCTACACTTGTCTTCATTTTCCACTCCTCAAACCTCCGTTCCCACCCGTTGCTGACCTCCATTCCAGCCCCTGAAGTCGCCGGCCTGCTGCCCTCTTGCAGTCGCCCAACACGCCACCTCCTCTCAAGTCTGCCGCCCCTCCACCGCCGCTACAGGGTCGTCGGCCCCTTGTCCTCTCCCCACTGCCCAGCTGACCAGCCCTCACCCTTCCCCACTGTCGGCCACCTCCTAAAAGCTGCCCTAACAGCCCGTCGGGCTCCACCTCCCCCTCTTGCCCAATCCGCCAACTCCCCTTCGTGGATCCACCGTCCTAACAACCCTAAAATCATAGATCCGTCTAGATCTTGGGTTATAGCCTCCCGATCCGTTATTTCCACCACTCATACCTTTCATTTTTGCCCGGATCCGACCCTAAATAGCGGATCCACCCCTCCCCGGCCTGGATCTACTTGTATGTGGTCGGATCTACCCATTTCTCACCCGATCTCACCATTTACCGCCGAGGACAGCCACTGCCTTCATCTTCACGCCGCCGGTTCCACCTCCGATCGCTGATCTACACATCCGGGCCCAAATTATTTAGTGTCTCGGTTTAGCCCGCTACTTTGTGAGTTTCTTGTGCTATTTGCTTATTTGATTTGACATTCTCATTGGTGGATTAATATATGTGTTGTGATTATTGCTAGTAGAAAGTTGTTTTCGATATACTATTATTTGCAAGAGGAGCTATTCGTCGTGCGCTTTGCTTTGGCCCTCCGAGCGGAGGAAAGTCGTTATAAAATTGCGTAATTAATTAATTGTTTTCAATTTTGAACATATGTGTGGTGTTAGAAAAGTGCATTGCTCAAATTTATTTGTCGTCGTAACTGACAGCCGCATTGCATTTAGGATCATACTAGGGAGTCGCATTTGCATTTATACCTATAGTCCTAGGTTTTGTGCACCCCTAGCCTACCCTACATCATTTTAGTATCAGAGGAAGGTTCGGTCATTTGCATGCTTCGTAGTGGTAGGTTTTAAATAGTCTTTGGGTTCATTTATGTCTAGTTTTCACTGACAGCAGTCTCCTCTATCTAGGTATCCTGAGTCTACATACATCCAATCTCATAGAGCCCCTTTAGAGAAGCTTTCATGTTATCATTATGATTATCATCGTTCCCCGCACACCAATCCTAGAGATCATGTCGACCCCTCAACACAATCCCATTATGCTAATGGCGATCACCATGATGAGAGGTCCTTATGTCTTCATCACTACACCTCTTTGCGGCTACATGATGATAGAATTGCATATTGTTCAGGTCATCGCCGCTACACATCTCCTCTAAAAGAGGAACCTGAGTTAGGATATGTGTGACCTCCGCTGCACGTTCACAGAGCCCATACGCCCCCAGCACAATCTAATTATGTTAGGAACTACCGTCTACACGACCCTTAAAAACCCTATAGAGGTCATCATCGGCAAAATCACAATACATGTCAAGACCCTTCTAGTGTTCCACCAATAGAGTTACCTGAGGCTGAATTTTTGTGATTAGTTTTTGACTGCTTTGATCTCTTAGAAGCTCAATTTGATCACCTAATATCTACATTACGAAGAAAGTCTAGGGATTTGGGTTAAGCTATTGATGCAGCGAGTAGTGCTCCCACCGAGATAAGAGACCTAACACTTGGCTTTGATCATTCTCAGTTTGATGAGATTTAGTGCTCATGTGATCTTGAGGTTGAATCTGATCATAACCTTATGATACGGGTGGAGAGTAATACTAGCATGACTAGGGAGCATGGTCACGTGGGCGAGGATGAGCGACCTAGTGACGTTGTGATGGTATACCCATCTTTTTCACCTCACCTAGACCTACATCTAGACCTAGTGTCCCTTTGAACAGAGACACAATTCTCAACGCTATATCGATTGACCCACACTTGAGTCTGGTCACCCCCTGCTCTTCCCTTGCGACTATCTCGAGTCACTTCACTACCGAGAGTCGAGAGTATAGTGTTGACTTCATAGTAGTTACCTCACCCACTTATGAGGACACGACCTCTATCATCGATACTCATCTGAGAGATCTTTCCATTATTAATGACCTCATTGTTGAACCTCCAGATAAATCTCCTGATGCGTCACTGCTCCCTTGGGAGAATCATGAGACTAGCGTTGACTTTGTGGGTGTCATATTTGCTCCCACGGACACTACTGTTATTGGTGCCCTCCTAGTGGTGGACTATCCTATCATTATCGACCTCATCGGGATTAAATCCCCGAGAGGCTCATTTGACAAGCCTTCCCTCCCACACTGTAGTGATGGATCGTGTATCCGCACTAGTGATCATCTCACACGTGATGACTTTTGGTATACACCCCCTAGTGAGCCACCTGATGGGCTATATCATTTGAGAGGTACCCAACACACCAGAGCTTCGCACTATTTTGTCACCATCTACGTCGTCCCCACGGGCGATGACGTCGGTCACCCCAGATTTTTCTATCGACCGCCCGGTAAGCCTCCTGATAGGTCACCCCATGTTAGTAATATTCAAGTATTTGTCAGGCCTTCCCTTAGGAAGTGTGTCGAGTATGCTGTGCTCTATTTGCATCATTCGCTTCATTTGCATGAGTCAATTGGGTCACGTGTTCATCATTTGCATGCGTTACATGAGTCGGTTTGTCGACCAATAATAACATCAATGAAAGTTATAAAACTCATGCAGATAAGCGAAGGCGAGAACAAGTATTTAATGAAGGCGAGAAAGTAATGGTGTGAATCCGTCCAGAGAGGCTCCACTCGGGGCCTGCCAAAAAGTTAAGTGTCAGACGAATGAGTCTGTACTCTATTATTAATCGTATTGGGATAAATGTCTAGCGGCTCGATATCACGGCTAGTATGAAAATTCACCTGGTGTTTAATGTGGAGGATCTGACGCCGTACTGTGAGCCTCACGAGTATGTGGACCCGAGCAGTGGAGATGCTCATTCACCCCAACCCCCACTTTTGTTGTCTTACCACTCTCGTACTCCACCTACGTCTGATGGCCACCACAGTCCACCCTGTGTTGTCACCCACCCACCTGGGGACTTGTTGTCTCTGGTTTCACTACCAGCACCATCGATCGCACCGGGATCCACCTTTCGAGAGATGAGAGATGATGGCATCACATAGGTCAAATCCCATCAGTCTGTTCCCACCACGGACGGGCCGCGATGTCGCTACCTGGTACATTGGCAGGGCCGCCCCGACGCAGACGACACTTGGATATTACTGGCAGATCTTGATCGACTAGCCCCTGGAATTTGACTTCAGTACGATAATCTCAATTCATCGGAGATGAAGGCTTTTCAGTCGGGGGGAGTTGATGGGGATCCATCAGATTGTGCACCTGGAGGGGTTCGCCGCAACGCGGGACCCACGTTCATTTATTCGCACAGGAAGGCTTGATCGAATCGTCGATCCGACTCCGCGGTTGCGTCCGGCACGTCGTCGTGAGTCAAAAACATATATTATTTTATATTTTTTTAATTTATTTTCATGTATTTAGTGGCTGACCCCACCGGCCAATCATAGTTGTTGATGGTGAAGCCCTAGGATGTTCTCCTCTTATAAATAGGTGTTGTAGGGGCTGAATTCAGTCATTGCAGAATTTGGAGAACTTCATTCCCGGATTCCAGCGATCCCTCCCTGGTGCCGACGTCGTGGAACCATAGGTGATGACTCCTAGGTGCTTGTTCTTTCCCCCAAGGTACCCCCTACCCTTGCCTTCATTTTTCATTCCTCAAACCTCCGTTCTCACCCGCTGCAGCCCTCCATTCCAACCCCCGAAGTCGTCGGCCTGCTTCCCTCTTGCAGCCGCCCAACCTGCAACCTCCTCTCCAGTCCGCCGCCTCTCCACCGCATCTACAGGGCCGCCGGCCGCTTGTCCTCTACCCACTGCCCAGCCGACCAGCCCTCGCCCTTCCCCACCGCCGACCACCTGCTAAAAGCTGCCCTAACAGCCCGTCGACCTCCACCTCCTCCCCAATCCGCCAACTCCCCTTCGTGGATTCACCGTCCTAACAACCCTAAAATCATAGATCCGTCCAGATATAGGGTTATAGCCTCCCAATCCATTATTTCCACCACTCGTACCTTCCATTTTTGCCTGGATCCAGCCCTAAATAGCGGATCCACCCCTCCCCGGCCCAGATCTACTTGTACGTGGCCGGATCTACCCATTTCTCACTCAATCTCATCATTTACCGCCGAGGACAGCCACCGTCTTCATCTTCATGCCGCTGGTTCCACCTCCAATCGCCGATCTACACATCCGGACCCAAATTCTTCAGTCTCTCGATTCAGCCCGCTATTTTGTGAGTTTCTTGTGATATTTGCTTATTTGATTTGACATTCTCATTGGTGTATTAATATATGTGTTGTGATTCTTGCTAGTAGAAAGTTATTTTTGATGCGCTATTAATTTGCAGGTGGAGTTATTCGTCATGTGTTTTGCTTTGACCCTCCGAGCGGAGGAAAGCCGTTATAAAATCGCGGAATTAATTAATTGCTTTCAATTTTGAATATCTGCGTGGTGTTAGAAAACTTCATTGCTCAAATTTATTTGTCGCCGTAACTGACGGCAGCATTGCATTTAGGATCATACTAGGGAGTCGTCTTTGCATTTATACCTAGAGTTCTAGGTTTTGTGCACCCCCAGCCTACCCTACATCAGAGTGAGTCTCGAGGCATGGGGGCGTAAGTTGCCATGAATTTTATTTTAAATATATCATGAATAGTGCATAACCTACTTGAAAGATGGGCAAAAATGCAACACTTGGAATCAACATTCTGATGGGCAATATCCTATTCGAAAAATATTTATTCACAGTAGACTATCCTGGACCAAATCAAGGAAAACCTGCAAGCAAGTCTTATTCACAAAAAACGTACTTGAAAGGCACCCATAAATACGGAATAGTACAAAAGGGAGGCATTCTTTCTACCCAAGGAGCTCCTCAATAATTGGATGAACAATTCAAGTCTAAAAACTCTAAGAATACGTAACTAAATTTACATAGCGCTATGATCAAAGCATTACACATCTCCTATAAGTCTTGCAATCATGAAGGAACAAGAATACTTAACTAAAAACTCTAATCTCTCTATCCTTGAACCATGCTTTTAATCTTTGGTTGTAAAGAGGATGAGTTTTTAACACTTTCGGATTATTGGCGAGTCATTCTACATCAATAAATTATTCATCTTCCTCTCAATCTCTAGTTATTTAAGTGACTTTAGCAATGAGTAATATCATACTAACATCCACAAACATTTCAGGCGCAAACAAATAGAAGCAATGTATAAATGAATTGTAAGCAATAAACGAATAAAATAAGTTCCAAAACCCAAACCTAAAATCATATGATTTATATTCGCACTCCTAATTCTAATTTACACAAAACTTAAAGACAAACGGAATGTGAAATCCAAATGAAACAAGAAAACTATTCATGCACGTCTAGGTTATAATTCTCAAAGCTCCACATCCTCGAAATCTTCTCCATCATAAGTTCAAATTGATGTGTTGTAGAATTAGAAGAGTGTGAGGCATATGCAATGTGAGGAATGAAGAGTGGTTAGTAGAGTTCATATTTTTAATGTTTGTAGATGTGTGTGAGAAAAAATTTAAGTATGAGTTGAACAATTAAAATGCAAATAATCATTTCCTTTATATTTTTGTATGTGTAGATACCATTGTTCCATTGAAAGACGACTTGACAGTTTCCACGTCGTCCGACATCACACCCCTTAGGTGTATTTTTCAAATAATCTGGCCAATAAGTTATTTGGAATAAGTTAAAACTTCAGAAATTGACAATTTATATAGTTTAAATAATCTACCTCTAGCACGAATCCTATAAACTGTGCGCAAAAGGCAAGCCTTGAGTGCCCGGGTGACAAAGTCAACAATCAAACACTCTGATGCTCTAAAACCAAACCAGCCTTATAAAAATTCCGTTAAAATTTAGCCAATTAAATTGACTTCGAATATCATTAAATTAGTAAAAATATCTAGCCTATTGTTTTCAGAATTCACCAGTTTTTTTATCTCAATGTTATACAGCATCATTAATATGCAGATTGGTGCAATTAAATGAAAATAAATAGCACTAATGTATAGGAACACCGAACCCTAAACATATTGCAAAACTCCAAAAAATGCCCAAAATCCAAAAAAACGAAAATATTAAGAACACAAACATTTAATCGCATCACGTATCAGCTACTTCAAATGTACATTTCCTGTGTTCTTGAGTCAAGTAATAGAGATCTTACCCAGACGAAATTCATGAGAAAAAAACATCAGAACGCTATAAACATGTAATAAATAATTTCCAAGAAGTAATCCCTAAAATGAACAGAACAGAGATTTGTCTGCGGATCGGCGGAGCCAGATGCCGAAATCTGCGGCGACGGCGGTGAATGAGGAGGTAGTTCCGATCTTTCCATGAACAGCTGATCGGAATACCAAATTCACCAAAACAAAATGAAAAATCAGCCAACAAAATCGACACCTATCTTGTTCCTTCGTCGGATAGATCAAAAAGAAAAAGATGGCTTCGAACTCGTCTTTCTGCTTCGAATTCTAACTCGTGTCTTCGCTAAAAAGGATCGCCAACTTGGCCATGCTCGAAGTGGAAATTTGAGCTCACTGTCGGGAAGCCAAACCGACATTATCCGCTCTTATCAGATTCAGCTACACGTTATTACGTGCGGCCTGTTACGCCACCCCGAGTGGAGAGGAAATTTTGCGTCAGGTTGGCGTCAGGGATGAAAATTCAGTAATTTCATAATATATGGTGTGCATATAATAATTCGTTGTGGGCCCCATTATACATTTATATGGTGGAATTTCATTGGCCCTGAAGAGGGTTCGGGATCCAGACGTAAGTTTTTTCGCCCGACGGCCCGAGTATGTACGAGCCTACGAGCTCGATGAAACTAGACATGTATGGTTGATAGGAATTGTTTAGTTGTGATGAGGTTGACCCCAATTTATAGAGAAAATAGGTTGCATCTAGCGGATTTCTCACTCCCCTCACTTGTGTAGTGGGAAGTTACGTGTGATAATTATCGCATGCATGATCTACACACCCGATCCTCGTGATAATCACCGTGCGTGGATCCCCAATTGTCGTGCTTCCGTGCACTGACCGCCCCTCTCCCACCAAACCGACGCAAGAGGCCACAGTCGGCCGCCCTTGGCCGCCAGCACCCGAGCGGCCCAGGCCTTGGCCCCCGTAGCGGAGGGGGCCGCCAATTGGCCGCCTCGCCATGGGCGGCCTCGGCCGCGACCCCCCACAAGAGGGGGGCCGCCGGTTGGCCGCCCCGCTGTGGGCCGCCTCGGCCGCGACCCCACACAAGAGGGGGTCGTCGGTTGGCTGTCCCGCCATGGGCGGCATCCGCAGCGACCCCCCACGAGAGGGGGCCGCCTGTTGACCGCCCTGCCATGGGCGGCCTCGGCTGCGACCCCCCACGAGAGGGGGGCCGCCGGTTGGCCACCCCGTCGTGGGAGCGACCATGGTCGCAGGCCCCGCGAGAGGGGGCACAGGTCGGCCTCCCCGCCACGGGGCGGCCCCGGCCATGGCCTCTCCCGCCAAGGTGAGGCCCTTGGCCTCCCGAGCCAAGGGTTGCCCACAGCCAGCCCATCAAGGCCGACCGCCCCCTCCTGGTCGTTTGTCGCGGTGGAGTGGGCGGTCACCGTCCTCGGCTTGTCAAGCCCCATGGGCGGGCTTTTTTCCAACTCATGGGTATGGTCGTCTTTTTTCCAAAAATTAGAGATCTGTGTGTCTGGATTTGGGCGATTCTATTGGTTTGTCGGGTAGTTACTGGATGAAATTACCGGACCGCCCACATAGGAGTCTTTAAATAGACCTCTTTTTCTCTTCATTTAGATCTTTTCAGCTCACTGACTCCAGCCTGGCAGCCTCTCTTCTAGTCCCTTTCTCTCTCTCTCTCTCTCTCTCTCTCTTCTTTTCAACAGGTGGTTCGCCCGCAAATAACTTGGACGATAATCACTTAGGAGAACAGAACTCTCCTGGACCAAGACAAGGGTTCGGTAGCAAGCAATTTACATGTCGTCGACGAAGTCCCCAATTGTGTGCGAGACACATGAACGAGCGGCGAGTCATCAAGCGGCCACTGGAGCGAATTCCGGAAGGAGTGCGAAGAACCTAGAAGCGTGCAGGGATCCCACGACGCTCATAACTCTCACCATTTCTTCCAACTCTAGAAAGTGTAATGAGAAATGACATCGCCCTCGCCTCCAACAGAACAACTTTATAACAAACTCTAAAGTAGTGGAAGTTAGGTTAACATCGAATTGACAGCATGGTTTTTTACCATGATTGCGGGTTTTCCACGAAATCAAACATCTCTCGCACGAATCTGAGAACATCTGATTGTTCGCCCGCTTGGCCGCATTACGGGCTAGGACGGTTCAAGAGACTCGGTCTTCCAGCAGCCCCAAGTGGATCGCAACAAGCTGGTTTTAAATTTTAAACCATGCTTTTTTTAATGGCACAACTATCACATCTTATCATCAAACTTAATTATTTCACCAAATCATTCCACCTAACCACTTCATCTAAACATCTCATCTAATTAGCTCACCTATGTTAATGTATATTTGAATATATAATGGGTTCGAAAGATTAACGGGTAGGGTTCGGGTACCGAGATATCTGATACTCATTCTAACTCAAGGGTTTGCCTATAAAAAGCAAGTTATGGCCAACGGGTAGGGAGTTCCACTTGACCACCACCCGGGAAGCTTTGAGCGCTCAACAATCTCGAAGTAAGCTCTAGCTGCTCGAAAACCCTAAATCATATTCTTTGTCATGCGCCGCCTCTGTTCTCGTGAGAGAGTTTCCGCCGCTGTGCAAGTTCGCTCTTGTCCGCTCTCTCATTCTCGCGAGTTCACTGCTCTGTCGTTCATTAGTTCTCGATTCGCGACTTTCTCATGTCTCGTTTATCTAGAAGTAGGGAGGATCGTCGGTTTCCCTCCAAGAACTGTGTTCCCGTCGCAGTCTAGGAGAAGAAGAAAGGCAAATCTCTACTGTGCAAAAGTAAGATTTGTAGATCGCAGAGGAGGATTGCATTTTTTCTTGTCGTGCAACAACAGATTGAGAGAGAAGCAGCCCGTCGCTGTTTCTCGTTGCTGAGTTCGTGGATCTGCTCCGTAAATCTTTGCTCGATTGACGATGTGATCCCATCAAATCTATTCTTCCCGTGTGCAACAACGTCGATCGAAGTACGTTGTTCTTGTCAACGTCTTTGTCGGTGAGGGAGAGACTAGCTGCTCTTGCCGACCCCCAAATCCAGAGAAGTCATATATTAGAAATCGGGCAGAAACCTACTCCTCGTTACTCACGTTATATGTTCCTTGGTTTTTTGTTACCAGTTGATCTCTGCAGATCTTCCATTTGAAGGGTGAAAGCTTTCAGATCCAGGCCTTCTGTTTCTACCTATTGTATGTGAGATCCATTCCATCTGACACTTATTGCTGGAAGATCTAGTGGAGGAGGGCAAAATAAATTTCAAGCTAAAGACTGGTCGTGAGCCATTCTTGTTGAAGTTCCTCTTCATGCTCGGAGATCAAAGTTGAATATACAGCGGACATAAAATGCTGAAGGGAAATAATTTTTCTTCTCTTATTTCAATAATAAAATTAGAAAAATTCATGACGATAGAATTTAGTGACTGAAGTTGAACACCCAGTTTGGGATGAAGTACTTGAACGTGTTCTACACCGTTAAGTCTGATCGTACTAATATTATTGAGACTAACGATGAAGCACAGTTGATTAGTGATGAGAACTTCTACAGATACTACATGTTGAACTGTATATCATCCAGATTGGTAAAGACCTACATCAAATGAGGATTGTCAAGGAGATCTGGGATGCATTGTAGGAGCATCTCAAGCAGAGGAGGACCTGTCCAAAGCTTACATGGTGTATAAGTCCAATTCCTTCACGTTCGACAAGTAGAAGAGTATTCTCCCCCATATGCAGGTTGGTCTGAATGACCTCAAGCGTTTTATATGCATTGAGGATGAAAATACGACTAGACATGAGCTAGAAGCTCTTAGCAAATAAAAAGTTATTGTTAATATGATTTATAACTCTAAACGTGTGTTTAACTCTAAGTAGACCAAACCTTATCATAGTAGTCCCCAAGTTGCAGGCCCTAATAAAAGAATCAAAAATTTAAGGGGAAATGTTTTAACAGCAATAATTGTGGGCACAGTACATCTGATTTCAGATTTCATAAGAAGAAAAGTCCAAAAGAGCACAAGAAGGCAACCAGACCAATATAGTTAGTCATGTTGAGTCATCCAACTTTATTGCTATGGTTGGAAATGCAAAGGCCAACACTGAGTGGTACTTGGATTTTGGAGGCAACATGTCATGTCTACAACAATCCTAATTTTTGACAGGGCTCACCAATACAAAAAAATCTATCACTATTGCAAATGGTGAAGTAGTTGAAGTGTTGAAGGCTAGGAATGCTACCTTGGTACTCTAATCGGGTAAAAATTTAATTTTGAAAAATGTTAAATTTATTATTTCATTAGCTGCAAATTTAGTGACAATTAGTTTACTTTGTGATGTTGACATGTCTTTTAATTTTTATAGCGATAGAGTAGCAATATTAGTTAACTCACACTATTTTGATTTTGTATATGACCAAAATAGAATGTAGCGGATAAGTCTAGTAAATAATATAGTTTAATCAAACTTAGTTATCTCTAAGACTCTACCTGAGACACTAGGACATGTGAACTATAAGAAGATGTTCCAACTTGCTAGAACACACCAAATCACCTTAGACACTAAAAATAAAATTGAAAAATGTGAAGTTTGTGCTCAGACTAAGGACATTATGAAACCTTTTGGTGTGGTTACTAAGAGCATAACATATTATAACTAATATATTATGACATCTGTGACTTAAAAAATATCACTTGAGTGAGTAAGAAGTATATGATCACATTTATAGATGACTACTCTAGGGTCTTTCACATTTACCTCCCTAAAACTAAATATAAAGTGTTTGAAAAAATTTGTCTTTTCAAAATCAGGACAGAAAATTAATTGGACAAAATGATCAAAAAAATTAGGAGTGACAGAGAAGAAGAATACGTATCCAGTAAGTTCAAAGTTTTCCTAGCCAATCAAGTAATCATAGTTGAAACTAATACTCCTTACTAACCCCAATTAAATGGTATAGCTGAGAGGAAAATAGAATGTTTAGCAGAATTATTTAATTTTATGTTCCTGACTGCTGACATGTTTACTGCTTATTAGATAGAAGTAGTCTTAACTACAAATCACATATTAAACAAAGTTACTCATGTTAAGTTAGAGGTTACACCTTATGAGCTTTAGTTTAAGAGACCATCAAACATAACTTGACTTGAAACCTAGGACTGCATAACTTATGTTAGAGTTCCTGACCCTAAAAGGTCTAAAATTGGATGTAGGACCAACACATGTGTCTACTTAGGCTGTGTTGAAGATAGTGCTACAGATAGATTCTTAGATATTTCTAATTTTATCATTATAGAATCTAAAGATGTTGTGCTTTTTTAAGATAAATTTCTTAAAGATAAGAGTATGTCACTCCTAAGTATGCAAGTAAATATTACTGAGGAAAAACATGAATCAGTATTGAGCACCTCTTATTCAGTTCATGTATACAAGATTGACCTTGAATCTGGGAGGACTTCTGTAACAAATAGAACTCCCGGAACTTTTGGAGTGACTTTGTCACTTATCACGTTGAGGCTGATTCATCCACTTATAAGAAGATGATGAGATCAAGAGATTCACTTCTCTGGAAAGAAGTAATTGATGAAGTGATGAACTTTTTATATAGAACAACACCTAGACGCTAGTTGATAAACCAAATAAAATTAAGACTATAGGGTGTAAGTGGGTTCTGAAAAAAAAAATTATAATTCTGATGATAGTGTGACTAAGTATAAAGCAAATCTGGTGGCTAAAGATTTCACACAAGTCAATCGAGTGGATTATTTTGATGTATACTTACCAGTGTGTTACCTATCAGCCATTGGGATCCTCCTTAGTATTGCATCCATCGAGAACTTTATTATTCATGAATGTTAAGACTATGTTTTTGAACGAAGATCTGACTGAAAAGATATACATAAATCAACATGAATATTTCATTATAAAAGGTCATGAAAATAAGATATGTAACTTAATTATATCACTATATGGACTAAAAAAGCATAAAAATTATAACATGCAAAATTTGACTGAAGTGTAAAGGGCATGAGATTCATATCGAGTCTCACTAATAAATGTATTTACATATATCATATATTAAATAAAGTTGATAGAATATGCTTGTATGTAGATTATATGCTAATTCTAGGGTCTGATCAATCTGAAGTGGATGACGTAAAGTCGAGTTTAATAAAAGAATTTAACATTAAAGATCTAGGTGTAGCTAAAACTATACCAGGCATGCAAACGAGCTTTGAGAAAAATGACATTTTCTTAAGTTAAATACACTACATAAAATCCATATCGGATACTCGAGTATACAGTAAAAGTAAATCATTAGTTGCACCGTATGACTAAAATAACCGTTTAAAATCTAATGAATGAGCTACAGTTAGACAGTTAGATTATTCTAAACTGATTGGTAGTCTCATGTATGTTATGGTCGCACTAGACTTTACATAACTTTCATGATAGACACGTTAATCAGATTCACTAGTAATCCTTATCAAGATCATTGAAATGCTCTTGATAGGCTGATGAGATACTTAAAGCACACCCAAAAATATAATATATGTTACAATGATCATACTCTAGTTTTTGAAGAATATTTTGATGCATCATGTTGCTCAGAAATAAATAACAACAAGTACAGCAGTAAAATTATTTTCACACTAGGAGTAGTTATATCATGGAAGTCCAACAAGCAATAATGCATATCTATCTCTTCTATGAAATTTGAACTCAATGTTCTATCTTCAGTAGAAAAAAAAGTATAGTGGATAAGAGATTTGGTTATGGACATTCCAATGACAAGCTTGAAACTAAGTTCTATTAAAATTTACTATAACAACCGGGTTAGAAAAATGATTGTTACAAACATATTGTTCAATGACAAAAGAAGACAACTAAGGATGAAACAAGTCTAGTTGCCCTCTCTCATAAGTCAAGGGATTATGACGATGACTGATGTGAGGTCAAAAGATAACATTGCAGATATCTTGACAAAAGAATTAAATAGAGTTCTCACAATCACAACATTAGGGGAGATGAGATAGAAATTCATAAAAATATGAAATTGTATGTTTGATGATAAGAACTTATAGTTATAAACATTCAAGAATTTAATAATAGACTTAAAATTACAAATATTTTCTTAATGAAAATTCAAGATTATTAGGTGCTAGTAATTTCACTTTTGATGACTTAACATGTTTCTCATTGTATGTTGATTCAAGAATTATTCAACTGATAATAGAAAGTTATTGTAAAAGTTAATCAAATATTAATGATCATATCATATTATTCCACTTTTGATAACATCGCAAATGATGTTCTGTCAAGTCATTCCACATTTGATGATAAGGTGTATAACAATCATTAATGAGTAGCATAACAATGTTTGATTTATTAAAATTATCACTTAACTGGTCCTATTTAGACGAGAGGGGGCCGCCGGTTGACCGCCCTGCCATGGGCAGCCTCGGCTGCGACCCCCCACGAGAGGGGGGCCGCAGGTTGGCCACCCCGTCGTGGGAGCGACCATGGTCGCAGGCCCCGCGAGAGGGGGCACAGGTCGGCCTCCCCGCCACGGGGCGGCCCCGGCCATGGCCTCTCCCGCCAAGGTGAGGCCCTTGGCCTCCCGAGCCAAGGGTTGCCCACAGCCAGCCCCATCAAGGCCTACCGCCCCCTCCTGGTCGTTTGTCGCGGTGGAGTGGGCGGTCACCGTCCTCGGCTTGTCAAGCCCCATGGGCGGGCTTTTTTCCAACCCATGGGTATGGTCGTCTTTTTTCCAAAAATTAGAGATCTGTGTGTCTGGATTTGGGCGATTCTATTGGTTTGTCGGGTAGTTACTGGATGAAATTACCGGACCGCCCACATAGGAGTCTTTAAATAGACCTCCTTTTCTCTTCATTTAGATCTTTTCAGTTCACTGACTCCAGCCTGGCAGCCTCTCTTCTTGTCCCTTTCTCTCTCTCTCTCTCTCTCTCTCTTCTTTTCAACAGGTGGTTCGCCCGCAAATAACTTGGACGATAATCACTTAGGAGAACAGAACTCTCCTGGACCAAGACAAGGGTTCGGTAGCAAGCAATTTACATGTCGTCGACGAAGTCCCCAATTGTGTGCGAGACACATGAACGAACGGCGAGTCATCAAGCGGCCACTGGAGCGAATTCCGGAAGGAGTGCGAAGAACCTAGAAGCGTGCATGGATCCCACGACGCTCAGAACTCTCACCATTTCTTCCAACTCTAGAAAGTGTAATGAGAAATGACATCGCCCTCGCCTCCAACAGAACAACTTTATAACAAACTCTAAAGTAGTGGAAGTTAGGTTAACAACGAATTGACAGCATGGTTTTTTACCATGATTGCGGGTTTTCCACGTAATCAAACCTCTCTCGCACTAATCTGAGAACATCTGATTGTTCGCCCGCTTGGCCGCATTACGGGCTAGGACGGTTCAAGAGACTCGGTCTTCCAGCAGCCCCAAGTGGATTGCAATAAGCTTGTTTTAAATTTTAAACCATGCTTTTTTTAATGGCACAACTATCATATCTTATCATCAAACTTAATTATTTCACCAAATCATTCCACCTAACCACTTCATCTAAACATCTCATCTAATTAGCTCACTTATGTTAATGTATATTTGAATATATAATGGGTTCGAAAGCTTAACGGGTAGGGTTCGGGTACCGAGATATCTAATACTTATTCTAACTCAAGGGTTTGCCTATAAAAAGCAAGTTATGGCCAACGGGTAGGGAGTTCCACTTGACCACCACCCGGGAAGCTTTGAGCGCTCAACAATCTCGAAGTAAGCTCTAGCTGCTCGAAAACCCTAAATCATATTCTTTGTCATGCGCCGCCCCTGTTCTCGTGAGAGAGTTTCCGCCGCTGTGCAAGTTCGCTCTTGTCCGCTCTCTCATTCTCGCGATTTCACTGCTCTATCGTTCAATAGTTCTCGATTCGTGACTTTCTCCTGTCTCGTTTATCTGGAAGTAGGGAGGATCGTCGGTTTCCCTCCAAGAACTGTGTTCCCGTCGCAGTCTAGGAGAAGAAGAAAGGCAAATCTCTATTGTGCAAAAGTAAGATTTGTAGATCGCAGAGGAGGATTGCATTTTTTCTTGTCGTGCATTAACAGATTGAGAGAGAAGCAGTCCGTCGTTGTTTCTCGTTGCTGAGTTCGTGGATCTGCTCCGTAAATCTTTGCTCGATTGACGATGTGATCCCATCAAATCTATTCTTCCCGTGTGCAACAACGTCGATCGAAGTACGTTGTTCTTGTCAACGTCTTTGTCGGTGAGGGAGAGACTAGCTGCTCTTGCCGACCTCCAAATCCAAAGAAGTCATATATTAGAAATCGTGCAGAAACCTACTCCTCGTTACTCACGTTATATGTTCCTTGGTTTTTTGTTACCAGTTGATCTCTGCAGATCTTCCATTTGAAGGGTGAAAGCTTTCAGATCCAGGCCTTCTGTTTCTACCTATTGTATGTGAGATCCATTCCATCTGACACTTATTGCTGGAAGATCTAGTGGAGGAGGGCAAAATAAATTTCAAGCTAAAGACTGGTCGTGAGCCATTCTTGTTGAAGTTCCTCTTCATGCTCGGAGATCAAAGTTGAATATATAGCAGACATAAAATGCTGAAGGGAAATAATTTTTCTTCTCTTATTTCAATAATAAAATTAGAAAAATTCATGACGACGGAATTTAGTGACTGAAGTTGAACACCCAGTTTGGGATGAAGTACTTGAACGTGTTCTATACCGTTAAGTCTGATCGTACTAATATTATTGAGACTAACGATGAAGCACAGTTGATTAGTGATGAGAACTTCTACAGATACTACATGTTGAACTGTATATCATCCAGATTGGTAAAGACCTACATCAAATGAGGATTGTCAAGGAGATCTGGGATGCATTGTAGGAGCATCTCAAGCAGAGGAGGACCTGTCCAAAGCTTACATGGTATATAAGTCCAATTCCTTCACGTTCGACAAGTAGAAGGATATTCTCCCTCATATGCAGGTTGGTCTGAATGACCTCAAGCGTTTTATATGCATTGAGGATGAAAATACGACTAGACATGAGCTAGAAGCTCTTAGCAATAAAAAAGTTATTGTTAATATGATTTCTAACTCTAAACGTGTGTCTAACTCTAAGTAGACCAAACCTTATCATAGTAGTCCCCAAGTTGCAGGCCCTAATAAAAGAATCAAAAATTTAAGGGAAAATGTTTTAACGGCAATAAGTGTGGGCACAGTACATCTGATTGCAGATTTCATAAGAAGAAAAGTCCAAAAGAGTACAAGAAGGCAACCAGACCAATATAGTTAGTCATGTTGAGTCATCCAACTTTATTGCTATGGTTGGAAATGCAAAGGCCAACACTGAGTGGTACTTGGATTTTGGAGGCAACATGTCATGTCTACAACAATCCTAATTTTTGGCAGGGCTCACCAATATAAAAAAAATCTATCACTATTGCAAATGGTGAAATAGTTGAAGTGTTGAAGGTTAGGAAATGCTACCTTGGTACTCTAATCGGGTAAAAATTTAATTTTGAAAAATGTTAAATTTATTATTTCATTAGCTGCAAATTTAGTGATAATTAGTTTACTTTGTGATGTTGACATGTCTTTTAATTTTTATAGCGATAGAGTAGCAATATTAGTTAACTCACACTATTTTGATTTTGTATATGACCAAAATAGAATGTAGCGGATAAGTCTAGTAAATAATATAGTTTAATCAAACTTAATTATCTCTAAGACTCTACCTGAGACACTAGGACATGTGAACTATAAGAAGATGTTCCAACTTGCTAGAACACACCAAATCACCTTAGACACTAAAAATAAATTAAAAAATGTGAAGTTTGTGCTCAGACTAAGGACATTATGAAACCTTTTGATGTGGTTACTAAGATCATAACATACTATAACTAATATATTATGACATCTGTGACTTAAAAAATATCACTTGAGTGAGTAAGAAGTATATGATCACATTTATAGATGACTACTCTAGGGTCTGTCACATTTACCTCCATAAAACTAAATATAAAGTGTTTGAAAAAATTTGTCTTTTCAAAATCAGGACAGAAAATTAGTTGGACAAAATGATCAAAAGATTTAGGAGTGACAGAGAAGAAGAATACGTATCCAGTAAGTTCAAAGGTTTCCTAGCCAATCAAGTAATCATAGTTGAAACTAATACTCCTTACTAACCCCAATTAAATGGTATAGCTGAGAGGAAAATAGAATGTTTAGCAGAATTATTTAATTTTATGTTCCTGACTGCTGACATGTTTACTGCTTATTAGATAGAAGTAGTCTTAACTACAAATCACATATTAAACAAAGTTACTCATGTTAAGTTAGAGGTTACACCTTATGAGCTTTAGTTTAAGAGACCATCAAACATAACTTGACTTGAAACCTAGGACTGCATAACTTATGTTAGAGTTCCTGACCCTAAAAGGTCTAAAATTGGATGTAGGACCAACACATGTGTCTACTTAGGCTGTGTTGAAGATAATGCTACAGATAGATTCCTAGATATTTCTAATTTTATCATTATAGAATCTAAAGATGTTGTGCTTTTTTAAGATAAATTTCTTAAAGATAAGAGTATGTCACATCCTAAGTATGCAAGTAAATATTACTGAGGAAAAACATGAATCAGTATTAAATAGACCTCCTCGGCTTGTCAAGCCCCATGGGCGGGCTTTTTTCCAACCCATTGATGGCGATGATGATGATGCGGCCATGGATCTACGACATCGAGAGTTCGTGGATTGGGACGGTCGTTGCCGCAAGCTCGAAGACGGGAGTCTACCACGACGTTTCTTCGCCAACACCGCCAATGCTACATGTTTTGCTCGATGTCCACCGCCACCAATAAATAAAATATATAATTATAAATTACATAATTATAATTATATATTTTATCAATTTTTATTTCATGCATTTCTATTTTAAAAGTACTTTATTTCATGCATTTTATTTTGTTAGTGAATTGTTTAATTTCATGTATTGTATTTTCATTTCATGTATTATGATGGGTGCATATAACCATCATAATTTCTTTTTGAATTTTGAATTTTGAATGGAGGATGATTGAGTGGTGTAGGCTATATATAGCCATGGTTATGAAGGAATAATTAGAGAATGAAAGAAAGAAATCCTAAGAATTCAAATTTTGAATTTTCCCCCTCCTTTCTCCTTCCTCTTTGAGAAATTCTCCCCCCTTTCTCTTCTCTCTTGGCCGCCGGCCTTCTATCTCTCCGACTCTTAGTGGCTCGGCCACCTTCCCCCTCCCCTCCTCCTCCTCCTCCCTCTCCAAGGGTTTGCCAAAAGGAGAAAACGGCGAGCGTCTTCATCGTCTGGTGCGGATCCGAGGATTTCTGCGTGGAAATAGAGAATATACCACCATCAACGTGTGTTCCTCCACTCATCTCCGTGGAAGGTTTTTTTTTGGGATTTGGGTAACGATTCATACACCTCTTTGTGAGATTTCTTCTAACTTATTTTGTGAGGTTTTGGTGGAATTAGAAGGCTAGTTTTTAGTCCGGATTTATATTGAAATTAGAGCTTAATAAAATCTGATTTTCAAGCATATATTTCCTGAATATTTTTCGTATAACTTGGAGCGGGTAGATCTCGTGAACACTTGAAGAAATCGGGTTCATCACCTTTGATTTCCCCCTGCGTTCACGTGATTTGGTAAACCCTCATTTTAATTAATTTGGGATTGATATTAGGACTTCATTTTAATCACTAATTTAGCTTGAAAACTTTCTTTATTGGAAGGGTAAATTGCTTGCGCATAATCTAATTTGAATAGCTAACTGTCCGGATCGTGTGGGTCCTTTTTCGCTTGAGCGAACATTGGCCTATAGCCCTTGTTCGATCTATAAAAGGGGTTGCGTCCCTTTGCATTGATGGTTGTGGAATTTTTGTCTTTTAATGCTTGAGTATTTGATAGTACTAAGTAGAGAAACCGTGCACTAGATATTTAATTAAATTGTCGAACAAAAGAACGCGTAGTTTAATCTGTCGAAACCTTGGGCCTGCATCAATTTGGTATCAAAGCGAGGTTGTGCTAATTTCTTAATTAGTACCATCCTAGGAAAAATTTCTTTAGCACGCCGACACGCACTTGCCTGTTTCATTGCACAACATATAAATCAATTTTTAAATTTGGTCTGCCAATAGCGGCCTATATTTTTATTTTTTTAGCAAAACAATATCAAAAAAATATTTTAATAATCTCTCATTTATTATCATTAAGAAAATCCCAAAAAATATATTCTTGTCTTAGGTTTTAAGCGGGAACAAATACATATGTTGCATTTTATATAGGGTCAGGTTCATTATTCATTGCATGTACACCAGTTCCGGGTGAGTTTTCTTTCTCGTTCTCATTATTATGGCCTATGACGTTTATGCTTCCTGTTTAGATTACTGATATGTTAATTCCATGGCTAAACACACCCTAGCCTTGCCTTCATACCATGGGAATACCAACCGTCCCCATGCGCATCCTCCCACTAGAATTGAGGCACCTACTTATGACGGTTTGGGGTATCCCCAAAATTTTAAAGACTGGCTTAAGAGAATAGAAAATTATTTTAATTGTCACTTATGGGACGACCACCAAAAGGTTAACATAGCCCGAGATCGATTAGTAGGTCAAGCCCGCGTGTTTTGGCTAAACGAAGAGCGTCGTGTTGGTAGTTATAAACATGCCTGGCCGGCAATGCGTAGCCTACTCTCGGATCAATTTGATCCCGCCTACCTCCGCACTACTAACACCAAGCTTGCGAGTGAGTATCTTTATGACGCTAGTCCCATACCTGCCTATAGGAATGATTATATACCTAACGCGAGATCATTTGTCCCCAAAGGTCGGCCTGCTCTTAGTGTACCTACTACCACCTTTAGGGAAACCATTCCTACTAGATCTTATGCCTTGGACTCAAAAGATGTTAATCCTAGAATTTTGACTCCTTTATCCTCGACGCCCAAGCCTCCCGATGCAGTGACTGATAGCCATGAGGATGCTGATGTAGATGTGGTATCTCTTGATCTTGAGGATGACCAACTAGGTGAGTGTATTCCATCATGTACATTAGTGACCGACGATTCTACTGAGTCTGAAATTGAGATTGGATACCCTAGTGATTTGGAAGACAATGTATGGGATGATTACGTTCCGATCTGTGAGAGTATTACAGTGCCTATTACATGCCCTACTAGCATTGTGTCTGTTCACCCTAGTATTGAGTGCCCTCTCCATGATACGACCCCCATCGTGTTAGATCCTACGATCGCACCCACTGAGATTATATCTGAGTTATCTGATGAGTCTAAGAGTGAGGATGTCCCAAGTGTTATTTTGGATGAGTTACCATCTAAGGGATGGGTATTTTTGGACGATTCAGTGGTTGTACACCCGGATGAGAGTTCTTTGATGTCGTCACCGTTGGGTGAAATTTTTACTGATTCGGATTTTATCTCGGGTTTGATTTTACCGACCCTTCCCCCTATTTATTTGCCTGTCTTAGATGACTTTTTAGGACGTGGAACCGGTATCCCTAGTCTGAGTTGTTGTGTCACGCCCACTTTATTATCTCCTACTTTGATGTTGACTCATTGTGTAGATATTACAATATTGCGCGCACTAGTATTTGAACTATTCACCGCACCTCATAGTCATGACTACGTGTCACTTTTGGCAGCTCCTTTTTCTGCGTGTTCGTCTACGGTTCCGTCCCCTACTACGAATGACTCTATTTCTTTGGCGACTGTGCCTCTGGATGTGGTGTCCCTTATACATACTTATATACCACACCCGATCGCACGCATTTACCCGCCGCCATTTGATGACCCTCATTTCCCCACGTTAGCGACTATAGTTGGGTCTCTTGAGTTGTTTCGCTCGCATACCTTTGCACATTCGGGGGAATCCAACTATATTGGTTATGATGGGCGGTTCTCCTTGGCATATATTCATGCCAAGCGTGAAAATATTAAAATTGAAATTAAGATTGCAGTGTCGGAGCCCATAAAAATTATCTCTGATTACAAGGCTCCCGTGCCACCTGACTTACCCCCCTTATCCTCTGCTCTTGGGTTAAGTCATGTAGCACATGGATTCTCTCCCCATGTATCTAGGCCATTAGTGATTCATTTTATGTTTTATCGCATGCACTTCTACTCCTTTTTGAGACTGTCTGATGCTAGATATAGTGATTTGGGTTTAGTCTGGTCAGTCCCCGAGCGGATGCCTTCTGGATCCGTTAATAAATTAATATGTAGGAACGCCGACCCATCAGTGATTATGAAGAACGTCGGATTTTATGCTTTTACTTTAGATTTTTATATAGCACATGGTGTTTCACTTTATTTCAAGTTTCCGGACTTTTTACTGTACGTCTCTGTTCCACCTGAGTGCCTTTCTCCGTCGTCTCTTTCTACCACTAAATATTCTCTTGGGATGGGGAGTGTTAGTACTGTCGTGTCTATTTTCCATGTTGACTCCTTGGTTCTTGAACTGGTCGGTAAGATTCTTGTTTATTTTCTTTTGCTTGACACCCTTTCGAGTTTTCTCGAAAGTCTTGTTGTTTTTGAGCTAGACAGGTTCATAGTGCTATGGGATGTTCATGCTACGACGACACGGATTGCGGGGCCAGATTTGCCCCATGTTGCTGCTGCTTTCAATGGTTCCCCCCTCACGGGCAACTCATCGGTGATGAGTGATTTTGAGCGGTGGAGGATTGATGGCGATGATGATGATGCGGCCATGGATCTACGACATCGAGAGTTCGTGGATTGGGACGGTCGTTGCCGCAAGCTCGAAGACGGGAGTCTACCACGACGTTTCTTCGCCAACACCGCCAATGCTACATGTTTTGCTCGATGTCCACCGCCACCAATAAATAAAATATATAATTATAAATTACATAATTATAATTATATATTTTATCAATTTTTATTTCATGCATTTCTATTTTAAAAGTACTTTATTTCATGCATTTTATTTTGTTAGTGAATTGTTTAATTTCATGTATTGTATTTTCATTTCATGTATTATGATGGGTGCATATAACCATCATAATTTCTTTTTGAATTTTGAATTTTGAATGGAGGATGATTGAGTGGTGTAGGCTATATATAGCCATGGTTATGAAGGAATAATTAGAGAATGAAAGAAAGAAATCCTAAGAATTCAAATTTTGAATTTTCCCCCTCCTTTCTCCTTCCTCTTTGAGAAATTCTCCCCCCTTTCTCTTCTCTCTTGGCCGCCGGCCTTCTATCTCTCCGACTCTTAGTGGCTCGGCCACCTTCCCCCTCCCCTCCTCCTCCTCCTCCCTCTCCAAGGGTTTGCCAAAAGGAGAAAACGGCGAGCGTCTTCATCGTCTGGTGCGGATCCGAGGATTTCTGCGTGGAAATAGAGAATATACCACCATCAACGTGTGTTCCTCCACTCATCTCCGTGGAAGGTTTTTTTTTGGGATTTGGGTAACGATTCATACACCTCTTTGTGAGATTTCTTCTAACTTATTTTGTGAGGTTTTGGTGGAATTAGAAGGCTAGTTTTTAGTCCGGATTTATATTGAAATTAGAGCTTAATAAAATCTGATTTTCAAGCATATATTTCCTGAATATTTTTCGTATAACTTGGAGCGGGTAGATCTCGTGAACACTTGAAGAAATCGGGTTCATCACCTTTGATTTCCCCCTGCGTTCACGTGATTTGGTAAACCCTCATTTTAATTAATTTGGGATTGATATTAGGACTTCATTTTAATCACTAATTTAGCTTGAAACTTTCTTTATTGGAAGGGTAAATTGCTTGCGCATAATCTAATTTGAATAGCTAACTGTCCGGATCGTGTGGGTCCTTTTTCGCTTGAGCGAACATTGGCCTATAGCCCTTGTTCGATCTATAAAAGGGGTTGCGTCCCTTTGCATTGATGGTTGTGGAATTTTTGTCTTTTAATGCTTGAGTATTTGATAGTACTAAGTAGAGAAACCGTGCACTAGATATTTAATTAAATTGTCGAACAAAAGAACGCGTAGTTTAATCTGTCGAAACCTTGGGCCTGCATCACCCATGGGTATGGTCGTCTTTTTTCCAAAAATTAGAGATCTGTGTGTCTGGATTTGGGCGATTCTATTGGTTTGTCGGGTAGTTACTGGATGAAATTACCGGACCGCCCACATAGGAGTCTTTAAATAGACCTCCTTTTCTCTTCATTTAGATCTTTTCAGTTCACTGACTCCAGCCTGGCAGCCTCTCTTCTTGTCCCTTTCTCTCTCTCTCTCTCTCTCTCTCTCTCTCTTCTTTTCAACAGGTGGTTCGCCCGCAAATAACTTGGACGATAATCACTTAGGAGAACAGAACTCTCCTGGACCAAGACAAGGGTTCGGTAGCAAGCAATTTACATGTCGTCGACGAAGTCCCCAATTGTGTGCGAGACACATGAACGAACGGCGAGTCATCAAGCGGCCACTGGAGCGAA
Source organism: Platanthera guangdongensis (assembly GCA_039583875.1). Lineage (NCBI taxonomy): Eukaryota > Viridiplantae > Streptophyta > Magnoliopsida > Asparagales > Orchidaceae > Platanthera > Platanthera guangdongensis. The sequence goes on along the minus strand of CM077165.1, from coordinate 160,937,326 downwards.
TTCCGGAAGGAGTGCGAAGAACCTAGAAGCGTGCATGGATCCCACGACGCTCAGAACTCTCACCATTTCTTCCAACTCTAGAAAGTGTAATGAGAAATGACATCGCCCTCGCCTCCAACAGAACAACTTTATAACAAACTCTAAAGTAGTGGAAGTTAGGTTAACAGCGAATTGACAGCATGGTTTTTTACCATGATTGCGGGTTTTCCACGTAATCAAACCTCTCTCGCACTAATCTGAGAACATCTGATTGTTCGCCCGCTTGGCCGCATTACGGGCTAGGACGGTTCAAGAGACTCGGTCTTCCAGCAGCCCCAAGTGGATTGCAATAAGCTTGTTTTAAATTTTAAACCATGCTTTTTTTAATGGCACAACTATCATATCTTATCATCAAACTTAATTATTTCACCAAATCATTCCACCTAACCACTTCATCTAAACATCTCATCTAATTAGCTCACTTATGTTAATGTATATTTGAATATATAATGGGTTCGAAAGCTTAACGGGTAGGGTTCGGGTACCGAGATATCTAATACTTATTCTAACTCAAGGGTTTGCCTATAAAAAGCAAGTTATGGCCAACGGGTAGGGAGTTCCACTTGACCACCACCCGGGAAGCTTTGAGCGCTCAACAATCTCGAAGTAAGCTCTAGCTGCTCGAAAACCCTAAATCATATTCTTTGTCATGCGCCGCCCCTGTTCTCGTGAGAGAGTTTCCGCCGCTGTGCAAGTTCGCTCTTGTCCGCTCTCTCATTCTCGCGATTTCACTGCTCTATCGTTCAATAGTTCTCGATTCGTGACTTTCTCCTGTCTCGTTTATCTGGAAGTAGGGAGGATCGTCGGTTTCCCTCCAAGAACTGTGTTCCCGTCGCAGTCTAGGAGAAGAAGAAAGGCAAATCTCTATTGTGCAAAAGTAAGATTTGTAGATCGCAGAGGAGGATTGCATTTTTTCTTGTCGTGCATTAACAGATTGAGAGAGAAGCAGTCCGTCGTTGTTTCTCGTTGCTGAGTTCGTGGATCTGCTCCGTAAATCTTTGCTCGATTGACGATGTGATCCCATCAAATCTATTCTTCCCGTGTGCAACAACGTCGATCGAAGTACGTTGTTCTTGTCAACGTCTTTGTCGGTGAGGGAGAGACTAGCTGCTCTTGCCGACCTCCAAATCCAAAGAAGTCATATATTAGAAATCGTGCAGAAACCTACTCCTCGTTACTCACGTTATATGTTCCTTGGTTTTTTGTTACCAGTTGATCTCTGCAGATCTTCCATTTGAAGGGTGAAAGCTTTCAGATCCAGGCCTTCTGTTTCTACCTATTGTATGTGAGATCCATTCCATCTGACACTTATTGCTGGAAGATCTAGTGGAGGAGGGCAAAATAAATTTCAAGCTAAAGACTGGTCGTGAGCCATTCTTGTTGAAGTTCCTCTTCATGCTCGGAGATCAAAGTTGAATATATAGCAGACATAAAATGCTGAAGGGAAATAATTTTTCTTCTCTTATTTCAATAATAAAATTAGAAAAATTCATGACGACGGAATTTAGTGACTGAAGTTGAACACCCAGTTTGGGATGAAGTACTTGAACGTGTTCTATACCGTTAAGTCTGATCGTACTAATATTATTGAGACTAACGATGAAGCACAGTTGATTAGTGATGAGAACTTCTACAGATACTACATGTTGAACTGTATATCATCCAGATTGGTAAAGACCTACATCAAATGAGGATTGTCAAGGAGATCTGGGATGCATTGTAGGAGCATCTCAAGCAGAGGAGGACCTGTCCAAAGCTTACATGGTATATAAGTCCAATTCCTTCACGTTCGACAAGTAGAAGGATATTCTCCCTCATATGCAGGTTGGTCTGAATGACCTCAAGCGTTTTATATGCATTGAGGATGAAAATACGACTAGACATGAGCTAGAAGCTCTTAGCAATAAAAAAGTTATTGTTAATATGATTTCTAACTCTAAACGTGTGTCTAACTCTAAGTAGACCAAACCTTATCATAGTAGTCCCCAAGTTGCAGGCCCTAATAAAAGAATCAAAAATTTAAGGGAAAATGTTTTAACGGCAATAAGTGTGGGCACAGTACATCTGATTGCAGATTTCATAAGAAGAAAAGTCCAAAAGAGTACAAGAAGGCAACCAGACCAATATAGTTAGTCATGTTGAGTCATCCAACTTTATTGCTATGGTTGGAAATGCAAAGGCCAACACTGAGTGGTACTTGGATTTTGGAGGCAACATGTCATGTCTACAACAATCCTAATTTTTGGCAGGGCTCACCAATATAAAAAAAATCTATCACTATTGCAAATGGTGAAGTAGTTGAAGTGTTGAAGGTTAGGAAATGCTACCTTGGTACTCTAATCGGGTAAAAATTTAATTTTGAAAAATGTTAAATTTATTATTTCATTAGCTGCAAATTTAGTGATAATTAGTTTACTTTGTGATGTTGACATGTCTTTTAATTTTTATAGCGATAGAGTAGCAATATTAGTTAACTCACACTATTTTGATTTTGTATATGACCAAAATAGAATGTAGCGGATAAGTCTAGTAAATAATATAGTTTAATCAAACTTAATTATCTCTAAGACTCTACCTGAGACACTAGGACATGTGAACTATAAGAAGATGTTCCAACTTGCTAGAACACACCAAATCACCTTAGACACTAAAAATAAATTAAAAAATGTGAAGTTTGTGCTCAGACTAAGGACATTATGAAACCTTTTGATGTGGTTACTAAGATCATAACATACTATAACTAATATATTATGACATCTGTGACTTAAAAAATATCACTTGAGTGAGTAAGAAGTATATGATCACATTTATAGATGACTACTCTAGGGTCTGTCACATTTACCTCCCTAAAACTAAATATAAAGTGTTTGAAAAAATTTGTCTTTTCAAAATCAGGACAGAAAATTAGTTGGACAAAATGATCAAAAGATTTAGGAGTGACAGAGAAGAAGAATACGTATCCAGTAAGTTCAAAGGTTTCCTAGCCAATCAAGTAATCATAGTTGAAACTAATACTCCTTACTAACCCCAATTAAATGGTATAGCTGAGAGGAAAATAGAATGTTTAGCAGAATTATTTAATTTTATGTTCCTGACTGCTGACATGTTTACTGCTTATTAGATAGAAGTAGTCTTAACTACAAATCACATATTAAACAAAGTTACTCATGTTAAGTTAGAGGTTACACCTTATGAGCTTTAGTTTAAGAGACCATCAAACATAACTTGACTTGAAACCTAGGACTGCATAACTTATGTTAGAGTTCCTGACCCTAAAAGGTCTAAAATTGGATGTAGGACCAACACATGTGTCTACTTAGGCTGTGTTGAAGATAATGCTACAGATAGATTCCTAGATATTTCTAATTTTATCATTATAGAATCTAAAGATGTTGTGCTTTTTTAAGATAAATTTCTTAAAGATAAGAGTATGTCACATCCTAAGTATGCAAGTAAATATTACTGAGGAAAAACATGAATCAGTATTGAGCACCTCTTATTCAGTTCATGTATACAAGATTGACCTTGAATCTGGGAGGACTTCTGTAACAAATAGAACTCCCGGAACTTTTGGAGTGACTTTGTCACTTATCACGTTGAGGCTGATTCATCCACTTATAAGAAGATGATGAGATCAAGAGATTCACTTCTCTGGAAAGAAGTAATTGATGAAGTGATGAACTTTTTATATAGAACAACACCTAGACGCTAGTTGATAAACCAAATAAAATTAAGACTATAGGGTGTAAGTGGGTTCTGAAATAAAAATTATAATTCTGATGATAGTGTGACTAAGTATAAAGCAAATCTGGTGGCTAAAGATTTCACACAAGTCAGTCGAGTGGATTATTTTGATGTATACTTACCAGTGTGTTACCTATCAGCCATTGGGATCCTCCTTAGTATTGCATCCATCGAGAACTTTATTATTCATGAATGTTAAGACTATGTTTTTGAACGAAGATCTGACTGAAAAGATATACATAAATCAACATGAATATTTCATTATAAAAGGTCATGAAAATAAGATATGTAACTTAATTATATCACTATATGGACTAAAAAAGCATAAAAATTATAACATGCAAAATTTGACTGAAGTGTAAAGGGCTTGAGATTCATATCGAGTCTCACTAATAAATGTATTTACATATATCATATATTAAATAAAGTTGATAGAATATGCTTGTATGTAGATTATATGTTAATTCTAGGGTCTGATCAATCTGAAGTGGATGACGTAAAGTCGAGTTTAATAAAAGAATTTAACATTAAAGATCTAGGTGTAGCTAAAACTATACCAGACATGCAAACGAGCTTTGAGAAAAATGACATTTTCTTAAGTTAAATACACTACATAAAATCCATATCGGATACTCGAGTATACAGTAAAAGTAAATCATTAGTTGCACCGTATGACTAAAATAACCGTTTAAAATCTAATGAATGAGCTACAGTTAGACAGTTAGATTATTCTAAACTGATTGGTAGTCTCATGTATGTTATGGTCGCACTAGACTTTACATAACTTTCATGATAGACACGTTAATCAGATTCACTAGTAATCCTTATCAAGATCATTGAAATGCTCTTGATAGGCTGATGAGATACTTAAAGCACACCCAAAAATATAATATATGTTACAATGATCATACTCTAGTTTTTGAAGAATATTTTGATGCATCATGTTGCTCAGAAATAAATAACAACAAGTACAGCAGTAAAATTATTTTCACACTAGGAGTAGTTATATCATGGAAGTCCAACAAGCAATAATGCATATCTATCTCTTCTATGAAATTTGAACTCAATGTTCTATCTTCAGTAGAAAAAAAAGTATAGTGGATAAGAGATTTGGTTATGGACATTCCAATGACAAGCTTGAAACTAAGTTCTATTAAAATTTACTATAACAACCGAGTTAGAAAAATGATTGTTACAAACATATTGTTCAATGACAAAAGAAGACAACTAAGGATGAAACAAGTCTAGTTGCCCTCTCTCATAAGTCAAGGGATTATGACGATGACTGATGTGAGGTCAAAAGATAACATTGCAGATATCTTGACAAAAGAATTAAATAGAGTTCTCACAATCACAACATTAGGGGAGATGAGATAGAAATTCATAGAAATATGAAATTGTATGTTTGATGATAAGAACTTATAGTTATAAACATTCAAGAATTTAATAATAGACTTAAAATTACAAATATTTTCTTAATGAAAATTCAAGATTGTTAGGTGCTAGTAATTTCACTTTTGATGACTTAACATGTTTCTCATTGTATGTTGATTCAAGAATTATTCAACTGATAATAGAAAGTTATTGTAAAAGTTAATCAAATATTAATGATCATATCATATTATTCCACTTTTGATAACATCGCAAATGATGTTCTGTCAAGTCATTCCACATTTGATGATAAGGTGTATAACAATCATTAATGAGTAGCATAACAATGTTTGATTTATTAAAATTATCACTTAACTGGTCCTATTTAGACGAGAGGGGGCCGCCGGTTGACCGCCCTGCCATGGGCGGCCTCGGCTGCGACCCCCCACGAGAGGGGGGCCGCAGGTTGGCCACCCCGTCGTGGGAGCGACCATGGTCGCAGGCCCCGCGAGAGGGGGCACAGGTCGGCCTCCCCGCCACGGGGCGGCCCCGGCCATGGCCTCTCCCGCCAAGGTGAGGCCCTTGGCCTCCCGAGCCAAGGGTTGCCCACAGCCAGCCCCATCAAGGCCGACCGCCCCCTCCTGGTCGTTTGTCGCGGTGGAGTGGGCGGTCACCGTCCTCGGCTTGTCAAGCCCCATGGGCGGGCTTTTTTCCAACCCATGGGTATGGTCGTCTTTTTTCCAAAAATTAGAGATCTGTGTGTCTGGATTTGGGCGATTCTATTGGTTTGTCGGGTAGTTACTGGATGAAATTACCGGACCGCCCACATAGGAGTCTTTAAATAGACCTCCTTTTCTCTTCATTTAGATCTTTTCAGTTCACTGACTCCAGCCTGGCAGCCTCTCTTCTTGTCCCTTTCTCTCTCTCTCTCTCTCTTCTTTTCAACAGGTGGTTCGCCCGCAAATAACTTGGACGATAATCACTTAGGAGAACAGAACTCTCCTGGACCAAGACAAGGGTTCGGTAGCAAGCAATTTACATGTCGTCGACGAAGTCCCCAATTGTGTGCGAGACACATGAACGAGCGGCGAGTCATCAAGCGGCCACTGGAGCGAATTCCGGAAGGAGTGCGAAGAACCTAGAAGCGTGCATGGATCCCACGACGCTCAGAACTCTCACCATTTCTTCCAACTCTAGAAAGTGTAATGAGAAATGACATCGCCCTCGCCTCCAACAGAACAACTTTATAACAAACTCTAAAGTAGTGGAAGTTAGGTTAACAGCGAATTGACAGCATGGTTTTTTACCATGATTGCGGGTTTTCCACGTAATCAAACCTCTCTCGCACTAATCTGAGAACATCTGATTGTTCGCCCGCTTGGCCGCATTACGGGCTAGGACGGTTCAAGAGACTCGGTCTTCCAGCAGCCCCAAGTGGATTGCAACAAGCTGGTTTTAAATTTTAAACCATGCTTTTTTTAATGGCACAACTATCATATCTTATCATCAAACTTAATTATTTCACCAAATCATTCCACCTAACCACTTCATCTAAACATCTCATCTAATTAGCTCACCTATGTTAATGTATATTTGAATATATAATGGGTTCGAAAGCTTAACGGGTAGGGTTCGGGTACCGAGATATCTAATACTCATTCTAACTCAAGGGTTTGCCTATAAAAAGCAAGTTATGGCCAACGGTAGGGAGTTCCACTTGACCACCACCCGGGAAGCTTTGAGCGCTCAACAATCTCGAAGTAAGCTCTAGCTGCTCGAAAACCCTAAATCATATTCTTTGTCATGCGCCGCCCCTGTTCTCGTGAGAGAGTTTCCGCCGCTGTGCAAGTTCGCTCTTGTCCGCTCTCTCATTCTCGCGATTTCACTGCTCTATCGTTCAATAGTTCTCGATTCGCGACTTTCTCCTGTCTCGTTTATCTGGAAGTAGGGAGGATCGTCGGTTTCCCTCCAAGAACTGTGTTCCCGTCGCAGTCTAGGAGAAGAAGAAAGGCAAATCTCTATTGTGCAAAAGTAAGATTTGTAGATCGCAGAGGAGGATTGCATTTTTTCTTGTCGTGCAGTAACAGATTGAGAGAGAAGCAGTCCGTCGTTGTTTCTCGTTGCTGAGTTCGTGGATCTGCTCCGTAAATCTTTGCTCGATTGACGATGTGATCCCATCAAATCTATTCTTCCCGTGTGCAACAACGTCGATCGAAGTACGTTGTTCTTGTCAACGTCTTTGTCGGTGAGGGAGAGACTAGCTGCTCTTGCCGACCTCCAAATCCAAAGAAGTCATATATTAGAAATCGGGCAGAAACCTACTCCTCGTTACTCACGTTATATGTTCCTTGGTTTTTTGTTACCAGTTGATCTCTGCAGATCTTCCATTTGAAGGGTGAAAGCTTTCAGATCCAGGCCTTCTGTTTCTACCTATTGTATGTGAGATCCATTCCATCTGACACTTATTGCTGGAAGATCTAGTGGAGGAGGGCAAAATAAATTTCAAGCTAAAGACTGGTCGTGAGCCATTCTTGTTGAAGTTCCTCTTCATGCTCGGAGATCAAAGTTGAATATATAGCAGACATAAAATGCTGAAGGGAAATAATTTTTCTTCTCTTATTTCAATAATAAAATTAGAAAAATTCATGACGACGGAATTTAGTGACTGAAGTTGAACACCCAGTTTGGGATGAAGTACTTGAACGTGTTCTATACCGTTAAGTCTGATCGTACTAATATTATTGAGACTAACGATGAAGCACAGTTGATTAGTGATGAGAACTTCTACAGATACTACATGTTGAACTGTATATCATCCAGATTGGTAAAGACCTACATCAAATGAGGATTGTCAAGGAGATCTGGGATGCATTGTAGGAGCATCTCAAGCAGAGGAGGACCTGTCCAAAGCTTACATGGTATATAAGTCCAATTCCTTCACGTTCGACAAGTAGAAGGATATTCTCCCTCATATGCAGGTTGGTCTGAATGACCTCAAGCGTTTTATATGCATTGAGGATGAAAATACGACTAGACATGAGCTAGAAGCTCTTAGCAATAAAAAAGTTATTGTTAATATGATTTCTAACTCTAAACGTGTGTCTAACTCTAAGTAGACCAAACCTTATCATAGTAGTCCCCAAGTTGCAGGCCCTAATAAAAGAATCAAAAATTTAAGGGAAAATGTTTTAACGGCAATAAGTGTGGGCACAGTACATCTGATTGCAGATTTCATAAGAAGAAAAGTCCAAAAGAGCACAAGAAGGCAACCAGACCAATATAGTTAGTCATGTTGAGTCATCCAACTTTATTGCTATGGTTGGAAATGCAAAGGCCAACACTGAGTGGTACTTGGATTTTGGAGGCAACATGTCATGTCTACAACAATCCTAATTTTTGGCAGGGCTCACCAATACAAAAAAATCTATCACTATTGCAAATGGTGAAGTAGTTGAAGTGTTGAAGGTTAGGAAATGCTACCTTGGTACTCTAATTGGGTAAAAATTTAATTTTGAAAAATGTTAAATTTATTATTTCATTAGCTGCAAATTTAGTGATAATTAGTTTACTTTGTGATGTTGACATGTTTTTTAATTTTTATAGCGATAGAGTAGCAATATTAGTTAACTCACACTATTTTGATTTTGTATATGACCAAAATAGAATGTAGCGGATAAGTCTAGTAAATAATATAGTTTAATCAAACTTAGTTATCTCTAAGACTCTACCTGAGACACTAGGACATGTGAACTATAAGAAGATGTTCCAACTTGCTAGAACACACCAAATCACCTTAGACACTAAAAATAAATTAAAAAATGTGAAGTTTGTGCTCAGACTAAGGACATTATGAAACCTTTTGATGTGGTTACTAAGATCATAACATACTATAACTAATATATTATGACATCTGTGACTTAAAAAATATCACTTGAGTGAGTAAGAAGTATATAATCACATTTATAGATGACTACTCTAGGGTCTGTCACATTTACCTCCCTAAAACTAAATATAAAGTGTTTGAAAAAATTTGTCTTTTCAAAATCAGGACAGAAAATTAATTGGACAAAATGATCAAAAGATTTAGGAGTGACAGAGAAGAAGAATACGTATCCAGTAAGTTCAAAGGTTTCCTAGCCAATCAAGTAATCATAGTTGAAACTAATACTCCTTACTAACCCCAATTAAATGGTATAGCTGAGAGGAAAATAGAATGTTTAGCAGAATTATTTAATTTTATGTTCCTGACTGCTGACATGTTTACTGCTTATTAGATAGAAGTAGTCTTAACTACAAATCACATATTAAACAAAGTTACTCATGTTAAGTTAGAGGTTACACCTTATGAGCTTTAGTTTAAGAGACCATCAAACATAACTTGACTTGAAACCTAGGACTGCATAACTTATGTTAGAGTTCCTGACCCTAAAAGGTCTAAAATTGGATGTAGGACCAACACATGTGTCTACTTAGGCTGTGTTGAAGATAGTGCTACAGATAGATTCTTAGATATTTCTAATTTTATCATTATAGAATCTAAAGATGTTGTGCTTTTTTAAGATAAATTTCTTAAAGATAAGAGTATGTCACTCCTAAGTATGCAAGTAAATATTACTGAGGAAAAACATGAATCAGTATTGAGCACCTCTTATTCACTTCATGTATACAAGATTGACCTTGAATCTGGGAGGACTTCTGTAACAAATAGAACTCCCGGAACTTTTGGAGTGACTTTGTCACTTACCACGTTGAGGCTGATTCATCCACTTATAAGAAGACGATGAGATCAAGAGATTCACTTCTCTGGAAAGAAGTAATTGATGAAGTGATGAACTTTTTATATAGAACAACACCTAGACGCTAGTTGATAAACCAAATAAAATTAAGACTATAGGGTGTAAGTGGGTTCTGAAAAAAAATTATAATTCTGATGATAATGTGACTAAGTATAAAGCAAATCTGGTGGCTAAAGATTTCACAGAAGTTAGTCGAGTGGATTATTTTGATGTATACTTACCAGTGTGTTACCTATCAGCCATTAGGATTCTCCTTAGTATTGCATCCATCGAGAACTTTATTATTCATGAATGTTAAGACTATGTTTTTGAACGAAGATCTGACTGAAAAGATATACATAAATCAACATGAATATTTTATTATAAAAGGTCATGAAAATAAGATATGTAACTTAATTATATCACTATATGGACTAAAAAAGCATAAAAATTATAACATGCAAAATTTGACTGAAGTGTAAAGGGCATAAGATTCATATCGAGTCTCACTGATAAATGTATTTACATATATCATATATTAAATAAAGTTGATAGAATATGCTTGTATGTAGATTATATGCTAATTCTAGGGTCTGATCAATCTGAAGTGGATGACGTAAAGTCGAGTTTAATAAAAGAATTTAACATTAAAGATCTAGGTGTAGCTAAAACTATACATGTACAACCTCGTATTCGCCCCTGTATAGTTTTAAGCTTTTGAGAGATTTTGCACTCTCGGTGGCCAATTTTGGCTCTAGCTTGGAAACATACTAATAGGGGGAGGAAAAATCTACCTCCCCCCAGTGGCCCTCTTTTGGGGGGCGGGTGCGGCAAGTTGGCTAACACCAGCCCCCGTCCCTGTAGGTGCTTGGAGGCCTGGTAGGGCGAGACCGGCCAGGGGCCAGGGTCTCGCCCCCGCCTCCTTCTGCTTGGCGGCCTGGTGGGGCGAGACCGGCCGGGGGCCGGGTCTCGCCCCTGCTCCTTCTAGCCTGGCGGCCTGGTGGGGCGAGACCGGCCGGGGGCCGGGGTCTCGCCCCTGCCCCTTCTAGCCTAGCGGCCTGGTGGGGCGAGACCGGCCGGGGGCCGGGGTCTCACCCCCGCCTCCTTCTGCTTGGCGGCCTGGTGGGGCGAGACCGGCCGGGGGCCGGGGTCTCGCCCCTACCCCTTCTAGCCTGGCGGCCTGGTGGGGCGAGACCGGCCGGGGGCCGGGGTCTCGCCCCCGCCTCCTTCTGCTTGGCGTCCTGGTGGGGCGAGACCGGCCGGGGGCAGGGGTCTCGCCCCTGCCCCTTCTAGCCTGGCGGCCTGGTGGGGCGAGACCGGCCGGGGGCCGGGGTCTCGCCCCTGCCCCGTCTAGCCGGGCGGCCTGGTGGGGCGAGACCGGCCGGGGGCCGGGGTCTCGCCCCCTGCCCCTTCTAGCTTGGCGGCCTGGCGGGGCGAGACCGGTCAGAGGCCGCGGTCTCGCCCTTGCCCCCCTGCAGTTTTACCTTCTTTCCCTCGGGGGGAATTCCCCCTTTACCCCCCGACGTGGCTATTCTCTATTGGCCCGAGGCCTTTTGGCCGTAGGGGTATTTTGGTCATTTCACCCCCAGGACTTGGAAAAACTATAAATAGACCCCCTTGGGTGCCTTGGAGAGAGGCCTTTTCTTAGCTTCCACCTCCCTTAGCTTCTTCTTGGTTGAGTAGAGAGAGCTCTCCAAGGCACCTAGCCTAGCCCTTTGGTGAGAGAGGGGAAGAGCTCAGGTAGCCTTCCGGGTGTGAGGTGGGACCTCCGCGCTAGAGCCGAGGGTCTGTTTATAGTCTCCTAAGTCTCCGGTCCGTGACGTTCTCTCGAGTGTAGTAGGTGTGAGGTCACCCCTTTCAGGGACCCCGAACTCCACAGAGGTCAAATTTGGCTTCAACAATACCAGACATGCAAACGAGCTTTGAGAAAAATGACATTTTCTTAAGTTAAATACACTACATAAAATCCATATCGGATACTCGAGTATAAAGTAAAAGTAAATCATTAGTTGCACCGTATGACTAAAATAACCGTTTAAAATCTAATGAATGAGCTACAGTTAGACAATTAGATTATTCTAAACTGATTGGTAGTCTCATGTATGTTATGGTCGCACTAGACTTTACATAACTTTCATGATAGACACGTTAATCAGATTCACTAGTAATCCTTATCAAGATCATTGAAATGCTCTTGATAGGCTGATGAGATACTTAAAGCACACCCAAAAATATAATATATGTTACAATGATCATACTCTAGTTTTTGAAGAATATTTTGATGCATCATGGTGCTCAGAAATAAATAACAACAAGTACAACAGTAAAATTATTTTCACATTTGGAGTAGTTATATCATGGAAGTCCAACAAGCAATAATGCATATCTATCTCTTCTATGAAATTTGAACTCAATGTTCTATCTTCAGTAGAAAAAAAAGTATAGTGGATAAGAGATTTGGTTATGGACATTCCAATGACAAGCTTGAAACTAAGTTCTATTAAAATTTACTATAACAACCGGGTTAGAAAAATGATTGTTACAAACATATTGTTCAATGACAAAAGAAGACAACTAAGGATGAAACAAGTCTAGTTACCCTCTCTCATAAGTCAAGGGATTATGACGATGACAGATGTGAGGTCAAAAGATAACATTGCAGATATCTTGACAAAAGAATTAAATAGAGTTCTCACAATCACAACATTAGGGGAGATGAGATAGAAATTCATAGAAATATGAAATTGTATGTTTGATGATAAGAACTTATAGTTATAAACATTCAAGAATTTAATAATAGACTTAAAATTGCAAATATTTTCTTAATGAAAATTCAAGATTGTTAGGTGCTAGTAATTTCACTTTTGATGACTTAACATCTTTCTCATTATAAGTTGATTCAAGAATTATTCAACTGATAATAGAAAGTTATTGTAAAAGTTAATCAAATATTAATGATCATATCATATTATTCCACTTTTGATAACATCGCAAATGATGTTCTATCAAGTCATTCCACATTTGATGATAAGGTGTATAACAATCATTAATGAGTAGCATAACAATGTTTGATTTATTAAAATTATCACTTAACTGGTCCTATTTAGACTAGATAAAAATGCTGACGATGTTACTTTACTAATGCTATAAATACTAAAGTCATTTAAGTAGAGCTAGCTTACTTTAAATGTCATTGCATATGTTTTATGAATTCATGAAGTCTAAACTCATGAAATTTTTGCAGACACCAGTGAAGATGGAGGAGAGAAAGTAGCTTTTGACATGGATACTGATAATCCATGTTGAGTTGGTTTGATTTTTCAAACCCACATGATTCATGCTTCCACCTATCAGACGCCAATGTTGGCTCTCTAAGCCGCCTATGTGTTTCACATGTGAGGAAGTTTCTTGAAAATAAGCAAAGGCATGTGAAATGGTTTTATAAAAGGAGAGGAAGGCAAGCTATGCAAACACACCAAAATCCAAACCAAAGAGAGGTAAAACCTTGAAGAGGAGAGAGGTAGTGCACGACCAAAGACAACGGTGGGCATCGATATCCAATTGTGGGTTGCACCGACAACGAAGAGCGAAAGCATGCAGGTAGCGAAAAGGCGTATGATTCGTGGACTGTGGAAAGGTGTGCGGTGCTCGATGGTTGCATGCTCGTAGGCGGTGGTGGTTATGAATAAGTGGTGATGTTGACATGCTGCACTTTCGCAGCAAGGTCAAGTCCTGACTTGGCTCTCTTCTTCGCAATGGCGGTGGCAGTGGTTGGTCGTCTAATGACGACGAAGGTTCATTCTGGTACGAATCATGTGCATCCGTTTTACGTACTGCAGTTAAGCTCATATTACTCCTTCAAATTTTTGTAGTCTGAGTTCTTTTGGAGTATAATTTCAGATTTGTATCTTTTAATTTTGAGTACTTACTAATTTTATTATACTAATAAAATTGTGTAAAGTACATATTTTCTTGTGACTCTATATGTAATTGTTCTTGGGGATTGCGATTCCGCGACCAAAAATCTCAACAAGTGGTATCAGAAACAGGTTCTGTAGGAGTCTGATTGGACATTCAAGGAAAGATTTGTCTGCGGTGGTGAACGATTAGGTCCTCTTCCCATTCTTTCAAATCCAACCTTGAATTAATCAGGTCTTCTAGTCATACCGGAGGATAACTATGACAGGGAAGAATGCAACTTTGGCTCGGCATTCGGTGGAGAAGTTTGATGGCAGCGAAAATTTTAGTCTATGGCAAATTAGTGTCAAAGATATGCTAGTTGAGCAGGGACTGATGCGGGTTTTGCTGGGACGAGAAAAACTGACCGCCGAAGTGAAGGACAAGGTGTAGATTGACTTGGATGAGCGTACCACTAGCGCCATCAGGATATGTGTTCACGACAAGGTGCACTTCAATATTGGCATCAATGAGTTTACAGTCAAGCTCTGTGAGAAGCTTAAGAGATTGTATCTGGCTAAATCGTTGACCACGAGGTTGTTATTAAAACAACGATTGTATGGGCTGAAGATGTAAGGGTGACAACCTGCATGAGCACTTTAATGTGCTCAACGGACTTCTAAACCAACTGCATGTGGTTGGTGCGAAGGTGGAGGAAGAAGATAAGGCCATATTACTTCTTACCTCGCTCTCGCCATCCTTTAAACACATGGTGACTACACTGTTGTATGAGATGGATATAGTGGGATTGAAGGAGGTCATATCGGCGTTACTGTCCAGTCAGATGTTAAAGGGCCCCACTCCCGGGGGTGAGCTTATTTTGGCGGTAGATGGACGAGAGAGAGCATTCGATAGGGGATCAAGGGGTGCACGGGCTCAGTCGGCGTCGAAGAAGGAAGTTGTCTGTTACCACTGCAGACAAAGCGGACGCATCAGGAGAAAATGCCCACAGCGTGCGCAAAGTTCTGGAGACGTCCAGGATGCATGTATGGTGACGCTAGATCTGGGAGTGGAGAGTGATGGTCTCTATACCATCACTAAGAGTCATGATGACTCTAACAACGGATGAATATTAGATTCTGGTGCATCGCAACACATATGCTTGGATGCGTCAATGTTCAGTCCACCGGAGGTGACGAATAAGTTGGTCTATTTGGGTGACGACTCAGGTTATGATGTTACAGGTATAGGTACGGTGGACATACTGATGCATGATAGGGTGGTGCGCATGCTTGAGCGAGTATATTTGGTGCCGAAGCTGCGTAAGAATCTGGTATCGTTGGGCAGTTTGGACTCAGGCGGCTGTAATTTTGCGACGAGAAAAGGATTTCTGATGGTGGCACGTGGGTGTATCGTGCTCATGAAGGCTATGTAGTTCGGTAGTCTGTATCGACTGATGGGGACCACAGTGCGAGGTGGTATGCCCATGATTTCTACAGGTGGCATGAAGGATAGTCGAGGTGGTATAGTGGATCGCCCTTCAGTGGCTCGGGTTTGACAAGTCAGTTTTTATGATCCGGATGTGCCGACATCCCACATGTGAACCAGAGCAGAGATGAAGTTCGACTTGCGATAAGTCGACTGACACCTCAGGAATGAGGTGGTGATTTATGCAGATTGGTGCTTCGTGCAGATTGGTGCTTCATACAAACATTGCTTCGTGCATATGATGCTTTGTGCAGAATGTAGTGTTTGAAATTCAAACCAAGGTGATGATTGTTGAGTTGGTTTTATTTTTCAAACTCACATGATTCATGTTTCCACCTACCGACCGCCGATGTTGACTCTCCAAGTCGTCCATATGTTTCACATGTGAGGAAGCTTCTTGGAAATAAGCAAAGACATGTGGAATGATTTTATAAAAAAGAGAGGAAGACAGGCTATAAAAACACACTAAAATCCAAACTAAAGAGAGGTAGAACCTTGGAGAGGAGATAGGTAGTGCACGACAGAAGACAACGGTGGGCATCGATGTCTGATTGCGGGCTACATCAGCAACGAAGAGTGAAAGTGTGCGGGTAGCGGCAAGGCGTCTGATTAGCGGGCTGCGAAAAGGTGTGTAGTGCTCGATGCTTGCATGCTCGTAGGCGGTGGTGGTTGTGCACAAGTGGTGACGTAGGCGGGCTGCATGTTCGCGGCAAGGTCAAGTCCTGACCTGAATCTCTTCTCGGCGGTGCCAGTGGCGGTGGTTGGTCGTCTGACGACGACGAAGGTTCGTTCTGGTACGAATCTTGTACATCTGTTTTACGGATTGCAATTAAATTCATATCACTACTGCGGATTTTCGTAGTTTGAGTTCTTCTGGAGTATAATTCCAGATTTGTATCTTTTAATTTTGAGTACTTACTAATTTTATTGTGCTAAAAAATTGTGCAAAATACGTATTTTCTTGTGACCCTGTATTTAGTTGTTCCTCGGGATTGCGCTTCTGCGACCGGAAATCCCAACAATGTACTCATTGAGTAAAATTATTACTTGTTGATCTATTATATCTATTTTTCAGATTTTTACCCATGTATTGTATTTTTTATGTTTGGATGTTTGTTTTATTATGCAAAACTCTCTTATATGCTTTGGTTGTGTTATCTTCTTTGGATATCGAATAAAGTCTGAAATTTGATCACATACTTTCCCGCACTCTAAAATGTAAATGATATATATTACAAATATAGGAAGAATTTGTTAATGTATATTTGAATATATAACGAGTTCGGAGGCTTAACTGGTAGAGTTTGGATACCAGAATATCTGATACACGTTCTAACCCAAGGATTTGCCTATAAAACTCAAGTTAGAGGCAACATGGAGGGAGTTCCACTTTGACCACCACCTGAGATGCTTCGAGCAACTCAACAACCAAATCAATCATGGTATCTCATGTATTTCATGCCTTATTTTAAAAGCCCCCGACCGCTTTCGGACGCCACCGTCGTCGAGCTATTTGCATGGGCAGGTCAGACCGCCCGCGGGGCATGTTCAACATTTTCTAAAAGTTGGTAATCTAGATAGCTGAAACGAAGTAACGTCATTCGTCAACTCAAATTTAGCCAGACACATTAATTACCAACACGTTCCTTCAACAAAGATATAAAAAAGGCCGCATGGACTTCATTTGAAGACAACCAACCAAAGATATTAGAGAGAGACCTAAGGTTTTCTAGGGAGGATGCTGGACTTAGATCGTTCCTTTACTCTGAATTCCCCTTGCTCACTCTCAATGCTCGCGGGAACCCTACAACAAGTACATGAGAAGACACTGAAGAACGCTCTCATGGATGCTCCAATTCTGTGGAATTGGCTTTTTCTCTCCCCCTTTGCCTTCGAGGCTTGTAATCAGTGAGGTGGTATGACACCCTTCTAGGATCTCAATTCTCAACTCTTATAGCAACAAATGAAATAGTGGATTTCAGCCTGACACAAATCCGACCACATGATTTTTCACTCTTTTCAGATTTTACACGCTAAAACGCCTCGCTTTTTCAAGAAGTGGTTTGTCACCCTTAAACTCTCTTCCTCTTCTAGTACTATTGTAACGAGAGACGACATATCACCTCGAACTCTCTACTCTCATTTTGTAATACACCAAAACATGGTGGAATATGGGTGGCACCGAACTAGCCACATGATTTTTCCCTTTTCCGGGATTTTTCTAGGTTAAAAAACTTATTGTCAACTATCTCACTCTACTTTGATTGTTTGCATGCTCGACCACTCCCAAAGTAAGGCGGTTCGATTTAGACTGCTTCAAGAGCGCATCGAGTTGACCCGCAACAATACTCATTCCAAAAATAGAGCACACGTAGAACACTTTGAGGGGAGCTACTAATTAACAACACCTATGTCCACCAAGACGCTCATCATCTTGCAGATGATCTCAACACGACTATTATTTGTCCTTGACTTATCATTCTTCTTGTAGCATTGGTTGGCCTTAAACTTCCTTGTTTGATGTTGTACTCTTCTTCTTCTATTCCATCAATGATCTTCTATTTCTCCAAGGTGCGGCGATCGCTAACTTTGTGCCGTGCCGCGCAAAAGAAATATTGTAATTATTAAAATTGATTAAGTGGAGTGGTTGAGCGAATCTAGCACATTACACTTAGTTATGAAAGCAACATGCCGGCCACTTATTATGGTTGTGTGATTTTTGCTTGTTCATTATCATTAAAAGCGTGAAGTATTGGCCAATTTTATTTTCCAAAATAGCACATAAGTATTATTATATAGTAGAAAACAAATCTATTAAATATTATAATCGCTGATTTTGTTTGGAATTTTTATATCATAAATATTCCTTTATATTATTTTTCCTCTTTTACATGATAATTAATAAAGTAAATAATTCTAAAAAAATTGACAGCTTAACCTCCCTTGATATGTTGAATAGCACTAATATTATTATTTGAGGCAAGTGACTCTTTGCACATTGAAAGAATGCATCGCAGAGAAAGCAAATATTGATTATGACTCTGGAGGGACTTATTTTCACCGGTCAAGCGATAACGATCGCATGAACCAGATCTTAAATAAAGTTTTGTTCATGCAGTCATAACCGCTTGACCTGTGAAAATAAGTCGCCCAAACAGAGCCTATGAATGATACAATAAGAGATTGTTATTCACAAATTGTATTTATCTTTTCGTAAATTTTATCTATTCATAGTTTTAAAGGAAGCCAGATTTGTTATTCACAGATATTTTTGTTATACATATATTAGTAAAAAAAAATTAAAAAAAAACTTTGGTCGTCTTCTTCGCCTTCCCCATCATAGGGAGAGAGTAACTTCAATATCTAAATCTTCCAAATATATCATAGCTATATAAATTTTCTCAATTAAATCCTAGCTATCTAAATCTTCTCAAACAAATCAAAATCACATCAACAATTATCTTAAAAAAAGATCCATAAAAAGCTATGAACACATAATAAAATTGTGCGGCCTGCAAATAGCGGGCCAGCTGAGAGCGGTATTAAAACTGCGCACAATTGTTCATGGCGGGCCAGCTGAGAGAAGCCGAGAAACAGAAGCAATTCATGCCGGCGACATCTTTCTCCTGATGTCAGCTTGGATTAGGGTTATTAGGGTTTTCCTCTGCTCCTTCTCCGCCCAACTTTTCAAAATCGTGGACGGGATGCCGATCGTCGCGGCTTCGCCGCCCGATCTATTGCCGCCTCCGGCGTGGAGGATGATCTGCCGGCGCCATTTCACTGGAAAATTCGCCTCCCCACACATGTAAGTTATCGCTTCTTCTGAAGGCACTGTTCGATTGCACAGTATCCTATTTTCATGTCCGGGTTTGGTTCTGTGTAGTGACTTAATTGTTTTCCGTTTGAACTGGGGTATTAGGGGCATGCGGGCCTTAATTAGGGCATCCAGTGATTGGAAGAAGGAATGCAGCGTTGATAGCAAGGATGTACGGCCGGATTTCATCCGACTTGGAATTTCCAGTGGTCCATCTGATCTCCGGTTTGATAGGTTGCAGCCTTCAGAGGAGGAGATCAACTGCAGGCACCGAAGGGGATTTGGGAGATTCATTGCTCGAGAGGCCATTCTTGAGGAGGAGTATTGGGTAAGATTGGGAACCTCCGAAAGCTTTTGGCACTTTGCACTGGGCGGGTTTGGCACTTTGCACCATAAATTTTTAAAATTGGCACTTTACATCTCTTAATTACCGAGCAGCACCAAAAATGCACATTCAAGAGTATTTAGGTACGGACAACACTAATAATTCGGGCTATGGTGCACCGACACGCGACATGCAAACACGCGACACGCGATGCGTGGCTCGTCAATTTTCAAAAAATACTATATCCGACATGCTAGATGCATATATTAAATATTTATTTTTATAATTATGAAAATCGTAAAACATTAAAAAAAATGAACAATTAACAAATATTCAATAATTCACGGCATGTTTAAATATTACTAATCAAATATTTAAATGTAAACTTAACAAAAAGTCAAAAAACTGATATAACATTAACACGTTATCATTATATATCATCAGTAAAAATAATGGATTCTCAAATAAAATTTTTTTTCTCACTTTCAATCTTATTTTTCTAGAAAAAATATCCGTCACATTAGTAGATCCACTTTCACTACTTGAAAATGCAAGAATGGGGCAAAGACATTTTTTTTAGGAGCACGACTAGCAATTCTAGCATTCATCTCTCTCTTCTCTAGTTTTTATTTCTCAAATAGATCACTACTTGAGATTTTACACACTATCCAATTCATTTTACACCAATCATTAACGAATGCGCTCTCATTTTTGTATATGAACTTAAAAATATTTTCACAAAAAAATTGCATTTTCAAGACAAATTGTCTCTCTCCTCACCCTGAGTAGCTAGCTTAGGGACACGCGTGTCCGATTGAGCGGGACACGCGAGTCCCGCGTGAGCCGGCATGCCACACTTCCGACACGCATGTTGGAGAGTGTCAGAGAGTCTGACACCGACACGCTGGACATTTTGAAGCGTCGGTGCTTCATAGATCCGGGGTACAAAGTGTCAAAATGAGTATTTTTTGGTGTTGCTCGATCCTAAATACCCTGAAATTTCGGCTGGGGTGCAAAAGTACTAAAAATTGTAATTGAGAGGTGCAAAGTGCTAATTTTAAATATTCTGAGTGAAAAAGGGCCAAAACCCCATATTTTTTGGGTGCAAAGTGTCAAAAGCCAGAATAAGAACATTCCCTACCTTTTTTCCCCAGTTATTTGAAAGTCTGGATTTTTAGAGGCAGGTTTCTTTTTTAATCATCTTGACGAGATTATGCTGAGGAATTCTGTTTATTATAGACTGCCGCTTGGTTGAGAGCAGAGAGTCATTGGAAGATCAACCGGGGACGGTAATCATTTTTATGTGTGTATTATCTATGCTTTGAATCACTTCAGACAGTTTCAGATAGATTTTAAGTTTTTTATTTTGTTGCAGGCATCTTCAGTTACACAAGAGGAAATGTTGCTGAACATGTGAGATTTTTTTTAGCATTATTTTGTTTTTTTGGTAGACGTTGATATATATTGTGATATCTGCAAACAAATCTCAATTAATTTTTTCATTGTGGATTTAGTTCCATTTGAGAACTTGTATGATTTTTTGTACTTATAGTATCATAGACTCCCTCCATTCACAGCCAATTGATTTTATGTTGGATGCATGGTTTTAGCATGGATTTAGAGTAGGCTTGGCTCGAGGACCAACTCACAGCCTGACGATACATGTCGGCACTTATTTTATGTATTTATCTTTCAATGACATTTGTGAATTTCTTATGAACGAGTCTTTTTTAGTGGGCTCAATTAGTGATGAGAAATAGAAAAAACTTCATAGTTAAGCGTGCTTGGACGAGAGTAGCAGCGGGATGGGGACCTCCGGGAAGTCTCTACCCTGCCCACTTAACTTGAGTTTCCCTATCAAAAGGAGGTTGCGGTTCGAGACCAACCTCAACAAACCCGCCATTGAAATTAGCGGTTGCGGCCAATTCGGATCTGTGGAGATGGGGTGGGGTCACTGGTCTGCAGACCTGTAGCACGCCACAGTAAACCGGGCATTACAACGATTGTATTTCGTTTTTGTATTTTGAATGCAACTGTCTTTCAATGTTTATATTACTCACCTAATTAAAAGGAGAAGCCTATATATTATGTCTCAAAAACCTTATACATGTTGAAGATTATGTTATAGGTTTGGAACCACAATGAGAAACTGGTATATCCTGCGCAGATATGTTATTCACACATATGTTATAGGTTTAGATCATGAGCCCTACTAATTGGTTTTAGTTTGGATGTATTGATTATAGACACACAATGTGAACTTAAGAATTTGAACATAATACAAATTGGACTAGAAGGTTATATGCATTGGTTTATGTAGTGATGAAAAAAAGGAACCTTGTATATATGTTCACTTGTATCAAATACAAAGAATGAGTACATTTATAGGATGAAAAAAGAGAGAAGATCATATACATGGCGTGGACTAAAGAGGAGAGAAATAACAATAAAAAAATACATAATGGGCCTTTGTCAAATGGGAACTTCTCTAACACTCCCTCGCAAGCTGGAGCGTACAAGTCATATGCACCCAGCTTGAACAAACACTGTAAAATAAGGTACTTGATAGAGCCTTTGTGAGAATGTCAGCAACTTGATCAGTGCCCGAAACATGCTTTAATTCAAGTTTCTTCATTTGAAATTTCTACCGAATAAAATGACAGTATACTCTTCGATATGTTTTGTGCGCTCGTGAATACCAGATTCTTTGCAATGTGTATGGCCGTTTGACTATCACAAAATAGAACATCAGATAAGGAAGTTTTACCCATAGGTCAGCAAGGAGGCTTTCGAGACATGTGAGTTTGAGACAAACCGATGCCATCGATCGGTACTCAGCTTCCGCGGAGGATCGAGCAACCACAGCTTGTTTCTTACTTTTCATGTAATGAGATGACCGCAAAATATGTAAAAAATCCATTGGTGGACCGCCGATCGTCCAAGGAGACAGCATAATCGGCATCTGAATATGCAACTACTGGAGTAGAGTTGGGGTTTTGTAAACCAGCCCTTGACCCGGAGCTGCCTTAAGGTATCAGAGAATCCGTTCAACCGCCTGTAGATGAGAAACTCGGGGAGCATGCATGAACCGACTGACAATCCCAACAACGAACGATATGTCAGGCCTCGTGACCGTTAGGTAGATCAATTTCCCACAAGGCGTTGATAGTATTCCGGGTTCTGGAGAAGCAGATCATCATCAGAGGCATGAGCACAAAGCTGTGATTTGCCTCCGTCGGAGTAGTAGCTGGCTTGCAACTAGACTAGCCAGCGTCTTTGAGGAGATCAAGACAATACTTTCGTTGGAGAGGACAAGCTCATTCGGACATCGTGCGACCTCAAGACCGAGGAAGTAGCGAAGATGCCCCAGGTCTTTGGTCTGAAACACAGTGCTAAGATGTTGTTTGACCGCGTGAATCCCCTTTGAATCATCCCCAGTGAGCAAGATATCATCAACATAAACCAGAAGAGCGTTCCTGTTGCCCGGTGTCAAGTGAATAGGGAGTAGTCTGTGAAACTTCGAGTGAAGCTCATGTCCCGAACAACCTTGCTGAACTTGTCAAACCATGCCCGAGGAGATTGTTTGAGATCATAGATGAATTTCTTCAGAAGACACACACGAGACTCCCCTGTAGTCTCAAATCCGGGCGGTTGGCGCATGTAGACGGTTTCCTGAAGATCACCATTCAAGAACGCATTCTTGATATCCAGCTGATGAAGGGGTCAGTGGCGATGCACAGCCGCAGAGAGCAGGACACGAACGGTGTTGAGCTTGGCCACCGGAGAGAAAGTTTCCTCATAATCAAGACCCTGCTGTTGAGTGAAGCCACGGGCCACCAGACGGGCCTTCAGACGGTCAACAATGCCATTAGAAGCATGTTTGATGATGAAAACTCATTTACACTTAACAGGTTGCTGACCGGGAGATAAAGGGACAAGAACCCAGGTCTGGTTTGCCCAAAGGGCCGTCATTCCTCGTTCATGGCAGCCCGACAACCCGGATGTTGAAGCGCCTCCTGCAACAGAGTTGAGACAGAATAGAGGATAACGATGTGTCAAAGTGAAGAAGTGGCGGTGAAAGGCGATGAAGAGAGACATAATTCGCCATAGGATGAGCGGTGGAGGCAGGAGCTGAAGCAGCAGCCGCGGAGCGTCAGAGGTCGAAGCTGACTGCAGGGGGCAACAAGACGAGGAGAGCGACGAGAATAGACCCGGATGACAGGTGCTGGGGAAGGACCGGAGGCTGGGCAGGAGGTGGGGAAGGTGGAGACCGGGGAACAGAGATGACAGGACGCACAACGGGCTCCGGAAGAGGAGCGTGATCCAGAGCAGAGAAGAAGAGAGATCTTACCGGAAAGTGACATCCGCAGAAATGGTCACCTTGCGGGTAGTGGTGTGAATAACACACATAGCTCTTTGAGTGGCGCGAGTAGCCCTCAAAGATATATTTGACCGCACAGAGATCCAACTTGTCGATAGATGGGCCGAGATGGTGAACGTAGCATGTACACCAAAAAATACGAGGAGTAAGAGGAAGACCGGAGTGGAGGGAAATAGGAGGCTGAATGGAGTAGCATTCTGAAGGACGGAGGACGGGAGACGGTTGATAAGAAAACAGACCTTGAAGAGCGCAAAGTTTCAGTATAGTTTGGGAACCCGCATTTGAAGCATAAGAGAGCGAGCCATATCAAGGAGATGACGATTCTTGCGTTCGGCGACACCATTCTGCTGTGGGGTATATGCACAAGATGTTTGGTGAATAACCCCAAACTCGGAGCAGAGGGTCGCGAAGTCATGGACAGTTTACTCACGCGCATTGTCAGTGCGAATAGTTGAATGGGCACAGAGAATTGAGTGCAAGTCTCAAAAATGAAGGCCCGAAAGACGCGGGGAAGCTCAGAACGATCACGAAGGAGATACAATCATGTCACGAGAATAATCATCGATGAATGTAAGAAAATAACGGTAGCTAAAAATACTAGTAATCTTGCACGGACCTCATATATCGGAGTGTACCAAAACAAAAGGAGCAGAGTTCCGAGTACAATGAGAAGTAAAAGATGAACGTGGCTGCTTGCCAAAAATACAGGTTTCACACTGAAAAGCATGAAAAGATACATCCGGGAGAGCCTTCTGGAGGACGGGAAGAGGAGCATGACTAAGACGCCGATGCCAATACGAAGAGGAGACAGATGCGAGGAGAGTAAGAGAGTCATCAAGAAGGTAGAGTCTGTTCTGCAGTCGCCCCCCACCAATGATAGTCCGCGTCTGCTAATCCTGTATCAAAGAAGAAGAAGAAGTAAAAGTCACGGAGCAATTTAAGTAAGTAGTAAGGCGACCAACCAAAAGTGAATTGAAAGAAGAGCCCAGAACATGAAAAGCCGAGCGCAAGAGAAGGGAGGAAGCGAGTGGAATTCAACATAGCCAGAGAAGGGACAACGACCCCATTGGCCACAGTGATGTACTTCAGGTGAGGAGAAGACAAGTACTGAGGCGGGCGAACATAGGTGATGTGATGAGTGACATCGGAATCGATGATCCATCGCGGGCCAGTGGAGAGGCAGACGATACCTTCATTGGAGATGGAGGCAGCGGAGGCAACCGAGGCCGGCGGGCGGATGAGCAGGCGAACTTCGTCGAGGTCAGTACGAGTGGGAGAGGAGTCGGTGACAGCAACAAAGGCCTGCGGACGAGGAGGACGACCATGCTTGCGATAGCACGTGGCTTCAAGATGCCCCGTCTTTGCCGCAGAAAGAACACTTAGGCCGCGGCCGGGCCACCACGACCACGTCCCCGAGAATCAGAATGGCCCCCACGGGTGAAGAAGGGAGAGGCAGGCAGTAAAGGTGCAGGGGCCTGCTGGACAAGGGCTGGAAAAGGAGGTCCAGAAAAATCCGAAGGCGGGGAGACCTTGAGAAGCATCGAGCACACATCCGAGAAGGACGGGTAACTGTAGAGGAGAGGATCTGAGCCCGCACACTGTGAAGGTGATGCGGGACCCGAGCCATCATCATGGCGATACCAACAGCTTCCTTCTAGGCACGTTGGGCAGCAAGGTCCACAGCAGGAGGCTGATGTTGGATCCAAGCTTCGACCAGAGACCGAGCCTGAGCAACAAAGGAGGTCAGATCGGTTGCCCCACCACTATCCAGGTCTGAAGTGCAGTGATAATGTCATACAAATGGTGAAGACTATCTTTGCTGAAGTATAGGGTATGGAGCTCGTCCCACATGCCCTTGGCTGTCTCGTGGTACATGGCCAGGCGATAAGACTCGTCATCAAGAGAGTTAAGGATCCATGTCTGCACACGACCATCGTTGCGTAACCAGTCATCAGTAGGAGTACCGGTAACGACCTGGGTCAAGTGATGAAGAAGAAACCCCTTCGATTGTAGGACCCGACGAACAGAGTGCGCCCATTTCACAAAATTCTTCTTACCGGTCAGAGAGATAGTAGTAATCCGGAGCTCATCACGTACTTCCGGAAGAGATGCCGGACGGTCTGCAGGAGAAACAGCTGTGCCGTAGAGTCAGCAGACGAGGCCATGAAGACGAACTGTGGCGAGGAGAAAAGACCGGCAAGAGAGGAGGCCACACGGGTAGGTAAGTCGTCCGACTAGAAGGGAGACCGCCCGGTCACAGTGTGAAGACACTAGCGGCAAGAAGGAGGCGCGACCAAAGGCGGAGCCCGGAAAACCATGCACTGCAGGGAGGGAAGGAGGATATCGCGACCTAAATGCGGACAGGCAATCAGTCCGCACGGTCTGGCTGAGCGCAACAGCGCGTCAGAGCAAAAGAGGCTGCAAGAGGAAGGGAAGCGGACAGAGAGAAGAAGACCGCGACCTAAATACGGACAGGTGAACAGGTCGCACGGTCTGGCTGAGCACAGCAGCGGTCAGAGCAAAAGAGGCCGCAAGAGGAAGAGGTCGCGAGTAGGACTCACGCGACAAGAAGGCAGCGGGATGGAAAAGCAGATCGCTGCGGGCTAAAACAGGCCGCGGCGAGTAAGAAGTCGCGAGTAGAACTCCAGCGACAAGAAGGCCGCAGATAGCAGAGGCGACGGTCAAGAAGAGCCCGCGAGTAAGAGAAGAGGCAGAGCGCGGCGGGCTGAAACAGACCGCGACGAGTAAGAGGTCGCGAGTAGATCTCCCGCGACAAGGCAGCAGATAGCAGAGCACGGCAGACAAGAAGAGCCCGCAGAGGATAATAGGAGATCGCAGCGGGCTGAGCGAGAACAGGGCCGAGGCGGACTGGAGCATGCTGCAGGAGGGAAAACACAACGACCGAGAACAGTCCGCGAGCGGGAAAAGAGTGCGAACTGGAAGAAAGCCCGCAGGGAGAAGAGCAGGAGGTCGCAGCGGACTGCAGAGAGGCAGCGGACAGAATGAGAACTGTAGGGAGAAGTGGGCCCCGCGGTACAAGGAGAGAAGTGGCTATAAGAAGCCTGGGGTGTTGAGGGTGGAACCACGGTGAAGAAGAGAAGCGGATGCAGAAGAGCAGGTATCTGAACCAACGGAGGTCGCAGCAGGCCGCAGGCCGCAACGGGTAGACGATCAGACCGCTGAACGGACGGAGGTCGCAGCAGGCCGCAGGCCGCAGCGGGTAGACGATCGGGCCGCTGAACCGACGGAGGTCGCAGCAGGCCGCAGGTCGCAGACCGCAGAGGATCGAAAAGGGCGGACAGAGATCAGGAGTCCGCAACCTGGCTCTGATACCATGTAAAGATGAAAAAAGGAACCTTGTATATATGTTCAATTGTATCAAATACAAAGAATGAGTACATATTTATAGGATGGAGAGAGAAAGAAGAAGGTCCTATACATGGTGTGGGACTAAAGAGGAGAGAAATAACAATAAAAAAATACATAATTGGCCTTTGTAAAATGGGCTTCTCTAACAGTTTATTAATATGGATCGACACAAAAGATTGGGGATGATCTTATATTTTCTGGAGTTAAATTTTGGTGGTTAAATGGAGAAGTGAATCGAAAGAATTATGCAACAAGAGAGTATTATGATAACTTAATGGTAAAGCTTATAAAACTGCAATTAGTACTTTGTTTAACGAATTCAATCATTAATTTTAAAAAAGTTACAATTGCTAGCGGAGCATGAAAAAAATGAAATTGTCAAGATGAATAAACATGGATTGAAGAATCATTATATTAGAAGAACTCAAAAGTAACATCTATAGGAGATAAGGTAACAGAGAATATATTTAATTGATTTGAACAAAAACATAAAGAAGGATAACCATACCCATAGGCCGGGTGGATAGAAATATTATTGAAGAACTCTAAAGGAAAGAAGTAGAGTTTAGGTCTCATCTGCGGTGCTCTTGTAACGGTTTGGTACTTTTGTCTCCTCTATTTGTAGTTTTTAATTAATTATCGTGCGTTGAATTTTTCTCCGGATTATTGTGTGTTCTTTTTTACCCTTGTGGTTATTGTGACTATCCTGTGGATTGTGTGAAATCCCAACAAGTGGTATCAAAACTAAGTTCGGTAGGCGATCATGATTGAACGTTCTAGGAAGGGTTTTACTGCAGTAGTAAACGACTTGGTACTCTTCCCACTCTTTCATATCCAACATTTAAATAAACCAAGTCTTCTAGTTTGCTGAGTAAAGTCATGGCAAGAAAGAACGTAGTTCTAGAGAGATTTTTAGTGGAGAAATTTGACGATGGCAGGAATTTTAGCCTATGATAGATTCGAGTAAAAGATATGATGGTTAAGTAGAGTTTCATTCGAGTCTTGCGGGTGCGCGACAAATTACCCGCGACAATAAAAGATGAGGACTGAAAAGATTTTGATGAAAGAGCCACAAACACAATCAGGATGTGCGTTGCTGACTAGGTGTTCTTCAAAATTGGGACTGAAGAGACGACAGTCGGGCTTTGGGAGAAGTTGGAGCGACTGTACTTGGTGAAATCTGTGACGACAAGATTATTGCTGAAGCAGCGCCTGTTTCGCCTCTATGCGGCGTATGCGCTGAAGATGCAGCAAGGTGACAACCTGCAGGAACACTTCAATATGTTCAACAGTCTTGTGAGCCAGTTGCATGTGGTTGGCTCGAAAGTAGAGGAAGATGACAAAGTCCTCGTGCTTCTTACCTCACTCCCAGCATCATACAAGCACATGGTGACTACGCTTCTGTATGAGATGAATACAGTGAGGCTGGAAGAAGTGACGTCAGCGTTATCTAGACAGATGCTGAAGGACCTCACTCCTAGGGGTGACCAGATCTTGGTAGCGCATGGACGAGGAGAGGAGTTTCGATAAAGGATCGAGCGGTGCACGGACTTAGTCGACTTTAAAGAAGGCAGTGACTCACTGACTTGTTTCCACAGCAGACAAGTTTGTCACATTAGGAGACATTGTCCGCAACGTGCTGAGAATTCTGGTACTTCAAGTGACGTACAAGATGCGAGCATGGTGACATTGGACTTGGTAGGAGATGACGATTTTTATTGCGTTATTGAGAGTCAGGATGACCCTGATAGCTGGATGATTGATTCTGATACATCGCAACACGCTTGCTCTGATGCGTGGATGTTCAGTTCCTTAGAGGTGGAGGTCGGGTCAGTCATACTGGGTGACGACTCGAGATGCGAGGTCACGAGGATAGGGATGGTGGACTTGCAGATGCAGGATGGAGCGATACGTAGGCTTCACAGGATGCATCTGGTGCCCAAGCTGCACAAAAATCTGATGTCGTTGGGTAGATTGGATTCGGAAGGTTGTAGCTGGGCGGCTAGGCATAGAGTTCTAACAGTGATACGAGGGCGCGCCGTACTCATGCGAGCTGTACAGCGCGATACACTATACCGGTTGATGGGGACCGCAATGCGAGGTGATGAGCCAATGGTTTCTTGTGGCAATATGATTGATAGTTGGGGTGGTGCATCTGATCGCCTTCCTGGGACTCGGGTTCGACGAGTCAGTTTTCACGATCCGGTAGTGTCAACTTTTCCGGGTTAAGCCAGTGCAGGATGGAGTCGACTGGAGCAGGTCGACTGATATCACTGTCAGTGAGGTGGTGTGTTGTGCAGATGCTTAGTGCAGTTTGGTGCTTCGTGCAGATGCTCAGTACAGTTTGGTGCTTTGTGCAGATGGTGCTTCGTGTAAATGCTCGGTGCAGTTTGATATTTGATGCAAAATATGATGTTTTTGAAATTAAAACCAAGGTAGTGATTGTTGAGTTGATTTGATCTTTCAAACTCATGCATATCATGCCTCCACCTACCGACCGCCGATGTTGACTCTCCAAGCTGCCCATGTGCTTCACATGCTAGGAAACTTCTAGGAAAGTAGTCAAGACAAATGAAATAACTATATAAAGGGTTGGGTTATAGCTTGGACTGACACACCACTGATTCTCATCTTGGAGAAAGAGGCCTTTGAAGGTGGATTCACGGAGAAGAAGAAGGCGAGGCTGCGACAGGATGCAGTGAGTGCGGCAAGGCTGTAGTGGGTCAAGCAACGTAGTGAGTAGCAGGCTTACATGCGAACTGGGCAATATTCTGCGTTGACTTCTCCGGTGGCGGTGGCCGTGGTTGGTGTCTGAAGACGTCTGAAGACACCGAAGGTTTACCAGAGCTAACCTTGTGCGTCCTTCTAAGGATTGTAGTCCAATATCATGGTCCACCCGCGAATTAAGCTAATCCGTCTTCTGCGGTGCACTTGTAACAAATTGGTACTTTCATCTCCTCTATTTGTAGTTTTATATTAATTATCGTGCGTTGAATTTTTCTCTGGACTATTGTTTGTTCTTTGTACCCTTACGGTTATTGTGACTATCATGAGCATCGTGTAAAATCCCAACAATATCATGTCAATGCATACATGCTTCTTAAACGGCTAAACCACCTTGGCTTGCAGGCCGGAACAATAAGAAAAGCAAGTACCAAACAGAGGAAATAGAGAACACTTCATGAGACTATTTTGTTTCAGCTTTTGTAGTATGCTAGCGTGCACCTGCATCCGATCCACGCCCTACAACCAAACACCATGATAGAGCAAACAAGGGTCAATTATGAGTTGACCACATCAACCCCACTTATCTCGGCCGTCCTAGCGGCCCTTGGAGAACCACATCACCCTGCAAGTTATCACTTCGCATGCAAATGATAAAACACATAAACAAGCATATCACAAGTTACAGTCTACGTGTCACAAGCATCAACCATATTCTCTATGTTGAGCATCAAAAGAAAGGGGTCTACCATGCAATTATCAATTATGCATGTTGTTCAATTCTATCACCCACGGCTCCACTGTGCCACCCTATTATTTACGAGTATGAATCTAACTTACCATCAAACACAATCACACAATACACAAGACCTTCACTTGGTGAATCAACATCATAGTAGCTAACTGGCACGATGGCAATATATTTTGATATCAACCCTGTAAGTGTATATTCGGACGAATAACGGGCTTGGGGCTTTGCGCAGATTAACCCTAGGTTTAGCATATATATATATACTAGCTGGGGGCAACGGAGAGAAAGTTTCACTTAGACTTTCCTCCGGATGTTTCGAGCGCCTCTCACATTCTCGAAACAGCCCCCTGGCGCTCGTTCGCGATTTTAGGGTCCGTCTTCGTTCCCGATCATCGCGGTTGCGCTCGCCGTCGCATCGCGCTCGCTTGTTCGCGGGATAAAAGCTTGTCGGCGTCGATCGAGTCTTCCCCGACGTCGATTCGCGTCTTCCTCGACCGCCACCGCATCCGCCTGGTCTCGGATAAGGAGGACGCCGCCTGCTCTCTCTTGGTTTTGCTGCCCTCAAAGGAGGCCGCCGCCTGTTTTTTTTTTTCGCGATCTGCCGGTCCCGGTGCCAGATCGCCGCCTGCAAGGGCTCGTCGTTAATTCTTCCAGTCGCGATACTAGGGCTTTCGTTCGACGATCGCCGTTCGTCGATCGCATTTCCTGTTTCGACGATCGCTTCGCAGTTCGTCGGTCGACGATTCCCGGTCGACGATCGCCGGTCGACGATTCCCGGTCGACGATTCTCGGTCGACGATTCCGGTCGACGATTCCCGGTCGACGATTCCCGGTCGATGATCGCCCGGTCGACGATTCCCGGCGACGATTGCCCATTCCCGTTCGACGATCGCCGGAGTTCGACGATCGATTTTTTTCCCAGTCGTCGATCTCCTCTTCCAGTCGACGATCGCCAAGCAGTTTCTGTGCCTGCTCTCTTAGGGCTTCTCCTGACATTGGAGCCGTCGCCTCTTACCTGTTGCCTTGACTCTTCGGCAAGGTTGCCGATCAGAGGAGATCCTCTCTACTCTCTGCCCTTTTTTTCCCGTCAAGATGAGGAACTCCAACTTCTCCTCTCCAGTGCCCATGAACAAATTGGAGAAGTTCACGGCCACAGAGTTCAACGATTTCAAGTTGAACACCCAGTTCGGGATGAAATACCTAAACGTATTCTACACCATCAAGTCTACTCGTGCTGACGTTGCTGGGACTGAAGATGAGACGCATTGGGTCGAAGATGAGGACTTCTGCAGGGATATTACCTGCTGAACTGCCTCTCCTCCAGCCTGGCCAAAACTACATCAAGATGCAGTCTGCTAAGGAGATCTGGAAGCACTGGAGGAGCACTTCAAGCAGGAGGAGGACCTCTCCCAAGGCTCATCTGGTGGACAAGTTCCACTCCTTCAGCTTTGACGAGGAGAAAGCCATTCTCCCTCAGGTATCCGAATTTGAAAATTTGGTTGATTTCCTGCATAGTGAGTCTATTAGTCTGCCAGATAGTTTTGTTGCGGGCACAATTGTGTATAAGTTGCCCTCCTCGTGGTACAATTTCAAAACGGAGATGTACCGCAAGAAGATGCAGGTGGTCTGAACGACCTCAAGCGTTTCATACGCATTGAGGATGAGAACAGGACGAAGCACGCCTTGGAAGCTGTTGGCAAGCAGAAGGCTGCTGCCAACATGATTTCAAGCTCTAACCGTGCTCCTCCCCCCTCACAAGACCAAACCGTCTCGTAGTAGCCCTCAGGTTGCAGGACCGAGTAGACCCTCTAAGAAATTTAAGGGTAAATTATTTTAACTGCAACAAGTAGGGACACTGTGCATCTGACTGCCAGTTAACGAGGAAGGAAAGAACTAAGGCACCACAAGAGGGTAACCAGGCCCATCTGGTTAGCCAAGCTGAGCTATCCGACTTTGTTGTCATGGTCGGACACGAGCAGGCCAGCACAGAGTGGTTCCTGGATTCTGGGGCAACGTGTCATGTTTGCAACAATGCTGATCTCTTGACAGGGCTGAAGAATGCAAAGGAATCAGTGACTGTAGCAGATGAGGAACAACTGACGTATTGAAGGTGGGGACACAACTCTGATGCTCTTCTCAGGTAAGTCTTTACTTTTAAAGAACGTAAAATTTATTCTTTCTTTATCTGTTAACTTAGTGTCTATTAGTTTATTGTGTGATGCTGGTATGTCAATTAACTTCTGTAGCGGTAGTGTGATTCTGTCAGTAACTCTCACTACTTTGGATGTGCTTAACGTCCAAAATAGGATGTACCGTCTGAGTCTAGCAAATGAGGTAGTGCAACAAGTTCAATTGAATTTAGTTAGCCTAGGACTCTACATAAGAGACTAGGACACGTAAACTACAGGAAAATGTTCAAGTCGCTAGAACTCACAAGATCACATTAGACACTAAGTCTCCTCTTGGGAAATGTGAAGTGTGTGCTCAGACTAAGATTACTAGGAAACCTTTTGGCACGGTTACTAGGAGCACAACACCTCTTGACCTTATACATTCCGATATTTGTGACTTTAAGAGTTTTGTCACTAGAGGTGGAAGAAAGTATATGATCACGTTCATAGATGACTGCAAAAGGTTTGTCATATTTCGTTGCTTAAAACTAAAGACGAAGCGTTTGAAAAATTTTGCCTTTTTAAAACCAGGGTAGAAAACCAATTAAGCATGAAAATAAAGAGATTTAGGAGTGATAGAGGAGGAGAATATATGTCCAGTGAGTTCAGATGCTTCTTTGCTTCACAGGGCATCATAGCAGAAACCACTGCTCCTTACTCCCCCCAATCTAACGGCATAGCCGAGAGCAGAATAGAAACGTTAACAGAAATGTTGAAACTCTATGCTGCTCACTGCAGGCATGCCTTCCGCCTTCCCTTATTGGGGAGAAGCAGTCTTGACTGCGAATCACATTCTGAATAAAGTCTGAATAAAGTCTCTCATGTTAAGTTAGAGGTTACACCTACGAGCTTTGGTTTAAGCGACCCCCGTCTTTAACTAGACTTAAGACCTGAGGCTGTATAGCCTATGTCAGGGTTCCTGACCCTAGACGTCTAAGGTTGGACCTAGGACCAATACATGTGTCTATTTAGGTTGTGCTGAAGATAGTGCTGCAGATAGGTTTCTTGATATTTCTAATAATATCATAATAGAATATAGGGATGCAGTGTTCTTCGAGGATAAATTCCTCAAAGATAAGACCCTAACGATCCCAGGTATGCAAGCAACACTATTACCGAGAAAGATCCTGAATCAGTACCGAGCACCTCCTATTCCGTTCCGGTAGATAACTCTGACATAGAGTCTAGGAGGACTTCAGTGAGAGAGAGAACCCCGAGAACCTTCGGTAGTGATTTGTCACTTACAACGTTGAGGATGATCCATCTACCTTTAAGGAAGCAATGAGATCAAGAGATTCTCTACTCTGGAAAGAAGCATTTGAGGATGAGATGAACTCTCTCTTCAGAACGACACTGGACGTTAGTTGATAAGCCAACAGGAGGCTAAAACTGTAGGGTGCAAGTGGGTTCTGAAAAGGAGTTAAATCCCGATGGTAGCGTCGCTAAGTATAAAGCACGCCTGGTGGCTAAAGGTTTCACACAAGTAAGCGGAGTAGACTATTTTGATGTATATTCACCCGTGTGTCACTTAGCAACCATTAAGGGTTCTTCTTGCTATTTCGGCCATTGAGAACTTTGTTGTTCATCAAATGGATATTAAGACTGTGTTCTTGAACGGAGATCTGACCGAAGAGATCTACATGAGTCAACCTGAAGGTTTCATTGTAGACGGTCACAAAAACAAGGTCTGTAAGCTATTAAAATTGCTATACGGATTAAAACAAACACCGAAATTATGGACATGAGAAGTTTGACTATACTGTAAAGAACATGAGATTCATGTCGAGTCTCTCGGACAAATGTCTTTACATACGTCATAGATCAGACACAGTCGCCATAATATGCTTGTACGTGGATGATATGCTGATTCTTGGTTCTGATCAATCCGTGGTGGATGACGTTAAGTCAGAACTAATGCAGACGTTTAACATTAAAGACATCGGTGTAGTTACACTATACTAGGTATGCAAGTGAGCTTTGGGAAACATGACATTTCCCTAAGTCAAAGCCACTACATCCAGTCCATGTTGGACACGTGGGGATACAGTGAACGTAAAGCGGCTGAGACACCATAGATTATTCTAACCGCTTAAAGCCCAATGATGGAGCTGCGGTTCGACAATTAGATTATTCTAAACTACTTGGTAGCCTCATGTACGCTATGGTCTGTACGGGACCTGACATAGCCTTTACGGTCGGCATGTTAAGTCGGTTCACTAGCAATCCTGGCCAAGACTATTAGGATGTCCTCGATAGGCTGATGCGATACTTAAAGCACACCCGACAGTATGCTTTATGTTATAGTGGTCATCCTCCAGTTCTGGAAGGATATTCTGATGCATCATGATGCTCAGAAATAAACGACAGCAAGTCCACTAGTGGATTCCTCTTCAAACTAGGAGGAGCAGCTGTAGCCTGGAAGTCCAAGAGACAGTCGTGCATTGCACTCTCATCTATGAAATCCGAATTCTATGCTATAGCTTCAGCTGGTGAAGAGCAGAGTGGATAAGAGATTTGGTGATGAACATTCCACTGTCGAGCCTGAAACTGAGTTCTGTTGCAGTTTACTGCGACAATCAGGCTACTAAAACGATTGTACGAACACTTTGTTTAATGACAAAAGAAGGCAACTTAGGATGAAATAGACCTGGTTGACCTCTCTCACAAGTCAAGAGATTATGACCTGGTTGATGTGAGATCGAAAGATAATGTTGCAGACGCCCTTACTAAAGGATTAAATAGAGCTCTCACAATCAAAACATCGGAGAAATGAGATTAAAGTTCATATAGAAATATGAAACTTTCCTCCAACGTTTATGTTTTGATACGTACGAGCCTATAGCTGTTCAACATTCAAGCATCTAAATAGTAACAGAACTGAAAACCCCAAATAATTTCTTGATGAAAACCCAAGATGGTTGGATGCTGGTTATTCCACACTTGATAACCTAACGTCCTCTCATTGTAAGTGATTCAAGAGTTATTCAACTGAGAATTGAAGTCGTTCTAAATGTTATCTAAACATTATTGTAACAGTTGATTCAAGAGTTATTCAACTGAGAATTGAAAGTCGTTGTAAATGTTAATCTAAACATTATTGATCACAGCACATTATTGCACATTTGATAATGTTGCACGTGATGTGTGCCACATGTGTTGGTGAGGCACATAGTGATCCGTAATGAGTAAGGTAACATGACTAGTTCTAGTTAGACTGGATGAGATGCTGACAGAGTTACTTCACCGTTGCTAGAAGTGCTAAGCTCATTTAGTAAGAGCTAGTTTACTTTAAATGTTACTGCATATGTTTATGAATTCATAGAGTCTGACTCATGAAATTCTTGCAGGCTACGATGGAGATTTTGGAGGAGCTGTAGACCTGGACATAGATGACGATGATCTACTAGATGAGTAGAATCATCAAATGTTCAATTCATGTCTTTGTTTTGTAATAATTATTCAGACTATGTTTTGGACAGCATCTGTGTGATGGTTTGCCGTTTAGGTAAAACTTTATTTTGTTTTATTAGTATGATCTGTCCTGAGTGTTTTTGCTTAGTTTGGATTATTATTTTGTCTACACTCCAGCACCCGAAACGTCACCGTTATTTGTCACGAATATAGGAGGAGATTGTAAGTGTATATTCGGACGAATAACGGGCTTGGGGCTTTGCGCAGATTAACCCTAGGTTTAGCATATATATTATACCTAGCTGGGGGCAACGGAGAGAAAGTTCCACTTAGACTTTCCTCCGGATGTTTCGAGCGCCTCTCACAAACCAACAACCAATACCCTCTTTATCATTAATTAAATTATGGATGATAACGTTATGTGTAAAGAAACAAATCCTCTCAGGATGATATTACACTTTAAAATGACATCATTACACTTGTAATAAACTCATTTTAGTGGCAACGTATGAAGACCACGACCATCTCGGCGGCATTGTAGAACCAAGGTCGTGACCTTTCCAACAACCTAAACATTGGCTTGCAAAATCTTGCTGTGTTGCTTCTAAATGCTTGAAATCTCACGTGTCGAGCATGCCCTAATTCCAATATCGCTAACTCTCATGAAAAATGGGCATTACAACGGCTCTATGGCCGCATTCACACCTCTATCGGAATTTTTACATGCAATGTCAAACAACATCACCAAGCAGGCCCTAATCTTGTCTAAGGCTCAGGACCACAACTCCTCCATGGCTGGGACACGGTCATGTACACGGCTGTGTAGAGCAACAAGCTCTCCAAATGGCTTCCAAAACCTCCCCAAGCAGCCCCTAATCTTCATGGGACTTCCCTAAACTTCTAGGTCCCTTGCGGTCTCAATCAACATGAAATTTGGGGGTGTTACAACTCCCTCCCCCCTTAAAATAAATTTCATTCCGGAAATTACAAATTTCACTTAAATAAACATCATACCTGAAATGAAGAGCTCCAGATGCTCCTCTCGGATACAACTTGGATGAGAAATATCACAACAGTGGAATTTCGAACTAAACAGATGCAACAGTGGTAGACTCGTTTTACTTGCTCGTCACACATGAATCGTTCTGAACAACAATAGAAGGATGCAAAGGTGGAAGGTGTTTAGGTTAATCTACCTATCAGGTAGAGACTAGGGCTTCGTTTGGCGTGGTGGTGACAGTTGTGAATTCGGTGGTCATGAACCGTCATTACGACCGACCTCACCTAAATAAATTCATGCTTTTTTTGCTTAAAATTAGTTTATTTTTTTGGTAGCGGTCATAACCTTTGTCTTGTCGAACATACATTCTATTATAATGGAGTTTTTGACCAAACCCATTGGAGCAAATAAGACGCGTCAAACGAAGCCTAGCTTGAGTCGTGGTTTGATTCCTCAGCTTGTCACTCGCCGAGAAGCACTTCCCCGTGAGCAAAGCGAACCTAGTGTGTGGCTGTGGAAGAGATGAGATGCCTTTGATGGTGTAGATAGTCAGAGAAGATGGAGAACTGGTGTAGAACCCCCAAAGGAAGGGCCCATGGGAGTTCTACACCCCCCAAAGGAAGGGACGATGGGAGTTCCAAGTTTACTTGACACGTTTTCCTATGCAATTTTCTATAGAGAATTCAAAACCAGGGTGAATTAAATATACGTTTTTCTGGATAAGCTATAACTATGAAAATATAAAGTGCAAAAAATAAAAGAAATTTCAATGAATAAATTTTTGCAACCTCAATAGGAATTGTCTCTTTACAATCTACTAAGCTTGTGTAAAGCCAGTGTAGAAACCTCACATTATTTGAGACGAGTTGGCATATGGTACGAACCGAGCGGTGGAGGAGGGGGTCGGCAGGTTACGGGAGAAAGGGAGAGAGAGAAAGGTGAAGAGGGGAGGGGAAAGATTAGGATTAGAGAAAGAAAGGAGGGAAAACATACATTCATCCAGCATAAAAATAATACACGATCTACATGTCCTCTTATAATGGCGAGTGGTGAATACAAAAGGAAATATTGAAAATAGGAAACTCAAAAAATACAAAAAACCCATCAACCCAACATAGCAACATATTTGATATTAATTATTCTCCACGGGCTCAGTGGTCCCCTGCGATATACACGCTCGGCGCGTGTAGACTTGTCATGCTGTCTCGTCGTCGTGTAGCTCTGTAACAGCATACCCCCTCAAAATATCCTCCTTTTTGTAGCTTTCAATATGCAGCAGTCATGATTCACTGAGATTTGTGTTTAGAATAACTGCATTCGTTTTATTCACCAATCGACCTGTCCCACTCCTACTTTCTAAACACGTCCTCTAACATGTTGAGATTCAATTGCAGGAGTTTAACGCAATAAAAAGGAGATGCAAGAGGAAGTATGCAGATGATTGCACCTGTATTATTACTGTATGATCCAACACACTTATATATTTTCAGGGAATCCTTTTAACACGAATATAGGCCAACAAAAATACGGTTCTGTTTGGAAAATCGTGGCGATAGGAAAAGCAATAATGGGAAACCAATAGTGAGATAGGCTTCGTTTGGCGCTGTGGCAGCGGTCATAAACGCGGCGGTCATGAACCGTCGTTCGTGAACGCCCGACCTCACCTAAAAAAATTCATGCATTTTATGCTCAAAACTAGTGTATTTGTCATAACCTTTGTCTTGCCAAACATACAATCTACGATAACGGCTTTTTTGACCAAACTCGCCGGAGCAAATAAACCGTGCCAAATGCACCTAAGGCTCCGTTTGGCACGGTGGCGGTGGTCATGAACGCGGCGGTTATAAACCGTCGTTCATGAACTCCCGACCTCACCTATGGAACTTCATCCCTTCTTTATATTCACTATTAGTTTTCTTTCCTTGGTGGTGGTCATAACCATCGTCTTGCCAAACATGCATTCTAAAAAAATGAAGTTTTTCTCCAAACTTACCGGAGCAAAAACGGCGCACCAAACGGTTCCTAAAGCCGTTAGAAAAACAGTAGCGAGAACAAGGAGAATGTTGACCATGACCTATGTGAAGAGAAATATGAAAAAACAGAAAGTTTGTTTTAGCTTTTCGGGAAGTGTGTGTGTGTGTGTGTGTGGGGGGGGGGGGGGGTGCGCTCCAAAATACCTTTTTGACACGAGCACTTTTCCCATCATTAGAAAACCAAACACCTATAAAGCAACGATGGTTGTGGGAATATAACTTTTCCCGCCGCCACCACAGGTCCCAAACAGAGCGTAATACTTTGGATTATTTTTCCTGAGTATCTGCACAACACCAGGCCAAAAAGGAAGAGAAGGGTGTCAAGCGCACAGTTTTAAGCAGTATTGTTGGAACGCTGGACATCAGCATAAGACAACTATTATGCGGACAAACTTTCCCCGGTGTATGCATTCCTCTTTCTCATTAGAATTTCTCTTCACCATCACCAGAGCATTCTCCCGCAGAAAATTCGAAAAAAAAAATCATTTGACAGGAGAGTTCGAAGGCTCCGGTCTCATGCGGCATATTCCGCTCGGATTTGCCTAGGTACGGATACATTTCGAACCTATGTGTTGCAAAGTACGCGCGGCGCCAAGGCATTGCGAGCAACATGCTTCTTTTAGCTGTGGATGCTGTGAGATCATCAGGTAATAATAACAATTCTGGAATTTCTTCATTCTCGCTATGTCTGCTGAACTTCTTATGCAGGCGTTAGTCAGATATTTATAAATGTCCAAAAGGATAATACAACAGCCCAGAAGTTATACGAGACGATAGGCTTTCAGGTACACACGTTCTCGCAATTTACGGTGAAGTTTGCTGTCGGCTGATCCGAGCTTATCTGCAGATATTTGAGAAGGCCGCAGCTACAACAGGGAAAGAGAATCTGTTTTTGTTGTGCTACAATTTATAGAACTTTTTTTTGGCCAGACAAAAACTTCTTCATGGTTAAAGGAAGAAGTCAGCAGGTTTGGCCAGAAATAATGGTAAGCTTGCCAGGTTAAATATTCAGCCAAGCACCATTTTGACCATTGCTCTACACATGTAAATTTATCGATCAAAGAAATTATTGTTCCTTTATTGTTAGATTATGAGACTGATTATGTATTTAGACTCAGTTTGGCATGCCGGAGGCGGCCATGTTATGAACCATCGTTCGTGAACGTCCGACCTCGCCTAAGGAATTTCATCCACTTTTATGTTTAAGGTTAGTTTTCTTTTCTTGGTGGCTGTCAGTACCACTGTTATGCCAAACATACATATTATGATGGTGGTGTTTTTTGTCCAAACTCACTCGAGCAAATAAGCTGTGCCAAACGGAGCCTAAATGAGCTTTCTTTCATTATTATTATTTTATTGTGAAGGGACATTTATAAAATGATGTTCTCCAGTCGCTCACAGATCCCGTATCTATCACCACTCTCATTCAACATCACTCAAGCCTTTATCTCACTATAGTGGGGTCGGCTGTAGGGTAACTAAGTTTTACGCTGATTGTTTCCCTAACACAACACTCACCATTTTTCATCCGGGCTTGGGACTAGCATAGACCGATTTTATCTATCCCTACTCATAAATTTTTATATTCCAATATATTTGTTAAATAAAAAAATTTGCGAGTAGGCTCGAAAGGTGGTGAACATAAACGGTTTAACTGTAGCTTGACTTGTAAAATAGCGTGACCTTGTTAGCCTCAAACTCTAGCTGAAAATTTTTCAAGGGAGCTTAACTTGCACGCCTACATTAGTGTAGTTATTCATCATAGGTTGTTGGAGACAGAGATTAGGTTTTATCTTTTGATAACTAGGATGGGAGTGTAATTGTCCAAGTAAAATAAGAATCTAATAAAATTAGAATATTTATATTAGCACCCCTTTATTGATATTGGCACCATAAAAAGTACCAAATAACACAACTTTTATGGATATTAGCATCCCATACAAAACACAACAATAGAAATTTTAATACTCTACTCATCTACCCCTCACCTCAACACTAACCATTGCACTCATGCTCCTAGCTCATTGCTCATCCCCATTGTTCCCGACGCTCGACGCCGACATCTCTCCCTGCCATCTCCATCTTAAGCGACTCATTTAGCGACTGTGTGAAAGCTGCAGCGATTCTTACGTGTGATAAGTTTGTTTCACCTCCAGTGAAGTGAAGTGAAGATGGTAAGCTTATGTTTTCTCCTTTAGACACTCCATTCCTTTCCCTTGCTAAGCAATCAATTGTGATTTCCTTTGGTCCAAAGGCTTTTATCAAAACTTGCAAGCTAGATTTCTGGCTGGTGTTACTATTCACCTGCCCAGGCAATTGCTGATATTGAAACAACAAAGATTGTTGATAATATTTTGGATATTTGTTGTTGTTTTTTTTACTTTTGCTCCAAATTGTACAACAAGATATATTATGGGTTTACTTTTGTTTTTATGGTATAGATGCTTTATTTTGTGATTTGAAATAAATGGAGAGACTTAAAAAATATTGGTGTGCTAATAATTTGCTGGTGTGAAAATATTTTTTGTGTGGTGCTTATATAATATGATAGTTAATAGTGAATTTTGGATTGCTAATAACATTACTTTAAAATTATGCCAAAAAGCAGTCTAATAAATTGGAGCATTGTTAGGGGCACGTATATTTTTGATATTAGCGCATCTAAAATCAAAATAATACTCATTTTAAGCCCAAGACCCGTCTTATGAGCACATCCGACCCCTCCATGAACTTCACACGTCTTCCCCTCCCATAAACCCTAAATAAACGGTCGTTCATGCTCTCCCGCCCGGAAGCCGCCTACCACTTATTCCGACGGACGACGACGCTGTTGCTCACCCGATAGGTATTTTCTGATGCCTCCCGTTAATTTCATGCCCCCCCTCGAATCCCAGGTTTTTGCTTGCCCGCCTGTAACCTTTCTGCCCGATGGTGATCGTCCTACAAGTCTTCCTAAACCCTGTCGGAGCTTGGCCGCCGGGATCCTTCACTTCCCAGAAATCTCTGAAAGTTCCTCCCCCGCCTGCAAACGTTGTTTGTTGTTGGCATTGTTTGTTGAATTTTTGTTGTTGAAATTTTTGATTGCTCGAAAAAATTTAAAGCTAGAAGTGTTTTTATGCAATTTACCCAAATTTAAATTTCAGGGATTTTTGTGTTTGCATGATGAGCTATGAACAAGAGAGTGAAATTTGATGAGTCAATTAATAATACAAATATAGATGTTGGGCACGAATTCATCACACACACCGTATTTCC
The DNA here is from genome assembly GCA_039583875.1 of Platanthera guangdongensis. Classification (NCBI taxonomy): domain Eukaryota; kingdom Viridiplantae; phylum Streptophyta; class Magnoliopsida; order Asparagales; family Orchidaceae; genus Platanthera; species Platanthera guangdongensis. Next base: position 160,894,778 of record CM077165.1, on the reverse strand, counting down.
AAGCAAGAAAAATTTATTTGCTTGGGCCCGAAATATTGCGAGAAGATTTGGGTTTGTGGTTACATTTCTAAGTGCTGATAAGATCACTGCACGTGTTAAACCTATGATAATACTAAGTTGTAATATAGACTGGTTTTTTTGTGAAAATTAGCGTGGTAGAAGTTTTGTTAAGAAAATTTTTAAGGAAAACAAGCTACAAGCGTTGTGGATGCCCCTTTTTGTTACTTGGTCAGAGAGATTTGAATTTGGATGGATGAAGGTTGCAAGTTAAATGTGGAACTCACATTCATACACTTACACATCTTGAGGTGTAAGCTTACGCTGGAAGGCGAGATGAAAATGAACAGAAAGTGACGAAGAAAAAGTACACATCTGGTGTCAAATACAAGTAATTATTATCAGTCCTATACACATCTGGCTCATTAAAAAAAAGTCAAAAGAAATTTAAGTGGGTGTGCTCATAAAAAGTTGGGTTGTAAATAAATTTAGTGGTGTGTCAATGTTATTGATGTGTTAGTATCCAAAATTGAAGTGTTCCTAACAATGCTCTAAATATATGCAAAATGAGTTGGGATGATATGAACCAATATGATTATCCCAAATTTTTGGGATTTCATTTTTCATATATTAAAAATATAATTATTTGAGATAGTTTTAGGGAGTTGTTAAGGGCACCGCAGTTTGACTGACTGGCGCACCGCATTTTTCTAATTTTTTGCGCCTTTTGGAAATACGCTTGTCTTGTACATGCATTATTAGGAAAAGTGTTCAACACAAAAGGTTGGTGCGTCTTTTTTGGCCCAGTGAGTGTATAAAAACAATTATGTCCGTCAACAAGAAAAGAAAACCTATTTTATGCATAAAAATGGATGAAGTTCTTTAGGTGAGGTTGGACGTTTACAAAAGAGCTTGGACGCCATGCCAAGTGGAACATTAATCATAGAAAACTTGTTTGGTACGTATATGCACCTATGGGAGGTGCAAGAGCCGATCCGGTCATAGGATCTTGATTTCAATGCCTGGATTTCGGCCGTATCTGCTGGATGCAAAACCGGATGTAGCGGCGAATCGGATACGGTCATATCTCAACCGTTGAAATTCAGCTAAGAAGCATATCCAACGGCCGGATCTACATGTATCGCACCTATTACCCAAAAAAATGCTTAATCGTAGCTATTCGCCATGGATGAAACCGTTATAAGAAATTCGTAGTCTACAGCAACAGATTACATTGTCAGCTTAATCTTCTGTAATCCCGCGAACACGAACAATTCCTTCCTCCAGTTAAATATTCAGTTCGCTTCTACAAATCATGGCGACAACGTGAACAAATATTGCGCGACACACTTAAGACATTTATTTGCCCTCAGCACATTGTCGACTCGCCGTGAATTTTGTCAAGAACGGCGATCACGCGCACAACGAAAGCCTGGTCAAACCCTGGCTGCACCACTACACAATAGAAACCATCGCCTCTTGTCATTTCTTTTCCTCATGATCATGACCACCATGCACCGTAAAACAAAATTATTTTCTCACTCAAAAAAAAATCAAACACTTAGAACATAATGGGATTAAAATTTAAATATGGCAACACATTTAATCCTTGAGCACATGATTTGTCAACACATCATCAATAAATAGCTTCATGACAACCATTATTCTCACCATCGAACTACTTCTAAAAATAAAAATAGATAAAAGAGACATCATTTGTTAAATATCAGCTAAGCTAGCGAACATCATTTGTTTGAATATAAAAGTGGATGAAGTTCTTTAGGTGGTCATTAACAAATGATAATTTAACTCTCATATTTATGACCGCCATCATCATGCCTAACAAAGCCAAATTTCCTTAGGTGAGGTCGAAAGTTCACAAACAATAGCTCATAAAGACCGCATTCACAACCGCCGCAGTTGTGCCTTAGGCTCCATTTGCGACGGTGGTGGTGGTCGTAAATGTACGGGTTAAACCGTTCTTCGTTAAGGATCACCTAACAGACATCATCCTTTTGAACATAAAAGTGAATGAAATTTCTTAGGTAGACGTTAACGAATGATAATTTAACCCTCATATTTATGACCACCACCAACGTGTTGAACGAAAATTAAGGATTTGTAATTAAAGTCTGATTCAAACGATCGTAATCGCTTGACCGGTGAAAATAAGTCCCCCAAACGCAGCGTGTTACATAAGGCCAGAATCAGAAGGATTATTACTCCAGCAGTCCAGCCCAGCACGAATGTAGGGCAAAATGGTCAATTAACAGAAAAATTTTTGCGGACGGGTCTCGTTCCTAAAAGTAAGAACGGGTGTAAATATCCTGATCGCGGGCCCACCATCATTTCAACATTTTCCCCATTTCAAACCCTTCTTCCCCCGGAAACGGAGCCGTTTCCCGACTTTTCCCCTTCGTCAGTCTTACCCTAGGACACTGTAACGCCTTCTTCATTCACCCTGGTACTCCTCACTCTGCGCACGCCTCCTCTAATCTCTGCCGACGCTATAATCTCAGGAGACAGCGACACCCTCAACCCTCAGTCCTTTGTGAGAACAGAACACGGAAGGAGAAGATAAAGAAGGTGCGAGGTTCTCTTGTTCAACTGTATTTCAAGTTCTATGTTTTTCAAATCTAACTGTATTTCAAGTTTTATCTATCTGAAATCAAACTGTATTGCAAGTTCGATATTTTTCAAATACAACTGTATTTCAAGTTCTATCTGTCTGAAATCCAACTGTATTTCAAGTTCTGTGTTGTTGAAATCCAACTGTATTTCAATATATATCTATCTGAAATATAGTTGTATTTCAAGTTCTTTGTATTTTTTGTCCAACTGTATTTAATTTTGTCTGTACACTGGATTTCTTTTGTTGTACTCAGATGCCGGGCAGCAAATATTTGAGTTGTCGTTGCGCAGTCTCGACTTTCGTTGCAAATGCTCGTCCCTTACTAGATGTGATTTCAGATGATTCGAAGGGTGTTCTACGGGAAGCCAATGTCTTGTCTTTATTCTCTATGCCAGCATTACCGCAAAACATTCCTCTATTGTATATCCTAGTGAAGATGTACAAAAGGGACAAGAGGTGTTTTTATTAGGAAATCATTACCTAAAGTTAACTGTTAATGAAGTAGCGATGATTCTTGGGCTACCGAACAGGGGTAGGGAATTCCTTTTTTTAGACTCCCTTTCATGGAGCTTTCTCACAAAGATTTGCTTAATGAAATGCACACTCTTGTAAATGAGGAATGGTCAGAGAATCTCGAGCAGAAACGAGTAAATTTACTCATTAGGTATTTGTTAATTGTCTTTTTATTCCCCCTTAACACCCTCAAGATCCCAAAATGTCTGGGTGTGTTGGATGATAGCGTGGGTGCATTGAGAGATTACAATTGGCCCAAGGCCATTCATGCTTTCTTGCATTTACAGCTAGACTGTCTAAGTCGGGCCAACGTTGTTCGAGAGGCTGACACATGTTTAGGCTACTTTGAAGGCTGCTCGATAGTATTATTGGTAAGAGATGCATTTATATCTGAAAAAATGATTTACTAATTATAAGTTTCCAACTAAAATGTGTTTTTGTAGGTGTGGTTCTTTGAACACACCAGTGTGCAGAGAGTAGTACATTTCCATGTTCGGCCTCGAATTTGTCGATGGTCGGACAAACTAAGTTACAGTGCGAAGTTCTGTTTGGACTTGAGTAGTGAGCTTATGAAACCAAATCATGTATATTTATTTAATTTGTTTTCCCAATTATACAAAGAGCTTGTCATGTATACTACATTTTGTTATATCTTGTAGCTTAGATTCAAGTTTAGTAGTGTAGAGGAGGTTGAGAAGCCGCTCCTAGGGTCGTCGGAGGAGGAGTCTGATTTTGAAGAAATGAAAAGCAAGAAAAAGGGAAGAGGAGTGAAGGCTGCCAGGAAGAAGATGACTGTCGATGATGACTCCAACTTTGAGGATATTGAGAAAGAGAAGGAGAAGATGAAGTTGGAGGAGGTTACTAGAAAGATTTTAGAAAAACTAAAAGATATTAATTAGGCAGGTGGATAAGGAGAAGAAGAAGAAGGAAAGGAAGAATGATAAGATAGGCAAAACAAGTGAAGATTAGAGAGGAATGGAAGCTCGCCTTCATGGTTTTATACGAGAGGAGGTTAGTAAGGCTGAAGGATCTTTGAAGACCTTCTGTGAAACTTGGTTCAAGAGGATGCAACCTGACATGCCCCAATCCCATCGACGTACACCATCACCCAAACCATCTACTCCCCATCAAAAAGTCTCCCGCACCACATTCTTTTTCACCCAACCAAACCTCAATCTCGCACTTATCAACCTGGAAAGCCCTGCAAAAGTAGACTGTTCGGAGCCAGTGCAAGGGCCACTGAAGACTTACAGGAAGAAGAAGGAAGTGCTCAACTCTCAATTTTACAAAGAGCTTGTCAAAGTGCCTAGCTATCCCGGCAGACCGCATATTGCACCTCGTATTCGAGATACCGTTGATTTTGTTCTTACTCGGTTTGACGAGAGGTAAATTTTGGTTGTCATGCACGTAGTCTCACACTAATAATTCATTTCCAGTCATGTATTGATATTAAGTATTGTTACAGCTCCAAAGTTATTTTTTCAAGCGGGAACCTTCAACTCACAAGAGGGGCAGCAGATGATCTGTTAGGAACTGATTGGATATCTGACACTCATCTGGATTCTTATGCAGTGTTCCTCGGGTCAAAGCAAAAGCGGTCATTGGGAGGAATGAATAGTTTCATATACATTTCACCAAATCACGCAGTATGTTTTTTTGCATGTGTCCACTTTTTAACGTGATTCATGTTGTTTATTATTGCAATTTTGAACTCATATCATTTCATTGTGCAGTATTATAAGACCAACAATGTCCCAAATTGTCAGACCTTGTTGAGTCACATAACACTGACCCGTGTACAGGCAGTTGATCTAATACTTATGTCATGTCACATGTCTGGCCATTGGACATTGCTTGTTTGTCGTCTCAAGGAACATTATTGGGAGTTCTATGATTCGCTTAGAAGTAGCCGTCATCGCGCCACTCTTCAAAATTTGGTACACTCGCACAACCGTATGAAGGCTAAGGTTTCATTCTTCCTGACAATTTACCTTTCATGCAGGTTAGGTGTTTATACGAGGATGCTAGTGATGTTTTGTAAGAAGCTATAATCCACTGGCCTATCAACGACGTCGATGATCTGCCACAGCAAGACAATGGAAACGATTGTGGTGTTTTCGTGATGAAGTTCATGGAGGCGGTGTTGTCAACCAAGACAGTTGCTTGGAAAGAATTAAAGAATTGGTGTGAGGAGATGCCTACATTTCGCGCTGAAATAACAGCAAACATATTCCGGGCTTTTTCAAATGTAATTGAATCTAACGACAATTGACAATGTTGTAATTATTTATAAGACTGATTATGATCTTGCACTAATCATATGAATGCTTCTCACGTATACTGACACATGTTCTATACACTTCCGCAAATACACATAATTAGAGTCTGATTATTTTGTGAAGGTTAATCATATGAATGCTGAGAATTAATCTTGTCTAAAATCAACAAGATCTTTGTGGGAAAATTTTTTTGGGAATCAATGAATGCTGAGAATTAATCCTGTCTAAAATTAACGACCATATGAGAACATATCATATCACATCATATGAATGCACTTAATCATGGTTTGAATACATCAGGGAGCTCAAAAAATTAAACGACAAATCCAAGTCAAATTCTTCTTGAGAATCAAAATCTCTATTATTGGCCGGTGGAGTTGACTGGTGCACATGAGTCGGAGAATTCAGGAAGTTGTACACCGGGATTGTTTCTGTCTTTACTTCAACTTTCTTTCCTACATTTCAAAACATAATTTTTATTAATTTTTATGACATAAAGTAAAAACATAGAATATTTTGTAAACATTGAAATAAATTAAAACATTACTTGACTTTTTGATGTTTTTCTCTCAATGTCCCTTAAGTCTTGCGTTCGAAATGCCTTTCGGGCGCTTCTTGGGAGGGTCCCTTAAACATGATTTTTTTTTGTCGTTATGATTCGCATCTTTAATTACTAAAGCTTCAACGCTCCTAGCCAAATCATTCATTGCAGTCATAACAAGTTCTTTTGCTGGTTGACAGCTCTCAATTTGGAGGGATAAATCATATGTAAACATCATTAAATGATTTCTGAAAATCACATTTGATTCCTTTTGGGCCATTGAAGGCGAGTAGGGAAGGTAAATACCTCTCTTAGCATTCAAACTGAATCTTTTGAGTAAATATTGAGCGAGAACCTGATTTATATTTCTATGTATGAATATTCGCAAAACATGCTTGCATTGAATACCTTTGGTTTCAAAGCCTCGACAAGAATATTTTGCTTCACCGGTACTCGTATTGAGGTTTACGAACCAATTTTTACCATCTTGATCTTAATCACACTGTGCGGTCTCATATAAAATACTATTATCATCGTACATCGTCTCATTGACTATGCTAACCGCAATAGCCTCCTCCATGGAGGATTTCTCAAAAATAGAAAACATCTTCCTTGTATAAACCTTTGAAATTTGCTTAAGTAAGTTGCTACATTTATATTTCAAACTAACACTCCCCTGTATGCACTTAAAATCTTCATCAAGCTCAGCTCTCCGCCATGTTGACACAAGTTTCTCAAAACCGATGAAACACTCTACAAGAGAGTTTGTTGCTTTCAAACAACCATGCAACCCGTTATTTGCTGATTCACTCCTTTGAGTCGACAAAATTCCGAGATCCAAAACATCCTTGTTGTAGGCAGTGGACCACTTTTGCTTAACTGAATATAAGTCCTACAACCATCTATTGTCATGTAAGCTTCCTTTCAACATCATCTCATTCCAATACTGTTCAAACTCAAACTCAGAGTCACACTTGCTCATGCATTGATAGAATAAATCTCGCACACCTTTGTCAAGGTTGAAACAATGGACTTTCGAAAGAGCTTTCTTTGAGATGTGCCATTGGCACAATCGATGCCGGCTGGTGGTGAAAACCCGCTCAATAGCCACCGCCATAGCCTGATCTTGGTCAGTGAAAATAGTGATGGGTTGTTTACCACCAACGAACTTAAGAAAAGTATCAAAAACTCAACAGAAGGAATCAATGGTTTCTTCTGCTATGAAAGTGCAACCGACGCAAATACTTTGCCAGTGATTGTTAACAACAATGAAAGGAGCGCATGCCAAGTTATATTTATTTAGTCTATAGGTAGTATCAAAAATAATAACATCCCCGTAAGAATCATAGTCAATCTTAGCACGCTCATCCATCCAAAAAAAATTGGTCAACAGATTTAGTTCATTTGTTTGAACTTCGTATGAGAACATACTATCCTCAAGTTGTCTTGCATGTAGCATCTTCAGCAAACTAATCGAGTCGCCAGATTCAATTAAGGTCTTTTTACTACGATGGACATAATTATAGGCATCAGCTTTGCTAAATCCGAGATTTTCAATACCTCCAACTTCTTCGGAAAGAAAATTATACGCATGCACTGTTTTAATACCAGCCTCTGTCATATTTTTTATAAGACCGCCCTGCAAATCTGATACCTTTCTATTTGACCTCAACAAATGCTTCTCTTTCTCCAATGCAAGAGGGTGATTATGCTCCTCCACAAACTTTGAAACAGTCCAATTCTGCCATTTTGTATCAGTTCTAAAATGACAACAAGCAAGACAACCTGTTCGAGTGTCTAATTTACGATACTTAATTGGTGACGGTTTTGTGTCCTTCTTTCCAGCCTTGGAGCAGGTATATTCCCGTACTTTTATAATTCGGGTGTGTGTCCAGTAAATAATGTGTTCCTTACGAACACTAAATCCGGTTTTGTGGGCGTACTCACAATACAAAGCATAAGTCTCTTCTTCTGACTGGATAACAGGAAAGTATGATATTTAATTGGAATCTGCAGCAAAATATGAAGTTCAATATTAAAATACAGTTGTACTTTAAAAATACAGTTGAAGTTCAATATTAAAATACAGTTGTACCTTAAAAATACAGTTGAAGTTCAATATTAGAATACAGCCGTACTTTAAAAATACAGTTGAACTTCAATATTAGAATACAGTCGTACTTTAAAAATACAATTGAAATTCAATATTAAAATACAGTTGTAATTCAGATGCAATGCTACCCTAAGAAACACTACATACAGTACAGACCATACAAAAAAGAATCACATTTTAAGTTTAACATTAAAATACAGTTGTAGAGATGTACAACTCACAAAAAATGACATGTACTCGCAGAAAAATTAGGCAACCTAACAGTTCATGAAACAAGCTTGAGGAAGTACTTGAACATTCAACATTCATTTCACAGCCGCTCAACCTCATTTCACACAACATTTAACCCCAGTTGCAGAAACAATAATATGGATGTACAACCTCGGGCTCGCAAAGAGCCCTCAAGAAGCAATAGGTCGATATGGGCAAGTGGGACCAGGGGGGCCCACTTGCAAGCGGAGGAGAGGAGAATTGGAAAATTACCCCATCAAGAAAGGGCAAAAAGAGGAGGGCCTCTAGAGGCGAGAGGGCCTCCATGGGCGAGAAAGCCTCCAGCAGCAAGAAGATCTCGCAGCAAAGGGCGAGAGGCGCCAGCGGACGGGAAGTGGGTCCCCCCGTGGGGGGGCCTCCCAAGTTTTCACTCGCCAGGGCAAGAAGAGGCTTTTTTTATATTTCCCTGACAAACAGGGGTTCTTACTTTTCTACCCCGGGTGTTTTTACCCTCTTACCCTTAGTGCACTGCATATAGCTCCTCAGAACAGCGGAGTTCGGCTGTTGGCAGACCCAGCCAAGGGTACCCCGGTAATTTCAGACCGGTGCAGTTTTGTTATTGGCAGTTCAGATTCTGAAATCTATAAATAAGCCCATAGGGGTTCTTCAGAAGGGACCTTTTCTCAGACTCCTAAGAGGAATCATTGGCACTGTCTTCTGAGGAACTCCGAGCCCAGCTTTTGGCTTTGGAGGGGAAGCTCTCTGTGACCTTCCGGGTAAGCGGTGGGACCTCCCTGCTGCGGCTTTGGGCCAGTTTTTCTTAGTCCTTCACGACCAGTCGGAGGTCGGAGCTTAGGCCAAGTAGGTGCCGGCTACGCCCCTATTTTTGCGAAACATTTGTCGGAGTCAAATTTTGGCTTCAACAGTTCTGGTGCGGTGAGCGTGGAGGTAGCCGGTTCAAGAAAAGTTTGAGTTTGGTCCTATGGCAGGAGGTGAAGGAGAAGGATCTGGTTCTGGAGGTTCCCCCTCCCAGGTAGAAGAGGCGACGAGGAAAATGCTAGAGGACTTCAGGCGAGAGGTCATGCAAACCATAAGCTTGGCCTTCTCGGCAAGGAGCGAGTGGGCGACACCTCAGGTCCCGATCGAGGTGGTCCCGCTCTTAGGCGAGAACGCCCCTGGTCAGCGCCCGGGGAAGGAGGTCCCCGCGGAGGCTGGCGAGAGGGGACGTGGCGGCACGAGAACTCTTCCCAGGCCAGCGTCCCGGGAAGGAGATCCCTGCAGAAGACGGTGAGAAGGGGGCAGATGTGCGAGAGCTCTTCCCTGGGCACAGTCTCGCAGATCAGGCCAGCCAGCCGAGGCCGCGAGACGTGCCCTCTCGGCAAGCAGTCGGCGAGAGCCCGTTCAGTGAACTCGTCATCTCGGATCCGGTGCGGGAGGGGTTCCGGGAGCCCGACATGTCCTACTACTCGGGGAAGGATGATCCTGTACAACATGTGCAGTGGTTTGAAGATGTGGTTTCGATAAGACAGATGACATATGCGTTTAAGTGTCGACTGTTTGCCATCACCTTGAAGGAAAAGGCGCGGAGACTGGTTCCATCAGTTACCGGCAAGATCGATCTATTTGTTTCGAGGATCTGCGAAGGGGTTTCTTATTGAGGTTTTCAACATCGATGAAGCGTAAGAAGGAGGCGGAGTGCTTGTTCTCGGTAAGGCAGAGCCAGGATGAAACGTTGGGACACTACGTGGATCGGTTTCAGGAGGAGATCCTCCAGGTCCAGGAGGTCCCTGGGTATACGCTGATGCTTTGCATTCACCCTGGGACTGAGGGCAGACTTCTTTAGCATGAAGTTGAAAAGGGTGCCCCCCTCTCTTTTGAGGAGCTTATGGAGAGGGCGGCAAAGGAGACGGATTTTGAGAGAGTCAATCCGGCGTTTGCAAGGAGGTTAGCCAGGTTGGCAGAGGACGACGCAAAGAAAACAGGAGCGGGAAAGCAAAAGGAGCAGAGGAGCAGAGAGAAGAGAGAGGGAGGGAGGAACCCCGAGGCCAGGGGCACCAAGGACAGAATCACCGGGGGCCGAGAGCCGAACAACCGGATAGGTTGGAGGCCTCATGAGGGTCTCCCCCAGGAGTTAGGAGGAGGCTTCCAGGGAAGAGATAACTTCCGGGAGCCAAGGAGTTCGATCAACCGGCATGGAGACAGGGAGCGAGGGATCGTTTTCAACATCAGTAGGAGGCAATGGGGATCGGTCGAGGAAGAGGAGCTCAAGGAGGAAGGAGAGGAAGAGGAGAAGAAGAATGAGTGGGGTGGCGTTGCCTTTCTGTGACTTCCATCAGGAGGGGGGTCACGCAACAGCCACGTGCCCAGAGTTCTTGGAGATGAGAGAGGCCAGAGGAGTGAGGAGGCAGGATCCGCCGGTAAGGATCGTGGAAATGCAGCAAGGGGAGGCGGAGGATAGGTGCGAGGACCGGGTGGATGTGGGAACCCGGGGGGGAATAGGGGCCATCCATGGGGATTGGATCGAGGCCACCCGGAAGGGGAGCCTCCAGACCATGTTCCGAAAGGGGGTAGCCTCAACCTCCCAAACCCCACCCCCGCTAGAAAAAATTACCTTCTCTTCAGAGGATATGCCAGAGTATGAGGACTAATTCTGCGACGCCTTGGTGATCCAGACAGCGGTGGAAAACTTCACGGTCTCCAAGATCCTGGTGGATAATGGGAGTTTCGTAAATGTGATTTTTAAGAAGGCCTTCGATGAGATGCAGGTGGAGACCAAAAGGATCTTGGCCTCGGATGGACCGTTGTTCGGATTCTCCGGGGAGAGAAAGGAAGTGGAAGGGGGAGTAGGGCTGCACGTGAGGTTGGGGGGCGTGTCACGGAATTGTCGGTTCGTGATTGTAGACGCCCCGAGCAGCTACAGCGCCATCTTTGGGCGTCCCTTCATCAGCGCCTTTCGCTGCGTCCCCTCCTCTTTCCACCAATGTCTCAAGTTTAACAATGGAGGGGTGCAGGTCAGGGTCAGGAGGGATCCGAAAGTGGCAAGACAGTGTTACGTCACAGCGGTCAACACCATATCTTGGATGGCAGAAGCAGAGAGGTTGGAAAAAGAGATAGCAGCGCATGAAGAAGCAGTCGGGGAAAAGGAGGTGAGCCTAGAGGAAACGAGAGAAGGAACCGAAGAGGAAGTCGGGGGAGAGGAGATTGAGGAAGAGTAGAGAGGAGGAGATGTGCAGGAGGCCCAGGGGGGTGTAGAGGCCGAGCAGCAACGAGAGAGCCCGGAGGGGGCCATGGAGTTTGAGGAGGAGCAGAAAAGAGGAGGAAGGCAGGAGGAAGTAGGAGGAGAAGGGGCTGAGGAGGAAGCCCGAAGGGACATGGAAAATTGAGCCGCAGCAGGACGAGGTGATGGAAGTTGAGGGAGCAGCAGGGGAGGAAGAGCTGGAGCAGGAAAGAGAAGCAAGGACGACTGGGAGCAGTCGCGGCTGGAGGTGGCCGAAGAAGTGGTGGAGATGGAGGTCCACACCATCCATGGGTAGGTACAAAGGGTGCGGATCAGCGGGGGCTTGAGCCCCGAAGACCGGGAGAGGATGCGGGCCTGCATTCAGAGCAACGTCGACGTTCTTCGCTTGGAGCGCGGCGGACATGTCGGGCATTGATGCAAGACGTGGCCTGCCACCGCCTAAATCTGGACCCCCCCCCGGATGCGCCCCATACGTCAGAAGATGAGAGCCCCGTCGCCCCAAGCTGGAGGAGCCCATTCGCGAGGAGGTCAAGAAAACTCCTGAGGCGGGCTTCATCTCAGAGATCCAGTATCCAGGCTTGGATCTCCAATGTAGTAATGGTGAAGAAGGAGGGAGGAAAATGGAGAATGTGTATTGACTTTTCGTATTAATAAATCATGCCCTAAGGATTGTTACCCCCTTGCCTCGAATCAACGCGTTGGGTTGATTCAACCGTTGGTTTTTCTATTATGAGTTTTCTGGATGCTTTTTCAGGTTACTATCAGATCCGGATGCACCCTCCTGACGTCAAGGACGTCTCCTTCCATCACAAGGGAAGAGTGCTTTTGTTATAACATGATGCCCTTTGGGTTTTAAAAAACGCGGGAGCGAACATACCAACGAATGATGGATCGAGTTTTCCAGGGCCAGAGGGGCCGGAACCTAGAAGTCTACGTCGATGATCTCATGGTAAAGAGCAAGGGGTTGAACTCGCATCTCCAGGATCTGGAGGAGACCTTCGCCACCATGAGGAAGTTCAAAATGAGGTTTGAACCCCTTTAAAAATGTGTTTTTTTTTTCGGCAAATCGTGGGAAATTCCTTGGACACCTTCTGACCCCGGCAGGGGGTAGAACCTAATCCTGATAAAGTAAAAGCCATTCTGAGCTAGAATCACCGCGAAACGCTAAGGAGGTGCAGCGCTTGACAGGAAAGCTGGCTGGCCTTAACAGATTCCTCTCCAGGTCAGGGAGAGAAGTGCTCATCTTTTCTTTAAAGTGCTACGAGGGAATCAGAGATTTGAATGGACCGCGGAGTGCGAAGAAGCTTTTCAAAAGCTGAAGGAGCAACTCTCCCTGGGCTTCTCTGCTTCAAAGCCCAAAAGAGGGGAAGATCTGATCTTCTACCTAGGGGTGGGAGCAGAGGCGGTGAGCCTCCGTCTTAGTCAGGGAGGAGGGAAAAAGCAGCTGCCCATTTATTATGTTAGCAGGATCCTAAGAAAGGCGGAGTTTCGTTACCCTATCCTAGAAAAGCTGGCATACGCCTTGGTTGTTTCAGCCAGGAAGCTCCGACCATATTTCCAAGCACATTCGATTAGGGTGGTGACAGACCATCCCTCCCGAAAGATTTTTGAAGGAGTAGAGCACTCGGGTAGGCTGGCCAAGTGGGTCTATCGAGTTTGAGTGAATTCAACATTTCGTTTCGTACCAAGGCTCTCCATTAAGACACAGGTGGTTGGCCGACTTCTTGGCAGACTACGTCGCGGAGGTCGGGGCCGCGGAGCCGCGGCCACTGGAAGCATGGAAGATAATGGTCGACGGGGCCTCGGGAAAGCACTCCCTTGGAGCAGGGGTTGGTACTAACAAGTCCTCAGGGGGTAACCATAAAACAAACAGTCGCCTTGCATTTCCCCACGACCAACAACCAAGCAGAAGTACGAGGCAGTTGGATAGCCGGCCTTTCGCTTGGCTAAGGACGCCGAGATTTGAGGACGTTGAGGTTTTCACAGATTTTCATTGGTGGTGGCATCTCAGATACGTGGAGTTCGAGGCTCGGGAGCCCACCCTTGAGAAATATTTGTCCAAAGTGAGGACAATCATCGGGGGTTTCGGACGTTCTCCATCCAGCACGTCCCTAGAGAAGATAGAACACTGCTTGCCGATCGATTGGATAAGTTCGGACCTGGGAAGGGGGTGCCCTGACTGATTTATTTTCCATCCACAATCGAAGAGAGGGGAGCTAATGGAGGTGGATCGGCGGCCCTCGTTGTAGATCCTTTTGTTACCTTCTTTCTGACAGGAACCCTCCCTGAGGGGGTCCCAAGGAGGCAAGAAACTTTCGCCATAAGGCGGATCATTATCTCATGCATGAAGGAGGGCTACACCGGAGGATTGCTTTCGGGTCTCCTAGCTCGATGCGTAACGGAGGAGGAGATCAGACACATTCTGGAGGAAGTGCACTCCCGGGGAATGTGGTAGTCATTCCCGAAGGGAGGACGTTGGAAGCAAGGGTGGTCAGGCAGGGGTACTTCTTTGCCCCCACCCTGAGGAAGGACGTGACAGAGTTTGCGAGAAAATGCCGAAAATGTTCAGCTCTACGCCCTCCTCCAGCTCTTGCCGGCTCAAAGGCTCCGAAGCATCCCAGCATCATGGCCTTTCGCCATTTTTGGGAATGGATTTAGTTGGGCCCTTTCCCTCCAGCTAGTGGACAAAGAAGATTCCTCCTGGTTATGATAGATTACTTATCCAAGTGGCTGGAGGGTTAAGGCGCTAGCAAAGGTGACCTCCCAGTCATCAGGAACTTCGTCTGGGGGAGATCATCTGCAGGCACGGGCTGCCTCAGGCCATCGTCACGGATTAACGGCCCCCAGTTTGCTAGTGAAGAGTTACATCAGCTTCTGCACTCAGCTGGGCAACATCGACCTCAGGTTTGGCCTCCGTCCACCCACCCCAGGAGCAACGGTCAGTGTGGAGGCGGCAACAAGATTATCGTTAACTTGCTAAAGAAGAAAGGTGGAAAAATCTGAGAGGGAATTGGGTAGAAGCAGCTCCCCTCGGTCCTGTGGGCTTTTGGGAACAACCCCGAACACGGCCACTGGCCGAGACCCCTTTCAAGCTTTCCCATAGTTGTGAGGCGGTTACTACCGGTTGGAGTTTTGAGGGTCCGATCCCTACAAGTTTGCTGCGGCTGCAGGTGATGGAGACGAGGCATGGAGATGGAAAACGAAGAGGCATGCGCCTCTCACTAGACCTGGCAAGAGGAGCTGCGAGACGTAGCAGCCATCAGGCAGGAAGAGATCAAGCGTCCCGAATGACAAAACACTTCGACAAGCATATCAGGATAAAGCAATTCGCGGAAGTAGACCTAGTTACTAAAAAAGGTTGATGCGGCAGGGAGGTTCCGCCCCGTGGGAAAAGCTCAATCCAAATTGGGAGGGAACCCTTATATTGTAGAAGGAGAGTGTTGAAAGCGGGGGGTTACTACCTCCAGGATGTGGAGGGTAGGACCTTGAACCATTCCTGGAGTGGGGATGACTTAAAACGCTTCTACCATGAGAAGGGAGAGCGGTAGATATGTACTCAGAGCAATGATCAATATAACATACTTCTCAAATTATTTCTTGTTCACTATTTGTGTCATGAAGTCCTAAGGACAA
>CM077165.1:160313732-160879122 GCA_039583875.1 Platanthera guangdongensis | reverse complement strand
TGGGACCTCCGTGCTAGAGCCGAGGGTCTGTTCATAGTCTCCTAAGTCTCCGGTCCGTGACGTTTTTCTCTCGAGTGTAGTAGGTGTGAGGTCACCCTTTTCAGGGACCCCGAACTCCACAGAGGTCAATTTTTGGCTTCAACACATGCCAAGTTATATTTATTTAGTCTATAGGTAGTATCAAAAATAATAACATCCCCGTAAGAATCATAGTCAATCTTAGCACGCTCATCCAGCCAAAAAAAATTGGTCAACCGATTTAGTTCATCTGTTTGAACTTCGTATGAGAACATACTATCCTCAAGTTGTCTTGCCTGTAGCATCTTCAGCAAACTAATCGAGTCGCCAGATTCAATTAAAGTCTTTTTACTACGATGGACATAATTATAGGCATCAGCTTTGTTAAATCCGAGATTTTCAATACCTACAACTTCTTCGGAAAGAAAATTATACGCATGCACTGTTTTAATACCAGCCTGTCATATTTTTTATAAGATCGCCATGCAAATCTGATACCTTTCTATTTGACCTCAACAAATGCTTCTCTTTCTCAATGCAAGGGGGTGATTATGCTCCTCCACAAACTTTGAAACAGTCCAATTCTGCCCTTTTGTATCAGTTCTAAAATGACAACAAGCAAGACAACCTGTTCGAGTGTCTAATTTACGATACTTAATTGGTGACCGTTTGTGTCCTTCTTTCCAGCCTTGGAGCAGGTATATTCTCGTACTTTTATAATTCGGGTGTGTGTCCAGTAAATAATGTGTTCCTTACGAACACTAAATCCGGTTTTGTGGGCGTACTCACAATACAAAGCATAAGTCTCTTCTTCTGACTGGATAACAGGGAAAGTATGATATTTAATTGGAATCTGCAGCAAAATATGAAGTTCAATATTAAATACAGTTGTACTTTAAAATACAGTTGAAGTTCAATATTAAAATACAGTTGTACCTTAAAAATACAGTTGAAGTTCAATATTAGAATACAGTCGTACTTTAAAAATACAGTTGAAGTTCAATATTAGAATACAGTCGTACTTTAAAAATAAGTTGAAATTCAATATTAAAATACAGTTGTAATTCAGATGCAATGTTACCCTAAGAAACACTACATACAGTACAGAGCATACAAAAAGAATCACATTTTAAGTTTAACATTAAAATACAGTTGTAGAGATGTACAACTCACAAAAAATGACAACATGTACTCGCAGAAAAATTAGGCAACGTAACAGTTCATGAAACAAGCTTGAGGAAGTACTTGAACATTCAACATTCATTTCACAGCCGCTCAACCTCATTTCACACAACATTTAACCCCAGTTGCAGAAATAATAATATGGAAAACTTACATGTTCTTCTTTATCCATTTCGCCACTGCAGGCCCCCAAGTCATTACTCCCCTGCTCCATTGATCCCGGATGCAGCGACGGAAGCTTGGCGGCGAATCTGGTGAAATAGGCGGGAAAATGAAGGTCGATGGAGGTAAAAGTTAATACGAAAATAAGTTTGTAGGTTTCTGCAAATTAGCTACCGGGAAGAGAAAGGGCGAAAAGATGATGGGGCCCACGATCAGGTTTATTTACACCCGTTCCTACTTTTAGGAACGACACCCGTCCGCAAAAATTTTCTCAATTAACAAAGCTGCACAGCTAGGAAGTTTCTAGACGCACCACCATTGACTTTTATTTCTTTGAATTTAATATCCCGGGTTTCAGCCTCCAGCATTTCCCATTTTCTCCTTATATTAATAATATTAAGAAAATCGCTGTCGAGCTATCCGAAGACAGTTCCAGTGTGAATTGTCCTCTTCACCGAGCATTACACAAAAGATGTCGATCGGCGGCGAACTCGCCGGATCTCTTCTCGGCAGGTCCGACTCTCCACTCGCCGTCCCTGCCACTAAACCCCTCGTTTTCCGCTTGAAACAGGGCACCATCCCCTGTTTTCGTCCTCCGGCTCTGTTTCCGGCGAAACAGGGGAGGCCGGCCTCCCGTTCTCTGAAATTCCTGAAGCCTCCGACCGCCACGATAAGCAAGGAAATGATTAATTTAGTGGTGGGAAATCTAGTGAAGTTTAAGGTAAGAGCGGTGATTACCGTGAGAAGAAAGATCAAGGAGGACATTCGCGGCGCCATTGCCAATCACCTCGATGCCCTGTCAGATAAAATCGGCAGAAATGTGGCGCTTGAGCTCATAAGTACAGAGATCAACAGGAGTGAGAGCTACTCATGATTAATTCCCTTATCATGTCTTCCAAATTAGTAATTTTTTAACCGGCGTTCTCCCCATCACAGGAACAAAGGCTCCGATGAAGAGCGGGGAGGCCGTGATCAAGGACTGGTTTGAGAAGAACAAAAACAGAGGAGCACAACTTGTCTACACGGCGGAGTTCGCCGTGGACTCCGGGTTCGGTCAACCCGGAGCCGTCGCGGTGTCGAATCGCCACCAGCGGGAGTTCTTCCTAGAGAGCATCGTGCTCGAAGGCTTCCCTTCCGGCGCCGTCCACTTCGTCTGTAACTCATGGGTGCAGTCAACCAAGGATCACAAAGACAGCCGCGTCTTCTTCGCCGCCAAGGTTATTGCTTCTTTTTCCTCTTCCCGGGCTTCAAAATTGTCAAATTGATGCGATCCTATGGCGGAGCGCCTCGGTGCCGATAGGATTGCATCACAAATTTGCACAATAAACTGACGGCTTGGTGCCGTTTTGCAGTCTTATCTGCCATGGGAGACGCCGGAGGGGCTGAAGAAGCTCAGAGAGAAGGAGCTGGCGGAGATCAGGGGAGACGGGAGCGGCGTTCGTAAGCTATCAGATCGGATTTACGATTATGCCACTTACAACGATTTGGGAAATCCCGACTTAGGGAGGGAACTATCGAGACCCATCCTCGGCGGCGAGAAGAAGCCGTATCCTCGCCGGTGTCGCACCGGGCGGCCACCGACTGATACAAGTACTCTGCTTCTTCCTCTTCTCAACCTCTTTAAAGAAGAAGAAGGGTGAAATGTGTGTTTTTTTAAACTGTGGGTGTATGAATTGGACGCAGATTTACAGTGCGAGAGCAGAATTGAGAAGCCTCATCCAGTTTATGTGCCGAGAGATGAAGCGTTTGAGGAATTGAAACAGGACGCATTTTCTGCGGGGAGATTGAAGGCTGTGCTTCACAACTTAATTCCTTCGCTTATAGCCTCCATCTCTGCAGAAAATTTTGACTTTGAGGGTTTTCATGACATTGATAACCTTTACAAGGAGGGCTTGCTCCTCAAGCTTGGCCTTCAGGGTCATCTTCTTCATAAACTTCCTCTTGTTAAGAAGATTCAGGAGTCCAGCCATGGCCTCCTTCGTTATGACACTCCGGCCATTCTCTCCAGTAAGCATCCTCAATTTTACTTTGCATTTAAAATTTCTAGTGACAGACACATTGGGTCGAAGGCCTATGATGACACTCCCGCTACTTGCAAACTCTCAAGCACTATATTCCGTCCGTCATTCATTTTTTGCAGTGTGCAAGGGAATTTGCGAGCCATGAAAGGAACACAATTTTTATAATAGTTAGGAGATTTTACCTATATGAAAAAAAAAAAGAAAACAAATTTTAAAAAGTAAATTTTTTTAATAAAATGGATAATATTATAATGTAAATGTTTAATCAAATGGTATTTTTGTCAACTCGGAATTAATTTGTAAACTTTTCTTTTTAGAAAATATTTTTGTTTATCTTAGATTATGTTTGCTATGTTAATAGGCAATTGTTAACTCAACTCGAATTGACTATGAACATCCTCTTATTACACACAATTCAAAAAATGTAAAGAAATTTATAAGCAAGCGTTAGCAAGGATCTATAAAGGGTAGTGTGATGAGCTTGGCACGGAAACGGGCCTTGCCGCCATCTCGAAAGCTTGAAGGAAGACAAATACTAGACGAAGATTTTAATGTAAGAGTAGAAACGGCGGTGGAGATCCCGGTGGCTCGTATAAGTGGGAAAGAAAGTGGAGTCGGAGTTGCAGCGTACCGTGAAAGTGAGTTGGAAAGCGGAAGAAGCATGATAAATGAGGCAGTTCATGGTGTGGTGGGCCTTGAGGGGAAACTTTTTGGGTGAGCGAGGCTCACGGTAAGGAGCGAGATTCTCACCATGCACTAGCACATCAAATCACACGCACGATTTTTAATGTGCAAGTGCACGACGCTGATCTCGCGCTCACCGTGAGCCACGCCCACCAAAAAGTACATCTCAACTTCCACAACTGATTTGTGTCGTTGGCCTGCCCGCAAACTTATGCGGTCATCAAATAAAGGACAAATTCTTTAAGAAAAAATGTGATATTCAAATAAACAGCACATATCCAAAATAAGTACTATTCTTAGCTTATATATTTATTTTCTTAAAATTTAAAATTATGATTCTTTATATAAAGTGGGAATCAATTATTGGTGATAAATTTCATGTGCTGTCACGTGCATAATAAAACTAATGTGGGGCCCGTATATATATATATTAAAAATATCCCAATATAAATGTAAAGAAAACATGTTTTTTGGTGACAGACCAAACGATGCATTTCAAGGTGGACCGTCGCCTTTTATCTGCCTTTGACCCCGCCATGAAAATGGCACGTGGTGTTACACCACTTTTGTTTCCTTGCGAATATTTGTTTAAAAATTAATATTTTTTATTCGGTCGCCGCGCAGGCAAATTGTCATATTTGTAATTTTAATGAAAATATAAGGGCTTACTGCTAACTTCTAAGTGCTGTCTGCCACCGCACGTGCAGAAGATAAGTTCGCATGGCTCCGCGACGACGATCTCGGCCGCCAAGCTGTCGCCGGTGTTAACCCGGTCAATATTGAACGGGTGAAGGTAGGTCACTAATTTCCACCTTCCACCGCGGTTATTCTCGTAAATTCCTGAAAAGTTGAGTGTCCAATACGACACCGCAGGTCTTCCCGCCGGTTAGCAAGCTTGACCCTGCGGTCTACGGCCCTCCGGAATCTGCCATCACAGTGGCCCACATCGCCGGCCATCTCAACGGAATGACCGTCAACCGGGTACGCAATTTTCCTCAAAACAATTCATTTAGGCTATTTTTGGTTCTGCCGTAGCTGGTGCATCTGGTTAGTCGAAACGTCACTTTGAAACCGAAGGTGGAGAGGTGGGGGTTGAAACGGAGCGGATCAGTCGTTTCCTCCTTACCGCGGGTGCAAATAGAGAAAACACCGGCGGCGGCCGTTTGTTTCACTGTCGTTCGGCGGCGTTTGCTCCAATCGGAGGCGGCAAAACGCTGAATCAGACGAAGCCTTAGGGTTGAAAGTTGAGCCAGGCTACTCCGCATGAGTATGACAAGCTCATATAGGCGCCACTCATATACAAGAAGCCAAATATGGCAACCCAACAGCCGGATTGCAGTCTGCCCACCCCAACCATTTATCCTTGCAAATATTAGCTGTGGAGGTAGGGTATTGTGGCCAAGACTTGAATGACCCACTTCCTTTATGAGGTTTTTGCTGATCAGTTGGGTATGAGGAGTGCAACTCAGTTGGGCATGAAGAGTGCAACTCAGTTGGATATGACGAGTGGTGTTACAGTTTGAGTCTTGACCTCAACACCCTACCTCCTAATTTTGGGAGGATGATTGGCTAGGGTGCACTAGCTATTGGGTCGTCATGATTGACTTCGTACACATAAGTGGTGCCTATGTGGGCTTGCTATACACACGTCATGCGCAGAGTGGCTTTACCTAACTTTCAACATTTTGCAATCTAATTTACCTTTTATGGGGCCATTAACAAATGTTTTTGACAAATAAAGGCAATGGAAGAAGGGAAGCTCTTCATGTTGGACCATCACGACACCTACCTCCCCTTCGTCGACCGAATAAACGCCCTCGACGGCCGGAAAACATACGCCACCCGCTCCATCTTCTTCCTCAGCCCTCTCGGAACTCTCCAGACAGTAGCCATCGAGCTCGCCCTTCCGCCCCCCGCCGGATGCGGCTGGCGGCAAAGCAGAGTACTGACGCCCCCGTGGGACGCGACGACGAGCTGGCTGTGGCAGCTGGGGAAGTCGCACGTGTGCGCCAACGACTGCGGAGTCCACCAGCTGGTGAACCACTGGCTCCGGACGCACGCTTGTATAGAGCCATTCATACTGGCGGCTCACCGCCGGCTGAGCGCCATGCACCCTGTGTTCAAGCTGCTCCACCCGCACATGAGGTACACGTTGGAGATCAACGCTCTCGCGCGACAGAGCCTGGTCAGTGCCGGTGGCGTCATTGAGGGTTGCTTCACTCCGGGCCCTCTCTGCATGGAGATGTCGGCCGAGTACTATCGCCGCCATTGGCGGCTTGATCAAGAAAGCTTGCCTGCCGATCTTATTCGAAGGTATACGGCAACGTTTAACTCTGTTTCAGTTGGTGACAGTTGGGGCGGGAATGAGAATATTCAAATTGAAGTATTACCAAAACATTTTTTTGACCGTTAGAAGTTTTCCCCAATTGAGATGAAGAAAAACGCCCAAAAAAACAGAGCGTCACATACAAGTGTTGCTGGGTCTAAAATTCGTGTTTTTATATGCAGGGGAATGGCGGTTGAGGACTCGTCGCAGCCGCACGGCCTCCGGCTTCTCCTCGATGACTACCCTTACGCTGATGACGGCCTCCTCATCTGGTCGGCCATCGACCGGTGGGTTGGCTTCTACACCTCCCGCTTTTACCGGGACCCTGCCTCCGTCCTCGGCGATGCCGAGCTCCAATCCTGGTACTCTGAGTCCATCAGTTCCGGCCACGCCGACCTCCGCCACGCAACCTGGTGGCCTTCCCTCTCAACCCCGTCAGACCTCGCGTCGATCCTCACCACCCTCATCTGGATTTCCTCCGCCCAGCACGCGGCCCTCAATTTCGGCCAGTACCCTCTCGGCGGCTACGTCCCAAGCCGCCCTCCCCTGATGCGCCGCCTTCTCCCGGAAAGCCAAGAAGAACACGCCGCCTTTCTCGCGGATCCGCACCAGTACTTCCTGTCCGCTATGCCGAGCGTTCTGCAGACGACGAAGTTCATGGCGGTGGCCGATACGCTGTCGTCGCACTCGCCGGACGAGGAGTATTTGGGCGGGAGCAAACAAGCGGCGGCGTGGGCTGAGGAAGCGGAGGTTCTTGAAGGGTACCGGGAGTTTGCGGCCGAGATAGAGAGAATTGAGGAGGAGATTGAGAACAGAAATGGGGATACCCTCCGGAGGAATAGGTGCGGCGCCGGCGTGATGCCCTATGAGTTGCTGGCGCCTAGCTCGGGGCCGGGAGTCACTGGCCGTGGGGTGCCCAATAGCATATCGATTTGATCTATGTATAATATTTGATCTGTCTTTATTTGCAAATCAAGTCTGTCTATTTGTAGATTTTGTTAATCGGTTGCATGGTTGTTAGGATCGTGATCTGAATCATATGATCTTACAATCTTACGATCCATATTTTGTAATTCAATCCAGATTTTGTAAAGTGATCATTGATCCAATCCTACCATCTGATCTGATCCAACCTTGAAATGATCTATTCTACGATCTCGATCCTGACAACCTTGTTCCATAGTTTTAAAGAAAGTCAAATTTGTTATTCGCAAATTTTTTTTCATACATAGATTTGTATAAAAAAACAACTTTAGTCCCTCTTCAAGAGAAACCAGAACTATCTTGTCATGGTGCGCCATTCCAAATCAAGGCCTTTGTTCTTTCTGCTCGAGAGCAGAGCAGCGATTAAGGCTTCGTTTGGTTCGGCGTTTCGCCGTCTCCGTTTGGAGTAAACGTTACCGGACTGCGGGTAAATAAATAGCCGCCAACGGCATTTGCTTCGTTTGCACCCGCAGCAAAGAGGAATTGGGAATAAGGCATTATTTCAAGAGAATTTGTCCCTGTTGTCCAGCTCTTCGAAGACGCTATCACATCTCCGCACTTCCCTATATGTCCAAACAACATTCATCACACAAACATTCAAACCATGGAGGGATTTGAGACCCAAATAGTGAATCTGCGTCCCCTGGGAGTTGGCCTTGTGCTGCACACAATTGCTCGTAGCAATCCCACACGAGTGAAAGATGCTTGCAAGACACTGCCCCTGAATACTTGTGATTATGGGTTCGTTTGGCGCGGCGGCTTGGCCGGCCGTTTGGGGCAAACACTGCCGGACGGCGGGTAAACAAACGCTCTTCGGCTGGACCCGCCACGCCATGAGAAACTGGGCAAAAAGCCCTGTTTTGAAACCCCGGTCATGCCCTCCGGTTCGAAAGCTCTGGGTGGAGCAGTTTTCTTCGCCCGCCAACACCGCGCCAAAGGAAATCTTAGTCACCTCTTCTTTTCCTTGTGTTAGAATATAATCATGAATATGTTATAATTGGCATGGTTCATTAGAGATAAATGCATGAATTTTGTATTTTAGCTCATCTCTGGGCTCTGTTTGGGGCGGTGTTTGTACTTCGGTGAGTTTAGACAAAAATGTCATCGTCATGAAATGTATGTTGAAGATTACAATGTTTATGACCACAATCACGAGGACAAAGGTTCCTAATCATTGTTAAAATTATTGAAGTGAGAATATATGGTGGGCGGTCTGATTGGGTAGACCGCACTGTCCGCAAAGTTCACTGCGGACAAGCTGTTAGCTTTCAAAGGGTTGCCGATTCTCTACAGACTATCGGCTCAAGTTGTAACCGGGCGGATAAGGGAGTCTATTCACAGTTGTTGCGGACTCGTCTGGAGTTCTCCCAAGTCCGGCATGTTGCGGACTCGTCTGGAGTTTGCCAAGTCCGACGTGATGCGGACTCTTTTGAGCACGTGTTGTTCGGCATGGTTGTGCCTTGGTCAATTCAGGGAGTGCGGTTTGTTGGAGATCGCGGAGTTCGCCGGGTGTGCGGATTGGATGTGGAGTCCGCCTGGTGTTTAGCTCGCGGGTTGTAAAATACGCATATGTTGAGTTTGCCAATGTCTGCTGAGGTGTGAATTTGGTCACGTTTTGTGCCAAGTCCAGTTGTTTCTGTTTGCCGAGTTCACATGTTATGTGTGGACTGGATATGGTGTCTGCGGCGACTACTGGTTGGCTCTTGCGGTCTGGTTTTGTGTTCGCCGCTTGTGCGACCTGGTGCAGGTAGTCGCATGATGATGGATGGTTATCCTATTGCTATTGGTGGTGACGACACTACTCCTCACACCTATAAATAGGAGTCATCGGCTCATCATATACTAACATGAATAGTAAGCTTGAAGCTTGGGTTAAAAATTACGGTTAGGATTTCTTATTCGTGCAGCTTGACGAGTAACCAGTTTTTTGCTGTATTGCAGACTGTGCGGCTACCACTGATCAACCAGGGACTTGGTTCTGACTTCAGTCACGTTTCGGTGCGGCTTGCGGATAGCAGTTAGCAGATTGCAGCAGGTCGCGGCGTGCGACCAGACAGTTTCTCTTTGGCAAGTTTCCCAATTCAATAAGTCAACCCGCCTCTGGCGGTTTGACTCTATTCAGTTCGACAACGGCTTGTTCGCGGTTCTGGCGGGTAGGTGACCTCACGGTCATGCAGCTTGTAGTTGCGGACAGGTTCTTCCAAGAAGCTTTGAAGAAAGCCAAGTCAGATTGATTTCAGCTGAGTTCTTCCAAGAACTCATCAAGAAACTCACAACTTATCTCTCTTTCATCTGAGTTGTTGAGTAAACATTTTTGTATTCATTTTATCTTGTAAGCCGGTAATTATAAAGGCTGAGTGTAGGGCTTGTGTGCCTGAGTGTAGAAGAGTTGAATCTCTGAGTGTAGGCCTTGGTGGCTGAGTGTAGGGCTTGGTGGCTGAGTGTAGGCCTTGGTGGCTGAGTGTAAGCTTTGTGGAGAAGCTGAGTTGTAGGGCCTTGGGCCTGAGGTGTAGGAACCTGTTTTGGATTCTGAGATAGTGGAGAAGTTTGGTCGAATCTAGTACACTGCTAGATAGGCGAAGGGGGAAAGTGGATGTACCCAAACCTTGGGGAAGCACTATAAAAACTGTGTGTCTACTGTGTGTTGTGTAATTCTGTGATAGCTGAATGTGTGATGTGATAAAGTAGATATAATTCTGTGATATTATCTGATTGCTGCCTAAAAAATTAAAAAGATTCAAGTCACCTATTCACCCCCCCTTGGTGATTAGGGACCATATCTTTCAATATTTACTTGTATAAAATTAATATTTTGAAGAATGAGAAGTGCACATACATTTGCCGGAAGTGACTCTTCAGATCCAATAAAGAGAAATAAAAATATACCTAAAGTCAAGAATTAATCGCCGAAATTCCTTGAGTAAGCCCGATAAGTTCGTCGAAATAACACGGGTGAAAAGTATTATTCGTTGAAAATCGTCGAAATTACTTAACCAATATTAACGAATTCGTTGAGATTCCACGAGTAATACTCGACGAATTTTCCTTGGAAATTTCTGAAATTTCTGAGATGAAGAATTCCCGAGATCTGAGAGAATTTCTTAACCAATGTGACTTTAGTCTGAGTCTTTGACCATCTTCATGATTTCTTGTTGAGCATATCAAGTTCCATTTTGAAGAAAGAGAACTTGGTCGCATGCAGCGGCTTCGTGAAAATATTTGTGACTTGCTTATCCATCGGGACATAACTGAGATTGATGTCCTCATCTCCACATGCTCCCAAATGAAATGGTACCTTATTTCTATGTGCTTTGTCTGGTTGTGAGAGACTGGATTATTAGCAATAGCAATCACATAGAAGGAGTCGCAAAATATTGGAATCTCCTTTAGCTTCATATTGTAATCTTCATGCTGATTCCTTATCCATAGAAGTTGTGCGCAATAACTGCATGTAGAGATGTACTCTGACTCAACCGTTAAGATTGCTACCCAATTCTATTTCTTGCTGCTCCAAGAAACTAACCTTCTTCCTAGGAACTAACAAGTTCTGGAAGTGTTGTTTTTGTCATTCATGTTTCCTGCAAAATCAGCATCTGAAAAGTAAATTAGCTCGCAGTCATTACTTCTTGGGTACCAAAAGCCAAGATTTGGTGTACTCTTAAAGTACTTCAAAATCCTCTTTGCAGCGACGTAATTAGATTCCTTAGTGTTCACATGAAATCTAGCATATACGTATGTTGAAAACATTATTTCTGGCCTACTAGCAGTAAGGTAGAGCAAAGATTCAATTATGCTTCTGTATTTATTTTCATCAAAAGGTTTCTCTTTCTCATCCTTGTTCAAAGACACAGCTGAACTCATTGGAGTCCTCGTAGAGGTTGCACTCTCTATTCTGAATTTTTTAATTAACTCATTGGTGAACTTCATCTAAGAGATGAAAATTTCATCATCAGATTATTTCACCTGAAGTCCTAAGAAATACTTCAGCTAACTCATATTACTCATTTCAAACTTCTCATGCAGAAGTTTAGAAAACTTCTTACAAAGAAGGTCATTCGTAGATCCAAAGATAATATCATCGATATAGATTTACACTATCAAAATATTGTCTTTAACTTCCCTAAAAAATAATGACTTATATATATTTCTCCTTGTGAACTTATTCTCAAGAAGAAAGTTAGATAGAGTCTCATACCAAGCTCGGGAAGCTTGCTTTAAACTATATATAATGCTTTATTTAGAAAATAAACATATTTAGAGAGAGTTGAGTTGACAATATCTGGGGGCTGAGCAACATATACTTCCTCTTTTAGATTATTATCGAGAAATGCTTACTTCACGTTCATTTGATAGACTTTGAAACCTTTGTGAGCAGCATACACTAGAAACAACCTAATTGCTTCGTGTCTGGCCATTGAAGCAAAAGTTTGATCGAAGTCGATCGCTTCTTATTGTTTGTATACTTGTGCTACAAGCCAGGCTTTATTCTTTATAATCACTCCATTTTTGTCCAACTTGTTTCTGAATATCCATTTTGTTCCAATCACGTTCTGTCCTTTGGGCCTTTGCACCAGCTCCCAAATTTTGCATCTTTCAAACTGGTTGAGCTTCTCTTATATAGTTATTATTGTACAACCCCGTATTCATTAGGTGGGACCCTTTAACGAGTCCAAGGAGTATCAAGAGGGCCCTCAGATTCAGGCTAGTCTGAGTGGCGAGTAGGGTAAGCGGACCCACACTCGCCATTTGCATTGATAAGCCTTCGCCCAAGGCGTGAGAGGCAGTCATGCACTTGGGGGAGTGCGATCTTCATCATGCACTCGCCAAAGGATCGCGCCTTATTGCGCAGGAAGGATGGTTTTCGCCGTCTCAGGCGAGTGGAGGGTAGAACTCGCACTTGCCCATTAGCGAGGCTAGGAGGCAAATGCATGGTCCACCAACATTCTTATGATCTATTGATAAATGTATGGCTTGTTTTCCCCCGACAAAGAACTGCCCTTGAGTCGCCGCAGTTTGCTATAATTATATGTGAGGAGCAGATAGCAGAAATAACTACTGCAGATCCAACAGTCTCTGGTGCAACAAGACCAACAACACTAGCTTCAGAACTGCTTCCAATATCATCTTCTTTACGAACCTTTCCACCAACCTCATCATCAACCTTCAAAAAACAATCACTAAAGGCTTTCTCCCATTGTTTTTGGCAATCATCATTACCAATAATCCATTCTGAATGCTCCATCAAATTCCTTAACTTATTTAACAAAGCCAGATGGATATGTTCCTGACAGTAGTTTGCAACCTACAAGCATTGATTACTCAAAGTAAGCAAACATCTGAGAGTTTACTAGTTAAACCAAATTTCGAAAATGATTTTATACCTGTGAGCCGCCATGTCCATCATACACTCCAAAGAAGTGGGAAGTCAATGTAATTTTACTTGGTTTGAGTTCATCCACAGCGCAATCACCAATCAACATCCTGAGAGGGATATCGAAGAAATGAAGGACAAATATAACAACATCTTCCATTTCTGGCCTCCTCCCAAGGGATAGATATGTATCCCCAAAGAGGAACACAGTTTTTTCAAAAATAAGCTTCTCAGACCAACAGACCTTGAAGTCTGAACCTCCAACTGAGCAACACAAGTTGGACCCTCCACCTCTTCATATTCAATTCCAACACCCAAAGCATCAACCTGCAACTCCTCAACCCTAGGAGCAAGTATAATCTCAATGGTCTTTACAACATTCACATCCATGGAGCTAACAAAAGCAGTTTCATAAGCCACATCGACATTCCCTAAAACATCCAACGCACCGGCGATGCTGCTGGTGTCACTGGCAACAGATGGTTCTGCCCCATGAGACACTGCATCATCATCTTTCTCGCTTTCAGGTGCAAAAGATCCCAACAACTCATCCTCCATCATACCCTTTGATTGACCTCCTTCTCTTCCCCCCACCATTGTTTCTGCTTCTGCAACAAAGGAATTAAGCTGCAAGTTACTATCTTTCTCAGTCATCAGCTTGAGCCAGGAAACCTCCAATTGAGAGTGAATTGTCTATCCTAAATGTCAAAGCAACAATCATGGATACATCCTCCATGTACTCTTCTTCCTCCACCTCCGGAACATTGAAGGGAAGGACGGCATGAGGTTTGTGTGTGTGTGTGTGTATGTGTGTATGAAAACTCTATGCTGAAGCGGGGGACCCCACTCGCCCGGACCCCACTTGTCAGGACCAACAACAGATGGTAATTTTACCTCTGAACCCCACCAGATGAATGGTACGCGACAAACACCACTCGCCTGAAGCGGTGGATGTTGGAGGAGCCAGACATTTGTCTCCTAGCCTCACCAATGGGCGAGTGCGAGTTCTACCCTCCACTTGCCCTAGGCGGCAAAAACCCTCCTTTCTGCGCACTGAGGCGCGAGCCTTCGGTGAGTGTATGATGAAGATCGCACTCGCCCAAGGGAACGACCGCCTCTCCCATCTTGGGCGAAGGATTATCTATTCAAAGGTCGAGTGCGGGTTTGTTGGGTATTACATCCATAATAACCCGGATTTAAAGAAGTGTTCATTGAACTAAGATGAATTGAGATTGTATTTGATTGTGTGTTTTTATTTATGTGCTTGCATGACTTTATTTCTAAGTACAACCCAATGTCAGGTTACAGTGGGTCATGAAACACAGGACTATACAATGTAATCCCTCTTTGTGTAGGCCAATGTGATGACGCACATGTAATCTCTCAATTGGAGTGTACTTCTATTTCAAGTGAATTAGAAGATTCGTGGAAGGGTATGTTGCTGAATTCAGAAAGGACAAAATTTTCTCTAAGGAAAATTCGTCGAGTACAATAGAGTAAACTCGTCAAATTCGTTGAGGTTATCTGTTGATACTCGTCGAATTCATCGAGTATACCTACTGATACTCGTCGAATTCGTAGGAATTAACCCTGCGAATTTTTCCTGCTTCCTTAAGAATCGGCCAAGCAGAATTCGTCGTATATCATCTTGCTTACTCGTTGAATTCGTTGAAGTTATCTTTCGATACTCGTCGAATTCGTCAGGTATGCTCGTCGATATTCGTCGAATTCACCGAGTCTCTCTAAGAATGCATTGAGCACTCAGATAGGTCTTTTTGGATTCGTCCAAGTCCTTTTCGTCGTGTTTCGAAGCAGTTCGACGAGTATACTTTTATATACTTGACAATACTTGACAAAATTGACTTAGGGTTTATTTTTGTTTTCAAATTTTCGCTCGGCTCATCCCGACTGCCATGTACAACAACTCGCAGATTTCCCAGTATGGAAGGAACTTCTAGCCATTAGAGAAGGGGAGTTCCTATAAATACCTAAGGTGATTTTCGTTCAACCCTAATCACGCTATTTGTTAAAAAAAATCAGATCAAAAACTATTCTAGAACTCTCGCCGGCTCACTCGAAACATATTTCACATCTTTCTCTCGGCCGACGACGTTCTTCATGATTCTTCTTCAACAAGAGTGTCGACTAGATCTCTGATCTCTGAAAGTTCAAGTAGTCCTCAGATCTAGTTGATCCCGTTTGTTCAGATCAAGATTTCAAGGATTTTAAGTTCTCTTTTTTTCCTCAAGGCTTTTAAGTTCTACTTCTCAGAGAAAAGGAAGACTAAAGATTTTAGATCTGAAGAAGAGTATTCTTAATCTATTGTTGTATAACATTTTTATACCATTGTAGGAGGTCTTACCTCCAAGTTGTAGATCTTTGTTCATATGATCAAGTTTGTAGGAGAGGATGTCCTCCGAGTGGTAGGAGAGTTGTCTCCGAGTTTGTAGGAGTTGAGGCTCTGAGTTGTAAGATTTTTTCAATCTGAGATAAATGTGAAGTAACCGAATCTAGCCCTTCGTGGTAGATATGCGAGGCAGGATAGTGGATGTACCCAACTCGAAAAACCACTATAAATTCTCTGTGTTTTTGTGTGTTTGTTATGTGATAAATGTTTTTCCGCTAAAAGACATAGAACTCACCTATTCACCCCCCTCTAGATGATTTAGGTTGATAACTAGGCACTTTCAGGGTCCGCCTACCCTACTCGGCACTCGGACTAGCCTGAACCTGAGGGTCCTCTTGATACCCCTTGGACTCGTCAAAGGGTCTCACTCGGCTAATACGAGATTGTACACAATCTCCGCTCTTTACGAGCTAGTACAACACTCGGAAATAAAAATTCAACCCTTAGTATTCGGTGAGTGTTTGCTGACCTAGAGAGAATCTTTGTCCCCCTCCACTGCGGTAGAAATATTCAAACACAGGTAGATGATACTTGCTCCTTCCAACCTTCTCAGTTATCTCTTTCTCGCCTTTAATTTGATGCCGCTCTTGAAAGAAGCTCAGGATTGCCTTGCCGCTGTGAGAGCAGAGGCTAAATCTTTCGTTGCCACGTTTGCTCCCTGGCTTGCTCGAAAATGACGTAGAGGAAGATGACGTATGTGAGGATCGGGTCGATGTAGGACCCCGAGGAGGTATATGAGTGATTCACGATGGAGTTGGGATTGTGGCCACTCGGAAGGCAAGCATCCATGTCATGTACCGTCGGAGCAACGCTTCGACATCCCAGACCCCACCCCCAGAGGAGAGGATCACCTTCTCAATGAAGTACATGCCGGATCATAAGGATCCATTCTATGATGCGCTGGTCATCCAGGCAGTCATCAAAAGCTACACCATCTCCCGGATCTTAGTTGACAATGAGAGCTCTGTAAATGTCATTTTCAAGAAGGTGTTTGACATAATGAAGGTGAAATCAAGGAGGGTGTTGGCCTCAGACGGACCCCTGTTCGAATTTTCAGGAGAAAGGAAGGAGGTAAAAGGTGGAGTTGGACTCCAGGTGAAGTTGGGTGGACTTCAAGAAACTGTCGTTTCGTCATTGTTAACGCCTCGAGCAGTTACAATGGCATCTTCAGAAGACCCCTCATCAGCGCCTTTCGTTGTGTGTCATCGTCATTTCACCAGTGCCTCAAGTTTAACACTGGAGGGATCGAAGTCAGGGTCAGGGGATACCCAGGATGGCAAGACAGTGCTACGTCACGGCCGTCAACACCATCTCCTAGCTAGTCAGGGCAGAGGAGATGTAGAAGATCATGGAGAGCTTTATCATGATAGAGGTATCGGAGGAGAAGGACGCGAATGATGATCATTATGCAAAAGCAGCCTGAAGAGACCTTGCTTCAGTAAACTCTTTTTCTCTTATGTTTTTGTAATGAGCTCTGCCCCTGGCCAGCTGAGTCAGGGGGTCATGTATCCAAAAAAATCCTCGT
Source organism: Platanthera guangdongensis (assembly GCA_039583875.1). Taxonomy (NCBI): domain Eukaryota; kingdom Viridiplantae; phylum Streptophyta; class Magnoliopsida; order Asparagales; family Orchidaceae; genus Platanthera; species Platanthera guangdongensis. The sequence goes on along the minus strand of CM077165.1, from coordinate 160,862,442 downwards.
TTGAGGATGTTGAATTTAGTATGGTTCGAATGATGTACCTAATCTCAACCCGAGAGGATCTCCTCGTCCAGGCTTCCACTAACTGGATGGGTTGAATGTGCCTCGGTGGACATAAGGTACCAACCCCAAGAATATCTCCTCACTCGGGCTCTCACTAGTTGGATGTGTCGAACGTGCCTCGGTGGATTGAAGGTACCAACCCCGAGAGGATCTCCTCACTCAGGCTCTCACTAGCTGGATGGGTCGAATGTGTCTCAGTGGAGAGAAGGTACCAACCACGAGGGGATCTCCTCACCGAGGCTCTCACTTGCTAGATGAGACGATTGTGCCTCAGTGGAGAGAAGGTACCAACCAGAGAGGATCTCCTCACCTAGGCTCTCTCTAGTTGGATGAGTCAAATATGCCTCGGTGGAGAGAAGGTATCAACCCCGAGAGGATCTCCTCACTCAAGCTCTCACTAGTTGGATGGGTCGAATGTGACTCGGTAGAGAGAAGGTTCCAACTCCGAGAGGATCTCGTCACCCAAGCTCCCATTAGCTGGCATGGCAGGTTGACCAATTGTGGAGGTTAAGTAAATTCTACCAGGAGGGGATCTCACCACCCAGGCTCCCATTAGCTGGTAGGGCAGGTTGACCCTTTGTGGAGGTTAAGTGAATTCTACCCGGAGGGGATCTCACCACCCAGGCTCCCATTAGCTTGTAGGGCAGGTTGACCCTTCGATGAGGTTAAGTGAATTCTACCCGGAGGGAATCTCGCCATCCAGGCTCCTGTTAGCTGACACGACAGGTTGACCCCTCGGAGAGGCCAAGTATTTTCGGCTCCAAGAGTGCTACACTCAACGAATATGTTGGGTTGGATGTTTCTTTCTGAGCGTGGAACTCGCTCGAAAAGAGCGGGGATTTTGTACAATCACGTATTCGCGGAATGGGGCCCCGAGCAAGGCGTAGGACTTGCTACATATTTATGAGCTTTTAGGGGGTTTTGCACTCCTGGAGGTCAATTTATTGTTGATCTGCATGATACACTAGTAGGAGGAGAAAAATTTGCCTAGCTTACTAGTTCTTGGTGTACTCTTCATAGGGAGAGTGCGGCGGGAGGTCAGCACTTATCCCCGCCCCTACCCTAGGTGCGGGTGCGGTAGGAGGCCGACACTCGTCCCGGCCCCATTTTAGGGGGCAGGTACGGCGGGAGGCCGGCACCAGCCCAGCTCGCCCGGTTGGTGTACTCGCCCGGCTGAAATACTTGACCGACTGGAGTACTCGCCTGGTTGGAGTACTCGCCTGGTTGGAGTACTCGCCCGGCTGGAGTACTCGTCCGGTTTGAGGGACTCGCCCTACTTGAGGGACTTGCTCGGCTTGAGAGTCTCGCCCAGCTAGAGTACTCACTCGGCTTGAGGGACTCGCCCGGCTTGAGGGTCTCGCCCGGCTTGAGGGTCTCGCCCGGCTTGAGGGTCTACTATTTTGCCCCTGGCGGGCTGCGAATAGCTATTTAGAATAATAGAATGTGGCTATTGGCAGACCAGACCCGGGGTATTTCAGTAATTTTAGAGCAGTGAGATTGCACTATTGACAGGTCATCCCCAAAAACCTATAAATATACCCTTGGGGTGCCTTGGAGGGCATCCGTTTTTCTTCAATCCTCATCTTCTTACTTCATTCTCCAAAGCACCTAGCTCGGCATTGGTTAGAGAGGAGGAGATCTCAAAGGTCTTCTTGGTGTGAGATGGGACCTCCACGCTAGAGACATAAGTCATTCTCCAAATTCAGGTCTCTCACCAAGGGACGGCTTGGGAGAAGTAGGTGTGAGTTGCACCCCTAGGTCCGAACTCTAGGTGGAACCGAATCTCGGTTCCAATAGAAGGTCTTGAGTGTATGTCTAGTATTGAGAGTAATCTTGATCAGGATGAACATCATCATGTACTGGTTCTGACATCCTTGCTTAAGCATTTCCTAGAACTCCAAATAGTTCTCCTTGCAGCCACTTGAAGTTGTCATAAATGCATGTGTTGACACTTTGAAACTGTTCTTTCATGGTGGCTTCAATCGCATTCACCTTACCTTTAAGTTCTTCTTTCCTCTTTCTGACTTTTACAATCATGACCTGAGATATTTCATTACTGTAATGCATCATTTGATCATCAAAGTAGTGCATCCCGACATTTTGGGCTTCAATAATAATCGTTGCATTTTCATCAAAATTTTTAGTCACTTCAGAATTGTTTTTAAGCCCAGTCATAGTGTGAACAATTCCTTTTCCGGCTTGAACTAACAAGTTATCCAGATTGGATTCTAGCTTGTCAAAACAAACCTTAACTTCAACAAGTCCATTGTTCATATCTCGTTCAACCTCTTTGACTTTGTTGAAAAATTTCTTTAAAGAGTAATCAAAGTGAGCTTGTTTCTTGGCCAACATAGCTTCAATAGATTTCAGCAAGGAATTATCTGAACTTGTGCTAGAAATGTCTTCAACTTGATGTCTAGGAGGAGAGGTAAGATCTGCATCATCCTCATAGTCACTAGAGGAATGTGCCATGGGAGAGACATGAGCTGGTAGCAGGAGAGTGGGATCTACAGCCTCTAGAAAAGGAGGAAGCACCTCTGCTTCTCCTTCCTCATCAGAAATATCAATGATGTCCTCCCCCTCAACTGGAGGTCCACCTGGAATCTGAGCAATCCTTTTCTGAAGATTGCGAATAAACCTATCAATTTGTGTCTGAAGAGAAACAGATGGTTGATTTTGCTCCCCCTCAGCCACAACTGTTAGAACTTATGGGAGATTTACTATCATGCTTGCAGTAGTAGCAGTTTCATCAGTAGCCACAACATTTTCTTCTTCTTGCTCACCATCCTTGTTAACATCATCATCAATATTATCATTATTATCGAGAAAATCATCAATAAATTCATCAGCATCAACATCCACTTGGGAATTCTTCCTCAGCCAACTCCCTGAGTCCACCCTGCTTGGGAACTCTTCTTTCCCACCTGGAGAAAATCGAAGAGTCAATCCTTTTTAGGTGATGGATTGGTACAACTGTTGTCATGTCAAAAGTATTATCGTCCAACTAGTTCAAAAAGAGACTGAGAATTCTTCAAAAGTTTGGCGCATGCAGACTGTCTTTGATTCTTCCAAAAAGAACTGCTCCCCAATCTATTCTTTTCCGACAGATGATTACGGGAAGGAGCTTGCACATGTCATTTGAAAGGTAGTTGTGGGAGACAACCTTGCACAAGAGGACCTTCTCGATAACATCAGAAAGAAGTTTTCCATCATCATTCATGACTTTTATTTTAATGGCAGAAGTTCCTCTAGGCAGACCACAGAACATCAGTGCTCTAATGAAATCTCTGTCTTCAATGAGGTCAGTCTCTGCAATTTTTGGAAGTCGCAGGAATCAGGTAAGGAGGGAGGCCTTCACTTTGATGGATAAGTTTCCGACCTTGCACTTAATGATTGTATCTTCACGACGGAGTTTAGCATTTTGAAATAATTCCAAGACATCTCGATCCAAGACTTTGCATGGATGTTCCAGGACGAATGACAATTCGACGGACTCGAGCATCACAATAACATTCCAAAATTTGTCTGTGGCTGTGGCAAACCCAGTGCGAACAAGCTCTCCTCCGACCTGAAGGTTTCCTGTACCTCTCGAAGCCATGGAGAACGATCGAGAAACCAAGAAGAAGAATTGACAAAACAGACACTTCGCGGAAGATGAACATGCGCCTAAAAGCTTTCAACGAATTGCCGAAATGTTTGCGATGAGTGTGAAGTCCGTTTGCCCGATTTATATTTACTTGTATAAAATTAATATTTTGAAGAGAGAGAAGTGCACGTACATTTGCCGGAAGTGACTCTTCAGATCCAAAAAAGAGAAATAAAAATATACCTAAAGTCAAGAATTAATCGCCGAAATTCCTTGAGTAAGCCCGATAAGTTCGTCGAAATAACACGGGTGAAAAGTATTATTCGTTGAAAATCGTCGAAATTACTTAACCAATCTTAACAAATTCGTTGAAATTCCACGAGTAATACTCGACGAATTTTCCTTGGAAATTTCTGAAATTTCTGAGATGAAGAATTCCCGAGATCTGAGAGAATTTCTTAACCAATCTGACTTTAGTCTGAGTCTTTGACAATCTTCATGATTTCTTGTTGAGCATATCAAGTTCCATTTTGAAGAAAGAGAACTTGGCCGCATGCAGCGGCTTCGTGAAAATATCTGCGACTTGCTTATCCATCGGGACATAACTGAGATTGATGTCCTCATCTCCACATGCTCCCAAATGAAATGGTATCTTATTTCTATGTGCTTTGTCTGGTTGTGAGAGACTGGATTATTAGCAATAGTAATCGCATAGAAGGAGTCGCAAAATATTGGAATCTCCTTTAACTTCATATTGTAATCTTCATGCTGATTCCTTATCCATAGAAGTTGTGCGCAATAACTGCATGTAGAGATGTACTCTGACTCAACCGTTGAGGTTGCCACCCAATTCTATTTCTTGCTGCTCCAAGAAACTAACCTTCTTCCTAGGAACTAATAGGTTCTGGAAGTGTTGTTCTTGTCATTCCTGTTTCTTGCAAAATCAGCATCAGAAAAGTAAATTAGCTCGCAGTCATTACTTCTTGGGTACCAAAAGCCAAGATTTGGTGTACCCTTAAAGTACTTCAAAATTCTCTTTGCAGCGACATAATGAGATTCCTTAGTGTTCACATGAAATCTAGCATATACGCATGTTGAAAATATTATTTCTGGCCTACTAGCAGTAAGGTAGGGCAAAGATTCAATTATGCTTGTGTACTTGTTTTCATCAAAAGGTTTCTCTTTCTCATCCTTGTTCAAAGACACAGCTGAACTCATTGGAGTCCTCGTAGAGGTTGCACTCTCTATTCTGAATTTCTTAATTAACTCGTTGGTGAACTTCATTTAAGAGATGAAAATTTTATCATCAGATTATTTCACCTGAAGTCCTAAGAAATACTTCAGCTAACTCATATTACTCATTTCAAACTTCTCATGCAGAAGTTTAGAAAACTTCTTACAAAGAAGGTCATTCGTAGATCCAAACATAATATCATCGATATAGATTTACACTGGCAAAATATTGTCTTTAACTTCCCTAAAAAATAATGACTTATATATATTTCTCCTTGTGAACTTATTCTCAAGAAAAAAGTTAGATAGGGTCTCATACCAAGCTCGGGAAGCTTGTTTTAAAGTATATATAATGCTTTATTTAGAAAATAAACATATTTAGAGAGAGTTGAGTTGACAATATCTGGGGGCTGAGCAACATATACTTCCTCTTTTAGATTATTTATTGAGAAATGCTTACTTCACGTTCATTCGATAGACTTTGAAACCTTTGTGAGCAGCATACACTAGAAACAACCTAATTGCTTCGTGTCTGGCCATTGAAGCAAAAGTTTGATCGAAGTCGATCGCTTCTTATTGTTTGTATACTTGTGCTACAAGCCAGACTTTATTCTTTATAATCACTCCATTTTTGTCCAACTTGTTTCTGAATATTCATTTTGTTCCAATCACGTTCTGTCCTTTGGGCCTTTGCACCAGCTCCCAAATTTTGCATCTTTCAAACTGGTTGAGCTTCTCTTGTATAGCTATTATTGTACAACCCCGTATTCGCTGGGTGGGACCCTTTGACGAGTCCAAGGAGTATCAAGAGGGCCCTCAGATTCAGGCTAGTCTGAGTGGCGAGTAGGGTAGACGGACCCACACTCGCCATTTGCATTGATAAGCCTTCGCCCAAGATGTGAGAGGCAGTCATGCCCTTGGGCGAGTGCGATCTTCATCATGCACTCGCCAAAGGGTCGCGCCTTATTGCGCAGGAAGGATGGTTTTCGCCGTCTCAGGCGAGTGGAGGGTAGAACTCGCACTTGCCCATTGGCGAGGCTAGGAGGCGAATGCATGGTCCACCAACATTCTTATGATCTATTGATAAATGTATGACTTGTTTTCCCCCGACAAAGAACTGCCCTTGAGTCGCCGCAGTTTGCTATAATTATATGTGAGGAGCAGATAGCAGAAATAACTACCGCAGATCCAACAGTCTCTGGTGCAACAAGACCAACAACACTAGCTTCAGAACTGCTTCCAAAATCATCTTCTTTACGAACCTTTCCACCAACCTCATCATCAACCTTCAAAAAACAATCACTAAAGGCTTTCTCCCACTGTTTTTGGCAATCATCATTACCAATAATCCATTCTGAATGCTCCATCAAATTCCTTAACTTATTTAACAAAGCCAGATGGATATGTTCCTGACAGTAGTTTGCAACCTACAAGCATTGATTACCCAAAGTAAGCAAACATTTGAGAGTTTACTAGTTAAACCAAATTTCGAAAATGATTTTATACCTGTGAGCCGCCATGTCCATCATACACTCCAAAGAAGTGGGAAGTCAATGTAATTTTACTTGGTTTGAGTTCATCCACATCGCAATCACCAATCAACATCCTGAGAGGGATATCGAAGAAATGAGGGACAACTATAACAACATCTTCCATTTCTGGCCTCCTCCCACGGATAGATATGTATCCCCAAAGAGGAACACAGTTTTTCAAAAATAAGCTTCTCAGACCAACAAACCTTGAAGTCTGAACCTCCAACTGAGCAACACAAGTTGGACCCTCCACCTCTTCATATTCAATTCCAACACCCAAAGCATCAACCTGCAACTCCTCAACCCTAGGAGCAAGTATAATCTCAAAGGTCTTTACAACATCCACATCCATGGAGCTAACAAAAGCAGTTTCATAAGCCACATCGACAATCCCTAAAACATCCAACGCATCGGCGATGCTGCTGGTGTCACTGGCAACAGATGGTTCTGCCCCATGAGACACTGCATCATCATCTTCCTCACTTTCAGGTGCAAAAGATCCCAACAACTCATCCTCCATCATACCCTTTGATTGACCTCCTTCTCTTCCCCCACCATTGTTTCTGCTTCTGCAACAAAGGAATTAAGCTGCAAGTTACTATCTTTCTCAGTCATCAGCTTGAGCCAGGGAAACCTCCAATTGAGAGTGAATTGTCTATCCTAAATGTCAAAGTAACAATCATGGATACATCCTCCATGTACTCTTCTTCCTCCACCTCCGGAACATTGAAGGGAAGGACAGCGTGAGGTGTGTGTGTGTGTGTATGAAAACTCTATGCTGAAGCGGCGGACCCCACTCGCCCGGACCCCACTCGTCAGGACCAACAACAGATGGTAATTTTACCTCTGGACCCCACCGGATGAATGGTACGCGACAAACACCACTCGCCTGACGCGGTGGATGTTGGAGGAGCCAGGCATTTGTCTCCTAGCCTCACCAATGGGCGAGTGTGAGTTCTACCCTCCACTTGCCCTAGGCGGCAAAAACCCTCCTTTCTGCGCACTGAGGCGCGAGCCTTCAGCGAGTGTATGATGAAGATCGCACTCGCCCAAGGGAACGACCGCCTCTCCCATCTTGGGCGAAGGATTATCTATTCAAAGGTCGAGTGTGGGTTTGTTGGGTATTACATCCATAATAACCCGGATTTAAAGAAGTGTTCATTGAACTAAGATTAATTGAGATTGTATTTGATTGCGTATTTTTATTTATGTGCTTGCATGACTTTATTTTTAAGTACAACCCAATATCAGGTTACAGTGAGTCATGAAATACAGGACTATACAATGTAATCCCTCTTTGTGTAGGTCAATGTGTTGACGCACATGTAATCTCTCAATTGGAGTGTACTTCTATTTCAAGTGAATTAGAAGATTCGAGGAAGGGTATGTTGCTGAATTCAGAAAGGACAAAATTTTCTCTAAGGAAAATTCGTCGAGTACAATAGAGTAAACTCGTCAAATTCGTTGAGGTTATCTGTTGATACTCGTCGAATTCATCGAGTATACCTACTGATACTCGTCGAATTCGTAGGAATTAACCCTGCGAATTTTTCCTGCTTCCTTAAGAATCGGCCAAGCAGAATTCGTCGTATATCATCTTGCTTACTCGTTGAATTCGTTGAAGTTATCTTTCGATACTCGTCGAATTCGTCAGGTATGCTCGTCGATATTCGTCGAATTCACCGAGTCTCTCTAAGAATGCATTGAGCACTCAGATAGATCTTTCTGGATTCGTCCAAGTCCTTTTCGTCGTGTTTCGAAGCAGTTCGACGAGTATACTTTTATATACTTGACAAAACTTGACGAAATTGACTTAGGGTTTATTTTTGTTTTCAAATTTTCGCTCGGCTCATCCCGACTGCCATGTACAACAACTCGCAGATTTCCCAGTATGGAAGGAACTTCTAGCCATTAGAGAAGGGGAGTTCCTATAAATACCTAGGGTGATTTTCGTTCAACCCTAATCACGCTATTTGTTAAAAAAAATCAAATCAAGAACTATTCTAGAACTCTCGCCGGTGCACTCGAAACATATTTCACGTCTTTCTCTCGGCCGACGACGTTCTTCATGATTCTTCTTCAACAAGAGTGTCGACTAGATCTCTGATCCCTGAAAGTTCAAGTAGTCCTCAGATCTAGTTGATCCTGTTTGTTCAGATCAAGATTTCAAGGATTTTAAGTTCTCTTTTTTCCTGAAGGCTTTTAAGTTCTACTTTTCAGAGAAAAGGAAGACTAAAGATTTTAGATCTGAAGAAGAGTATTCTTAATCTATTGTTGTATAACATCTTTATACCATTGTAGGAGGTCTTACCTCCAAGTTGAAGATCTTTGTTCATATGATCAAGTTTGTATGATAGGATGTCCTCCGAGTGGTGGGAGAGTTGTCTCCGAGTTTGTAGGAGTTGAGGCTCTGAGTTGTAAGATTTTTTCAATCTGAGATAAATGTGAAGTAGCCGAATCTAGCCCTTCGTGGTAGATATGCGAGGCAGGATAGTGGATGTACCCAACTCGAAAAACCACTATAAATTCTCTGTGTTTCTGTGTGTTTGTTATGTGATAAATGTTTTTCCGCTAAAAGACACAGAACTCGCATATTCACCCCCCCTCTAGATGATTTAGGTTGATAACTAGGCACTTTCAGGGTCCTCCTACCCTACTCGGCACTCAGACTAGCCTGAACCTGAGGGTCCTCTTGATACCCCTTGGACTCGTCAAAGGGTCTCACTCAGCTAATACGGGATTGTACACAATCTCCGCTCTTTACGAGCTAGTCCAACACTCGGAAATAAAAATCCAACTCTTAGTATTCAGTGAGTATTTGCTGACCTAGATGGAATCTTTGCCCCCCTCCACCGCGGTAGAAATATTCAAACACAGGTAGATGATACTTGCTCCTTCCAACCTTCTCAGTTATCTCTTTCTCGCCTTTAATTTGATGCCGCTCTTGAAAGAAGCTCAGGATTGCCTTGCCGCTGTGAGAGCGGAGGCTAAATCTTTCGTTGCCACGTTTGCTCCCTGGCTTGCTCGAAAAGCTCTGGGCTCGTCCCCCAAGATGAAAAAGTCCAAAATGGTGTGGCACGACCTGATAGTGAACGAGCCCATCCTGCCGACTCCATCACACTCCGGGATCCCCCAGTTATCCTCACTCGCTCTCCCTCTCGCCACTTTCTTCAAGGATAAAAATAAGCACCAATGCGTCTACTCGCAGAATCCTCCAAAGGAGAAAAATATCGGGGAGGGTACGGCGAGTGCCGAATCGTACTCGCTTGAAGTCGAGAGTGATAAGACGGCCCCTGAGGTCAATTCCCAAACTAACCAAGACGATCTCCTGCAAATCTCTGGTAAGTAATCCTTTGCACATTCCCCTCTTATCAAATTGCTTACCTGCATCTTTCGGAGTTCGAGCCTTTGGGACCACAGGACAAGGTGCTTCAACGCCCAAGTCCCCTGCTCGCCTGATGCCCCTAGATCCCGCCCCAGTCCTACTACCCTTGACAGATGAGATTCTCAAACTTCCACCTCAAGACAACATTCTTGTCGCTGATCAGCCAATCTACGCCCAGGATTTATGAAGGCGCACATCACCTTTGACACTCCCTTCGAGGGGTGGCCCGACACTTCTCGTCAGCACCCGGGTAGGGGAGCGGACACTACGCCAGGTAACTAACTGCACTCGTCTTTACCTACTATAATGAGATCACACTCGACAAAACTTAACTACTGTAGGCTACTGCGAGGTCTCGTCGACTGATGTTGACATTGACGAGGAGTTCTCGCCACCCCCATCTCCTGACTCAATCGCTGCATTTCTGGGCGACCCGAATGACGTTGTGGTACTGAAGCGGCAAATGACCGAGTTGTTCCGGAAACACACTTTCATGCTACGTGAGATCTATAGCCGAGTTCAGGAGAACCAAGACTCTGCCGAGGAATGACTACTTTGCTTGGAGAACAACTACACATAACTGATTGCCGAGTTGGGTGGGAAACCGATAGCAGGACGAACTTTCTCGGGATCCAAATTACGGGTGCTGAAGGCCAGTTGTGCCTTGTATAGCGGGAGCTGTAGAACATTCGCGCACTTCAATACTCTCGCTTGCTGCCTAGCGCTGGGAGGAGAGGTCGGGGATGGTGGTAATGGCCCAGGGTAGGCCTATCGGCACTCGCCTTTTTGCCCTTCTTTCAACTATGCTTGTAATAATAAACATTTGACTATGACTCGCGCAGAATGCACATGTATATTAGAAATTTTCTTTCGATATCGCAACTAGGTTTTTCTTTTTTTATTGTTGACTTGTTGTTTTTAGGTCTAGGATATAGCATTAGCTCGGGCTCGTCGGCGAGTGGGGGGAGTGCGATATCGAAACAAAGACCGAGGCGAGATGCGACGAGCTGGCTATCCGCACCTCTCTCTGTCCCAGGTCCTTCCCGCCCAAAAATTTCGATAAATATCCCCCACCTACCGCATTAACTACCATTCTGAAAGCTTCCAACCTTCTTTCTAACTTCTCTTTTCTTGCACTCACGTTTCTACGCCTTCTTTCCTTCACTCGCGAAATGATTGGCAATACCTATGGGCGAACCAAGTGCGCCGCAACATTCACCAACTACCCTTTTATGAACTGTAACTTGACCGAGGAGTTCCACGCGCTAGTCGGGCTCTACATCTCACTTGGGTTCGTCATGTGTCTACCAGGGAAAGGAGAATCGATAAACCACCTCCTGCCGAGTAAACTCACTATACCTGTCGAGCACTTCAAAGTAGGGCTCCGCCTCCCGATTTGGTTGGAGATATGTCAGGTCCTGCGATATTTCGGAGTCATTCCCGCACAACTCAATCCCAACTCCATAGCCTTGCTTGTAGCATTCGCCTGCTACTTGCGGGAGGAGTGAATAGAGTTCAGCCTCCCAGTCTTTCACGAACTCTTCAACTTCAGAGCCAAACGGGACGGGATCGCCTTCTACTCCGGCAACAACCTTGAGGTAGTAGGTCTCGCCAACAAGAATCATCATTGAATCCGTATATTCGTCTTCGTCTCAGGTAATTTTGGTAATCCCCCCTTTCGCATGTTCAACATGAAGAGTCGACCTACCGCCCTCCCAGCCTTGGAGGATACGAGGCCACACTCCACCAATTCCTGTTTTAGAAGGAGTTTGATGTCCCTTACCTGAGGAGGAGAGTCGTCTCGTTCATCATCTTACTTGTTGGAGAAGGTATTCCTCACCCTTTCCCCTAAATGAATAATTTGATAACTTCGACTAACTACTACATGCACAGTGGCGTGAGACCTACCCCTTAATCCTCCTCACGCAATTAGTGCGCTACTTGACTCTGAGAAAGCATGCGCGGAGGCCGCCGCTGCGGCCTGTAGGAGCGAACCAAAGCCGCTATCGAAGACCCGCAGTCAGAAGCAAAAACCTGACGTGCCTCCTGTCCAGCCGCTCCCTAAGAAGTCCAAAACCTCAGATCTCGCCAAAGGCAAAGAGGTCAGCACGGCTCCCCCCGCGAGCACCCGGGTCGCGGGGCGAGACTGCTGGAAAGATCACCAGCAAGATAGGTGGGACCACGACCGCGCCAGAAGGGAAGGTGGTGTCGAGAGGCCACCAGAACTTTGGTATATGCGAGAAGTTGTTGGATGATGTCGGCGATCCCATGCTGCTCTGGGAAAGGGAGGCCAACATGGCCTCCATCTCTACTATCCTCCCCTCCTAGTAGGAGGGAGAGACCGTCTCTGGACAAGCCTATGCCTTCTCCTTCAGGTTGTACGGGCGGGACAATGCTGCCTATTACGATGATGAGACCATGCAAACACTCGCATATGAGAGCACGCGAGCCCAATTCCGTGCCATCGAGCTTTCTCATATGATGGCTCCCCGTGGAATTTGCCTATCGTGAAACCTGGCAGATGTATGTGACTCGTGGGGCATGCTATCTAAAGAAGTTGCGACGCTGAAGGAGAAGCTGGATGCTGCTGAGCAAGATCTCGCCGGGCGAGTGGGTGGAATAGTAAGCCTTCTCTCACCAAGTGCACTCGCTATTTTCCATGTCTTGCTCTAACTCCTTAAACTTTTGCAGGATGGTGCGACCGCTGCTCAACTGCATGCGCTCATTGCCCATCTTGAGGAAGAGAATCAGGGGTTGAAGGCCCAGAATAAGCAGTTGGTCGACTCGCTAGTTCCCCCTCTCCCCGACAAGAAGAAGAAGCTTCAATTGTACTCTCAACTCGAGGTTGAGCTGATGGTGCAAGAGAATGCCATCGCTGCGACAAGACACTCACTCCAAGTGATGCAGGGAGTCGACCTTCTGAAAGGTGAAGGTACGAGAGTGACTTTCGAGGACTTGGTCCCAGAATTGTTCTTACCAATCGTCGAGCCAAAGGACGATGTCGGCGACACCTCCGGCGAGAGCGAGCAGTCGACATCTCTGCCCTGAAGTTTTCGCTTTCCCAATCTTCCTATGTATTTTTCCCATTTTTTCGGGCAGGGTCCTTTTCTTTTTTGGGCATTTTAGCTCGGATTGATCTGTTACAGGAAATTGCACTCAACTCGCGCTTCAACTTCGTTAGCTCTTGGGAAAGACATCTTGCGAGGCCTTAGCCCAGCCCTTAGCCCATTCTCTTGCCGCAACAACCCGTACGATGTTGATTCCGCGAACTCGAGCGCTAGAATTAAGTTGGCTCCTAGCGAGTGCTTGACTAGCGAGATCTAGCCTCAAACACTCACATTTGCTTATACATTTTATCCTGCCTCTTTTATTCCCTGACCTTGGTACTTGCAATAACTTCTGAGTGATTTTGTCCTGTCGATTGGCGAGACTCTTGACGACGATATCTCCCTAGTACTTTTCAGCCACTTCAATATTCCACTGAGGGCCTTCTTGACATGTCAACTAATAGGAGCCTGACAACGGGATCAGCTCGGGATCTAAATTCAACCTATTTCACAATATCCACCGAGGGCCTTCCTGACATGTTAGCTAATGAGAGCCTGATAGCGGGATCAACTTAAGATCTACGTTCAACTTGCTTCACATTATCCACTGAGGGCCTTCATGACCTGTCAGGCTGTCAGCTAATGGAAGCTTGACAGCGAGATCAGCTCGGGATTTACGTTCAACTTATTTCACAATATCCACCGAGGGCCTTCCTAATCTATCAACTAATGAGAGTCTGACAGTGGGATCAACTCGGGATCTGCATTCAACTTATTTCTCAACATCCACTGAGGGTATTCCTGACCTGTTCGGTAATTATAGCCTGACAGCGGGATCAGCTCAGGATCTGCATTCAACTTATTTCTCAACATCCACCAAGGGCCTTCCTGACCTGTTAGCTAACGAGGGTCTGACAGCGGGATCAACTCGGGATTTAAGTTCAACTTGTTTCTCAACATCCACCGAGGGCCTTTCTGACCTGTCAGCTAATGGGAGCCTGACAGCGAGATCAGCTCGAGATCTGTGTTCAACTTGTTTCCCAACATTCATCGAGGGCCTTTCTGACCTGTCAGCTAATGAGAGTCTGATAACGGGATCAGATTGGGATCTAAGTTCAACTTGCTTCTCAACATCCCCTGAGGGCCTTCCTGACCTGTCAGTTAATGAGAGACCAACATCGGGATCACCTTGGAATTTACATTCAACTTATTTCTCAACATACACTGAGGGCCTTCCTGACCTGTTAGCTAATGAGAGCCTAATAGCGGGATCAGCTCGGGATCTACGTTCAACTTGTTTTTCAACATCCACCTAGGGACTTCCTGACCTGTTTGCTAATGGGAGCTGACAGCGGGATCAGCTCGGAATCTACGTTCAACTTGTTTCTCAACATCCACCGAGGGCATTCCTGAACTATCAGCTAATGAGAGTCTGACAGTGGGATTAGCTCGGGATCTACGTTCAACTTGTTTCTCAACATCCACCGAGGGCCTTTTTGACTTGTCAGCTAATGGGAGCCTAACAGTGGGATCAACTCGCTGATGAGAGGCTGACCGAAGATGGCATTGTAGCTGCTGGGGGCGTACACGATCACAAACTGACAATTGCGGGACTGACCCCCCCATAGTCACATTGAGCCCCACTCCACCATCCACTTCCTTCCTCTCTCCTGAGAACCCAAAAAACGGTCTATCCGAGTCTAGCACCCCTTTTGCCTCCACCTTCATCTCGTTAGACACCTTTTTGAAGACGACGTTGACCGAGCTCCCATTGTCCACCAAGATCCGGGAGACGGTGAATTTCTCGACCACTGCCTGCACCACTAGCGCGTCGTAGAACAGATCCTCATGATTCGACATGTCTCTCGAGGTGAAGGTAATCCTCTCTACGGGAGGCGGGGTCTGAGACGTCAAAGCGATGCTTCACCGGAACATGGTTTGGAGGCTCCCATTACGGGTGGACTCAATCCCCCCTGTGGATTACTCCAATCCTCCCGGAGCCTCCTATATCGACTCTCTCTTCACATCTGTCTTCATTAGCCCCCGCGACCACTTCCTCGATCCGCACTGCTGGCGACTGCTGCCCCTGCCCTCTTGCCCTTCTCAGCTTTAGAAACTCTGGGCAGGTGGCTGTTGCGTGACCTTCCCCCTGGTGGAAGTCACAATATGACAACTCCACCCCCATTCCTCTCCTCCCCCTCAACCGTTCCTCCTCCTCTTAACCCTTCCTCAGGTTATTGTCATGGCTTGATGTTGTGGGGGGAGAGGTTGTCTTGGACCCTGCCTCCACCCTGGAGGGTTAAACCTCCCCTGCCCCCTCGGTAGTTCCCTCACCCTTGGAACCTTCTTCCCTGACCCTGGACAGGTCCCTCCTGCTGCCTCCAGGCCAGCTAGTTGGTGGGTTCTTGATAAACCCACCCCGGTTGTTGCCTTTGGAAACCTTGACCTCTGGGCTCATCTCTTCTCCTCTCCTCCTGACGCCTGTTCACTCCATGCTCCCTCTCTTCACTTCCTCCCAACCTGGCCAGCTTCCTAACAAAATTGGGGTTTGCTATCTCACCCTCGATCTCATGTGCCGCTCGCTCCATTACCCCCTCGAAGGACAACGACGACCTCCGCTTCAATGCCACCATAAAGAACCATTCTTGGAGCCCCAAAGTAAAGGCCATCATCAGGGTAAACCTTGACACCTCTTCTACGACGAGGACTTCCTCCTGGAACCTGTCCACGTACCTTGCCTGAGATTTTTCCGATTTCTACTTGATTGCGAAGAGGAACTCCGCGCCCTTCTTCCTCTTCTTCGAAGTCAAAAATCTCAACAGAAATGCCCGACGCAAATTTACGTAGCAGTAAATTGAGCTGGTGGGGAGCTGGTGGAACCAGTCCCTCACATTGTCTTTGAAGGTGATGACAAAAAGTCGGCATTTGAAGGCGTCAGTCATTTGTCTGATGAGGACCACATCCTCAAACCACTGAACGTGCTGAACCGGGTCATCTCTGCCGGCGTAATAGGACATCTCCGGCTCCCTAAACCCCCCTGTTAGTTGATCCTTAATGAATGACGGTTTAACCTATGCTTCACCACCATGCCAAACGGAGCGTTACAGGAAAGAGAAAGACTCATGTTAAAAACATTAAGTTGGAATTAAAGAGAATCTGGAAAAAAAGAATTTTGAGTGCTAATAATTAAGGGGATTGTTATCCGCAGATCGAAAATGACTATTCGCAGATTATTACTATTCGCAGACCCAAAGACTCTTAAAATTGTCATTCGCAGAAATCATTGTTATTCGCAGACCAACATTAAAAGTAAAAAAATATCAAGATGTGCACCAGCACCACAAGTACCACCAAAATTCGAGTCTGTATAAAAGTATATGTTGAAACCAAAAACTTGGTCTCTCGTGGAGTTCGGGGTCCCTAGAAAGGGGTGATCGCACACCTATTACACTCAGAAGAACGTCACAGGACAAAAAATCAAGAAGCTAGGAACAGACCCTCGGCTCTAGCGCGGAGGTCCCACCAAGCCACAAAGAAAAAAAAAAGGTTTTTTTCGGTCTGCGAATAGCCATTCATAGTCTGCGAATAACAATCCCCATAATTAAACTTGTAATGTAGGTTAATCAATTAAAGTACTACCCACGTCTCCTAGAGATAAATGCAAATGAAATAAACCGGGCCCGTTAAGTTCTAGCGTACCTTTCTTCCTTCACCAGCTCCTCTTCTTCGATCATCTCCTTCGATCGAAACAGTCATCTAGGGTTTGTGCAGTCGGCTCGTAGGGCGTCAAATCCCTTTAGAAGGTAACTCTGCTGTGTCTGTCTCGGGAATTACTGAGGTTAGTGTTTGCTTCTCCGGAACTCGAGAAGCTAGGTTTCGGACACCCTCGTTTTTCCTCCATTGATCATGAAATCTTTAGTTCCATATCAAAATTTTTAGCAGGGGAACATTTTCTCGAGAGGAATTGGTGAATCGGCGAATATATGAACTGCCACTGATATGATTAGGAGGACTCTTGGTTAGATTACTATTGATTGGGAGCGAGCAGGGAGGTTTCAATGTCTTGGTCGGGTCCAGAGGATCTCTTCCTGTCCACATCTCTGGCGAGCTATCTCGATAGTAAATTCCCTCCCCTTACCTCCTTATTTCTGTTCCTTTTAACGATTTTCTGAACAATTTCTCAATGGCTGTTGAATTCCACTGGATTATCTATGAATTGATATAAATGCTTTCTTTCTGGGATTGTTATTGACTTGTATCATTGCTGAAATAGTGTTCCTAAGCATTGTTAGTGGTGTGGGGATTTGTAGATGTGCTAGTTTTTAAGTTCTCTCTCAGGGTTTCCTTATTCGTATCTATCTGAGATGGGGTTCCCCTAAGCGGGTTCGATTGATCTGTGGATTCCTTAAGCGCAGCGTCAACCTCCTACTGCACCCACGCATCCACGCACACGAAGTCACCTCTCACGAGCACCATTGCGCGACCACAAAGCCGCACATGCGCACCCCCACCTACGCAGGGCTCCCGGCCGCACGAAAACGTGTGTGTGGACCTGCCTGAACGCGTGCACCCGCGAGTGGTCTGGCCAAGCGCTCCCACGCGCGTCCCCAGGCCTCGCGTGCCAGCGCACGACCCCAGAACCGTGCGCCAGCGCGCGACCTCTTCGCAAAGGGCGGGCGGCCCCCTGGCCGCCCAGCCCTCTGGCCACCCGGATCAGGCGTCCTATTGGCCGCCCGGATCCGAGCGGCCCTTTTGCTGTAGAGGGCGGGCGGCCTCCTGGCCTCCCCGCTCTCTGGCCAGCCCCTTGGCCGCCCGGACCTCCGCCGACAGCCGACCAAGCTCCCGCCGCCGGCCGGCCCTCCCCGACCGGTTCTCTCCGCCGGTTGGTTTCCTCGCCGGTCGGCCCTCTGCCGTCCGATCGCACTCTCGCGATTGCCACCGCCCGTTACGTGAGTAACCACTCATGTAACCGCCCGCGTAACCTCCCGTAGTTGGGGGTGCGTATAGCCAAAAATAAAGGTCATTATGCATTTAATAAAATTCATAAAATAGTACTCATATTAAACTTTAGAATTCCGGCCTGCAAATAGTAATTATGGTGGTTATGGTCTTTAATTAGCCGGTAACCACCATAACATCCCCTAGGGCCTATGAATAGGACCGCTTGCCCTCCTTCATTTCCACCTATTCACAGGAATTCCTCCTACGACTTTCTCCCTCTATTTCTCCTCCCCTTTTCCTCCTTGTGCAACCCGACCCGCTTCCCCTTTGTGCGCTTTCGCACATGCCGCTTTCTTGCGCACCGCTTCCTTGCGCACCGCCGCGCGTTCCATTTCAAGTGTGCCTCCGCGCTATCCTCTCCTTGCCCGCCGCCGCGCACTCCGTTCCAAGCGCGCCGTCGCGCACTCCTCTCCAAGTGCGCCGCCGTGCGCTTCGCTCTCAAGACCGCTCCAAGTGCACCTCCGCGCGCTCCACTATAGAGACCGCCATAAGCGCTCATCGCCCTCAACTTAAGAACAAGTATATCGGCCGCCAACGAGACCGACGCTCAAGATTCCTCTAAAACGAGAGACAAGCCACAAAGGATAAGACGCACAGAACGCGTCGCTTGAACTTCAAAGCCCCAACCACCAGGACGAGTATAATAAGCTGCTCCCGCTTCCAATCGCCAATAGAGGACTTGAAAGCGCGGCAAGCGCACCGCTCCCCACAACACACGAAGAAATACTTAAGTTTGTGAGCGGTAGCCTGTCACCCTCCGAGCCTTGATCTTTCTCTCTCCTAACAACTGTAACGAGAGGCGGCCTGCCACTCTCGAGTTCATTAAAAAAGCTTTGTAACAACTCAAAGAAAATAGTGGAAGTTTGGTCGACACCGATCCTGCCACGTGGTTTTTCACTCCTTTCCGGGATTCTGCGCGCCTTGCATCAATTCTTTTTTTGTGACTGTTTGCTCGCTCGACCGCTCCCGGGCTAAGATGGTGAAATTTAGACCGATCTACAAGGGCCTCGAGTGATCTGCAACAATCCCCAATGAATTCAATACCTAATGGAGAAACCATTGTTTAACTTCTTCGACATTATGTTTAGACAAGAGAAGAAAATTCGCATTTTTGCTATTCTTTAAGGCCTCATTTGGTTCCGTTTTAGATATTGTTTGGGAGATTGGTTGCTTGGGCTCTGTGGGAAAATTAATGGTGGCAAGCAATTTCTACACTGTTTCTGAAGTAGAGGCAAGTCTTCCTTCTGAAACTTCATAAAGAGATAATTTCAACTATATCAAAGCAAAATGCATTATTTTATTTTGATCAACCTAAGTTTTTTTTTCACTCACTAACTTGAATTCCATTTCTTTTGTTTGTCTCAATATTTTTTGTCACATCTTCTGCTCTAAACAGCTTGATAATAAATTAGGTAACATTATCGACCCAAGTCCCTTGAACTTACCATAGCTGCATGTGCAGGGCAATTACTCGCGGTCTAGATTGATATGAGCTGGATTAACTTCACGTTTAATCAAGATCATGTGCTTGGAATCTAATCTTAGTAGAATGTATTTATACCTTGGCTTAATGTTTAACAGGAAACCTCTTGGATCTAAATTGAAGCAGAGCATTATGCTTGATTTCTGATTGAAGCATAACTAACTTAAAGGCCTACACTATAGAGTGTACGACCATTTACACATGCAATTTACAGAATAAATTTCATTGAAGTAAATAATATGAAATTATAAATGTTGTTAGTTATATGCCTTGAATCCTAATGACGCGGGACGAATCTATAGGGGACGGATGTGATGTTGCCCTAACCCTACATGCAATGCAAAACCCGACAGATAATTCAAATTAAGAAATAAATAATTTTATCACACACAGTGGCTATGGGCCACGAACGGTAGAGGGCATATGATTATAGCAAAAGCATAATATTTCGTTTGAGCAAGCGGTTCTGGCTTTCCACCGCGTGGAGGACCAAAGCAAGAGCTAGCGGCGAATAAATCTCGCAAATCACAAAATAATCTAGAGCAAAATTTTACGATGTTGTTTCTCCAAACAAATATAAAATGTTCAATCCAATAAATAAATGTTGAGAATAATTGTCCAATACAACAAAAGACTCATCAAGTAGTGGGCTGTCCAAGGCAATGGAGAGTTCGGAGCCGGAGACGTTTAACGACAATCCAATGGGGAACCAGAGGCGGGTGACGATTTAGGCGGCTGAATTCGGTGGTGGAAGGCGGTATCAGGCCGGAATTGAGTAGATTCAGCTATATGAAGGTGGATCCAGGCGAAGGGAGGGTGGATCAGGTAATTTGAAGCGGATTCGGGCTGTAGGGTCTGGGGAGGGTAAGGGAGAGGGCTGGATCTGGGCTGGACTGCCCAGATCTGGCCGAATCTAGTGAGGAGGGCTGATGGGGTGGCTCCACGGGAGAGGGGAGGAGGCGGTGGTGGTTGGTGGCAGTGGAGAGGCAAAGGAGTGGTCGGGCTGCAGCGGGAATGGCTGGCGGACAGCAGGGAGGGGCTGGAAGGGGGCGGCAGCAGCAAGGGGGCTGGCTGGAAGGGAGGGCGGCGACAACATGGGGGCTGACTGGAAGGGGCGGCTTAGCAGTGGGTTGCTTGGAGAAATTCAGCAACGGTTTTGGAGGGCTTATGGAGGTCGGATGGGGGGATTTGGAGGGGAAAACAAAGGCTAAGGATGGGGGATACAAAGGGGATGAAGGAAAATACCTAGGAGTCGTCACATATGGTAACATGGAGTCAGCATCATGGAGTGATTGGTGGATTTCAGAATTTCTCTTCTCCAAAATCTGCATTGTCTCAAATCAGCCTCCTACACATCTATTTATAATAAAAAGACAACTAGGACATCCTACCATCGACGAGTCGACAACTATGATTGGCCGGAGGTGGGGGTACCCAAATACATCAAAAAAATACAAAATAACAAAGTAATATTTGAAATCGATTCGCAACGCCAATCCGGACGCATCCGTGGAGTCGGACCATCGATCCGGGCACACGATATATGGTAAGTCGCCAATCATCCCCAAACGGGCCCAAAACTCGTCCTCCGTTGCGGGTCCACGTCTCCGCTCCGCATCACATGACTTACCAATTGATATTTGTACTAATAGTTTGTGCACTTGCATCTGAGACCAATTATGCCGACTTATCATGGACTTTGGGTGCGATTCCTGGCTTCAGGTTCTTTTTCTGGAGGATTATTTGTTAATTTTGTATTTTTGGAGTTATATATAAAATTCTTTTGGGTTCTTGACGGCGCACCACGTTCGACTCGTGTGTATTCCCGTAAGAGGATGTGATCCGTTGCCCTGACGGACGATCAGAGTTCGTGGTTGCGTGAGAGGGCTGATATCGAGTCGAGTTCGAGCGATTTTGGCTCGGCTTGAAATCAAAATTTTCGACTCAAACTCGGCTCGAAATCGAAATTGATTTCGAGTTGAGCCAGCTCGACTCGAAATAGCTCGATTTCGAGTTGGCTCGAAATCGAATCGAGCCGGCTCAAAATCGAATCGAGGCGGCTCGAAATTGAGTAATTTTCCTCTTTATTCCTTGTTGGCTCAAAATTAAATTGGACAACCTATAAATTTAACAATAAAACCCCCCTTTTTATTTAGGCTTAAAATTTATTATTTTTAATTAAAAAATAAGAATATATTAATAAATACATAATATTATTAATTAATTCGAATCATATTTCGAGCGATTCAAGGTTGACTCGAAATCAGATTCGAGTCAAATTGAATCGACTCAAATTGAGTCGAATCATATTTCGAGTGATTCAAGGTTGACTCGAAATCAGATTCGAGTCAAATTGTATCGACTCAAATTGAGTCGAATCAATTTTAATCGATTCCGATTCAACTCAATTTTTGAGCGATTTTCGAGCAACTTTCGAGTTTCGAATAATATGCTCAGCCTTAGTTGGGTCTGCATGTTCGATTCGAGTTTCGCCCGATGAGAGTGATTTGATTTCAGTTTTTTTGTATTGCAGTTACTGAGTGGTTTTATTTTAGGGTTATAAAATAGGCGGCAGGCGGTTCTAAGGGGCATCAAAGGTTTTGGAATACGAAAACCGCTCGGTCTCCTTCAACTGGTGCGACGCCAGTGAGCATCCCCCTGGTGCGATGCCGGGAATCTACGCTTTACTCTTTCTCCTTCTCCGCCTAGCCCACAAAACACACAGCCGCCCCCATCTGTGTTCCCGCCGGTCGTGATCGTTAGTTCCTTTGTTCCCAACGTCACCCGCCAACCACATCCCGTCGCCGCTATCCATGCTCTCTTCATCCTTCCGTCAAATCCACACCCAAACTCATCCCCTCCACCCCCAGGTCACTTCCATCCCCTAACCCCACCCCGTTTCCCTCTTCACCAACAGAGCTTCTCAACCCTTGCATTCCATTCTATCGGCCCTCTTCCAGCCCCTCCCGCCACTTCCAAATCAATACCCAAACTCAACCTAATTCCTGTAGCCCTCCCAGCTGCCAGCCACACGCCTTACCAAAATTCCTACTGCTTACTCCTTTATCTAACAGCCATCTACCCATCCAGATCTCTACCCCGACACCTTTCCCCGCTCGCTTTGACCTTGGAAGCCCACCCGCGCCCGCCCTGCCGCCACATGCGCGTGTAAGTTGTGGTAAGTCATTTCTTTTATAGTTGTTTATTCTGGGCAGCTTGTATTGTGGTGGATTTCTATTTTATTGTGCTAGTAGTTCACTCGTCGTGCAGTTTGCGGTGTTAATTCTTTGTTCGCTTAATTAATTGCGCTTTATTTGGGTTCGTGAACGCTATTTGTTTCACTAAAAAAAAATTTGGCAAAGTCTATGTGTCTGATAAATTTTTTTATAATAATAAATTACCGTTGTAATTAAAAACTCGGGCTTGTTATTCACTTCATTTAGGGTTGCACTTAGTAAACCCAGCCCGAGTCAACCTACCGCTGCATCAAATTAGTATCAGAGCTCTGAGTTAGGGTCACTTGCATGTTACTTAGTGGTTGAGATTATGTTCAATCCATGTCGAGTTACAATCACACCGACGATAGGACCGCTAGTTCATATACGGACATGACGCCCGCTAAATTTCAAAGGCTTGTCCTCGATCGATTTGATCGAATGGGAGTCCAATTCAACACCCTTATGAGTGATATTGCGAGGGTCAACACAAGGGTTGATCAGTTAAAGACACCTAGATGTCAAGCGCTTCCTCCCCCTGATGTGGAGCCTCACATGGATCCACGCGATGTCACACCTCTTCCTGAGAGGCATGATAGAGACATTCCTTGCTGAGACCCCCCTCCCTTTGCGAGAAGGAATTTTCGTCGTGGATACGAGTGTCGACGAGATCCAGGGAGGGATCACCGTCCACCTGATGAGCCTCGTCCTGCCCCACCTCGTCGTAGAGACCAAACACGATATGATTATGAATACGATGATGAGTATGGTGATTATCGTGAGCCGCGCCACGGGATGACTCCTGAGGAGGATGACATCACTCGGTGTATTTGCATTGGTGCACCCTCCTTCGATGGTTACCTTGACCCAAAGACATTTAGTGATTGGCTCATGGACATGAATCACTATTTTGACTGGTTCGAGATGAGCAACAAGTGTCGAGTGCGATTCGCCAAAATTAAGTTGATCGGCCTGACAAAAATTTATTGGTGAGTCTCGAGAGATCTCTTGAGCGGGATGGCTACTACCCCATCACCCGATGGGATGAGATGAAGCAGCGCTTACAAGATAAATACCTCCCCGCTTCATTTCAAAATCAGCTCTTAGATCAGCTCTAAGCGCTACGTCAGAGGACTCTCTCCGTTGCGGATTATATGTCCCGATTTGGCAAGCTAGTAGTTCACAGCGATATGATGGAGGATCTCGTCACCATTGCATCACACTTTCGTGCTGGACTTGGAGCGGACATCCAGAGGGAACTAATTCCCCATAGTATGGTGACAGTTGAGAAGGTCTTTCAGCTCGCTCTAGAGTATGAGCAGTATTTACGTACTGCTGGCCCGAGGCAGGTCACCACTCGACCCGATACCATCACAGCTAGGAGACCCTCTCCTACCATGACTACTGCCACCCCTCGCGTCCTCACAGACGCGACAGAGAAAGCTATTGTTCATGGAGGCCCCAAACCTGGGGGCGTCTAATGTTATCGATCTTCTGGCAGAGGGCATTTCGCAGCGCAATGCCCTACTTAGAATTTACTAATTGAGGATTCGGGTGAGCCTAGTACTGAGGCTGAGGACGTAGCCCTTGAGGAGATTACTGTCGTCGTAGAGGACGAATGAGAGAGTGATGTTGAGAGATCGCTGGAGCTAGGTGTCCTCCGTCGCATCCTTCACACCCCACATGCTGAGGAGGATTGGCTCCACACCACTATTTTCTTCACGTCTTTCCCGAGTGCAAGAGGCCCATGCAAGCTCGCCATCGATAGTGGTAGCTGCGTAAATATAAGTGCTAAGAAAGAGTTAGAGAGGATGCAATCATGCAGCTTACAACTGAACCTCATCCACATCCGTACTGTCTTTTATGGGTGGACAAATCCACCATTCATGTCACGCAGCGGTGCCTGGTACCCATCCGCTTAAACGACTACTGAGGACCAGGTTTGGTGCGCCTTGGGAAACCGTGACTATATGATTGTGACGCCACGTGCTATGGCCGATCCAACGCGTGCGTATTCCTTGACAATGGTCAAAAGATTACCCTTACCCCCGTCCTAGCCCATGGATCCTCCCAAGGTCCAGTTTGACACGTCAGCTACTTCGGGGTCGTCAAGACCCCTACACGTCTTGAGGAGAGGTGATTTTCTGAGAGAGAGTCTAGAGACAAGGGTCATGTTTATCGTAGCAGTCACGGTGGCGGCCGAGCCCCCTAGCGAGACTGAGATTTCTGATCCGGATGTTCATCAACTGATGGTGATTTTATAGACATTTATGCTGCCCTGTCAAGGGACCCTCCGAATATTCATGAGGGTTATTCAGTCTCTGATGGGTATTTATTTGTGGGCTCTCGTCTTTGCATTCCACAGTCGTCCCTCCGAGATTTTCTTATCTGGGAGTTACATGCAGACAGAGCTGCAGGACACTTTTGTTGAGATAAGACGATTGCGTTGGTTGAGGATCGCTTTGCACCATCGACGGTTCCACCGACACAACAGCCCGACGGAGATACATCACAGCCAGACGGAGATACACTACAGCCAGAGCCACTTGCTTCTACAGACGACGTACTTCGAATCATCGACCACGACTTCTACACCGTAGGCAAGCAAGATATTGTGCGCTATTTTGTACTTTGGAGCGGTCGCCCCCTGCACGATGCTACATGGATTTCTTTAGAGGAGCTTGAGAGACTCGCCCCGCGGCTACACATCGAGTTCGACCTCTTTCACTCACCGGAGCTGGGTGCTTTCAAGTCGAGGGAGTTGACGGCGCGCCACGACCGACTCGCATGTATTCCCGCAGGAGGCGGTGATCCGCTGTCCGGATGGACGATCAGATTCAGTGGTTGCGTCTGGATGTTCGATTCGAATCATTTTCATGTTTTACTTTTTTTTTAAAATTTTGGGATGTATTTAACCCCCGATCGGCCCACAGACAGTTTAAGCTGTCTGATGCGGGTAGTTTGATTTCAGTTTCGTTGTATTGTAGTTATTGAGTGGTTTTATTTTAGGGTTATAAAATAGGCAGCAGGCGGTTCCAAGGGGGCATCAAAGGTTTTGGAATATGAAAACTGCTCGATCTCCTACAACTGGTGCGACGTCGGTGAGCATACCCCTGGTGCGACGCCGGGAATCTACGCTTTCCTCCTCCTCCTTCCCCGCCTAGTCCGCAAAACCCACAGCCGCCACCGTCCGTGTTCCCGCCGGTTCCGATCGTTAGTTCCTTTGTTCCCAACGCCACCCACCAGCCACTTCTCGTAGCCAATATCCGCGCTATCTTTGTCCTTCCGTCAGATCCACACCCAAACTCATTCCCTCCACCCCCAGGTGGCTGCTATCCCCTCACTCACCCAGTTTCCATCTCCACCAACAAAGCTTCTCATCCCTTGCACTCCTCCATTCTATCAGCCCTCTTCCAGCTCCTCCCGCCACTTCCAAATCAATACCCAAACTCAGCCTAATTCCTGTAGCCCTCCCTGTTGCCAGCCACACACCCCACCAAAATTCCTACTGCTTACTCCATTATCTAACAGCCATCTCCCCGTCCAAATTTCTACCCCGACACCTTTCCCAGCTCGTTTTGACCTTGGAAGCCCACCCACTTCCGTCCTGCCGCCACCTGCGCGTGTAAGTTGTGGTAAGTCATTTCCTTTATAGTTATTTATTTTGGGCAACTTGTATTGTGGTGGATTTCTATTTTATTGTGCTATTAGTTCACTCGTTGTGTAGTTTGCGAGGTTAATTCTGTGTTCACTTAATTAATTGCACCTCATTTGTGTTCGTGAACGTTATTTGTTTCACTAAAACAAAGTTTTGGCAAAGTTTATGCATCTGATAATTTTTTTAATAATAATAAATTACTGCTGCAATTAACAACTCGGTCTTGTTATTCACTTCATTTAGGATTGCACTTAGTAAATGCATCTCGAGTCAACCTATCACTGCATTAGTTCTAGGGTTAGAGGACGAGAGAATGTCTAAACCTTCACTTGTAATCAATTGTTCTTCATCTAGTGAATCAATCTGTTGTTTCCTGTAGACATATCATATCTTCTGGTGTTTTACGTAAATATGTTTGTGTTTGTTGTGGTTTGTTTCATGTCCTTGATTTACTTTGTATGGCTTTGCTCCGTTTTCAAATAAATATATTAACATATATTTTATATTTTTAACAACTATACACTTTCTGATTTTGATCAATTAGATTCCTTTCATTTCAAAAGAGTTGGATCTCTCATCTCACACATCTTTCACAACTTTGATCGATTGAGAGTTAAAGTATTTGAACTAATTTAGTATGAAATTGAGAACTTTGAAGGTGGATAATGTACTTTAAATCTCAGCTAACTATAGTGTAACTGAATGATTGTGTGAGGATATAAGCTTGTATCCTCAGTACTCTAAAGTCTATGTGGGTTGAAAACTTGAAATTTAAAAAATTGGATCGCTAGTTTGTTAATTCAAATGCCTTGAAGTTTTGGGGCTTATTAAGTCTTAACAATGGTGTTCTTGAAACAGTTGTGGTTATAACCAAAGTCAGATTGAGTATTTCTCAATATGTTTACCTTTTAATGTGTAGATACATTCAAGGGATAGGGACTTTCATTCCGGGACATGAAATGTATGATATGTTGGACATATCTCCATTTGGAAGCTCCATTTTATTAAAGATTCACTAAGTCTTTTCATTCGGCATGCTTTGTGTTGTGTTAATTACTTTTTTGTATTTTCTTATAATGTTGTGATGATTCTTAGTTTTGTTTGGGGAGCGGTATCACTGTGGCGGCGGTTGTAAACAAAGTTATGAACCTAAGTCAGATTGAGTATTTTTCAATATGTTTTCCTTTTAAAGTGTAGATGCATTCAAGGGATAGGGGCATTCATTCGAGACATGAAATGTATGATAGGCTGGTCTTCTCTCCATGTGGAAGCTCCATTTTATTAAATATTCACCAAAAAATTTCATTTGGCATGCTTTGGGGTGTGTTAATTACTTTTTTTTGTATTTTCTTATGATGTCATGATTCTTAGCTTTGTTTGGGGAGCGATATCAGTGTGGAGGCGATTGTAAACGTAGTTATGAACCTAAGTCGGATCGAGTATTTCTCAACATTTTTACCTTTTAATGTGTAGATGCATTCAAGGGATAGGGACATTCATTCCGGGACATTAAATGTATGATATGTTGGTCCTCTCTCCATGTGGAAGCTTCATCTTATTAAAGATTCATTAAATCTTTTCATTCAACATGCTTTGGGTTGTGTTAATTACTTTCTTGTATTTTCTTATGATCTTGTGATGATTCTTAGCTTTGTTTGGCAGAGCAGTATCAGTGTGGCTGCGGTTGTAAATGTAGGTAAGAAAACAGAGACAGTGGTTGGATTGGTGTGATAATGTACAATATTTTTCAAAACTCCATTTTGTAGTCTAAATATGCTACCGCAATCACGCAAGTGCTAAGTTAAAAAATAAGCTATCACGAAAGTTCCAAATGCAAATATACCACCACCATTACGTTTACTACTACTGCAGTTTCACACCACCACCACTCAAACGCTATAGTTATCCCAAACAGGGCTAATGTTCATTTTGTTGTTTGTAGATAGAAATAATGTTTAAAGAAATGATTATGTTTTCGTGAGTCCATAACTACAAAGTTTTCGTGAGTGTGATTGCATTTACAGATTGATGTTTCCTAGCTGCACATTGCTCAATGTTTTTACCTTTTACCTCCAGTCTGAAAAATATATTATTATTTAAGAGCAATGCTATACTCCCCCGACAAACCTATATTTAAAACCAAGAAAGTTTCGACATGATTTATGTAGATGTTTTTCTGTCCAACTGTATGTATTATAATGATTAAAAAAATGGCTGCATAAACTTGACGGGATTCTTTATTTAATGAAAGCAATATACGAAGGTCTAAAGCTTATATTCAACTATGTAGTTTCTCTTTGCACACCTATAAACTTCATCCTACAATATTGTTATTTGACAGAGAAACTCCTTGTTTCATTACGAGATGGAAGAAAATTATTGGGCATTCTACGTTCTTTCGATCAGTTTGGTATCTATCTATTTTCTGCTTCATGTGCATTTTATTTTATTTTATTTCTCTAATTAACTTTCTTCTGTGTTTCTTTTATCTAATTTTGAATATCATACTTCTACAAGCAAATGCTGTTTTGGAAGGGGCGTGCGAGCGAGTGATTGTAGGAGACCTTTATTGTGACATCAGTCTTGGGTTGTATGTGATCCGTGGTGAGAACGTCGTCTTGATTGGAGAATTGGTATTGATCTATGTCTCATCATTTTCATTCTTGTGTCTTCTACCGCCACCTATTGTTGTGATAAATGTAGTTTTTAACTTCATAGGACCTTGAGAGGGACGAGCTCCCTCCACACATGATTAATGTTTCCCCTGCAGATATAAGAAAGGTAAGAATCATTCCAGCTATGATTGTCCTTCCATACACCAATCTGTTTATTTTTTTTAATCAGTTACCATTGAAATCTGTTTATTTTTTAATCTGTGCAATCTGTTTATTTTTTTGAACAGTGTCTGTTAATGATGATGGATCATTTTTCCCTTTTCTTTGTAAATATGATATTTTAACAAAATTTTTATCAGGTCTTGTAGAATTGCAGTTGAAATGATCTAGCTTCAATAATTTAATAACTTAGTCCAAGGTAGGATTGTGTAGATTCAATTCTCCAATGGTGGAACTGTTTAGTTTTATTTATGACAGCAATAATTAAATTGATCAAAAATAGAAATAAAACCCGCTAAACCAAATAGATCAGACAAAGGTCTGGTTACTTTAATTTTGCTTATTTTGAACTAGAAATTGCAGTAGATTCAGGTCTGATTACTAAGTGCATAATTATATGCCAGTAAATGCAAATTTGTTTGATGCACCAAGTCATTCTGTGAGTAGAGTGATAAAATTTTCTATATCTTTGCAAGTGGACTTCGAATATGTACGCCATCTATGATAGAGAAATACAATTTAAATTAAACCGAGAGTAATCAAACCACTTTCTAAAGGCTTTTGGATACCCAAGGACGTTGGTATAATCCTAGGACAAATTCAATTCAAACCCTTTGAGGTCACACAAGACGTAGTTAGCGTCTCATGTAGATGATTAATTCTCAAGGAATTTGGCTAATCTTAGTCCCTTTGATCTCCTGCAAGATGATGGTGATTAATGCTTTGATCTCCTGCAAGATGATGGTGATTAATGTAAATCAAAGACCCACTTCAATTTTTTTCATTCCTCAGCGGACTAGCATGGTTGCACACTAGATTAAATCTCTTCTCTATATGCCACCTTCTTCTGCATAGTGATGGAATGAGAGTCTTGTCAAACCTCGCGACGTTTACACAGTCTATGAGTACTGATAGTATTCCTCCAAAAATGGATCTACATGGAAGTCGATTAGCACCTTAGTATTGTTCTCACTTCAAAGAAGTGGAGGCCTATAGTACTTTTCGATGCACCTTGAGTGACTTCAACCCCGCTTATGAGAAATTTACACGACATTGGTGTGATCTTTGAGTTCTACCGCGTATTGTCCCACACCAGCCTAAGATTCGAGGCCCAGTTTATCACCGTCTCCTCCTTTTCATCCCTCTTTCTCCTCCACTTCAAAATCAATGATTCTCACACTCGTTGAGGTGTTTATTTCCAAAGAGGGGCGGAGGAGAATTACATATTTAAGTCTGTAAGGTCGCCAATCTTCTTCCCTAGAAGGGTTATAAGGGTAGAGCCTGAAAATGAACAGACAACTGATACCCTTGACGATTTGATGCCTAAACAATAAAAAAAATTACAATTTAAATTTAAAACAAAGGTTACTTCAAAATAAATAAAATAAATTTTTTAAAATTATTTATATATATATATACACACACACACACACACTATGACTTAGTCAATTTTCTAATAATAAGGGGAATCTTCAAGTTTATTGGTTCTTTGTAGCTGAGGGTGCAGTTCTTTATGACAAAAGCCGCCAATCCTTGTCAAGATCAAGCTTACTCAACTTGCTGTCCCCTACATCAGCCGGAGCAACAATGGACAACATAACAAATTGACCTAAAAATATCTCATGTCTGTCATCTTTGTTCTCCAACTTGTTAATCTTAATCCTACCAAATGCCAATGGCACAATCTCATTTTTGTGCCCCGTTAAAATGAATAGCACCTGCATGATGTTAATCTATATGAAGCTTCCTTTTATGCAGGTATGTAATTACTGTAACTATCACCGACACCATATTACTAATTATTTGTGCATAAACAATATGGAAATTGTTGAGGAAGATGATTAACTCCTAAGGAAGAGTTAGTTGTAGTTCAAGTTAGAACTTGCCAGACCTCACAATCCTGATATCAAAATTGTGGATATTAACCAGTAGAAATGGAAGAAAGCCCCAAATGTACGGCTCAATAATAATTGAATCCTTCGATTTTCACCTGGCCTCCCTGAAAATATTAATGCTTGGAGAAGTGTTGGCGCCTGAACTCATGGCATAGTCGCAAGGAGAAGAAAAGAGTTTTGAAGACTACGAGTTTACATAGAAGAAGCAAAGAAAACTCTACAAGCAGCAATAAATTATGAAAATGGGGGCATGTCCGTGATTTATCGAAGGAAAACGACAATTACTTCGAGAATCTCAGAAGATGCCCCAATCATGATCCTCCAAAAGGACACACCTGATAGAAATCAATATCATAAAAGATTAATAGAGATGTGCGTGTGGGTGACTTGTCATTTGATTAAGCAATAGTGAAAAAAAAATTATACCCAATGTGTACTTGCAACCATTCAAATGGTACTTGCTCGCACAAACGGAACTGATGCATCCACCGTTGCATCCAAATGGACATGACGTCATGAGTTTTTTTTTATTACTACGCATTTATTTATTTTCTTGTATTTCTTTTCCCGCGCACCTACGTTTTGAAATTGTTTGGCTCATCGGTTTGACCACCCAGTGAGACCCTGAATAAATGATCCTTCCGGCGGCCCTCCCGGTTGGCGTCGCCCAGTTAGCTGAAATTGGGAGAATTGGAGGCCCAGTTCGCTGAATTTGGGCGAATTGGGCTCCCAGTTCGCTGAATTTGGGCGCCCAGTTCGCTGAATTTGGGCGCCCAGTTCGCTGAATTTGGGCGCCCAGTTCGCTGAATTTGGGCGCCCAGTTCGCTGAATTTGGGCGCCCAGTTCGCTGAATTTGGGCGCCCAGTTCGCTGAATTTGGGCGCCCAGTTCGCTGAATTTGGGCGCCCAGTTCGCTGAATTTGGGCGCCCAGTTCGCTGAATTTGGGCGCCCAGTTCGCTGAATTTGGGCGCCCAGTTCGCTGAATTTGGGCGCCCAGTTCGCTGAATTTGGGCGCCCAGTTCGCTGAATTTGGGCGCCCAGTTCGCTGAATTTGGGCGCCCAGTTCGCTGAATTTGGGCGCCCAGTTCGCTGAATTTGGGCGCCCAGTTCGCTGAATTTGGGCGCCCAGTTCGCTGAATTTGGGCGCCCAGTTCGCTGAATTTGGGCGCCCAGTTCGCTGAATTTGGGCGCCCAGTTCGCTGAATTTGGGCGCCCAGTTCGCTGAATTTGGGCGCCCAGTTCGCTGAATTTGGGCGCCCAATTTGGGCGCCCAAGTGCGCCTTGGGTGCGTCCGAGATCATGTTTTTGCCCATCTCCCAAAAAATAGGTTGAAGAAAACACCTTAAAAGGCCCAGACGCGCCTTTGGTGTGCCTGGGAGCTGGTAAGGCGTGCCCATGCACGCCTGAGGTGCGCTTGTACGCGCCTAGGGCACATCGCCCGCCTCAGTCAAGCTGAGGCTCGGCGGGCTGCGCCCGACGCCTCAGACGCCCCTTGGCGCGCGCCTTGACAACATAGGTGCGCGGCGCGCCCACCGTCCACTGGACTTTGGTCGAATTGCCTCCTCTACAGTATTCTTGCCCTACCAATGCTCATTTTATTAGTTTTAAATCTGTGCAATCAACTTAAATAATTTTGAGCTTGCCTTTGAACGTTCTCCTTGCCTTAATTGCCATTATTTCATAAATTATTATCGAGTTTTGTTCTTGTGGTTGTACGAATCTCTCTATGACTCAGCCCGTTAGATGCCTAAGAATTTTGTTCGAATATCGATTCACGATCTTGCTAAAGTTCAACGCTAAGAGTAGTTTTACACACAAGAGCTTCGATTTGGCCCCCGGCTATATTAAATTAAAATAGATCGTTTAAAATTATTTTATATTCAAATAAACCTAACTGTAGGTTACATCAGTTAGACCATACAATAGAGAATCAATTTCTTATTTGATTCTCTAAATTGTCGGTTCCTTCCTCCTCCCTGTACAGTTTGGCAGTTACTTTTCGGCCGTTGCTCCAACTTCCTCGTCGATGACAACATGACCGCACACTGTCGTAGCCCGAGTGGCCTTGGCGACGCTCCAGAGGTGTCCTCGTTGCTCCTGTTTCCAGATCCCATCGCCAGGGTCTCCGACACACCGACGACCTTCACCAATCTGACGGACAATGACCTCCAGCAGTCTACGCCGATAGAAGTCTTCATCTCCTCACGCCAGCCGCCATCCGGATTCCTTCCCCATGCCGATTGTTGTCGACTTCAACTTGTACTTCCAGCAAACGGTGGGCATCCCTGTTCCACCTGGACGGCAATTCCAACCCCTCCCTCAGGCAGCCATCCAATTTCCTTCCCTTGCCGGTTGCTGTCGACTTCAACTTGAACTTCCAGCAAACGGCCGACAACCCTGTTCCACGCCTCTGCAGACGTATTTGGGATCGACAGTCCTCGTGTGGTATTCTTCCCCTGTTCTTGCTCCTAATTTAGTTTTAAATTTATGCATCAACTTAAATAAATTAAGAGTTTATGCCGAACGTTCAATTGCTTTCTTTACCGTATTTCATAAATTATAGTTGTGTTTTGCTTGTGGAAAAGCGGATCTCACTACAGTTCGACTCATAAGACGCTCGATGGATCACACTCAAATAAAAGATAATGATTTTAGCGAAGTTAGTCGCTCGAGAGTGAATTTGGTGCGCAAAGTTTTGAGATTGGCTCTCTCGGCCTTCATAAGTTAGAGTCGAACGTGAAACCAATGCATTGATGACTTGTAACCCATTCACATTAAAATTACTCTAAGGGACGCTTTAATTAAAAGTACATAAAAACGACACCTACCCGGGTAGGCCCGTAATACCCTCCTTGGCTATTCTTAATATATCTCGCAACTTTTATATAAGAATATGACTTAAATATACAATAATGAACTCATAGATGAAAGGTCACAGGGCCTGTTTATGAAATGCTGTTGGTACATTTGAAAGCTTGAATGACATGAACACCCATTCAAAAAAGTTGTCATGGGTCTTGAAGATTGTTTTCCACTCATTTTTTGAGTAAATACATATTTGATGGTAGTCACTCCTTTAGTTGAACTTTGTAAAGACCTTGAATCAAATCAATTGATCCAACATGTCATCAAGGCGTACTTTCAGCCAATCGTGATCATGTTGACCACATCCTCCAACTCCTTTGGTATTATGAGTGTTGGCATGACATGTGGGCATATATAATCTCGCTTATAACTTTTTTAGCGGGTCTTCTTTCTTCTCACTAGCCTCTTTGCCATCTTTCCCTACCAAAGGGTCATATTTTAAGTTTACACTGAAGAATCAATTTTTCAGTCTTTCTATTGTTTTTAGTTTCCATCGAGTCTTACAATTTAATTGCCACTTCTCCTGCAACATTTATGTGGCTGGCGCTGCGCTATTTATAGCCTCAGTTAGGTTAGATGGATAAGTTGAAATCAAGTCCTTTTTATTTCTCTTCTATTGTATTTACCCATAAGGGTATTGTTGTCTTTGTATCTTTCTTCCCTACACATATAAGTGTGGGGTGTCCCCTTTAATCCATCAATTAAGTTTTTACCCTCTCAACTTGGTATCAGAGGGAAATACCCGAACCCTAATACCGCTTCTCGCCGCCGCTCTCCCTTCATCTTCCGTCTCCGCGATTTCGTCGTTCGGCCGCTCGCCCTCCACGATTTTGTCGCCTCCGTCGCGCATGGAGCCCCACAACTCTCTCACTGGCAGCGGGGGATGCTGAAGGAGCCGACCGTCTCCTCATGAAGCATCACCGATAACGTTGCCTGCGATCCCGCTCTCTGCTGCCGCTCTCTCGCTGCCCGACATCGACGACTCCTGCTGTTGCAGTCGACATCGACACCTCTCCCGCTGACATCGACACGGCTCTCTGCTGCCTGCTGGGGCTGTTGCCGCTCTCTCGCTGCCCGACATCGACGACTTCTGTCGATGCAGTCCCAATATCGACGTCGCGCCATCGCTGCTACTCCTGATGCAGCCAGATCTTGATCCTTTGTCAGCTGCTACTCCTGCTTGATCTCTCTGCTACCTGTGCAGATTCATTTGTTGCAGCCAGCCTTCTGATCGTGTCGGCTGCATTTTTTTTTCTTTGTGCGGTTAGCTCGTTGCTCTTCTGTCCCTTCGTCATGGATGATTCCTCAGCTGCGGTTGATTCTACATCCCCGATGGTTATGGCTTCCCCGATGGGTGAACCTCAGCGACCCTCTGGCCATGTTGGCTCCTTGAAGATCACCACTGTTCCACTGGATGGAACGAACTACCTCGAATGGTCTCGTGTTGCACAACATGTTATCCGCAGTCATCAGTTGTTTGGATACATTGATGGGACTAAGGTGGCACCATCTAGGGCTGATTCTTCCTGGCCGCGATGAGATTCTGAAAATTCTCTGGTGGTATCCTGGCTTCTCCATTCTATGTCCCCCAAGGTGTACTGCAGTTATATGTTAATGGACTCAGCCTACGAGATTTGGACTTGGGCACAGGAGACCTACTCTCAGATTGGTAACTCCACTCAGGTTTATGAGCTCATCTGTCGTATATTGGAGCTACGACAGTGGTATATGATAGTTTCCACCTACTACTCCGAGCGTATCTCTCAGGAGTTGGACTACTTCGACCAGTTTACACCTGCCTGCACTGTCGTTGCAGTCCTATTGCAGAAGAGAGATGAACGATTCCGCCTACATGTGTTCTTGATGGGTTTGGGCATGGAGCTAGATATGGTTCGCACCAATATTCTTCATCGATCTCCTCTTCCATCTCTCTGGGAGGCCTTCAGTATGGTTCTTGCCGATGAAGATCGTCGACGTTCTCTCAGCACGGCGGTTCCTCTCCCTGACCGCTCTGCCTTTACGAGTACTGGACGTGGTGGCTCCAGTCATACCAGCACGATTCCCACGTGCGCTCATTGTGGTCGTCGGGGCCATTCTCGGGAAGTGTGCTTCAAGCTTCATCCACACCTTGCTCCACCTGGATATGTCCGTGGCCGTGGACGCGGTCATGACCCTGGATGTGGTGGATCCCGCCAGACTGGTACCCGTTCTCATGACGCTGCTTATACCACAGAGATGCAGGAGGGCCATCATGGTCAGCTCCCGGATCACTTCACCACATCTGAATTGGATGCTCTGCGACGCCTACTTCACTCTCAGTCTGCTCCTACTCCGAGTGGTATTTCCTCTTTGTTTGCTACTGCTGTGATGCCCAGTGCCCATGCTGCCGTGTCTCCTCCGTTTGAATGGATCATTGACTCCGGAGCCACTGACCACATGACCGGGTCCTCTACAGGTTTTTCCTCCTACACTCCCTTGTCTGGTAAGGACAAGATTGTCTCTGCCAATGGTACCTTGTCTCCTATTGCTGGCAAGGGTCTTTTTTCATGTTCCTCTTCTCTTCCTCTCTCTTCCGTCTTGCATGTTCCTTTGTTTCCCCGCAGTTTACTCTCTATTAGTAACCTTACTAAATCTCTTAACTGTTCTGTAACCTTTTTCTCTGATTCTTGTATTTTTTAGGAACTGGGTACGAAGCGGATACTTGACAGTGGTAGGAATCGTGGTGGTCTGTACTAACAGGATACTACACTGTCATCTCTTGCTCTTTCTTCTTCAGCTGCTACTGCTACTGACGCTCGCCGCTGGCACCTGCGTCTTGGTCATCCGTCTCCCGTTTATCTTCATAAACTCTTTTCTGCTTTATCTCAGTTTATTCCTAGTTTAAAATGTGATGCATGTGTTATGTCTAAACATGTTCGTCATTCGACATCCCATCTATCTTCTCCTACTAGTACACCTTTTGTTGTTATACATTCTAATGTCCGGGGATCATCCCCGATTGTATCTTTAACTAACTATAGATAGTTTGTTACCTTTATTGATTGTTTTTCTCGTACTACGTGGGTTCATCTTTTGAAGAAAAAAGGAGAAGTTGTTTTAGTTTTTCAAACCTTTCATAAGATGATACAAACACAGTTCAATGAAACAATTCGTGTTCTTCGCAATGACAATGGGGGGGGGGATATGATGATCGTGGTGAATTTGGGGTCTATCTCTCAAGAAATGGCATCATCCACCAAACCACGTGTGTTTACACTTTCACCCAAAATGGTGTGGCAGAACGCAAAAACAGGCATCTCCTAGATGTTGCCCGTTGTCTCCTCATCTCCATGCACCTTCTGAAACCCTATTGGGGTGATTCCATCATGACGACCACTCATCTTATCAACCGTCTTCCTTCACGGGTTCTAGCGTATACTACCCCTCTAGCTTGTCTTTCTTCTATGACTGTTGTTCATACCTTTTCTCTTCCATCCCGCGTGTTTGGGTGTCTGTTTTGTTCATGTTCATCAGCCACTTCGTGACAAACTCGATCCTCGAGCTATCTGTTGTGTTTTCCTTGGTTATTCTACCACCACCAAGGGGTATAAGTGTTATCACCCACCCTCTAGAGGTACTTACTGTACCATGGACGTGACGTTTCACAAAGATGAATCTTATTACTTAATTTCGACTCCTTCTCATCGTCAGGGGGAGGAGGATTATGATGTTATTGGTATCGTTCCTCTTCCTGTTATCCCCCCCGTGATTCGTACCGCTCCTACTCCTACTATGCCATCCACTACAGATATCTCGCATATACTTTCCCCTATACCATCCACTACAGATATCTCTCATATACCCCTTTCCCATCATCCATCTCTCATCACGCCGCTACCTCATGTTTATCATCATCAAAAACCAGGTGAACAGCCCGCCATTGCTCCGTTGCTGCCAATGCTGCCTTGGGACTCAGATCCTGATGCTGATTTACATGTTCCCATTGCTCAGCTAAGAGGTAAGGCCCGGTGTACCGAACATCCCATTTTTATCCATGTTGCTTATAATCATCTCTCTGAGCCTCACCAGTCTTTTATATCCTACTTGTCCGAGATCTCTATTTCTAAGACATGGCAGGAGGCACTTGGCATTCCAGTATGGGCTCAAGCAATGAAGGAAGAAATGTCCGCTCTGGAGAAGAATCACACATGTGATATCATCCCTCTTCCTCCTGGCAAGAAACTCATTGGTTCAAGATGGGTCTTCTCTGTCAAGCAGAATACAGATGGGAAATTCGAGCGATATAAGGCCCGGTTGGTTGCTCGTGGTTATACTCAGACTCAGGGGATTGATTATCAAGAGACCTTTGCACCTGTTGCAAAGTTGGACTTTATTCGCGTGATCATATCTTGTGTTGTGATTTTAGATTGGGAGCTTCATCAACTAGACATCAAAAATGCTTTCTTGCACGGAGACCTCGAGGAAGAGGTGTACATGGTCTTTCCTCCAGACTTTGTGAGGAAGGGACAAGAGAGCCTTGTCTGTCGCCTGTGGAATTCCTTATATGGGCTGAAGCAGTCCCCGAGGGCATGGTTCGGTAGATTCCACAAGGTCATGATCCAGTTTGGCTACAAGCAGGGACACTCTGATCATACTTTGTTTGTCAGGAGGAATGCATGGAAAATTGTTGTTCTGATTGTCTATGTTGATGACATTGGTATCACAGGAAATGACACAGATGAAATCTCCAAGTTGAAGGCCCGTCTCTCAGCTGAGTTTGAAGTAAAAGACCTGGAAAGGCTACGCTACTTCCTAGGAATTGAAGTGACCCGTTCTGACAAAGGTATTTTTATCTCCCAACGTAAGTATGTGTTGGACCTGCTAACGGAGACCGGTCTGCTCGGTTGTGCCCCTGCAAACACCCCTATGGAGAAGAACCATAAGATCGACGAGGATAGCAATGGTGATCGTACAGATGCCTCCAGTTATCAAAGATTAGTGAGAAAGCTCTTATATCTCTCACATACTCGCCCCGACATTACATATGCTGTTGGGATCCCGAGTAGGTACAGGCATGCCCCAAGGGTCAGACACCAGGAGGCGGCTTAACGTGTCCTCCGGTATTTGAAGAAATCCACAGGACGGGGGCTAATGTTCTCTAAGAACAATCATTTGCGGATCAATGTTTTCACTGACGCTGACTGGGCCGGATGCCACGATGACCAAAAATTTATTAGAGGAAATTTGGTCACATGGCTTAGTAAGAAGCGGAATGTGGTGGCCAGATCTAGTGTCGAGGCTGAGTACCGGGCAATGTCTCAAGGCCTCTATGAAGGCCTGTGGTTGCGTACCCTATTGCAAGATCTGGGGCTTCAGGAGGAAGCTCCTATATCTCTGTACTGTGACAACAAAGTTGCCATCAACATAACACACAATACAGTTCAGCATGACAGGACTAAGCACGTTGAGGTGGATCGCTATTTCATCAAAGATCATCTTGAAAAAGGAAGATTAGTCACACCCTTCGTTCACTCCAGAGATCAGTTGGCTGACATCTTCACCAAGAGTTTAGGATCCGATGTCTTCACTGATGATATTCATAAGCTCGGAATGACGGATATCTACCGTTCGACTTGAGGGGGAGAGTTGAAATCAAGTCCTTTTTATTTCTCTTCTATTGTATTTACCCATAAGGGTATTGTTGTTTTTGTATCTTTCTCCCCTACACATATAAGTGTGGGGTGTCCTCTTTAATCCATCAATTAAATTTTTACCCTCTCAACTTGATACTGATATGAAGTCGAAGACTTGTCCTCTGGTTTTGTCGAGATGATTGTGTTGTCAATGCATAAGCTCATTTTATGTTATTTGAAGTTGTTTTACACACCGCTAGGACTAACAAAATAGTTTCTGCTCGTCGTTAGATAAAAATGTGTTTTCAACTTATTTTGCATCCTCTATCGCGTGATTGTGTGTCTCTTCCTTCTTTCCATCGCACTTCTGGCAGTTTATCCCATAACATTGTCTCTCCAATTCTCCAAAATTTAGTCAACAAACAACTAAATTTATTCGCCTATCATCCGGAATCTCCATGGAATATCTTCATGCATTCTTCAATACCGAAGCCTCAATATAATATTATAATTTATAATATCTACCGGTGATGCCCCCCTTGATTGCTAAGTTTGATGTGGTTGTCATCCAATTTTTAAATACAGAAGTCTCAGTATAAATTTATAATTTAAAATATCTACCCTCAGTTTGGAGCTATCTCCTCTTACAGTTGATACCACCCTTGATTGATAAGTTTTATGTAGTTGTCATGGAAGCTACCTCTGGTTCAATTGAAATCATTCACTCCGTAGCCTCCATAATGATTACCTCTTCATTCTAGTTAGAAGCGTCGAGTCGAGACCTTCATGATAAATTTCCTTATGCCAATCCTGCAACATTTATGTCTCTCTATTGTGTTTACACTGAAGAATCAACTTTTCAGTCTCTCTATTTCCTTTAGCTTCCATCCTGAGTTTTACAATTTAATTGCCACTTCTCCTGCAACATTTATGTGGCCGGCGCTGCGCTATTTATAGCCTTGGTTGTAACACCCCTTCCCAGTTTTTCAATAATCAGTTATCCGGCCGGGTCAGCGATATAAAGAGAACTAAAAAACAGTATTAAAACTAGTACACAGCAGGTATAAACTAGAAGCTACTTAAAATTTTATAACTTACAACGGAAGCTAAGAAAGTAAACTAAGGGTAACCACATACCTTATATCTCGATTCACAGAGCCACTAAACATGAATAGAATTGAAATGACTGAAAATCTGAAATAATATCATAAGTCTGATACATGACATATAAAATATTAACAAGTTACATTGTCTACAACTACAACTATATGCTGAAAGTAAAAAAAAACTGAATGGGAAAACAGTACAAGCTGACGCCACCAACGCTCATCCTAGGCGTAGGTTCCCACCGGGGTCACCTGTAAAACATTGCCCACGAGAAGTCAGAGTAAAGAAAAATAATTTCTCCTACTGACACTAAAAACATTTTCTCATATGATGAATGCATGACTTTTAGAAAATAGTTTCGTGCATTAAAACATTTATGCTATATGTTATGCATGCCTTTAGAACACTACCTGGTCAAAACTTCTACCTGTTCTATGTACGTTACTTTTAGTTCACTAACCCAAGTCCCGACGTTCACTAACTGGTGTACTGTCTCACGTCAGGTCTATACTTGAGTTCTAGATGACTTCTAGTTTGCACCTCTACTTGAAATGCTCTAGGCAGAGTAGCTCCTAACGCGCATCTGAAACTGACGACCCAAGAACATGTGACGAACTCAATTGTTCTAGTGTCGCGCGGACATGGTCTCAAATCTACTAACTGCCTCAAGGGGAGTCAACTCCCAAGACTGCGTACTCATAGGATACCATATGCCCTATGAGGAAGGTAGTGCGCCTTTACCAAACACTAAAAGACTTAAGTGTGCTTACTGACCTTTAGGTCAAATGCTACTCTGCTTGGGACATCTCTTTTGGTATACTACTGAACGACCCTTGAATTTCTCATGGTCGACTAGAACGAATATTCACGCCCTTGGTTGGACAAATTCCAAGCTTACGTACACGGGTATAGGTTTCGTACCTAACGTTATTGTTCATGATCTGACTACTTTGGTCTTGGAGAAGGGTGTCATCCTACACTTTTTCCGCGACCGTTTTCCTACCACCACACCTTCCTATGCATGGTCATGATACTCGTACAAAACCTACACATGCGTATACAAAAATATATTGTTTGCTATGTCTAACTAATAGGAATTAGGTTTCCTTACCGTGGTGCTGCGGTGCTCGTACACTCGGCGCGACGACATTTTCTCTTCCGAAGGCAATTCTACTGCTGGGGACCTTCAGAATACTGTCCCGACCCCACCAAAGTCCTGCAATTTAGAGTAGCCCTAATTTCATAATTTTTCCCTTTACGATTTTCCCGTGGAAAATTTCTATACAACTAGGGTTACAAAAATTCAAGCGCTAAACTTCAAATATTACCTTTACGTGGAGTGATTGAGACTCTCAAAACGCTCAACCCAAATTCCGTGGAGGATCACAAACTCCAAAACCTATTCAGGGCATTAGGAACAAAAATTAGTTTAGCCTAATCTCCAAATCGAAGGATCTCCATGAGGGAAAAGAGATAAGGGAGGAATCGACTCACCGGAACCAAAATCGTTTCCACTACCACCGGCTAGGGTTGAACCCGACTCTTCCACCGCCAAGGAAGGAAAAGGAATACCCACCGACGCTCGTAGAGGAAGGAGGAGAAGTCGGCGTGGACTTCTGGAGGAGGAACGGTCGGCGGTAAGGCTCGCGGGAGGCGTCGGCTTCGTCCGTCGCTGCTTGCGGAAACGAGAACGTCGGGAAGGAACTGTCGGCTTGCGGTTTGGCTAAAACCCGTGAGGAAGAGGGGGTGCGGGTTAAAAAAGAACCTGGGCATCGATTTTTAATAATAACCGCAATGTGGGAGTGAGAATAAGACTTGCTATTGACACCCCAAGATCTTAATTTTTGCTATACGCAACTCACTCCACACCATACTAACGCCTTTGCACTAAACGATTTTGTTGAGACTATATTAGCCAGCAGGACACGTGTGTGTGGGAACGCATGTTTGGGCTTTTCCCATCGCGTTCCAGGTCTGGGTGTTGACCCCGGTGGGCCCCCTTGTGGCGGAATATCCCCGCGGTCCTGTGGTTGGGGTTAGTCCCACATCGCCTACAGTAGGCGATCCTTTGTGTTCATGTACCCCCGTCCCCCCTTACCATTACTTCGGAGTTTTGGTAAGATGTGTAGTGACGGGTGGTTTCCACATGGTATCAGAGGCATCCCGCTGCGGGGGTGTGTTGAGAACCAAGGTCCAGCGGGATTGGGTGTGTGTGAGACCGCATATTTGGGCTTCCCCATCGCGTTCCAGGTCTGGGTGTTGACCCCGGTGGGCCCCCCGTGTGGCGGAATATCCCCGCCATCCCGTGGATGGATTAGTCTCACATTGCCTGCAGCGGGTGGTTCTTGGTGTTTTTGTACCCCCGTCCCCCCTTACCATGACCTCGGGGTTTTGGTAAGATGTGTGGTGACGGGTGGTTTCCACATGGTATCAGAGCGAGGTTGTCCTGCTGCGGGGGTGTGTTGAGACTTTATTAGCCAGCAGGACACGTGTGTGTGGGACCGCATGTTTGGGCTTTCCCCATCGCGTTCCAGGTCTGGGTGTTGACCCCGGTGGGCCCCCTTGTGGCGGAATATCCCCGCGGTCCTGTGGTTGGGGTTAGTCCCACATCGCCTGCAGTAGGCGATCCTT
This sequence comes from Platanthera guangdongensis, assembly GCA_039583875.1. Classification (NCBI taxonomy): domain Eukaryota; kingdom Viridiplantae; phylum Streptophyta; class Magnoliopsida; order Asparagales; family Orchidaceae; genus Platanthera; species Platanthera guangdongensis. The sequence goes on along the minus strand of CM077165.1, from coordinate 160,819,298 downwards.
TGTGTTCATGTACCCCCGTCCCCCCTTACCATTACCTCGGGGTTTTGGTAAGATGTGTGGTGACGGGTGGTTTCCACAGATTTCTTGTCGCGCTTCATTACTAAAATTAAAATGTGTCTCACTATAATTAATTAACATAATTCACAAATTAATACATGCGGCCTTTTGGCCACACTAATATCGTACCTCGACGACGCGCTGCCTCGATCAAAATTTGTCGCGACTTGACCCTACAATTAAAATAAATCCGCATCGGATAACGGATGTTGCATTGGTTAGGCTAGATGGATATTGATATGAAGTCAGAGACTTTTCCTCTGGTTTTGTCGAGATGATTGTGTTGTCAATGCATAAGCTCATTGTATGTTATTTGAAGTTGTTTTACGCACCGCTAGTACTAACAAAATAGCTTCTGCTCATCGTTAGATAAAAATGTGTTTTCAACTTATTTTGCATCCTCTATCGCGTGATTGTGATGTGTTTTCAACTTATTTCAACTTATTTTCCATCTCTCTTCTTGCGGTTTATCCCATAACATTGTGGCTCCAAGCTTTAGTCAACAAACAACTAAATTTATTCGCCTATCTGCCGGAATTTCCATGGAATATCTTCATGCATTCTTCAATACCAAAGCCTCAATATAATATTATAATTCATAATATCTTTCCTCAATTTGGAATTATCTCGTCTTACCCGTGATGCCTCCCTTGATTGCTAAGTTTTATGTAGTTGTCATCCAATTCTTAAATACCGAAGTCTCAATATAATTTTATAATTTAAAATACGTACCCTCAGTTTGGAACTATCTCCTCTTACAGTTGATACCACCCTTGATTGATAAGTTTTATGTAGTTGTCATCGAAGCTGCCTCCGGTTCAATTGAAATCATTCACTCCATAGCCTCCATAATGATTACCTCTTCACTCTAATTAGAAGCGTCCAGTCGAGACCTTCATTATAAATTTCCTTATGCCAATCCTGCAACATTTATTTCTCTCTATTGTGTTTACACTGAAGAATCAATTTTTCAGTCTCTCTACTGTCTTTAGTTTCCATTGAGTTTTACAATTTAATTGCCACTTCTTCTGCAACATTTATGTGGCTGGCGGGTTAGGTTAGATGGATATTGATATGAAGTCGAATACTTGTCCTCTGGTTTCATTGAGATGATTGTGTTGTCAATGCATAAGCTCATTGTATGTTATTTGAAGTTGTTTTACACACTGCTAGTACTAACAAAATAGCTTCAAAATAGCTTCTGCTCGTCGTTAGATAAAAATGTGTTTTCAACTTATTTTGCATCCTTTATCACGTGATTGTGTCTCTTTCTTCTTTCCATCACCCTTGTTGGGTTTATCCCATAACATTGTGGCTCCAAACTTTAGTCAACAAAAACTAAATTTATTCGCCTATCAGCCAGAATCTCTTTGGAATATCTTCATGGATTCTTCAATACTGAAGCCTCAATATAATATTATAATTTATAACATCTACCCTCAATTTGGAATTATCTCATCTTACCGGTAATGCCTCCCTTGATTGCTAAGTTTTATGTAGTTATCCAATTCTTAAATACCGAAGTCTCTATATAATTTTATAATTTAAAAATGTTAAGTGAGCTCAAAATTTGTATGTATTGCTTGTGTATCAAAATACATGAAGAGAATACAAATGTATAGAAGAGAAAAGAAGAGAAGAAATCATATACAATGATGTAGGACTAATAGGAGAAGAAGGAAATAAAAAGTACATGAGACCAATACTGGGCCATTTGCATGGGCTTTTCTAACACTCCCCCGCAAGCTGGAGCGTACAAATCGTATGCACCAAGCTTGGACAAGCACTGATAGAAGAGTGTACTGGGAAGAGCTTTAGTGAGCACATCCGCAACTTGTTCTGTCCCGGGAACATGTTTCAGGTCAATATTCTTCATTTGAACCTTTTCTCCGACGAAGTGGCAATCAACTTCAATATGTTTAGTTCACTCGTGGAATACCGGGTTCTTGGCAATATGTATCGCCGTTTGACTATCACAAAGGAGAAGGGCTGGGGAAGGAAGTTTTATACCCAGATCGGTAAGAAGACTCTCCAGCCATGTTAGTTCAGAAACTACGGACGCCATTGCCAGGTATTCAGCCTCGACAGATGATCGAGCCACATCTTGTTTCTTGCTCTGCCACGTAATCAAGTGTCCTCCAAAATATGTGCAACACCCACTGGTTGACCGTCGATCATCAAGAGAACCAGCGTAATCAGCATCAGAGTAAGCTATCAATGTAGGAGCTGAAGATGAGGTCTTGTAGACCAATCCTTGACCAGGGGCCGTTTTGAGGTATTTGAGAATGCGTTCAACAGCGTGAAGATAAGATTTTCGCGGGGAATGCATATATTGGCTGACAATACCAACTGCAAAAGATATATCTGGTCTAGTTACCGTGAGGTAGATCAATTTTCCAACTAGACGGCGATAGTATTCAGGATTCTCAAGTAAGATATCTGAGTCGGAAGCCTGAGCACATAACTTGTGATGCACATCCATTGGGGTATAGACAGTGGTGGAGATGTCGTCGGGGAGGAAGGAGCATGAGGTGGGGAAAAGAAAGGTTGATCTTCCCAAAAAGTAACATCGGCAGAGACGATGACCTTCCGGGTTACCGAAGAGTAACACAGGTAGCCCTTCTGAGTGCTAGAATAGCCGACGAAAATAGTTTTAGCTGCTCGGGGATCCAACTTATCCGAGAAGGGACCCAGGAGGAGAACGAAATAAATGCAGCCAAAGACCCTTGGTGTGATAGGGAAGGCCGGAGTGGAGGGGAATAGGAGGCTGAATGGAGTGGCAGAGTTGAGAACCGAGGAAGGGAGGCGGTTGATGAGGAAACACGCAGTGGATACCGCAAAGTTCTAGTAAATTTTTGGAACATTCATTTGAAGCATGAGGGAGCGGGCAACGTCTAGGAGGTGGCGGTTCTTTCGTTCGGCAACGCCATTTTGTTGGGGGGTGTAGGCACAGGAGGTTTGATGAATAATACCAAATTCTGCACAGATATTGGCAAATTCATGGCCGGTGTATTCACAAGCATTATCGGTGCACACTGTTTTGATAGTTGTGGAGAATTGCGTGCGAGTTTCTTGTATAAAGACGCAAAAGATGCGAGAAAGCTCGGAGCGATCACGAAGTAGGTAAAGCCATGTTGTGCGAGAAAAATCATCAATGAAGGTTATAAAATAACAGTACCCAGAGATACTTGTAACTTTAAAAGGACCCCGGACATCGGAGTGTAGTAAATCAAACGGAGCAGAGTTCCTAGGACAATGAGCAGGAAAAGAAGTACGCGGTTGTTTGCCGTAAACACAAGAATCACATTTGAAAGCAGGAAAAGATACATCAGGCAGCGCCTTTTGGAGAACGGGTAGAGGGGCATGCCCAAGACGGCGATGCCAGTCAACAGCGGAGACGAAGGAGAGAATAGGAGGAGAGGCATCAAGGAGGTAGAGCACGTTCTGCAGTCGACCCCTACCAATGGTAGTCCGCGTCCGCCGATCCTATATCAAAAAGGTAGATGGAGTAAATGTGACAGAGCAACCCATATCATGAGTGAGGCAACCAACAGAAAGCAAATTAAAAGGAGAGCCCGGAACATAAAGAGCCGAGCGGAGAGAGATGAAGGGGGCAAGAGAGATGTCGGCGCAGCCAGAGACCGGAACAGTCGCCCCATTAGCGACGGTGATCGATTTCGGATGAGGAACATCCGAGTACTTGAGGGGCCGCATCGAGGTGATGTGATGAGTAGCACCCGAGTCCAAGATCCAACGCGGACTGGAGGAAAGACAAGTAATACCTGCAGTAGAGATGGAGGCGACAGAAGTAGGAGGAGGGCTAAGAAGCCCCTGGAGTTGCTATAGCTGGAGGCGAACGGCCTCAAGGTCGGTACCAGTGGAGGAGGAGCCATCAGTGGCAGCAGCCGCAGTGGGGCGGGGAGGATAACCATGCTTCTTGTAGCAGACGACATCAGTGTGGCCTTCCCGATCGCAATATGAACACTTGGGGCGACCCCGACCCCCACGTCCCCTTCCGCGAGAGCCAAAACGTCCACCGCCAGTAGAAGACGGTGGGGGAAGCAAGGGGGGAAGGGTCTGCTGAAGGAGAGCCGGAGAGGATGGTGCCGGAGAATCCAGGGGTGGTGATACTCGAAGGAGCATAGAGCAGACATCAGAGAGGGAGGAAGTAGAGGCCGAGGACAACACCTGAGCCTGGATGCTTTGAAGGTGAGGCGGGACACGAGCCATCATCATGGCAATGCAAACGGCCTCATTTTGCACGCGCTGAGCAGCAAGGTCGGTGGTAGAAGGCTGATGCTGGATCCAGGCCTCTGCCAGAGTCTTGGCATGAGCAACAAATGAGGTCATGTCAGCCGCCCCGCCAGCATCAAGAGTCTGAAGGTCGGTAATAATGTCGTAGAGGTGCTGAAGACTATCCTTTCCAGAGTATAAGAAGTGAAGCTCCTCCCACATAGCTTTGGCGGTCTCGTGGTACATGACCATTTGGTATGGCTCACCCTCCAGCGAATTAAGGAGCCATGTTTGAACGCGGCCGTCATTTCGTAGCCAGTCCTCAGTATTAGGGGAAGGAGGTGCGTTAGTAAGGTGAAGCACAAGGCCCTTGGCCTGAAGAACACGCCGAACCGAGTGGACGCACGAAACAAAAATCTTCTTCCCAGATAATGAGATAGTTGTGATCCGCAGCTCATCTCGGAGGTCGGGAAGAGAAGCCGGGCAGTCAGCAGGAGGAGTAGCCGCCTGTCCGGTAGAGTCGATGGAAGAGCCCATGGAGCTGGGGAAGGCCACAACGAATAGAAGAGCGCGCGGTTAGAGAAGAGGCCGCAGCGGATAGTCACGTCGACAAGCCGAGGGGAGAGAGCGACAGGAGGCCGCGACCAGGTGCGGGAGAGAGCAAGGACAACCCGCACGGTCACTGTGAGAACACCAGCGGACAAACAAGAGCGAGAAGAAAAGACGGCTCTAAAGAGACAAGGAGAAGTCGCAGCGGTGAGATATAGAGTCCGCGCGACCAGAAGAGGGAAGCAGAGGCAGAGACCGCGAGTAGGAACTCGAGCGGCTAGAGAGAGAAACCACGAGTAGGAACTCGAGCGGCAAGAAGAGAGACCGCGAGTAAGAACTCGAGCGGCAAGAAGAGAGACCGCGAGTAAGAACTCGAGCGGCAAGAAAGGAGAAACCACAAGCGACAAGATAAGCCGCAGGAGAGAACGGGCGGGTAGAATGGTCCGCTACCCGGTGCGAGTAGAGGAACAAGTCGCAGAGGAATAGCAGACAGAAGAAGAAGACAGGTCGGGAGATTAGAGGAAGTGAAACTGCAAGGTCGGACCCGTTGGCTCTGATACCATGTTAAGTGAGCTCAAAACTTGTATGTATTGTTTGTGTATCAAAATATAAGGAAAGAATACGAATATATAGGAGAGAAAAGGAGAGAAGAAATCATATACAATGATGTGGGACTAATAGGAGAAGAAGGAAATAAAAAGTACATGAGCCCAATACTGGGTCATTTACATGGGCTTTTCTAGCAAAAATATCTACCCTCAGAGTGGAACTATCTCCTCTTACAGTTGATTCCACCCTTGATCGATAAGTTTTATGTTGTGAAGCTACCTCCGGTTCAATTGAAATCATTCACTCCATAGCCTCCATAATGATTACCTCTTCACTCTAGTTAGAAGCGTCCAGTCGAGACCTTCATTGTTGGTTCTCATAATGCGTCAAGCATGTTGAAGCTTTAATACCAGCTAACATAACGAGGAATTGTCAATTGCTGAGAACCAATAACATTTGCGCAAACTATGGCTCTGTTTGTGACTGTAGAAAGGAATGGGCAAACCCTTCATATACTTCTTCATGTGTGAAATACAAAAGAGAGTACAAATATATATGAGAAGAGGGAGAAATAATCCTATACAAGAGATGCGAGACTAAAGAAGAGAAAGGAATCGGGCCTATAAATGGGCCTTTACATCAACATTTCCTATATCATCTAACACTCTCCCGCAAGCTGGAGCGTACAAGTCATAGGCACCAAGATTGGACAAGAAATGGTAATATAACTTGCGAGGTAAAGCCTTGGTGAGTATATCAGCAACTTGTTAGACGCAGGAACATATTCAAGCTTTAGCTTTTTTGATTGGACCTTTTCCCGAACGAAGTGACAATCAACCTCAATATGTTTTGTTCGCTCATGGAACACAGGATTCTTTGCAATGTGTATTGCAGCTTGACTGTCACAAAACAAGGTTGAAGGTGAGGTCAATTTAACTCCCAAATCTTCTAGGAGACTTTCAAGCCATGTTAGCTCAGAAGTAACAACCGCCATTGCACGGTACTCAGTCTCAGCAGAGGAGCGGGCAACTACTGTCTGCTTCTTACTCAGTTATGTGATGAGATTTCCTCCAAAGTATGTACAAAACCCAGTAGTAGACCGTCGATCATCCAACGAGCCCGCATAATCGACATATGAGTATGCAATAAGAGAAAGGGATGAATATGGCTTATACACAAGTCCTTGCCCAGGGGAAGTCTTCAGATATCTGAGAATGCGCTCCACAGCCTGGAGGTGAGAGATGCGTGGGGTATGCATAAATCGGTTGACCACACCAACCGCAAATGATATATCTGGTCTTGTAATTGTTAGGTAGATCAACTTTCCCACAAGACGGCGATAGTATTCCGGATTTGGAAGTAGAGAATCCTCCTCAGATCCCTGAGCACGCAACATGTGGTTTACTTCCATCGGGGTATCCGCAGGTTTACAACCCGAGAGGCCAGCATCATGCAGAAGGTCAATGCAATACTTACGCTGAGACAAGACTAAGTCATCGGGTCGTCGTGCTACTTCTAGTCCGAGAAAGTATCGAAGATTTACTAGATCTTTGATTTGAAAGATAGAGTTTAGGTGTTGTTTCGCATGTTGTATCCCGGTGGAGTCATCACCAGTGATCAGAATATCATCCACATAAACCAGAAGTATTATGGTTCCTGTTGATTGGTGACGAGTGAAGAGAGAGGAATCTGTCGAGCTTTGTTTGAAGCCAACCTCACGAACGACCTTGCTGAATTTCCCAAACCATGCCGAGGTAGACTGTTTGAGACCATAAATAAATTTGCAAGCAAACATCCACGAGACTCTCTCGTGGTCTCAAACCCGGGTGGTTGATGCATGTAAACTGTTCCAAGAAGATCGCCGTTCAAGAAGGCATCCTTGACATCCAGCAGATGGAGGAGCCACTGACGATGAACAACTAAAGATAGAAGGACCCGAACCGAATTCAATTTGGCGACCGGGGAGAAATTTTCCTCATATGTCCCATCCGCAGCATGTTTGATAGAGAAGATCCACTTGCAGCTGACGCCTGACGCAACTGTGAGCAGGAGGAAGAGGCACAAGATCCCAAGTGTGATTACCCCACAGAGCCGTCATTTCTTCATCCATGGCGGCCCGCCACCGCGGATGCCGGAGGGCGTCCTGCACAGAGGTAGGTATAGAAATAGATGAGAGAGAGAGAGCAAAGGTAAGGAGAGGCAGAGAGAGCTGATGTAGAGAGACATAGTTGGCCATGGGATGTGCTGTCGAGGAGGAGGCCGGATCAACAGGCTGCAAGATTACACCGGTAGAGGGAAGCTGCCGCAGGGCGTCTGGACGGGGAGGACGACGAGTGTATACTTGAATGACAGGAGGTTTGGAGAGGACTGGTGGTGTTGGGGAAACCGAGAGGAGAGGAGATTTGGATTGGTGTTGCAGAGGGGTAGGGAGAAGTGGTGGAAGTGGGGACGTGACGGGTATGATGGGGCGAGGTAGTGGAGGAGGAAGAAGGGGATCAGAAGGGCTGAAGTGATATGGTTAGTCTTCTTGAAAGGAGACATCAGCAGACACAACCACCTTACCAGTGCTAGGAGAAAAGCAGACATACCCCTTCTTAGTGCGGGAGTACCCAACAAACATAGCTTTGGTAGCACGAGGGGCTAGCTTGTCATTGGAAGGACCAAGGTGGTGGACATAACAGGTACCCAAACACACAAGGTGTGAGAGAGAAGAGAGTTATGGATGGGTAAATGAGAGTAATGGACGCCACAAAGTTGAGGACAGACAAAGACATACGATTGATGAGATGACAAGCAGTAGAGACGGTAAAGTTCTAGTAGAGGGGAGCAACGTGCATTTGGATCATGAGAGATCGAGCCACATCAAGGAGGTAACGATTTTTTCGTTCCGCTACGCCATTCTGTTGAGGCGTATAAGCATGCGAAGTTTGATGTATAATACCGAACTCAGCGCAAAGATTGGAGAAGGTGCGACCAGTATATTCTCGAGCATTTTCCGCAGGAAGAGTTTTGACACAGGTAGAAAACTGAGTGCGCGTTTCTGTAAGAAACGCACGGAACGTAGTCGGGAGTTCGGTACGATCACAAAGTAAATACAACCTGGTAACCCGCGAGTAATCATCTATAAAGGTAACAAAGTACCGATGCCCTAAGACACTAGGGACCTTTTAAGGCCCCCAGATATCAGAATGTACTAGGGAGAAAGGAGAATCGCTCATGAAAGAGAAAAGGAGACACAGTGTTGTTTACCGAAGATACAAGATTCACAAAGAACTCTTGGAGAGAGACAGTAGGAAGAGCTTTCTTGAGAATTGGGAGAGCGGCATGCCCAAGACGTCGATGTCAATCAGTGGTGGAGATAGAGGTGAGAGCAGAGGTGAGAGCAGTGGGAGGAACGTCGAGAAGATATAGCCCATTAGACAGTCGCCCTCTACCAAGTATAGTCCGCATCAGTCGATCCTGCACCATAAAGGAAGAGCGTGAGAAAGTAACACAACAATCAAGGTCTTGCGTAAGACGGCTAACAGAAAGGAAGTTAAAAGGAGAGTACAGAACATGAAGAACCGAAGATAAGGAGTAAGGGATAGATTAGCAGCACCAGAAACCGGGAGTGTGTCACCATTGGTCATAGTGATGTGCTTGGGGTAAGCAGTATCCAAATATTTGGGCGGCGGCTGCGGAGAGAGATGGTGTGTAGCACCTGAGTGCACAATCCAGTGAGAGCAGTGGGTGAGGCACGAGATACCTTCCTTGAAGAACGAGGCGGCGGAGCCAGAGGAGCAACTAACCACCCCTTGAAGCTGATGCAGTGGATTACGCAACGCAACAACCACATCAACAGTGATCGAGTCGGATGCCAAAAGTCTGAACGACAGCGAGGCACGAAAAACATCGAGAACATGCCGCAGAGACGAAGCAGAGCAGAAACCGAGCGCGAAGTCGCGCGAGAAGCCGCACGACACAGCAATAGCCTACCAGCGACAAGAAGTATGCTGCGACCAATATTCGGAGTCCGCAGCTGAGGAGAAGTTGTCGGGGATAAGCCGCGGCGACAAGATCACGCGAGAGGCCGCAGGCAAGGAGACAAGGCGCAACGACTAGCCAGAGAAGAAGCCGCGCGAGAAGTCCGCACGGTCACGGTGATCACACCAGTGGCAAGGGAAGATGTCGCGACCCAGATGCGGAGATCACAGCGGTTAAAGAACAATCCGCGGGGAGAAGAGAAGAGAAGAGAAGCCACGATGACGAAGAGAAGTCGCGGTGACTAGGTGAAGACGCGGCGCAAGGTGAAGCGGCGGGTTGACGAGGTCGCCGCGGGTAGAAGAGGTTGCTGCGGGAGAGCACTCTTGCACGACAAGCCCGCGCGGTTACACGGGAGGCCGCAACGAGTAGTCAAAGCGACAAGAGCAGTGGAGAGCAAGAGAGAGATAGGGAGGCCGCGACCCAAGTGCGGGGAAACAGATCACACAGTCACAGTGAACACACTGGCGGGCAGAGAAGGAGCGACAAGAGAGGTCGGCTCGAACAGAAAAAAGGGGAGAGGTTGTAGCGGTGAAGGAGAGACCGCGTGGGAAGACAAAGGGAGAAAACTAGGCCGCGAGTAGGAGAACTCGAGCGGCAATAGTAGGCAGCGACTAGGAGAAGCCGCGAGAAGACTAGGCCGCGAGGAGGAGAAATCTCAGCTGGCAGAGTTCGCAATGGGTAGGAGAAAGAGAGGGTAGAGCTCGTAGCGGTTAGAGAAGAAATTGCGCGGGTAGAGAGGAGGCTGTGCGGATAGGGAGGAAGAGGAAGTGGTCCCCACGTGCCAGAGAGAACCCTATAAAAAGGGAAGAGAGGAGAGGTGGAGGCCACAGGAATGAAGGGAAAGAGAAGCGGGTAGGGAAGGCCAAGCCGCCAAGTCCGCGCCCTGAGCGAGAAGAAGAGGTCGTCCGGTTAGAAAACACAAACCGCGCCTAGCGCAAGCAGAGGAAGACCGGGTGGTTAGGAAAATGCTAGCCACAAGGAGAGACCGATTCCATCTGATACCATGTAGAAAGGAATGAGCAAATCTTGCATATACTTCTTCATGTGTGAAATACAAAAGAGAGTACAAATATATATGAGAAGAGAGGGAGAAATAATCTTATACAAGAGATGTGGGACTAAAGAAGAGAAAGAAATCAGGCCTATAAATGGGCCTTTACATCAACATTTCCTATATCATCTAACAGTGACAACTGTTGTTGTTGTTGTTGTCGATAAGAAAGCAGTAGTGGGAAACCAATGATAGAATAGAGATGTCAGGAAAGCAGTGCTGAAAAACTATAGATTGTTTGAAGAATTTATGTTTTGTGTTGTTTAGAATGATGTTGTATGCTTGTCTGTTTGGAAGAACAACGGTTTGATAGTTTACTTTTAAATGACCAAATTACTTATTCATAATATAAATATAATATAAACATGTTAATAAAATAGAAATGTGTCATGCAGTTCCTAAATAACTTTAAACATTAATGTCCTCGATCTATAATGTCTTCTTAAGTCTTTATAGAGCTTTTGTAAAATGTCTTTTCCATTCTTAATTGTTTGCCTAGGAATTGAATGAAATAAAGATTAGGCTTGTCATTTCATAATGCGAAGAATATATAAATGCAAAGACTAAAATAGCACTTGCGAGCATATACAATTTTTTAGCAATACAATCTTGTATTGTAAACATATCATCAGCACTTGCATCACCAACATACCAGAATCAATATCAATTTCTATTGTTGTATCAGTTTCAGTTTGTCTCATTATGTGCCCATATGCCTTGAGTGGTATGTGGAAATTGTAACCTACAATCTGTCAAGGTGCGCGCTAAGATGCGAACATCATGAGTTGATTTTTCACATCCAGCAAGTACAAATGTGAAGCATGTGTTATAGCCGTAAACTGCCAATATTTTGTGTGGGGGTACCGCGACGATCAATATATGATGGAGATCGACCGCATGTTCGTGATTGGAGGAGATCGGGCCACAACGTGGCGGGATCTGCTTTTGCAGATTCACCAGAGGTTCATTGATCGGATCGGCGATCCGAGATCGCGAGCGAGTCCGGAGCGTCTTTTTTCATTTCATATGTATTTTTTATATTTTTTGTAGTTGTATTTATTTTTTTAGGACACCAGACGTGACAGACGATTGTAGTCGTTCACGCTAGGTGCCCAATCGCTCACTCTTGTTATAAATAGGGGCGGGTACTGCAGTTTACAAGTATTGCTAAGTTTTGTGAGAGAATCCAGATCCGACAGTCAATTCATGATGCGACGCCACGAGCCCGAAGGTGCGAGGCCTCAGATTAATTTCAGTTATCTTCCATTTGTTTCCTTTTTTTTCATTTCCCATCATTGTTCAGTTTGTTTTATTATTTCCCGTGAAGCTCTCCTTCCCCTCTCCCACGTCCCCTTAATCCCAACCATTGGATTTCTATTTCGTAACTCCCCCCACTCTCCTGAGCCGCTCGATCCCTGCAATCCCGTTCCTTGTTCATCTCTTCTCCTCCCTCGACGAAAGAAGGAAGGAGCGACCAAACGCACACTGGAAGTCGCCTCTTCCATCCTCGTCTCCCTCTCAGCCCTAGTTGACGACAACATCACCAACCCTAGCCATAGTCCAGGCCCCCGACTCTTACGCCCCGTGGGTTCCAGTCCCTGTTCCCGGTTTCTGGTCATCATCTTCATCGTCGAGAAGGCTCGAAGAGCCCAAATCACAACTTCCCGCTGCTGTTCTTCTTCCTCTTCTCCCATTTCTCTATCGTGAATCCACCAGCAAGCCCTAATTCTGCTTGGGAAACACCTCCACCCACCATAACAGTTTGGACAACCTTGTTCAGCACCGCCCAGCCTTAACAATCCAGTTCTTCAAGTCCAAGCAGCCCCCAAGTTCTCCTAAAGCAAACTCTCAAATTCTGTGTCCAATTTAGTACAGAACTGGGAATTTTCCCTAACTCTAACAGCAAACACAAGGTTGTCCAGCATTTTGTTCAGCATTTCTTACCTTTCATCGCAGTCATTGCATTATTTTGTGGAGTCACGTTACCCTTGGATTCCTTGTGCTTGTGAGTATATCGTTTGTGTTATATTTTCTGTAATAAATATTGTGAGAATATTTCATGTTTGTTTGTGAATTTGACTCGTTGTGTAGTTGTATTTTTCTTTAAAATCTTGTAAAATTTCTTTGTGCAAGTTGTGGCGAACATCTTCGTGCGTAGAGAACATGCTAATGCTCGCGTATTTGAATATGCCGGGGAATGGCGTGTTGATTGCTTGACTTATACAATTATATTTGCTAAAATTTTACTTCCGGAATAATTAAATTATGCATGCATCATTTTAGAATTTAGGTTAAGCTTCATTGCATTCATTCCGCACATACACGTAGAATTGTATTAGCGTGTTGGCACACTGACATTCACGTTTCACACCGGGCCGTCTTGCGTCAATATATCTAACTTGATCTTCAACAACTATCTTACCAGCGACCACACCTATGCGGTCCTTAATGAATGGCATGTAATGCTCATCGTATTTTGTTTTTGTTGGCATATCTCTTAACTGTCATCAGCTGGTTTTGTAACATCCATCATTAATAGTAATAGTGCTCTTAGCTCTTTATCTATGTATGATTTCCGATAAGTGTTGAAAGCGTTCACATGTTGCTTTGATTGATTCATGTTGCGCTAAAATGTATAATGTTATAGCCTCTCTTGTTGTTGTGCGTTGTGATCCTTGTAACCCATGCTCATGTTCAAGCTTCCTAAGCAGGTCATCAAATATTTTTTGCGATATTCTAAATGTAGTGTGAAACCTACATGGATGCTCATTAAGAACTCTCCGACCCATTTATTGCCTGTCTGAGCAGACATCATACAATGTCTTGTCTCACGTATTACTATCATGTAACACATCAATTGTTGATATAATTTTGTTGCAGTAAGGAATTTATTGGACACGTTCAGGAGAGATATTTGTGGAATGTTTGTAGTCTTCACTAGAAAAATCACGAGTATATGCTTTCATTGCCTAAGCTGTCACATGACACTGTAAAATATTAAAACATCACATGTAAAATATTAAAACGTAAAATATTAAAACATCACATGATATATAAAATCTTAAAACAACCATCACATCAACAATTCTAAAACTTCACAGTACATAGAAATATTAAAAACAATACATCACTTTGCAATTTTAAAACATCACAGCATATATAAAGATTTAAAACATCACAGTCTATCCAACGCATATAAGTCTAAAAACATTACAGATATGAATGTGTCAATCCAAAACATCTATGCGTCCCTTTCTCGTAACTATTTTTGATCCACTAACCATTTTATATAGTTAAATTGATGCAGTGGCAGGACAGACACGGGGTGAACTTACTAAATGCAGTCCTAAATGGGATGCAAGTGCACAAGTGGTCCACTAGAAATTGCAAACAAGTAATTAATTATTATAATAAAACAAGAGAGACACGTGCATAACAAATAATTAATTAAGGTGATCTAGGGATTAATTTCACAAGCAATAGAGGCGCAAGTATTAAGCATTCACAGAATTTGTCCCGCAAGTTGTAACAACGATCGAACTAATAGCACAATAAGAGTGAACATCCAACACACTTTAGGTAGCCAAAGTAAACAACAACAAAGGAAATAACTTTGTATCTCGGTTCACATATGCAGACGATGTTGATGGCGGTTGTATGCGGGCAATGTGGTCGCAGAGAGCAGGGATAGGGGCTGATTTGAGGTGGTTCCACGATAGGAGGGGTTATGGGGTGTACAATTTGGGGAAGGGGCTCACGGGAGTAGTGGGGTTGGTCTAGAGAGGGTGGGATCTGGTAGAAGTTGTCGGCGTGGGCGGCGGGTTAGGACAGGGATGAGTGGTCGACAAGGGTTGCGGCTTGGACAAGGCTGTGGTGGTCGGCGTGGGTTGCGGGTGTGGCCAGGGAAGAGTGGTTGTCGATTTGGGGTGGTGGCGCAGGGAGCGTGGAAGAGAGGGGAGGGAAGTCGGCTCACGAGAGTGGTACGAGAAAGAGGGAGACGGGAGGGGAAATAAAACGGGAGAGGGCTTACTAGATCGGAAAGGGAGGCGGGGACGTACGGAGGAGGATATGAGAGGGGGGGGGGGGCTTCCGACGTCGCACCAGAAGAAGGAGGCGGAGGGGCTTCCCGGTGTCTCGCGGGAGAGGGGAACATGTATCGCACCTGCAGGAGACCGGCGGATCCGGGGAAAGCTCCAAATCCACAATCCCCTCACAACAACCGCCGCAGGGTTTTATAAAACCTGTGAACAGCCGCATAATGTGAACCGGTAAGCAACCCTTCCCAATAAGACACAAATAAAACTACCCCAATCGGACGACTCACAATGTCTGGGCCGATCGGGGATTAAATACACATCAAAATTTAAAACGCAAAACATGAAAGTGGCTGGAATCGAGCATCCGGGCGCAGCCATGGACTCCGATCGCCCGTCTGGGCAGTGGATCACCGCCTCCTGCGGGTGTACACGCGGGTGGTTCGTGGCGCGCCGTCAACTCCCCTAGGCTTAAAAGCACTCAACTCCGATGAGTGCTCGTGGACGTAGTAGCTGCGGAGCCGCGGGGAGAGTCTCTTGAGCTCCTCCGGAGAAACCCAAGTAGCATCGTGCAGTGGCCGGCAGCTCCAACGTATTGCTATGTGTTCACTTTACTATTCGCACTGCCTTTTTGTTATCCACACCCGCATCCTGTACCTATAAGGGGTTCTGTTGTATTCTTTTTAATTATGCTTGGATGTATGAGATTTTGGGTTGCTTTCTAACTTTTCTTCTGATTATCTCCTTCCTCTCCAGGATCGTATCATCTCTCATTTATCCCCTTCTCTATCTCAGAATCCCTCCGACTACGTTACATTTGGTTCGTCCTGCCATTTTTAGGCCTCGATTTTTGCCTCTCAAATTGATCCAGCACCCGCTTCAGTCACTCCAGTCGATCCCGCAACTGAGCCTGCACCGCTCCTTCCCGCTCATTCTCTCCTTTTGGGTTCATGTCAGAACTGACACTAAGGCTTTGTTTGGCTCCGCGATTGGGGAGTGGGGGACTGCTTTTTTAAAAAAACTCTGCCAAACGGTATTTTTAGGGGGTGCAGTGCAATATGCTACTGTGGCCCACCCGCTGTTTTTAGGTGTCTTGAAGTGGTGATTTTTTTTGCACGATTTTGAAATTGCGAAGCTGCTGTCTTCAATCTCCCCGCCGGAAGAACCTCAGCCTGCTGCATTTCCAGTCTCTTTACTCCATAGCAATCATGGCCACTAATGGCATTAACCCTTGTGTTGAGGACGGCTGCTCTGCTTTTGCCGTCCCTCCTTTCTCTGGCATCTCTGTTAACCCTTACGTCTTTCTCATCCTTTGCTTACAGTAGTTGTGTAGTGCGTCTTTGTCATCCTTTGCTTACAGTAGTTGTGTAGTGCGTCTTTGTCATCCTTTGCTTACAGTAGTTGTGTAGTGCGTCCGGCGAGAATTTTTACAACTCTCCGGCCATCATCGACATCTGGAAGACATCAACTACCGCATCTCCTGTGGGGTGGAAAAATTGATGCAGTGTTTTCCTGTATTTTTTTTTGTTTTTTGGTTAGGCATCTCCTTCCCTGATCATCTGAATATGAAGGAATATTTCCCTCTGTGTAATGAAAAAAATTTGCCATGCCATGGTTGTCATTTCGCCAGCGATGGATTAAAAATAAAATCATATTTATGCATTTTTTCTGGTGATGAAATGCTTTTTTTCTAAACAGTTCTACAGATTTTGTCACCACTCTACAAAATACTGCTTCTCATCACTGCTTCTTCAGTCGCTGCAGCTGAGCCAAACAAAACCAAAACGGATCAAAACAGACCAACCGATTATCCAAAACCAAACAGCTTTGCAATTAAAACCTCCAACGAACTGATGCTTGCTCGAACAAAACCCAGTTGATCAAGCCCTCTCCGGTTCGGCTGCTCTGCTTTGCCCATTTATGCGCAGTCATGTCTCCTCGCGAACTATTAGCCTAATTCCCTAGCATATTTGAATCCATAGCTGTGAATATTTGATTTATTTCTTACTGATAATTACACAAAACTCCTTTCGGAGTTCACATAATTACAGGTTGCACCCCTCTATGTTTTGAAATTGCAAAAATCTAATGCATGCACAGAATCCCCGCAAGCACTTTCCCCCTGTTTACAAGTCTTTATGATCTTTTAGTTTGATTTGCACTTAACCTTATTTGCACATAGTCGGAATTGATACACACATAACACCACCCCCTTCTTATAAAGATCAAATCTTCTCATTAGAAAATGCTGTGTTCTACAGGCCCAAAAGGCAGAAAGGGAAGCCACCGATCTGAAAGGCTCCATGAGAAAGAGAATGGAGTTCCTTGACCTGGACTAACAAGTTCTTCTACTTCTGTGAGCTGTAATGTTTATTTTTAATATGATGATTTTGTATCATAGGCCAGCTCCTCCAGTCTTCTAGATAAAAAATTTATGTAAACTTTGATTTTTATCAAGGTTTTGAGATCCGGATAGCGCATTGAACACGCCGCACGCGGAAGGAAATGTTCGGGGTTCAATCCGTCCGATCCGGGTTGAACCGTGATCGAGTCTCATTGAACTTGCTCTGATATTGAAAATACTCAACAAATGCTCTATTATATGATTTGAAGGCTGCAACCGAATTTTATTTACCCGGTTGCGGTCAAACCGGGGCTTGCCGTGCGACCCGTCAGGTCTAGTCTTTTGATCTCAGTTTATTTATTATTATGCAATTATATGAATCATTTTATTATCTTGATGCATGATTATATACATTTAGTTTACAAAATATTTTAATATTTAAATGATTTGTTGATATTACTACATTTTATTCATGTATGTATGAACACTATGTTTAAAGGGAAAAATCTTCTTTTGTAAAACATTGAGATTTCCAAAAATACACTTGTAATCTTGTTTTTTTATATATATTTTACTCTGTTTGGCACAGTGGTGTCTGTTGTAAATGCATGAGTTAAACTGTTATTTGTTAAGGATCACCTAACAAACATCAATGTAACATACGGCAATTTAACCCACGCCCCTTCTTTGCTCGCAGACTCTTGCCGTCGTTCGTCATTGTTCGCTCGCAGACGCTCGCCGGCGTTCCTTTCCTCCCTCATCAGCCGACTACCCCTCTCTTCGATTGTCAATTTAAAATGTACTTTTTGGTTATGATTTTTGAGTTTTGTCGCTGATTTATGTTGTAATTGGGGGTGTCATGGGGATTCAGGTGATCAACCATGTAGTTCCAAATCATTGTACACATGAGATTAAAAGGTTATTTTTTTAAGAATTATCATATATGTGTACAATATGAAGAATGAGTACAAATATCATTGTGTTACAAATATTTATTTATGAGGTACTAATAACAATTCTCCTAAAATAAAATGTGCCAAGTATGAAGTATGCGTGCGGAGTCTCACCTCAGTCGTAGTTAGGGGATAGGGTCAAAGATCACGGTGTGTCGGGTAGTATATGTTATTACGCTGTAAATATAGAAATTTTGAATTGATAAATAAGACTTTGGTTTATTCCATAATTCTTATTGAATCATGTGACCCATTTATGTTCAACTTTATACAAATCATGTAATCATATATTATTAGATAGGTAACTTTTATGCACCAGTTGACTCCACACTAAGGCTTCATTTGTTTGGGCGTTTTGCTGCTTCGTTTTAGGCAAACGCCGCCAGAAAGGGTAAACAAATGAACATCCGACAGCGTTTACTCTGTTTCCACCTGCACGCCTTTAGAAACGCTCCAAAAAACTCTATTTGGAGCAGCCACCTCCCCCCTCCATTTCGAACACTTCGTTTCCACCCACCGGATCGACCCGCCACCACCGAAACAAACGAAGTCTAATTCAAATTCATTTGGAGAATCATACTTGCTAAATAATGATTGTACTGTGGCATCACTATTAAAGGCAGGAACTTTTATTGGGGCTTAGCAATGTGTCATTGATATAGACGATGATTGTTTGTTGTTAGAACTGTCTCATTAGCAACATATATTGTTTTATTTTGATCTGTAAAGATTGTTATTAGTTGTTTTTCAACAACATATTTAAAAATTTTTCAAAAACTCAATTAAACAACTATTGTTTCTTGAGATAAAAAAAACTATTGTTATTACTATATTTTATCGATGATTATTCACTCATCAAAGATGTACCTTGCTAGATTATATTTGTGCGTCTTATATGTTGAATTGAACATAACAATATCCTCAAAACAATCATAATTGATTTTATTTGCCCATCCATCCAAATGAAGTTGGTCAATCTGTTGAAATCATCGACTTGTATTTCATATGAAGACATGCTATCATCTGTAGCCCTTTGCTTCAATAATTGCAACAAGTTTAGAGTATCTCCATCGTCTAATCTTGATGTTCTATCTTTTTAAATAAAATTATATGCATCTCTTTTAGAAAAAAAAAATAGCACTTTGGAATCCATTTACTCCCATCAACAACATAACTATACGCATTAGGTGTTTTGTCATAGATTTACGAACACGCCCCTTTTCTTGCTAACAACTCTATGAGATCGAAACAAATGTTGGTTGGTAATATCGGCGAGTTTATGATTGTGCTCTTTAATAAATTCGCTCACTTTCAAGTTTTACCCTTCATGCTTGCATTGAAAATAATCATTGCTGGACAATTTGTTTAACAAATCAATTTACAAAATTTCACATCACTATCTGAGTTTTTGGGAGGCCGCTTCACTCGGATCCGGATCCCCTGGATTTCCTCCGGGAACTCCAGGGGGTGGAGTTCCACTTTTGCGACTCTCTCGAGGGGAATCAGAAAAATGATTAACACTAAAGTTGTAGATATCTCCGAGAGGAACAACTTTCATGTTGAACGTTTTTTGATTTGAAGTCGTTTTTTGGTTTGAAGTCGTTAAACGACTTCAAATCCAAAAATGTTCAACATAAAGGTTGTTCGTCTCGGGGATATCTACAACTTTCGTGTTAATCATTTTTTTTGATTCCGCCTGAACGAGTCGCAAAAGTGGAACTCCACCCCCTGATATTCCCGGAGGAAATCCAGGGGATCCGGATCCGCTTCACTCTCGCCTTACTACAACAATACTCTTTTGTTTTAATAATAGTTGTCTCGGACCATAGCACTCGGTGCTCCATGCAAACACTGAAATCAACAATACGCGCATATGCACAATATAATTCGTGAGCATCTTTCTCACTTTGCACTATTTGAAATCCTAGCTTATTTCTCACAACCTCTATATATTAAAAAAGAACCTTACACTGTTACACATATATGTTTGAAATTCCTATATTCTGAGATATCTATTTTCACCTTTTCATAGCTGAGATGTCTTATAAGACAACTCATATGTTTAGTTAAGCATCCCAGATGTTTGGTTGGACATCCCAGATGAAGGCTTCATTTGTTTCAGCGGTGACGGGTCGATCCGACGGGTGGAAACGGAGTGTTCGAAACGGAGGGGGGAGGTGGCTGCTCCAAACGGAGCTTTTTGGGGCATTTCTCAAGGCGGGCGGGTGGAAACGGAGCAAACACCGCTGGAGGTTCATATGTTTACCCTCCTTCCGGTGGCGTTTGCCCAAAACGGAGCAGCGAAACGCCCAAACAAATAGAGCCGAAGATTCTGAGATATTCTATGAGACATCTCATACGGTTGTCCCATATTAATCTGAGGTGTTGGATAGAGATGTCTTGCTAGACATCTGAGATGTTCATAAAGACATCTTAGGGATCAAACGAATAATCAATGGCTATCAACAAAAGGAAATTATCTTTAAATGAGCAAGCGCTATAACCAGTGCGATTTTGACGAAAGACTTCTACTACGGTGATTATCTGAGATTATGTTAGTTTCTCCGACGACGAAGAGAAACCGAGAGGTGTTCACGATGACGAAGGTCTTCTAAGCAAGGGTGACGAAATGAATAGACCATGAAAAAAAGGTCCATGACAACAAAAGACTTCTAAGCGAGCTGTGTGCGACCCAAAAATTTTGTGAATCTGAGACCAGCGCACAATGAGGGAAAAAACAGGTGAAATGGCGGGATGTGCTTCACATGAAAGATGTTTTGATATAAAAAGAAGGGGCACGTGTCGTGCATCCGTGAATCCCAAATCTAGATTATGATTCGGGATTCAGACCAAAAAATTTGTGTCATACACAACAAAAATGCTTATCGTGCGGGGAAAACTTGTTCGTCCGATCAACTATCGAACCACCAGCGAAATTTAGGAAAAAAACAGCACGATGTCTAATTGGATTTTAACAAGGTGAGATGTCAAAATGAATTTTAAAAATATATATTTATTTTATGGATAAATTGGATTTTAAAAATGATCTTAAAAACTCATAATTGTTATTCTATAATTTTGTTTACAAAAAATCATAAAAATCATTTTTTTTATTATTAATGTAGCTTACCGTGCGAAGAAATTAGTTAAGAGCCCTAAAAAGTAAAACCTGTATTCCTGTGGAATATCCTTCTCATGACGGTGCCCAACAACTGATGCATTGATTCCTCAGAATATTCCTTTATTCCGGTCAGAATCTTTGAACTTTGGCTACATTTTTTATTCATTGATTGTGATGGCATTTAAAAAAAGCATTAATATTTAATGCTGAATAATAATAATAATAGTAAAATTCATTAAAGATTAAAGTATTAAACTACTGCCGTTAAATTCGACGGAAGCCACTTTTGGGCATGGTCGGAGACTCGGAGGAGTAATTTTTTGGGGCTTTTATATTGGCAGCTCAGCTTTGGATATTGCAGTGCAGTAAAATAATAAAAAACATATATAATATAACCGCTAATAGCAGCCCAAAATACGAAACACGAGTATTTTAAAAACAGGTCTACTATACGACATTTTTAGAAAAAGTATTCAACATAAAAGTTATAGATCTCGACGAGACCTACAACTTTCATGTTGAACACTTTTTCTAAAATTAAGCTTATTATATGACATTTTTAGAAAAAAATGTTCATCATAAAAGTTGTAGATCTACAACTTTCATGGTGAACACTTTTTCTAAAAATGTCTATTTAAAAATTAAATTTTTGGGCTGTCAGTATCCATCGGACTGCCAATAACCGTAGTTTAGGCTGTCATTATCTTTGGGCTGCCAATATTTTTATAGGGATTGTCAATATAAACACTCATTTTTAGGTACACCTGATACACTATCTTCGTATTTTTCCGTAACAAAAAATTGATTATAACAAAAATAAATTACGGAATATTAATTATGACATTTTTACAATTAATTTAAATACTTATTTGCTCAAATTTTATACAGTTCTGAAAAAATTTCAGTTGTATTTTTTTATTGTAGCAAAATTTTCAACTGGTAAACATGTCAACATTTCAGTTGGAATTTTTCAGTCAAAACCCAAAATACAAATATAATTTTTTCAAAACTGTATAGAATATGAACAAGTAAATACTTAAATTGATTGTAAAAAACTAAAAATGTCATAATTAATATTCCGTAATTTATTTTTGCTACAATCAATTTTTTGTTACGGAAAAATACAATTTAAGTGTACAAAATTTTATTTGCACATAGAGGGTGGTGCATTAGGTGTACCTAAAAATTTTCCAGGTCAGAGGGGTTTCCGGGGGGGTTAAAGTGCATTCAACTGTCCGCTTTGGATGCTTGTACATATCTCAAAACAAGTTGAGATGTACCCATTTTGAGATGTGTGTGAGCATACACACGAGCCATTGGATGCCTGCATTTTACAATAAAATGTAGGAGTGCACTTTACTCTTCGAGAATCCGGCCGGAGGCCGCTCCATCACCATCCTCATTGTTGAAGACACAATATAATTTATTATTATATGAGATTTATTGAGGGCTTGGTAGATGGGCATTGTTGATATTTCATAGTGACAACAACGTTAATTTATGTTATGCTCTCCAATTATTAAGGAGGAAGTTTTCGTTAAAGATTGGCAAAATCTTGTGTGGAAGTTGTCTTATGCAAGAAGGGATCGAAATGAACAAAGAAAAAACAAGTGATAAGACACCTTTAATTTATAGAAGAATTTGGTTGCGAATAGCGGAGAACCCCAATACTTTAGTGGGAAGAATTGGGTTGTGAATGGAAGACAACCCCATGTTGGCGGCCTCCACCGGCCCGCTCCTTCGCCGCTGCTCAATTTTCGCCTCCCACATTCCACTGTCTTGGTCATGCAACTTTCACATTTGTCATCGGCGAAATCATAAATTATGGGTTGTGCGTATAACCGAATTCTCATAATTGGTGTGTGCATAACCAATTATATTGATGTGGGTGTGCACGTAGTAAAAAATATGATGACTGTTATGCGTATAGTAGAAATTTGAATGACGATATGCGTATAGTAAATTATATGATTATAATGTGTGCATAGTCATATAATCCATCATAAGTGTGCGCATAGCAATGAAACCCACCATAGGTGTGTGTATATTGATGAAACCACTCATAATTAGTGTGCACATGATACATTATATGGTTACGATGTGCGGATAGTCAAACTCCCTGACCACGGCGTACAATCCTGTATCCGGCGAGTGGGAGCGGCAGGAGCCGGACAAGACAAACCAAGCCTTGGGCTAGTAGGCAGGGAGGCGAGTGCCTTGAGAGCTCCCCGACTCGCCCGGGATGGGGGTAGATCAGAGGTGGGGCGAGTGGAGCAAGCAGACTCGCTCGCATCCCTGGCCTTCAGTAGATAACAGGCGAGTGGGACGATCAGGTCCGCACCCGCCTTGTGCCCTCTAGAGGCGGCGAGTGCCGGTCTCGTCAGGCACTCGCCACCCCAGGCGAGTGGTGATTTTGGGACCACTTGCCTCGTGATGCTTTTTACCATTTTACCCTAGTTGGTCTGTCAGTACCCTTCCCAAACAGCGGAGTTGTGTTGTTGGCAGACCTATTTGGGCTGCGTATATCCGTTTAGAACAGCGGAGTTGAGTTGTTGGTAGACCACTTTTAGAAATCTAAAATAGACTCAATATGGTACCTCAGAAGGCAAGCTTTTCAAGTTTTATCATTCTCTAGTCTTATAGCGCTCTCTGAGGTGCCCTTAGCTCAGCACTGACTAAGGAGAGAAAGCGCTCTAAGATCTTTCGGGTGTGTGGTGAGACCTCCGTGCTGGATCCTTGGGTCAGTTTTGAGTTCTAAGTCTTCGGTCAGCCAAGCTTGCTAGAAGAAGTAAGTGTGCGGTCACCCTTTTCTAAGGGTCCGAACTCCAGAAAAGCTGGTTCTCGGTTTCAATATTTTGGTGCGGTGAGCGTGGCGAGTGACCAGTACGGAAAATTCTTCGTGAGTTCAATGACTGGAGGTGGAGGACAAGGATCTGACCGGGCCGACTCGCCACCTCCCCCTCCTCTCGCCACCCTCAGAATGTTCAAGGACTTCATGCAAGAAATGTGAAATCTCATAATGTTCGCAGTTGGTGCTCGCAGCGAGTGCTCGACACCCGCCGTCCCAGTGGTCGTCGCCCCAGCTCTGGGCGAGAATGCCCCCGTCAGGAAACCTGGGAAGGAAGTGGCGGAGGAAGGCAGCGAGCGAGATCTCCCGGGGAGAGCCATGTTCCCAGGCTCGGCAAGTGTGGGTTGGATCGACGCGGTGGAGGCGCGAGATTGCCCGACAAGGGAAGGAAGTCCCTTTAGTGAGCTGGTCGCATCCGCTCCTGTCCTAGAGGGGTTCCGCGAGCCAGAAATGTCCTACTACACCGGTATAGATGATCCTATGCAAAATGTCCAACGGTTTGAAGATGCAATCTCGACCCGGCAAATGACCGACCCCTTCAAGTGTCAGCTCTTTCTCGTCACTATCAAGGGGAGAGCGAACAACTGGTTTCACCAACTCCCCTCTGACTCAATCCACTGTTTTGAGGACCTGCGTCAGAGTTTCCTGTCAAGGTTCTCGACGTCCAAGAAGAGGAGAGAGAGAAGGAATCGCTCAGGCAAGAGAAGAGGGGGTAGGGGGAGTTGCCTTACTGTGACCTCCACCCGAAAGAGGGTCATGCAACGACCACCAGCTCAGAACTCTTAAAGGCGAGGAGCACAAGAAGCTCCATACGACAGCAGGAGCATGTGCAGGTTGAGAATGCTCTACCTAGAGTGGGAGGAAAAGAAGTGAACAATCAAGCATTCTGAGGGAGCCTTATCTCGGTAAGCCCTTCTTTTGTAATGAACTTTATCCCTGCCAAATTATGGCAGGGCGCACCCTATTGAAGAATCCTCATCTAAGTAAATGAGATGTAATATTATGATCTAGTTTGGAAATATAACATCGAGATGGTTCCGTTGACCGGGCTCTCACTAGACACCAGGACAGGTAGACCTCTTAGAAGAGGCTTCGACATGTTAGCCCCAAGATAGTTCCGCTGACTGGGCTCTCACCAGCTGGCAGAACAGGTAGACCTCTTGGAAAAGGTTTTGACATGTTGACCCCGAGAAGATCCCGCTGACCGGGCTCTCACTAGCCGACAGGGCAGGTAGACCTCTTGGAAGAGGCTTCGACATGTTAGCCCCAAGATGGTTCCGCTGACCGGGCTCATGCCAAAATGTTGAAACTGAGAACCGGCTTCTGTGGAGTTCGGACACATAGAAAGGGGTGACTACACACTTATTTCTCCTAGCAAGCTTGGCTGACCGAAGACATAGAACTCAAAACTGACCTTTGGCTCCAGCACGGAGGTCACACCACACACCAAGAAGATCTTAGAGTGCTTCCCCTCCTTAGCCAGTGCTGAGCTAAGGGTACCTCAGAGAGCGCTATAAGACTGGAAAATGAGAAAACTTGAAAAGCTTGTCGTCTGAGCTACCCTCTTGGGTCTATTTATAGATTTCTAAAAGTGGTATGCCAACAGTTCAACTTCACTATTCTAAAAGGATATACGCAACCCAAATAGGTCTGCCAACAGCGCAACTCTGCTGTCTGGGAAGGGTAATGACATACCAGCATGGGTTAAATGGTAAAAAGCATCACTGGGCGAGTCGTCCAAGAATTACCACTCGCCTGGGGTGGCGAGTGCCCGACGAGACTGGCACTCGCCGCCTCCAGAGGGCCCAAGGCGAGTGCGGACCTGATCGTCCTAATCGCCTGTTATCTACTGAAGGCCAGGGATGCAAGCGAGTCCACTTGCTCCACTCGCCCCACCTCTGATCTACCCCCAGCCCTGCGAGTCGGGGAGCTCTCAAGGCACTCGCCTCCCTGCCGACTAGCCCAAGGCTTGGTTTGCCTGGTCTGGCTACTGCCGCTCCCACTTGCCGGATACAGGATTGTACACACAGAATTATGAAAATGTCCCCGTCAAAATCTACAGTTAGACCCACCCTCTAAGCACACATTTGATCTCACCTTGTCTTATATGCCCAAGAGGGCTCCAGAGGATTTTTCTGATGATCTCTCTGCGTGCTTAAAGGTTTCCTCACAGATCTTTGAATACTTCGTAGATTGCTCGAAGATTTTCCTCGAGCACTTGAAGATCCCCTTCTATTCCTGACATTGCCACTCGTGTCCAAAACACCAATTGCTGCTTTCGCCATTCCAGATTGCTCTGAGCACACTGCTCCCGAGTCCACCGCTCGGGTCCAGAACTCTAATTGTTGCTTCTGTCATTCCAGATTGCTCCGAGTATACTGCTCCCGACTCCGCCGCTCGGGTCTAAAACAGTAGTTGTTGCTTTCGTCATTCAAGATTGCTCTGAGCACACGACTCTCGAATCGTTCGCTCGATTCCAGAGTACTATTTGCTGCTTCTGCCATTTTGGATTGCTTCCGAGCACACTACTCCTGATTCCGTCGCTCGATACCAGACACCAATTGTCGCTTCTGCCGTTCCAGATTGTTTCCTATCATAGTACATCCAACTCTGTCGATTGGGTCTGGTGCACCAGTTGATAATTCCACAATTTCTGATAGCTTCGGAGCACATCCCCCACCATTGTATTTTATGTCGACTCAAGTAGTCCGGAAGAGCAATTGTAACGAGTGATGACCTGTCAGCCTTGAGATTAAATATCTTTGTAACTACAAAATATATAGCGAAATTTGGCCAGCACAGACCCGGGTCCGTGATTTTTTCCTTTTTTCGGGGCTTTTCCACGTAAAAATTTGTTTGCCAGATGTCAACAATTTTTTATGATTGTTTGCGCGATCAACTCGCTCACGATCTAGGACGGTTTATTTTCAATCGGTTCCCAAGTGCCTCGGGTGACCCACAATAACAAGAAAGCAACTCAGAAAACACACAGATTTTTGTAGTTTGGCGACCTTGCCTACATCCACAGCCGGACTAGAGTTTCTCTTTTTCTCGGTTACAAAAACGAGAAGGGACCTCTTTGGTTTAAGGCTCTGTTTGGCGCGACGTGTAATGATCCAGGGCAAGGCCGACCTCGAAATCCACCGAGGGGTTGTTAGTTGGAAATCATCAGACCTAGTCTTCCATGTCATTTCAGCTTAATTTGTGATGAGGCTTTGTTAAAGGATTCTTTATCAAGGAGGTCTCAGGCTCGATCCCCGACCTCAACAACCAAATGCTACTGAGAAATTGGAGCGGGGAAGGGTTGTGGTGTATGGGTTGCAGCCCGAACGATGCCATACAAGACTAGGTCTGATAGATTCCGACTAACAGCCCCCCAGAAGATTTCGGGGTGGGTTTGTCCTAGATCGTTACACGATGTTTTTTCTCCGATAAGTTTGAACAAAAACGGCACCGTCATTGAATGTATGTTTGACATTACAATTGTTATAACCGTCAATAAGAAAAGAAAACTCGGGCTCCGTTTGGTGGGTCGGTGACGGCCGTGAACTTGATTGTTACGAACCGTCGTTTGTGAATGCCGGATCTCACCTAAGGAGCTTCAACCACTTCTAAGTTAAAAACCACAAACATAAATTTAATTACGGTGATAATTTTGTCCAAACTCATCCCATGCCAAAAAAAATCTAGTTTTGAACACAAAAATAAATTAATAAGACTTTGTTTGGCAAGGTGGCAGCGGTAGTAAACACAGGGATTAAATTGTCATTCGTTAACGTCCACTTAAGGAACATCATCCACTTTTATGTTCAAATGGATGATGTTTGTTAGGTGATCCTTAACGAATGACAGTTTAACCCAAGAGTATATGACCACCGCCACCGTGCCAAACGGAGCCTAAGTTCTTTAAAAAGTGTGATCTGGTGCTCATGAATGACGATTCATAACCACTGCAGCCATAACCGCCACCACCGCCACCACCGCCACCACCGCCACCACCGCCACCACCGCCACCACCGCCACCACCGCCACAGGCTTTTCTTATGGAAAACGACGGTAGTTGTGCAATAGAGGGATATACCATTGAAACAGTTGAAGAATATGTAAAAGCTTATATTCCATAGGCCATTGAAAAAATAATAAAAAATATAATATGTAAATTAATTTAAAAAATTATTCTTTTTTAAATTTTTAACCCTAAACCTTTCGACAACTAATTTTTAAATAATAAAAAATATATTTCGCGATTATATTTTATGATTTTATTTTGAACTTAGCCTATTAAGTTTGACATAGTTTAAGTAAACTTAACCGATGATTCGTAAATATTTAGTATTATTAATTTATTAAAAAAATAAATTCAATTGGCTATAAAAATCAAGTTTTTGAGAACCGAACCGACATAGAACCGGTCATGAGAGAGGTTCAAGGTTTGACCGGTTGAACCGGAGTTAAATTGGAGTTGAACCGTTTTGACATTAATGACCGCAAAATCTCCTAACTTTTCACACTTTTGTTAGGCGATTGTTCACTTCTTTATTAGGCGCTTGTTAACCGCAACCCGTTATTGGCTAGTCGCACCCCAAAATCTCCTAACTTTTCACACTTTTTCAAAATACGTCTTGTACATGCAATTTTAGGAAAAGTGTTCAACACTAAAGTTGTAGATCTTGACGAGATCTACAACTTTCGTGTTGAACACTTTTCCTAAAATTGCATGTACAAGGCGTATTTCTGAAAGGCGCAAAACCTGAGCATATTTCAAAAGTATGTCTTGTAAATGCATTTTTAGGAAAAGTGATCAACACGAAAGAGATCTACAACTTTCGTGTTGACCACTTTTCCTAATATTGCATGTACAAAGCGTATTTCGAAAAGGCGCGAAAAATTATGAGATTTTGGGGTGCGACTAGTCAATAACGGGCTGCGGTTAACAAACGCCTAAAAATTAATGCTGATTTTGTGAACCGCTCGGTTAGCCAAAAACCGGCCCGGTTTCCGATTATCCTGTTCAACCGGCCGGTTTTCCGGTTCCTGGCCGGTTCTTGGCCAGGACGGTTTTAGGAACCAGACCGGACCGCCCGTAGGACCGGTCGGCGGTTCAACCGGCCGGTCCGGTCCGGTTTTTAAAACGTTGATAAAAATAGGGCGTTGTTACGTGCACATCACTTTTAAATATATGCACATTATTAATATGTGCACACCATAAATTTTATTTGCAGGCCAAAATGTCAAGTAAATATCAAGGTTTTGAGAATCGGACCGGACATAGAACCGGTCATGAGAGAGGTTCAAGGTTTAACCGGTTTGACCGGTTGAACCGGAGTTGAACCGTTTTGACATTAATGACCGCAAAGTCTCCTAAATTTTCACACTTTTATTAGGCGATTGTTAATTTCTTTATTAGGCGATTGTTAACCGCAACCCGTTATTGACTAGTCGCACCACAAAATCTCCTAACTTTTCACACTTTTTCAAAATACGTCTTTTACATGCAATTTTAGGAAAAGTGTTCAACACGAAAGTTGTAGATCTTGACGAGATCTACAACTTTCGTGTTGAACACTTTTCCTGAAATTGCATGTACAAGGCGTATTTCTGAAAGGCGCAAAACCTAAGCATATTTCGAAAATACGTCTTGGACATGCATTTTTAGGAAAAGTGATCAACACGAAAGTTGTAGATCTTGACGAGATCTACAACTTTCGTGTTGAGCACTTTTCCTAATATTGCATGTACAAGACGTATTTCAAAAAGGAGCGAAAAATTATGAGATTTTTGGGGTGCAACTAGCCAATAACGGGTTGCGGTTAACAAACGCGTAAAATTAATGCTCATTTTGTGAACCGCCCGGTTAGCCAAAAACCGGCCCGGTTTCTGGTTATCCGGTTCAACCGGCCGGTTTTCCGATTCCTGGCCGGTTCTTGGCCAGGCCGGTTCTAGGAACCAGACCGGACCGCCCGGAGAACCGGTCGGCGGTTCAACCGGTCGGACCGGCCGGTCCGGTCCGGTTTTTAAAACATTGGTAAATATCATAAATTTTGTCTGCATACCAAATTGTTAAATAAACACTAAAATAAAATTTGAGTTTTTTTACATCAAATACAACAGATTTCTTCTCTTTTACATTTCAAAGCATCATATAAAAAATAAAAATCTTAAATCATTTTCTGATATAACTAAAAATTTGCACGATCCATTTTTAAGTTCATGTTGACATGCACAAATATAGATATGAATATTAGTTTTGTTAAATAAATAAAATATTTACAAGTTACTTAAAATTGAATATTAATAACTACACGTCATTTTGTTTGTTCAAAATTCCTTTTGGTCGCCCCTTTAAGCCACTCGGAACCAAATGTTCTACGGTTTGACTTGTTGTAGGATCCAACATTTATTTTCAATTTATTTTTTTGAATAACCAATGATGTATTATATTTTTGGAGTATCTCATCCAACTCTACTTGTATGTTGTACAATTCCATATTCGCTGAGTATGATCAAGATCCTCCATGGACCAGGATTGGGCTTGATTTGGACTTATAATTGGATCAAGTAATAAAGCGTGGGAGAGTGCTCTCGCCGTAAGTAGCCAGGAGGGCTCTTGCCCAGGGGTTGAGTAGTGTCATTTCGTCGAACACCAGTATGTCGAGCTCAACTCGTCAAGCCGGGCCTTCAGCTTAAGGCTATGATCGTCGAACGCGGATCCAAGGCTCAGGCCACGGCGGAATCAGGGCGGGCGGGAAGGCTCCCGCCCCGGGTAGGTGCTGGGGCTCGCGTGTCAGGATGGTGGAAGCCTATTGACCCTTGGTGTTGAGTGATGCTTCTCCACTCAACGCTCTCTCCAGCCCTTGGCGTTGAGAGATGCTTCTCCACTCAACGCTCCCGCCAACCCTTGGCGTTGAGTGATGCTTCTCCACTCAACGCTCCCGCCAACCCTTAGTGTTGAGTGATGTTTCTCCATTCAACTCCCCCAACAGCTCTTGGCGTTGAGTAATGCTTCTCCACTCAATGCCCCCAGCAGCTCTTTGCGTTGAGTAATGCTTCTTGTACAACCCCGTATTCGCAGTTTTTGGATTTTAAGCTTTTGGAGTAGTTTGAGCTCTTGGTGGCCAATTTTGGCCTAGCCCCTGTAATATACTAGTAGGGGGAGGAAAAATCTGCCTCCCCCCAGTGGCCCTCCTTTAGGGGGCGGGTGCGACAAGATGGCTAGCACCCGCCCCGTCCTGATAAGTGCGAGGTGGGAGCGGCGGGACCGGCCGGGGGCCGGGGTCTCGCCCCTGCCCCTTCCTGCTTGGCAGCCTGGCGGGGCGAGACCGACCGGGGGCCGGGGCCTCGCCCCTGCCCCTTCCTGCTTGGCGGCCTGGCGGGGCGAGACCGGCCGGGGGCCGGGGTCTCGCCCCTGCCCTCTCCTGCTTGGCGGCCTAGCGGGGCGAGACCGGTCGGGGGTTGGGGTCTTACCCCTGCCCCTTCTTGCCTGGCGGCCTGGAGGGGCGAGACCGGCCGGGGGCCGGGGTCTCGCCCCTGCCCCTTCCTGCCTGGCGGCCTGGCGGGGCGAGGCCGGCCGGGGGCCGGGGTCTCGCCCCTGCCCCTTCCTGCCTGGCGGCTTGGCGGGGCGAGACCGGCCGGGGGCTGGGGTCTCGCCCCTGCCCTCTCCTGCTTGGCGGCCTGGCGGGGCCAGACCGGCCGGGGGCCGGGGTCTCGCCACTGCCCTCTCCTGCTTGGCTTGCCTGGCGGGGCGAGACCGGCCCGGGGTCGGGGTCTCGTCCATGCCCCTTCCTGCCTGGTGGCCTGGCGGGGCGGGACCAACCGGATTCCGGGGTCTCGCCCTTGCCCCCCTGCTTTTACCGTCTTGCCCTCGGGGGGAATTACCATTTTACCCTCCGGCGTGGCTGTTTTCTATTGGCCGAAAGTCTTTTAGCCCTAAGGGCATTTCGGTCATTTTGGTTCATGAGATTTGGAAAACTATAAATAGACCCTTAGGGGTGCCTTGGAGAGGATCACTTTTCATTCTCTCTTCATCCTTCAAGGCACCCTAGCTCAAGCATTGGCTAGGGAGGGGGAGACTTCAAAGGTCTTCTGGGTGTGAGGTGGGACCTCCGCGCTAGAGCCGAGGGTATGTTTCTAGCTTCTTGATCTTCGGTCCGTGACGTTCCTCTGGGTGTAGTAGGTGTGAGTTCACCCCTTTCTAGGGACCCCGAACTCCACAAAGGTCAATTTTGGCTTCAACACTTTGGTGCGGTGAGCGTGGAGAGTGATCATCATAGAAGATCTCGGGAGAGTGTCATGACTGGAGGCCAGGGAGGTAGTGATGATCTCGGTGAGCTCCCCAGCCCAGGACCCTTTGTGGGGAGGCAAGAGTTCATGGTCTCCATCCAAGGCATCATGGAGATACTGCGAAGCATTGCGCCTCAGGGTGGCAGCTCCACCCCGACCCCCTAGGAGTTAGCTCCCCCTCTCGACGAGCCGACTCCCAGGGGTCTAGGCGAGATGACCCCAGCGGGGGGAGAAGGAAGTGCACCAGGAAGAAGGCCAAGGAAGGAGAGGATGGGAGATGGGGTCGAGCGAGACCTCACCGGCTGGGAGTTGTTCTCCAGCCCGGTGAGTGCCAACCTCCCAGGCGAGCCGGTCGTGCGAGTAGAAGTGGCGAGACCACCCCTTAGGGGGTCGCCCTTCAGCGAGCTGATCATCTCAGCTCCCGTTCCCGAGGGGTTCAGGGAGCCATACATGGCTTACTATACCGGGAAGGATGACCCTGTCCAGCATCTGCAATGGTTCGAGGATGTCGTCTCCATCAGACCAATGACGGATGCCTTCAAGTGTCGCCTCTTTGCGATCACGTTGAAGGAGAAGGCAAGAGACTAGTTCCATCAACTCCCTCCAAAGTCAATCTATGGGTTCAAGGACTTGAGCCAGAGCTTTCAGCTTTGCTTCTCCACCTCCAAGAAGAGGAAGAGGAGTCCTGAGTCCATCTTCCTGATAAGGCAGGGGGCTGAGGAGTCGCTGGCCCGTTACGTAGACAGGTTCCAAGAGAAGATCCTGGAGGTCCAAGAGATGCCAAAGTATGCCCTCTAGATGACATTCACGGTGGGGTTGCGCGAGGGGTTCTTCAAGATGAGCCTGACTCGAAAGGCCCCCCTTTCTTTTGAAGAGCTGATGGAAAGGGCCGCCGAAGAGATAGTCATGGAGGCGGCCAACCCGGCATTTGTCAAGAAGTTGGCAAAGCTGACAGAGACGGAGTCAAAGGAGTAAGGTGGCTCGAGACCTCAGGAAGGAAGAAGGAGAGAGGAGCGGAGAGCTCAGGAGGGCCCAGAACCAGGTTGGAGGCAGCAGGGAGGACCCGTTCAGGGTCCAGGAAGAGGTTACGTCCAAGATGGGGGGAACTTCCATGGGGTTCAAGGGAGGTTCAACTTCCAGAGACAAGCCCCTAGGCAGCTCCTTCCCCCACCACAACAAGCGATGAAGATTGGTTGAAGGGAGAGGAGGAACTGCCGGGGAAGGAGAAGGTTCAGGGTGGAGTTACCGTATTGTGACTTCCACCAGGTGGAGGGGCATGCCACAACTACCTGCCCCGAGTTCCTAGAAGTGAGGGGGGAGAGAGGCCCTGCCCAGCCACAGCCACCAGTGCGGGTTGAAGAGGTTCTGCCCATAGAAGGTGGGGATGACGTGTGTGAGGACCGGGTCGATGTCGGACCCCGAGGCGGTATAGCGGTGATCCATGGTGGAGTGGGGATCGAGGTCACTCGGAAGGGAAGCCTTCATATCATGTACCGATGGAGCGTCGCCTCAACATCCCAGACACCGCCCCAGGAGGAGAAGATCACCTTCTCGGTGAAGGACCTACCGGATCATGAGGATCCATTTTGCGATACGCTGGTCATCCAGACGGACATCGAGGGCTACACCATCTCCCGAATCTTGGTTGACAACGGAAGCTCCGTCAACGTCGTTTTCAAGAAGGCGTTTGACGAGATGAAGGTTGAGCCAAGGAGGGTGTTGGCCTCGGACGGACCCCTGTTCGAATTTTCAGGAGAAAGGAAGGAGGTCGAAGGTGGAGTGGGACTCCAAGTAAAGTTGGGATGGGCTTCAAGGAACTGCCGGTTCGTCATTGTTGACGCTCCAAGTAGCTACAACGCCATCTTCGGAAGGCCCCTCATCAGCGCCTTCCGTTGTGTGCCATCTTCCTTCCACCAATGCCTCAAGTTCAGCTTCGGAGGGATCCAGGTCAGAGTCAAGGGAGACTCTAGGATGGCAAGGAAGTGCTATGTCATGGCCGTCAACACCATCACTTAGTTGGCCAGGGCGGAGGAGATGGAAAGGATCATGGAAAGCCTGAGCAGGATGGAAGTGTCCGGCGAGAAGGAAGCGGATGACGACCACCGGGCCCAGACCCCACGAGGAAGCCTCGCTCCGGCATAGTCCTGTATGTATCTTATGTTGTAATGAGTCCAACCCCCGACCAACTGAGTCGGAGGGGTCATGTAACCCATCTATTTTCCCCGTTTGAGGAGGTAGGATTTGGTAAGGTTTGATTGAGATGCCTATTCCCTTTGCTCCGAGACGGTCCCGCTGCCCAGGCTCTCACTAGCTGGGCAGGGCCGGTGGTACCTCTCGTGGATGCCTAGAGGTCCCACCTCAAGATGGATTCCACTGCCAGGCTCTCACTAGCTGGCAGGGCAGGTTGATCTCTCGGAGGGTGGGGTAGGTCTCACCTCGGGATGGATTCCGCTGTCAGACTCTCATTAGCTGGCAGGGCATGTTGATCTCTTGGAGGGTGGGGTAGGTCTCACCTCGGGATGGATTCCGCTGCCAGGCTCTCATTAGCTGGCAGGGCAGGTTGATCTCTCGAAGGGTGGATAGGTCTCACCTCGAGATGGATTCCGCTGTCAGGCTCTCACCTAGCTGGCAGAGCAGGTTGATCTCTCGGAGAGTTGGGTAGGTCTCACCTCGATATGGATTCCACTGTCAGGCTCTCATCTAGCTGGCAGGACAGGTTGATCTCTCGGAGAGTGGGGTAGGTCTCACCTCGAGATGGATTCCGCTGTCAGGCTCTCACCTAGCTAGCATGGCAGGTTGATCTCTCGGAGGGTGGAGAGGTCTCACCTCGAGATGGATTCCGCTGCCAGGCTCTCACTAGCTGGCAGGGCAGGTTGATCTCTCAGAGGGTGGGGTAGGTCTCACCTCGAGATGTATTCTGCTGTCAGGCTCTCATATAGCTAGCAGGGCAGGTTGATCTCTCATAGGGTGGGGTAGGTATCACCTCGAGATGGATTCCGCTGCCAGGCTCTCACCTAGCTGGCAAGGCAGGTTGATCTCTCGGAGGGTGGAGAGGTCTCACCTCGAGATGGATTCTGCTGCCAGACACTCACTAGCTGGCAGGGCAGGTTGATCTCTCGGAGTGTGGGGTAGGTCTCACCTCGTGATGGATTCCGCTGCCAGACTCTCACCTAGCTGGCAGGACAGGTTGATCTCTCGGAGGGTGGTGTAGGTCTCACCTCGAGATGGATTCCGCTGTCAGGCTCTCACCTAGCTGGCAGGGCAGGTTGATCTCTCGGAGGGTGGGTAGGTCTCACCTCGAGATGGATGACGCTGTCAGGCTCTCACCTAGCTGGCAGGGCAGGTTGATCTCTCGGAGGGTGGAGAGGTCTCACCTCGAGATGGATTCCGCTGCCAGACTCTCACTAGCTGGCAGGGTAGGTTGATCTCTCGGACGGTGGAGAGGTCTCACCTCGAGATGGATTCCGCTGCCAGGCTCTCACTAGCTGGTAGGGCAGGTTGATCTCTCGAAGGGTGGGGTAGGTCTCACCTCGAGATGGATTCCGCTGCCAGGCTCTCACTAGCTGGCAGGGCAGGTTGATCTCTCGGGGGGTGGGTAGGTCTTACCTCGAGATGGTTTTCGCTGCCCAGGCTCTCACTAGCTGGGCAGGGCCGGTGGTGCCTCTCGTGGATGCCCAGTGTTTTTTATCCGGAGGGGGTCTCGCCACCCAGGCTCCCATAGCTGGCATGGCAGGTTGACCCCTCCGGAGGGTGAAGTATTTTTTACCCGGAGGGGGTCTCGCCACCCAGGCTCGCATAGTTGGCATGATAGGTTGACCCCTCCGGGGGGTGAAGTATTTTTTACCCAGAGGGGGTCTCGTCACCAAGGCTCCCATCAGATGGCTTGACAGGTTGACTCCCCGGAGAGGCGCGCAAGAAAATTGCACGCAGCAAGTACGTTGGGTTGGACGTTTCTTTCCGAGCTTGTGCCAACCTCGAAAAGAGCGGGGATTGTGTACAATCTCGTATTCGTAGGTTTTGGATTTTAAGCTTTTGGAGTGGTTTGAGCTCTTGGTGGCCAATTTTGGCCTAGCCCTTGGAATATACTAGTAGGGGGAGGAAAAATCTGCCTCCCCCCAGTGGCCCTCTTTTGGGGGGCGGGTGCGACAAGATGGCTAGCACCCGCTCCGTCCTGATAAGTGCGAGGTGGGAGCGGCGGGACCGGTCGGGGGCCGGTGTCTCGCCCCTGCCCCTTCCTGCTTGGCGGCCTGGCGGGGCGAGACCGGCCGGGGGCCGGGGTCTCGCCCCTGCCCTATCCTGCTTGGCGGCCTGGCGGGGCGAGACCAGCCGTGGGCCGGGATCTCGCCCCTACCCCTTCCTGTCTGGCGGCTTGGCGGGGGGAGACCGGCCGGGGGCCGGGTCTCGCCCCTGCCCCTTCCTGCTTGGCGGCCTGGCGGGGCAAGACCGACCGGGGGCCGGGGTCTCGCCCCTTCACTCTCCTGCTTGGCAGCCTGGCGGGGCGAGACTGGTCGGGGGTCGGGGTCTTGCCCCTGCCCCTTCCTGTCTGGCGGCCTGGCGGGGCAAGACCGGTCGGGGGCCAGGGTCTCGCCCCTGCCCCTTCCTGCCTGGCGGCCTGGCGGGGCGAGACCGGCCGGGGGCCGGGGTCTCGCCACTACCCCTTCCTGCCTGGCGGCCTGGCGGGGCGAGACCGGCCGGGGGCCGGGGTCTCACCCCTACCCTCTCCTGCTTGGCGGCCTGACGGAGCGAGACCGGCCGGGGGACGGGGTCTCGCCCCTGCCCTCTCCTGCTTGGCGGCCTAGCGGCGCGAGACCGATCGGGGGTCGCGGTCTCTCCCCTGCCCCTTCCTGCCTGGCGGCCTGGCGGGGCAGGACCGGCCGGAGGCCGGGGTCTCGCCCTTTCCCCCCTTGCTTTTTTGTCTTACCCTCGGGGGGTAATTACCCCTTTACCCCCCAGCGTGGTTGTTTTCTATTGGCCCAAAGTCTTTTGGCCCTAAGGGCATTTCAGTTTTTTTGATCCATGTGATTTGGATAACTATAAATAGACCCTTAGGGGTGCCTTGGAGAGGATCACTTTTTCATTCTCTCTTCATCCTTCAAGGCACCCTAGCTCAAGCATTGGCTAGGGTGGGGGAGACCTCAAAGGTCTTCCGGGTGTGATGTGGGACCTCCGCGCTAGAGCCGAGGGTCTGTTTCTAGCTTCTTGATCTTTGGTCCGTGACATTCCTCCGGGTGTAGTAGGTGTGAGGTCACCCCTTTCTAGGGACCCCGAACTCCACAGAGGTCAATTTTGACTCCAACACTTCTCCACTCAATGCCCCCAACAACCTTTGGCATTGAGTGATGCTTCTCCACTCAACGCTCCCGCCAACCTTAGGCGTTGAGTGATGATTCTCCATTCAACCCCCCCCCCCCCCCCCAGCAGCTCTTGGCGTTGAGTAATGCTTCTCCACTCAATGCCCCTAGCAACCTTTGGCGTTGAGTGATGCTTCTCCACTCAACGCTCCAGCCAACCTTAGGCGTTGAGTGATGCTTCTCCATTCAATGCCCCCAGCCGCTCTTGGCGTTGAGTGATGCTTCTCCACTCAACGCCCCCAGCAGCCTTTGGCATTGAGTGATACTTCTCCACTCAACGCTCCCGCCAATCTTTGGC
Organism: Platanthera guangdongensis; assembly: GCA_039583875.1. NCBI lineage: Eukaryota > Viridiplantae > Streptophyta > Magnoliopsida > Asparagales > Orchidaceae > Platanthera > Platanthera guangdongensis. The sequence goes on along the minus strand of CM077165.1, from coordinate 160,781,607 downwards.
GTTGAGTGATGCTTCTCCACTCAACGCTCCCGTCAGCCTTTGGTTCCCGCCCGGGGTAGGCGTGAGGGCTTGCGCTTGGGGCAAGCCGGGTTCCCGCAGTGCTCAACAGGAAGAGCTTCCGTCAGGTGGGACCCAGATCTAAAATTACCTAAATACCCCTGGTTTGCATTTAGCTGCTCAGAACAGCAGAGTTTGACTATTGGCAGACCCGTATAGGGGCATTTTAGTAATTTTAGGGCATCAAAAGTACGGTTTTTGCAGACCAGATATTGAAAATCTATAAATAAACCCACATGATACCTTAGAAGGCAGGCTCTCTCATACTCGCATTTTGCCTTTGTTGAGCTTTCTGAGGTACTCCTAGCCCAGCAATTGCCTTTGGAGAGGAAGCGCTCAGAGAACTTCCAGGTTAGTGGAGGGACCTCCCAACTGAGGCTTTGGGTCAGTTCTTGGTCTTTGTTGCTAGTCTTGGGTCGAGGTTTGGGAAAAATAGGTGTCGGCAGCACTCCAAGGTCCGATCTCTCGTTGAGACCAGTGCCTAAAGTTCTGCAGCGGAGGAGTGCAGGTCAGGATCTGGGGGGATCCGAAGGTGATAAGGCAGTGCTACGTGACTGTCGTTAATACTATATCTTGAATGGCGGAGGCAGAGAAGTTAGGAAAGGAGATGGAGAGAAAAGATGAAGCTGCAGGGGAAGGAGAGATGGGCCTATGTGAGGCCGGGGAGAAGGTTGGAGAGGAAGCTGGGAGGAAGGGAGTTGTGAGCCTGGATGAGGCTGGGGATGAAGTTGAGGAGGAGGTTGTGGATAAAGAAGGGGTGAGCCTAAGTGAGGCGGTAGCGAAGGTAGCAGGGGTGCAAAGGGTAGAGGGATAAGCGGAGGGGGAGTCCTAGAGGGGAGAAAGAGTGGAGTTTTCTGGAGGAGACCTGTTGGAGGCAATGGAGGTTGGGGTGTTAGAAGGTGAGGAGGATCTGGGAGGAGAGGAGAAAAGGGCCAGCAGGGAGCAGTCTCGGCTGGAGCTGGAGGAGGAAGTCGTGGAGATGGAGGTCACCAGCAAGGTAGGGAAGGTAGAGAAGGTGATTATCAGCGAGGGCTTGCGGCCCGAATACCAGGCAAGGATGCGAGAGTGCATCCAAAAGAATGTTGACATCTTTTCCTAGAGCGCTGTGGACATGTCGGGCTTTGACGATGACGTGGCCTGCCACCGTGTTGGAACACCCTATTACTAATTTGGGTCAGGATCACTATGTCTCTAGGAACCTTTGCTTGACCTCCTGTATAGCTCAATAGGTCAATTAGAATTGAGTCTAAGGGTTAGAAGTCTAGGTTTGGAAGCTGCCCTGAAGACCAAGATTTTATGTTTGGAGACTAAGTCATATCGTCGAGCTCAGCACGACGATTCGTCGAACTCCGGTCGACGATCGTCTAGCTCAACTTCGACAGATCGTCGAACTCCATTCGACGATTGCTGAGCTCAACTTCATTATATCGTCGAACTCCATTCGACGATCGGTGAGCTCAGGTCGACGATTTTGACTCTGCTTTGGATCTTTATCTCTGAGCTCAGTTCGACGATCTTTGAGCTCAGATCGGCGATATTTTTGCTGTATATTTCCAGATCGCTGAGCTCAGCTCGACGATAGCAGAGCTCAGTTCGACGATTTCAGATAACTTCAAGGATGTTTCTAAATTCAAATTCAAATCAGTTAAGGAGTTATTCTGCAATTAATTCAGAGATTTCCTAGCCGTTTTCATTCATTTCTGGACCAAGTTTCAAGAGATTTTTCAAGGAATATTTCTGTGGACTTTCCTCCAGAAGAGATTGTGCAATTAAGGATGCAATTAATGCAGGCCAATGGCTATACTTGAAAGAGAATGTTATTCTATTCTGTATCAGAGAATAATAGAGAAGAATTTTTGAATCTCACATAGAATACAGATTACAGAGACACATTCAAAAATATTCTGTCTCAAAGAATTCTCAAGAACACTCATCCAAGGAGATCAATCTTGTCAGAAATCTTCAGATCTCTTTAGTTTCAAAGTGTTCAAGGCCAACATATTTCCAGACTCCAGATATTCAACATTTTAGTCATTGCTGAAATCATCTATTGCAGGAGTTCAATCTTTGAAGGCCTATCACCCTCAGCAAAGCTTTTCTTCCTGAAGATCTCAAAGATTCAGGGGGGGCTTTGACATCAACAATCCACATAGTCTTCTCAGTTGTTTGAGAAAGAGAAGACTTCCATCACTCTCTCACCCCCTCTCTGTAAAGGGTTTCTCAAACTCCCTTCAAAAGTTTGAGTTTGGTTTTTGAGCACCTTGTTAAAAGCTCATTGGTGGCAAGACACCTGATCAAAAAATCTGCTTTGGTTTTTGAGCACCTTATCAAAAGCTCTTTGGTGCCCAGGACACCTGATCAACTCATCCTGCAGTGGATTCCTACCTAGGGTGGTAGAAGAGTGGATGTACCCAAGTTTAGGGGAACCACTATATTTCCTTGTGTCATCTGGTTTTGCTTGTTTTCATTTTTGTTTCTGGCCTTGATTTTTCTGTGCTTAGCTTTTGTTTAACTTAGTGCTGTGATTAGATTTATTATTGCTTCCCTGCTCACTCTTATTACAACAGTTGTTGTAAAAAGTTTCAAAGCACCATATACTCTATTCACCCCCCTCTAGAGTATATCAGATCTAGCTGCACTTTCAATTGGTATCAAAGGCAGGTTGGTTAAACATACCATACCTGATTGGTTGTACAGGCTAACACCTGAACCCAAAGATCCCTAGTTAGATCTATTTTTCTTTTGTAGTTTATTATTAGATTTTGTTTTCACAAATCATGGCCCAAAACAAAGATTATGCTAGCACTAGATCTCCAGTGTGCAATCTATCCAAGTTTGCACTTTGGAAAGCAAGGATCAGACTATACATGAATTCTATTGACGAAGACATTTTTAACTCTGTTTTGACAGTATGTCCAAGACCCCCAGAGAACACAAGTACAAATGCTGTTCCACCTCCATCAGGAACAAATGCTGATATCAAGAGATGGAAGGTAGCTGATGCCAAGGCTATGAACATCTTGGCCCAGACAATGTCAGATGACATATTTCAAAAGGTGGCTGAATGCAATTCAGCCAAGGAAATTTGGGACAAACTCTCAGAAATAGTCTCAGGCTCAGCTGATGAGAGAAAGGATAGAAGATCCCATTTCATCTCTCAATATGAGAATTTCAAAAAGGGAGAAACTGAGTCAGTGGGAGACATGTACAACAGACTAAGTCTAATTGTCAGTGAACTCAGAACATTGGACAAAGAGATCTCTCTAATTGAACTCAATGACAAGATCCTAATGTGCTTCCCCAGCACTTGAGATTCAAGAATCTGGCCAATTAAGGATGCCAGAAGTCTGAATGAGATCACCACTGAAGCTCTATTGGGTAAGCTCAAATCTTATGAGCTACTCATCAAAAATAGAGAGGAAGAACAGAAGGCTGCTTCACCAGCCACAAAAAAAGAGAAGACCGTAGCCTTCAAGGCAACTGAAGATCTGCCTGAAGATAAAGTCACAGGAAATGATGAACTACTCAGTCTGCTGGCCAAAAGATTTTACAAAATGGCCAGAAAGGACTTCAGAAGAAGATCATACAAGGAGCAGGATAAGCCAAGGTATGACAAGTCCATTAGTAATAATAAAGACATTATTTGCTTTTGTTGCAGGAAACCAGGACACATAGTTCCTGACTGTCCAGAGAACAAGAACAAGGACAGAAGGGACAAGAAAGAAAGAAGAAAGGAGAAAGACTCCAAAAGGAATGGCAATGGCAAACCTTCTTCAAGCAAAAACAAGCATACAAGAAAAGGGTTTGTTGCTGAATCCTGGAGTGAGACTGAAGAAGAGTCAGAAGCCTCATCCAGCTCCAGTGATGATGAGGATGATGCAGAAGAAAAGGAGTTCTGCATGATGGCAATCAATGTCTCACAGCATAATTCAGAAGAAGAGGAGTCAGAGTCAGATTCAGAGACTCAACCTGAAGAAGATCAGGTAATTGGTTCTTTTGATTTTAGTTCAGAGGATTTTAAATTTGAATTTAAAGCACTGTGTTTAGACCTGCTAAAGTCTGAGAAAGAAATTATCTCTCTCAGAAATCAATTATCTGAACACAATAATTTAAAGTCAGAAAACCTCAAACTCTCTCAGGAGTTGGAGTGTTGTAGGGAACAGATAGCTTCACTGAAAAGTGAGCTCTCTGAGGTCAAGAAGCTTGAAGAATCCCTCAATGGGAGAAGCATCAAGCTGATGGACATCACAAGCACAGTGAACTCCAGATTCAACAGCACACTGGGCTTGGGTGCTTCATCCAGCCAACCTATAGTTCTAACAACTCCAATCAAATTCATTTCCGATAAAGGAAAGGGAGTTGTAGAGGTTGCTAGGAAAAATTCTAATCTGATTTAGAAAACTAAGTCCCAGCAGAAATCATCGAACGGAGATCGACAATCGCCGAATGAAGATCGACGATCGCCGAACGCAGCTCGACGATCTCAGGCAAAATCGTCGAACGCAGATCGACGATCTCAGCCAAAGTCGTCGAACGCAGGTCAACGATCTCAAATACCTGACCTCAGCCATAGTCGACCGTCGAACGGAGCTCGACGATCTGACCCAAGATCGTCGAACGCAGCTCCAAGATCGTCGAACAGAGGTCAGAGCTCTGGAAAATTTTTCAAAGGCAAATCAAAATTGAATCCTAAGGGTCCTTCATCCAAATCTTTAACCCTTATACTGAATGGATTATACCTTCAAAGAGATATCATCCTGAAGGATATAAGAGTCAACCTGAGATGTCTTTCATTTCAGAATTTAAAGGTTATCAACTTAGGCCCATGGTAAACTGGTTCAAAAACAAATGAATTGTCTTATGTGCAGGTGAAGACCTATCCAACATCTAACCAGCAATGATATTTGGATAGTGGGTGCTCTAAGCACATGACAGGGAACAAAGACAACCTCACATCCTTCAGAGCCAAGCTTGGACCCAAAGTTATCTTTGGTGATTCAAACTTTGGACAGACTAAAGGATATGGTGCTGTCCAGATTGGTTCAGTAACTTTCAAGAAGATAGCTTATGTGGAAGGACTGAAGCACAACCTAATTAGCATCAGTCAGCTGTGTGATGAAGGCTACCAGGTGACCTTCAGCAAAGTCTTATGCAAAATCAAGTCAGAGGACAACACAACTGTGTTGACAGGTAAAAGGAAAGGTAACATCTATCTAGTAGATTTTCTTTCAACTGATGTAGATATCTGCTTGTTTAATTCTGTCTGTAGACCAAATATTTTATGGCATAAGAGATTAGGACACCTAAACCTTAGAACTATTGCTAGGATATCCAAGGACAACCTTGTTAGAGGACTACCTTCTGGCCTCTACAAGAAGGAAGGACTCTGCAGGGCTTGTCAATTAGGCAAGCAAACTAAAAACAGCTTTAAGTCACTTAATAAGAGTGATTCACCTAGGATATTGTATCTATTACACATGGATCTTTTTGGACCCATCACAGTACAAAGTCTAGGAGGGAAATCCTACACTTTAGTAGTTGTAGATGACTTCTCTAGATTCACTTGGGTGTTCTTTCTAAGGAAGAAGTCTGATAACTTTAAATGTCTGACAGAGTTTCTCAAATGCATACAGATTGAGTTCAATACTCACACTGCCCTGATCAGAAGTGATCATGAGACAGAGTTTGATTCTCTTCTTATACAAGAGTTCTGTCAGAGTGAAGGGATCAGACATACTTTCTCAGCTCCTAGAACTCCTCAATAAAATGGGGTAGCTGAAAGGAAAAATAGAACCCTTATTGAATCTGCCACTACACTATTGTCAGATGCTCATCTACCTCTATCCTTTTGGGCAGAGGCAGTGAACACCTCCAACTATGTGCTGAATAGAAGTCTGATACATAAACTAAAGGGAAAGACTCCCTATGAATTACTCAAAGGGAAGAAACCTAAAGTTGACTATTTTAGAGTCTTTGGTTGTATTTGCTATATTCATAATAATGACAAGAAATATTTAGCAAAATTTCAAGCCAAAGCTGATGAAGGAGTGTTTCTGGGATACTCCATGATTAGCAAGACTTATAGGGTCTATAACAAATCATCTTTAAAAATTGAGGAATCTGTTCACATTTCATTTGATGAATCTAACATGTCTTTCAAGGAGAAGATTTCTTCTACCAAAGAACCCTTGCAGGAATATTCTCTAGTTGAAGACATGAATAAGTTACAGGTTACTCAAGAGGATGAAAGCAGTGAAGATGAAGGAAATGCTCAACATATTGAAGAACAACTTGAAGAGCCAGTTGTTGTACCACAAGAGGAAACAATAACACAGGTTGGTGAACAATCAATACCCCCTGTTGATTTAGTAACATCAAGAGACCATCCAATTTCCCAAATAATTGGAGAAATCTCAGCTAGTGTGCAAACCAGAAATCAGGTCAACCAAAACCTATTGCACACCTGCTTCCTATCTCAAATTGAACCTCAGTCCATTCAAGATGCAGAGCAAGATCCACACTAGATCATTGCAATGCAAGAGGAGTTGCATCAATTTGAGAGGAACAAAGTATGGGAACTAGTGCCAAAGCCTAAGGATCACTCAATTGTTGGAACAAAATGGGTATTCAGAAACAAATTGGATGATCAAGGGGTAATTATAAGGAACAAGGCAAGACTAGTTGCTCAGGGATACTCTCAAGAAGAAGGAATAGACTACGACCAGACTTTTGCACCTGTTTCAAGATTAGAAGCCATCAGAATATTTCTAGCTTATGCAGCACATAAAGGCTTCAAAGTATATCAGATGGATGTCAAAAGTGCTTTCTTGAATGGAGACATCAAAGAGGAAGTTTATGTCAGACAACCTCCAGGTTTTATCTCTTCAACTTTTCCTGATTATGTTTTTAGATTGAACAAAGTATTATATGGTCTCAAGCAAGCTCCTAGAGCATGGTATGAGACCCTAGCATGCTTTCTCTTGGAAAATGGTTTTATTAGGGGTAGAGTAGACCAAACTCTTTTTATTAGAACCCATAAGTCTCATACCCTACTAGTACAAATTTATGTAGACGATATTATTTTTGGTTCTACTGACTCCAAATTGTGCAGAAGGTTTTCTAACCTGATGCATTCTAAATTTGAGATGAGTAGCATGTGTGAGCTATCCTTCTTCCTAGGATTGCAAGTCAAGCAACATGCTGAAGGCATCTTTATTTCTCAAACCAAATATGCAAATGAACTGGTTAAGAAATTTGGTATGTCTGAGGCATCTTGTATGAAAACACCCATGCCTACTAATGCTGTATTGGATGCTGATGAACATGAGAAACCTGTTGATTAGATAACATATAGAGCAATGATTGGCTCTTTACTGTATCTTACAGCTAGTATACCAGATATAATGTTTGCTACATGTATATGTGCTAGGTTCCAAGTAAGCCCTAGAGAGTCACACCTAACATTAGTAAAGAGGATTCTCAGGTATGTTAAAAGTTGTCCAAATCTAGGTCTCTGGTATCCAAAAGATTCAGCATTTGATTTAACTGGATTCTCTGATGCTGACTATGTTGGATGCAGAATTGACAGGAAAAGCACCAGTGGAACTTGTCAGTTCCTTGGTGACAGACTTGTCTCTTGGTTTTGTAAGAAACAAACATCTGTGTCAACTTCAACTGCTGAAGCTGAATATATGGCTGCAGACAGTTGCTGTTCACAAATCTTGTGGATTCAAAACCAACTCCTAGACTATGGCTACAACTTAGAGAAGTCTAAAATCTTTTGTGACAACACCAGTGCTATTTCTATAGCTCAAAATCCAGTCCTCCATAGTAGGACAAAACACATAGAGATTAGACATCATTTCTTAAGGGATAATGTTGAAAAGAATAAAATTGAATTACAATATATCCCAACTAATTTACAAAGGGGAGATATTTTCACCAAGCCTTTGGATGAAAATAAACACACCTTCTTCCTAAATCAGTTAGGAATGTTAGATGGAGGAAGTCTTAAATAATATCCAAGATTTTGAAAGCTTAAAAATTGACCAAGACTAGGCAAACATTCTGATTTTTCTTAGTGTCTAGAATTTTTCTGATCTCTGAACTGCGCTCGACGATTTGCCCCAAGATCGTCGAACGGAGATCGACGATTTCCAAAAATCATCGAACTGAGTTCAGCGGCTCTTAGATAGTATGAACTATCTCTTCCGGTCAACGATCGTCGAACGCTGCTCGACGATTTTGTTCTCTGCACGATCGTCGAACGGAGCTCGACACTCTCCAATATCGTCAAACGGAGATCGACGATGTTGAAGACTCTTCAGATTCCTTTAGTAGCCTCGATCGTCGAACTGAGTTCAACGATCTTTCCAATTCTGCGTCGAACCCTAATATAAAACTCTTTTTTCACCGTCGTTCTCTCTTGTGCTTTCGATTTCTCTGCAAGAATTTTCTTTCCCTCCAAACAGTTCTACACTTGGTCGTTTTGTTTGTTGAATTTTTGCAGGTACCCATGGCTGTGTCAGTTGTTGTTCTTGCTGCTATGAAGTTTGATGCTGGCTTTGACATCGATATGGAATCATTCAGCACAACTGACCAGGTTTTTCAAGATATATTGGGATTATTCAAAGACCAGAACTTGACTGCCATAATGACCACCAGGATCAAGCTGGCATCTGATGAAATAAAGGAGTGGGTTTATACTGCCCATAATCAAGATAACTCTACCATTGTTGGATCTATAGCTGGAACTCAGGTACCCTTGGCCCCAACAATTCTATCAGAAGTTTTTGAGTTGAGAAATGGAGAAGATACTGCTGAGTTATCTGGAGATGAGTATTCTGAACTGCTTGCCAGAATGGGTCATTCAGAGGGAAACCCTAGCAAGCTCTTCAAAAGGAACCTATCTGTGGAGTACAGATTTATGACAGATGTTGTTGGGAAAGTGTACTGGCAAAGCACTCTGCCCATGATACAATTTCAAGGTATCAGCTCTGCCTCATGGGAGCTCTTGTAGATAAGAAGAATCTGAATTGGGGAGAGGTTTTCTTTGACCTCATCAAAAAGAAAATTAACAAAAGTTTTGTTAACTTTGGGAGAATCATTGGAGTGTTTCTGCAGCACAGGTGCCCTGCCTTGCTGGTCTCCTCTGGAATTCATATAAATGCCTCCAAGAGACTGTCTTGTGCCCTCTTTGGAAAGTGGGACATGCAAATCAGCAAGCCCAGCAGGCCCTCCTCCAGCACTCCTTCAGGCACTAGGACTCTAAGAGTCACTCCTCCACAGGTCTCTGTCCCTGCAGATGACCTGCCTGCTGTTGTTGCCTCTGCTCCTCCTCCTCCAATTCCATCCCTTCCCATACCATCTACCATTTCAGCTCCATCCACCATCATCATATCCAGCCCATCTCCAACATTCACACCTTCTCCAGTACCTATTCTACCTCCACCAGAAGAACAATTCCACCCACTATTCTCCTACCCTCCACCAGATGTCACCTCATCACCCTCCATTCCATCCTTCACCCTACTTGATGATTCCTTTATGGATGTTTCCCCATCATCTCCTCCTGAGCTACCCTCATCCTCCACCTCCTTTCAAGACCTTCTACACCAAATCATTGATCAACCAACATTCACCCCATCCATCTCCATTCCCCTATCCTCCATATCCACCCTACCCACACCTCAGCCATCCCTTCCACCCTACTCCAGCTCTCCACTACCAGACCCCTCAGCTGCTCCTATCTCTTCTACCTCTGCTCCAGCCCTTGAGCAAGTAGACCTCCCAGCCCTTGCTGACAGGTTGTATGAGTTGCTTGCCCCCAGGCTCTCTCTACTGTTGGAGACCTCCTTGGCTCCACTACACCTGTCAGTGGCAGCCCTCTCTGCCAGGCTCTCTTCCCTCTTCCCTCAGGCAGCCCCTACAGCAGTGTGCCTTGATCCAGACTTGTCTAAATCTAGGCAGGGGGAGATGTCATATGAAGTGAGTCTTCATGCTGCTGTTGTTGTTGCTGCTGCTTCTGTGACTGCTTCTGTGAGCCTGTCTGCTGCTGCTGCTGTCTTTGCTGCCCCTTCAGCTCCTCCTCCTGCTGTTGCTGTTGCTGTGCCTCAAGCACAAAGTCAGATTTCAACTGCAGTGCTTGCAATAGATCTCAGGTCTTTGCTATCAGATTTTGATCAGTTTTACTTCAGCTGTCTGCCAGAGGTCAATGCTGTCCGGCCTCCAGAAGATCTATACAAGGCACTTGTGCCATTTTCTTGCTGTGACCCAAGCATTATCACTTCCTTTGTCAATTCAGTGTTTGCTGCTGCTGAAAATGTTGATGTTGCTGCTTCTTCTGAATAAAGGATTGTTGTTGCTTCTGAGAATGTTGATACTACTGCTGCTGCAAATATTGATACTGCTCCTGAAGTTTCTATCATTACTGATGAACCAATTTCCAAGGAAATTCTTATGTCAGAGGCATCTGAATTTGAGCCTTCTGCAGTCTTTGATGATATTCCTTCTGTTTCTATTGTTGTTAGTGAATCTGTTGTTACTGCTGTTGTCACCTCTCCAGTATCTGTTGTTGCTGTTGTTTCTGCTTCTACTCCTAGTGCAACACCTTCAACATCTGCTGCTGTCATTTCTGCTTCTGCTTCAATATCTGCTGCTGTCTCTACTGTTACCATTTCAACACCTACTGCTACAACCTCTGCCTCATCTGCTTCTGTACAACTTAAGAAGGATCTAATGAGGAAAATAGATGCTCTCTATGATGACCAGAGTTCTGAAAGTGATGAATTTAGAACAGACTCTGATGACACTTCTGCTACCATTGCCAGGAAAAGAAAGGCAAGGAGCAAAGCCATGAAGAGGGTATCTCCTGCCAAAGTTAAGGATAACAATGATATTCCATATTACATTCTACATGACTGCCCTATTACTGAGCACTGGATGCAATACTCTAAGAACCAGCTGAAGGCAATGAAAAAGAAAAGAAAATATGAGAAGGGTTCATCCCAATTCCAGCACTCTCATCCTCCTCCACCACCTCCTCCTGATGCAGGTGCAGGTGGAAGCTCTGCAGCTCAACCCCCAGCCAGAAGTCAGGCTCCCTATCAGCCTCATGCCAGATCTTACCATAGGGAAAGCCAATCCAGGGGTTCTCATTCTAGGAGAGGAGGATATAGAGGAAATCAAAGAGATATTCAAGTCTATTCCAAAGGGTACTCCAGGCAACACCCATATTCCAGGGAAAGACAAATTTCAACTGATACAACATCTGGTCCTTTCCCTTATAAGCTGAAAGAAACTGTGTCTGCCAGGCCTTCTCAAGACAATCCCTCCAACAGATATGAACCACCTGTACCCTTTGAGGATCCTGAAAACAATCCAGCTGCTTGGACTGCTAGATTAAAGGAATTAGCTGCACTGGATCAGATTAAAAAGGCTAGAGAGCAAGGAATAGATTCTTCCAACATTTCAACTATGTCTGAACAGAGACAGAAAGTGCTAGAGAGATATGCATCAAGTAAATTCTTTGATTCTGACAGATATATGGAATTACATCCTGAAGCTGTAGTTCCCAGGCCTAAAAAGCAAATATATTTGGGTGCAGCAGATGATACCAGATCAAACAAGGAAGCCCTCAATCCTAACAGAGAGATTAAACTTGTTAAGGGCAAGGAGAAGAAATGATATTGTAAGGTGACAATTTCTGTGATTTCTGATTACTATCTGGATGCTATATATCTCTGTGATTCTGCAATGTCTAGCTGTTGTTTTTCTGTTTTGCTGATTGTATGTTGTTATTTAAATTTTTCCAAAGTCTGTAAATAGTCATCATAACCCAAATAGGGGGAGATTGTTGGAACACCCTATTACTAATTTGGGTCAGGATCACTATGTCTCTGGGAACCTTTGGTTGACCTCCTGTATAGCTCAATAGGTCAATTAGAATTGAGTCTAAGGGTTAGAAGTCTAGGTTTGGAAGCTGCCCTGAAGACCAAGATTTTGTGTTTGGAGACTAAGTCATATCGTCGAGCTCAGCACGACGATTCGTCGAACTCCGGTCGACGATCGTCTAGCTCAACTTCGACAGATCGTCGAACTCCATTCGACGATCGCTGAGCTCAACTTCATTATATCGTCGAACTCCATTCGACGATCGGTGAGCTCAGGTCGACGATTTTGACTCTGCTTTGGATCTTTATCTCTGAGCTCAGTTCGACGATCTTTGAGCTCAGATCGACGATATTTTTGCTGTATATTTCCAGATCGCTGAGCTCAGCTCGACGATAGCAGAGCTCAGTTCGACGATTTCAGATAACTTCAAGGATGTTTCTAAATTCAAATTCAAATCAGTTAAGGAGTTATTCTGCAATTAATTCAGAGATTTCCTAGCCGTTTTCATTCATTTCTGGACCAAGTTTCAAGGGATTTTTCAAGGAATATTTCTGTGGACTTTCCTCCAGAAGAGATTGTGCAATTAAGGATGCAATTAATGCAGGCCAACGACTATACTTGAAAGAGAATGTTATTATATTCTGTATCAGAGAATAATAGAGAAGAATTTTTGAATCTCACATAGAATACAGATTACAGAGACACATTCAAAAATATTCTGTCTCAAAGAATTCTCAAGAACACTCATCCAAGGAGATCAATCTTGTCAGAAATCTTCAGATCTCTTTAGTTTCAAAGTGTTCAAGGCCAACATATTTCCAGACTCCAGATATTCAACATTTTAGTCATTGCTGAAATCATCTATTGCTGGAGTTCAATCTTTGAAGGTCTATCACCCTCAGCAAAGCTTTTCTTCCTGAAGATCTCAAGGATTCAGGGGGAGCTTTGACATCAACAATCCACATAGTCTTCTCAGTTGTTTGAGAAAGAGAAGACTTCCATCACTCTCTCACCCCCTCTCTGTAAAGGGTTTCTCAAACTCCCTTCAAAAGTTTGAGCTTGGTTTTTGAGCACCTTGTCAAAAGCTCATTGGTGGCAAGACACCTGATCAAAAAATCTTCTTTGGTTTTTGAGCACCTTATCAAAATCTCATTGGTGCCTAGGACACCTGATCAACTCATCCTGCAGTGGATTCCTACCTAGGGTGGTAGAAGAGTGAATGTACCCAAGTTTAGGGGAACCACTATATTTCCTTGTGTCATCTGGTTTTGCTTTTTTTCATTTTTGTTTCTGGCCTTGATTTTTCTGTGCTTAGCTTTTGTTTAACTTAGTGATGTGATTAGATTTATTATTGCTTCCCTGCTCACTCTTATTACAACAGTTGTTGTAAAAAGTTTCAAAGCATCATATACTCTATTCACCCCCCCTCTAGAGTATATCAGATCTAGCTGCACTTTCACACCGCCTCAACTTGGACCTTAAGACGCGCCCCATTCGCCAGAAGATGAGGACCATCGCCACCAAGCTGGAGGACCCCATCCATGAGGAGGTGAAGAAGCTCCTCGACGCAGGTATCATTTCGGAGATCCAGTACCCAGGATGGGTCTCCAATGTGGTAATAGTAAAAAAGTGTGACGGAAGGTGGTGCATGTGTGTAGATTTTTCTTTATTGAATAAATCATGCCCTAAGGATTGCTACCCCCTGCCTCGGATCGACGCGCTGGTTGATTCAGCCTTCGGTTTTTCTGTTATGAGTTTTTTGGATGCTTTTTCAGGTTATCACCAGATCCGTATGCATCCCCCCGACATCAAGGATGTCTCCTTCATCACAAGGGAGGGATGTTTCAGCTATAAAATGATGCCCTTTGGGCTAAAGAATGTGGGGGCTACGTACCAACGAATGATGGATCAGGTGTTTAGGAATTGAAGGGGAAGGATCCTGGAGGTCTACGTTGATGACCTCATGATAAAGAGCAGGGATTTGGAGACACATTTGCTTGACTTGGAGGAGACATTTGAGACCCTGTGGAGGTTCAAGATGAAGCTAAACGCCCAAAAGTGTGTCTTCGGGGCAAGCCGAGGCAAGTTCCTCAAACACCTTCTAACCCCGGCGGGGGTCGAGCCTAACCCGGATAAGGTGAAGGACATCGTGGAGTTGGAATCACCTCGCAATGCCAGGGAGGTTCAGCGCTTGACAGGAAAGCTAGTCTGGTTGAGTCGGTTTCTCTCTCGTGCCGGGGAGAAGTGTTCGCCTTTCTTCAAAATGCTTCGGGGGAATAAACAGTTTGAGTGGACGGAGGAATGTGAGGAGGCATTCCGGGCGTTGGAGGCTCAGGTATTCCAAGCGCTACTCCTACAGAGCCCGAAGGAGGGGGAGGACTTAGCCTTGTACCTTGGGGTAGGGGCTGAGGCTGTGAGCTCTGTGTTGGTAAGAGAAGATGGGAAGCGGTAGTTACCCGTTTATTATGTCAGTAGAATCTTGAAGAAGGCTGAGCTACGCTATCCCATCCTGAAAAAGTTGGCTTTCTCTCTAATCGTCTCAACCAGGAAGCTCGGACCATACTTCCAGGCCCAGTCGATTAAGGTGGTGACCGACCACCCACTGTGCAAGATTTTTGAAGGGGTGGAGCACTCAGGGCGGTTGGCCAAGTGGTCCATCGAGCTCAGTGAGTTCTACATCTCTTCAGTGTCGAGGCTCTCAATCAAGGTGCAGGCGGTGACGAACTTCTTGGCCGACTACATCATAGTGTTGGAAGGGGAGGAAGTGCTGCCAAGGGAAGCGTGGAGGAGGAATGTTGGCGGAGCTTCGGGGAAACATTCCCTTGGGGGAGGGGTAGTGTTGGTGATCCCCCAGGGGGTAACCATAGAGTAAGTAGTGGCATTGTACTTCCTGGTCACCAACAACTAGGTGGAGTATGAGGTTGTCATCGCCGGGTTACGGTTGGCTAAGGAGCTCGGGATTCACAACGCGGAAGTGTTCACAGATTCGTTGGTGGTGGCATCCCAAATCAGGGGGAATATGAAGCTTGGGAGCCGACCCTCCAGAGGTACTTTGCCAAGGTGAGGGTAATCATTGGTGGGTTCCGAGCCTTCTCAATTCAGCATGTACCCAGGGAAGAGAATGAAGCGGCGGACCGATTGGCCATGCTTGGACCCCGAGGGGGGGAACCTTGACCGAACTATTTCATCCGGTAATTGAGGAGAGGGAGCTGATGGAAGTAGATCGGCGACCCTCATGGGTGAATCCCTTCATGACCTTCTTCGCCACGGGCAGTCTCCCCAAAGGGGTCAAGGAGACAAAGTGCTTTCATCATAAGGCGGCCCACTATCTCATGCATGAAGGGACCTTACATCGAAAGATGTTATCGGGCCTTCTGGCGCGATGTGTGGTGGGGGAAGAGATGCCAAGGATTTTGGAGGAGGTTCACTCCGGGGAGTGTGGAAGACATTTAGGAGGTAGAACGCTGGAGGCAAGGGTGGTCAGACAGGGATACTTCTGGCCCACCTTGAGGAAGGGCGCTGTTGAAACCGATTCCTCGATCTCTCGTGGAGTTCGCCCTTGGGGAAGGGGTGATCTCGCGCCTACTTCGATCCTGCGAGCAAAACAACAAAGAAGACGAGGTAACACAGACCCAAGGGCTCGGCGAGGGAGGTCCCACCACAAACCCGGAAGATCTCAGAGCGCTTCCCCTCCTTAGCCAGAAGCCGAGCTAAGGTACCCTCAGAAAGCACTTGAAGATTGGAGCAGGAGAGCACAGGGAAGAAACTGCTTTCTGGGGTACCCCTTGGGTCCTATTTATAGCTTTCGAAATCCGGACTGCCAATAACCAGAAGAACTGACATGAAATTACCAGGAAACCCTTGGTTGGGTCTGTCAACAGCCAAACTCCGCTGTTTTGAAGGGCTATGGGCAGACCAGTGGGGGCAAAACAGTAAAAAGTACCTCATACATCCAGACGAGCTGGGGAGCTTTGACCACCTCGGCATGCTCTGCTCGCCTACTGCTGCAGAGCTCCACTGCGAGGACGCGAGTTGTGCCTCGCTCGGCGAATGCCGAGCTCGGGGTCGCCGATCGTCGGTCTCTGGTCGACGAATGCCGAGCTCGGGCTCGCCCCTTTACTGTCGAGCTCGCCTATTGTCCTCAGCCCGATCTGCCTAGACCCTGGTGACCTTGCTCGCAGGACACGGGGTTGTACACAATCCCCGCTCTTTTCGAGCTTGTCAAAGCTCGGAAAGAAACATCCAACCCCAAGTGTGCGGCGAGCGCTGGTTGGCGAGTTGGAGGGAATCTTCTGGTGGGGGCCACCTGCGGCTATATATATGTGCACCTGCCCAACTGCCTGACTCTTGCCATTCCCTCTGCTGCCCTGCCAAGATGCCCCTTCCTAAGGAGATCCAAGTGCGCATAGACTGAGCCCGCCAGGCCTCCGCGGCTCGCGTTGCCGCTCTGACTGCGGTCCCCGCGAAAGCTCCCCATCCCGACTCTGCCGAGCCCAGTTCCAAGAAGTCAAAGCCATTCCCCGAGGCGGCCGAGCCCATTTTCAACGACCTGAGGGCCACCCTGGCTCGCGAGACCGGTTCTTCCACTTGAACTATCCTTGAGAAGGATATAGAGGTGGTCGTAGTTGGCGACGACCTGGACGGTCAGCCAGATGGCGAGGGCGTCGTGCCGCGAGAGCCCACACCGCGAGGCGAGACCACGCTCGCCAACTCGCGATTCTCGGCACCGGATAGCCATCCCCGGGACCCTCCTCTACTCTTTGGGATCCTTCCTATGAGCTCGCAGAGGCCGAATTCGCCAGTGTGCACCTCCTCTGCTCGCCAAGCTGACGTGGTCGCGGGGGCGGGTCTGGGGACCATTCCCACCCCGGGATTTGAGCTCGTCTCGCCTGGGGCTCGCGGTCTAGGTCGCGGGAAGGATCTCAGGTTCATTCCTCCCCGCATCTCCTTTGAACCGCCGAGCTCTTTAGGTCAGTTTTGCTTGACTCCTTGCTTCATGAGTTTTTCTTGCCTTTCTTTGCTAACACCTGTCTTCACAGCTCTTCCCAATCAATCGGCTGTCGAGGAATCCTCGCGGGCAGCCCACTATTCTCCCCTCCCTTCCCCGAGCTCGTTGGACTCTTATCTGGGTCCTGAGGTGGATCAAGGCGAGTTGACGAGGAGGGAGTTCAAGCTCCTCAAAAAGTTGGTGTGCAGACTGCGCGAGGTGCAGGGGGTCAACGAGACGCTGCAGCGCGACTACGCGCGTCTTGCTGGCGAGGTGCGCCGCGGCCAAGCTGGCGAGCTAATATCCCCCTCCCGGCTCCTGGACGAGATAGATGACGGTCTCTCGGTTGCGCAGAGGAATTCCGGAAGGATTCGCGAGCTGCTCCGCGCGCGGCAGCCTGGGGAGCGGGGGTCGCGAGGCCGGGGTAGGTAAGTGGGCGGCTCCTTTGCCGAGCCGATCGGTACTCACACCCCGATGCTCTCCCTGTTTGCGCGCCCCATCTTTTTTACTCCCGAACTTTATTTCTGTAATAAACAACTCTTAGAATATTCTTAATCATATTACTTGAATAAAATGCCGCAATGTTCGACTTAGCCTTGGTCGGGATGCGCCGGAAGTCGGCGAGTTGGGGTGGCGAGTTGGGGTGGCGAGCTGGGGCGGCGAGCTGAGTTGATTTGACGTCCCGCCCCAGATTTCTTTTCCTATAAATAGCCCCCCCCCCCCCTCACCTACCCCTCGTACTGTGCCTTTATTGCTTTGCTTCCCTTTCTCTGTGTTCTCCTCTTTCCTTGCTCGCGTAGTGCTTTTTTCCTGCGAATATGGGCAAGACCAATCCAGATGTCGATGGCCGCTCCAAGTGCGCGCAGCACTTCACGGACTACTGCTTCTTCGAGGGGCACACCAGCGAGGAGGAGCTCGCTGAATTTGTGGTGGAGCGCGTGCAGCCAGGTTTCGAGGCGCGCAAGCCGAGGACGGGCGAGGCCATCAACACCTTTTATGAAGATGAGCTCGCCTTCCCCTTCTCGCACTTCGAGGTGGGGTTGCGCCTTCCCCTGTGGCCGGAGATCTGGCAGATCTTGAAGTACTACGGGGCCGTCCCCGCGCAGCTGAACTCCAACGCCATCGCGATGATGGTGGCGTTCGCGAGTTACCTCCGGCGGGAGAAGATCGAGTTCAACCTGACGGTGTTCAGGAAGCTCTTCTCCTACAAGGCGACGCCGGATGGGGTCGCCTACTTTGGCAGCTCGCTAATCAAAGTTCGCGAGATCGCGAACAAGCACCACACCTGGATGACCAAGATCGCCTTCATCAAGGGCGATCTCGGCAACATCCCCTACTCGCCTCAGCAGAAGGGCGAGGAGGTGTACCGCCCGCCAGCCGTGTCCGACAACGATGCCGAACTCCACAAATTCTTCCTCCACAAAGATTTCGAGGTCGCCTTTCTATGGAGGGGCCTCGACGCGCTCCCCCCTGTTCTGCCCGACGAAGGTATGCTTCCTTCCTCATCCTGCCGAGTTCGCCTACCCACCGAACTCGCCATATTATTGCTAAATTCCTAACTTTTTCGGTGTTTTCCTGCAGGGGAGCGAGTAATCCCCGTGAACCCGCCGTTCGCGGATCCGGGGCTCCATGTCGACCCCCTTGCTCGCGAGAAGGCGGTGGCGGCGGCGTGCCGAGATGAGGCGGCCCTCTCACAACCCTCTTCCAGCAAGAGGCGACCTGAGGACGCGGGATCAAACCCGTCATTCGGCCACCGACAATTGAAGAAGATGCAGAGAGCCCTGCTGGCTCCGCGGCGGCAACAACAACAACAGCCCAGCCCTAAGTACATCAGCTCGTCGGCGACCCCTCCCGACGCGTCGCCGGAGAGCCCGCTGAAGGAGATAACCAGCAAGGGGCGGAAAGGTGGCGAGTGCCCCTCTTCCACTCCGACGATCTCCCCTCCTCCATCGGCGAAGAGGGCTGCCCGCGAGCGCGCGCCGCCGAAGCAACACCCCCTCTTCAACTTCGGCGCGCGCTGGAAGGATTCGGTGGGCGAGCCCATGCTGCAGTGGGACGAGCTCGCTCATCGAGTCTCCATCTCCACTCTTCACCATTCATGGCACGACCACGAGCCTGCCACCGGTCACGCCTACGCCCTCGGCTTCGGCCTGTATGGCCGGGAGGATGTCGAGGCCTACAAGAAGACTACCCTTCGGCAGCTCGGCCATGAGGGCCTGCAGTCCCACCTGCGGACCCTAGAGCTGCATCACATGCTGGCACGCCGCAGCTTTGCCCTCAGCCACCAACTCAAAAAGGCTGAGCAGGCTCGCGACCTCGCCAAGGATAAAGTCACCGATCAGGCGAGGCGGCTTGGCATAGCGGAGGGTCTACTCGCCCAAGCCGCCGGCGGGTTGGTAAGTTTCAAGCGCTGTTCTTCTTTTTTACTTAGAATATTTTGTGCTGCTGCTAAATGGACTCTTTTCCAGGATGCCAAGGCGGCAGGCGAGCTTCAGGCTCGCAACACCGAGCTGGGGGAGGAGGTCAGCCAACTGCGCACACTCCTGGGCGCGGATGCCGAGGCTGCAGGGGAGTTCCGGGATCGCAACGCTGAGCAAGGGGAGGAGATAGGCCGGCTGCGAACACTACTTGCCGAGCTGGAGGGCGCGAACACGAAGCTGAAGGGGGAGAACCAGCACCTCCTCGGCGAGGTGCGTCGCCAGGCGGAGATCTTCTTCCCGCCTCACGACATCGACCCCACTCTCCCCTACAAGAGCCCGCGAATCTTTTGCTAGGCCGACCTCGTCGAGAGATTGCGGATCAACTTCATCCAAGCCGTCGAGTGCACCCTCCAGATGATGAAGGATTCTGGGGTGCTGGTGGAGGGGTGCGAGGGGATCTCGGCTCGGGACCTGATGTCGAGCCTGTTCCCGGCAACGCCGCCCAGCGAGAAGGAAGACAGCCTGGACGCGATGTTCGGGAAAAGCTTCCAGGATCCTTCGGGTGACGGCGAGGACCAGTCCGGCGGAGGGGGCGAGGCCTGAGGATAGCCTGTACTTTTGTTTTTCTTTTTTCTTTGTTCACACGCCGAGGCGAGCCCCCCTGTAATTACTTTTCGTAAATAATTAATGAAAGTTTTTGATCATACTCGTGTCACTTCCTTTTCTTTGCTCTTCACTTTGTTTGTACTCTGAATATATGCGAGTGCTTCCTCACGCGACCTCGCCGAGACAGGTTCTGCGAGTAGGGTAGTTGTGAGAGTGTGCCCGCGAGCGGATGCGTTTTGAGTGTTCGCCGAGCCCCAAGCGATTCGGGGGCTAGTTGCTATCTGCCCTTGTTACGCCGCCATAACTCGTACGCGAGCCATCCAGGTTGAGCCCGAAAAAAAGAAAAAAGAAGAGAAAATTTTCCAAGTCAAACGGGCAAAGGGGTGAGGTGCCCCGGCCTGGTTCGCTTTCCTTTGGCGAGGCCCGGGTTCGCGGCCTAATCGCTTCTGCCGAGCCGGGAATGATGAGTCCGAACTCGCCCATGCGGATTCCTCTTGCCGATGCCGGACTGGGTTTGCCGAGCCAGAACTCGCCTCTACTGAACCCTTCTCCCCTTGCTTCTTGGCACTTGAGACTTCCTGATCTTTATCTGGTGATTACGGGGCTGACACCATCGAGTGACTTCCGGTCCTGTCAGCTAGGTGAGAGCCTGACAGCGGGATCTGATCGAGGCTAAGGATGACACCGAGTGACTTCCGGCCCTGCCAGCGAGGTGAGAGCCTGACAGTGGGATCTTCTCGGGATCCAAACACATTCCATCGAGTGATAACCGGCCCTGTCAGCTAGGTGAGAGCCTGACAGCGGGATCTTCTCGAGGCCAAGGATGACACCGAGTGACTTCCGGCCCTGCCAGCTAGGTGAGAGCCTGATAGCGGGATCTTCTCGGGGTCCGAACACATTCCATCGAGTGACATCCGGCCCTGTCAGCTAGGTGAGAGCCTAACAGCAGGATCTTCTCGAGGTCCAAATACATTCCATCGAGTGACATCCGGCCCTGTCAGCTAGGTGAGAGCCTGACAGCGGGATCTTCTCGAGGCCAAGGATGACATCGAGTGACTTCCGGCCCTGCCAGCTAGGTGAGAGCCTGACAGCGGGATCTTCTCGGGGTCCAAACACATTCCATCGAGTGACATCCGGCCCTATCAGCTAGGTGAGAGCCTGACAGCGGGATCTTCTCGAGTTCCAAACACATTCTATCGAGTGACATCCGGCCCTGTCAGCTAGGTGAGAGCCTGACAGCGGGATCTTCTCGAGGCCAAGGATGACACCGAGTGACTTCCAGCCCTGCCAGCTAGGTGAGAGCCTGACAACGGGATCTTCTCGGGGTCTAAACACATTCCACTCCTCTATGCAGGCTAGTTATGACAATATGAGAGAGTTGAAGAAATTTATTATAATCAAAGTATCGCTTACATGTCTTAAGGGAAAAATCATTTTAGGTCGTCACCACTCCAGGTGAGACTCAGGGTCTCACACTGTACATTTTGAAGTCGATAGCCTCCTGACTTCAAGGCTTCCTTTACTATGAATGGACCCTCCCAGCTGGGATTGAGCTTCCCTACGGATGCCGACCTCCCCGCTGCATCCACCTTCTTCAGCACCAAATCCCCTTCCACGAATTGCTTGACCCTGACATGTTTGTCAAAGTACTTGGCCATTCTTCTTTTCACCTCCTCCTGTCGGATAGCAGAAAGGTCCCTCACCTCTTCCACCATGTTAAGGGAGAGCCTTAGCTCCTCCTCATTCTTCGCTTGCCATTCCTCACGGCCTTCTTTGGCCGCAACGACTCACGGTGTTTGGATTTCGAATTCTACGGGGAGCACTGCCTCGCACCCATGGGAAAGTGTTGGGTATTGTATCCACAATGTACCTGATTTGAAGAAGCCCCTGGACAAGCTAAGGTCAATAAATAATATATCTGATAAAATCTTTCAAGTTGTACTTGCAGTTATTCCACGCTAAGTGCACACCAATGTCAGGGTGCAGTAGGTCAATATACACGGGTCTGCACGACGTAATCCCTCGTTGAGCAGATCAGTGTGTTGGCCTACGTGTACTCTCTCTATTGGAGTGCACTTACTTTCAAGTACAGGGCCGTGCTTATGCAAGAGAAGACAAGGAGCAAGGATGGGTCAAGGAGCAGCTCTTGGGTGTAAAGACGAAAATTCGTCTAAGTGTAATTCGACGAGAATCACCAAGTGATTCTCGCCGATTCGGCGAGAATCACTAGTGATTCTCGCCGAATCGTCGAGAATCATTAGTGATTCTCGCCGACTCTTTCCGGTTACCTCAAAACGGTGCCAAGTAAGATTCGGCGAGAATCACTAGTGATTCTCGCCGAACCCATCGCAGAGCAGATCTTGAATACAAGTTATATTCGTTGAGAATCAACAAGTGATTCGGCGAGAATCACAAGTGATTCTCGACGAATCGGCGAGAATCACTAACTGATTCTCGCCGATTCGTCGAGAATCACCAGCGAATCTCGCCGATTTTTACTTGGCGATTTCTCTGGAACTTCCTGAACCGGATTCTGCCGCTGTCAATATTCTGGACCGGGATTTAGGGATTCTTCTTGTGGGTCCCACAACGGTCAAATTAAAAGTATCTACAGTATATATATACGGGTATTTTGAACAGTAGCGAGACACGAAAAAGAAGCCGAGCACGATCTAACCCTAAAATCGCGAATCTGCTCCGCCGCCGCCGTCGCCGCTCGAGCTAGTTGGTCGCTGCTGTTAATCGCGTGTCTTCCCGATCTCCGGCGACAGAAGCTTAGCCAAGCTTAGAGTCTCACGCGTCTATCCAGAGATCTCTTGTCTCTCGATTTGTTGATCGGGAAAAACTTCCCCGTCCGAATCGATCGAGACGACCGATCCTCGTGTGACCATTGGTAGACCTAGCTAGCTTCGCTACGAAGTTTGGATCTCTAAAGAACAGCAGCCTGATACGCCCGAAACAGGTGTGCGTATTACACGCAAGTCCACGTGCCGGCTCAAGTAATAAAGAGTGAATAAAGATCGTTTCCACGGAGAGGTGGTGAATTCGGTGCTTGCAATTACTAGTTAGACCTTTTCTCTAAATCCAAGTGAAACAAGATGATGAGTTTGAGTTAGAACTAAATGGTGACGAATTTATAAAATAAGTTGAAATAAATTATAGTACCTTAGGAGAAAACTTTTAAGATTCAAATTGGAGAAGTAATCTTGTGCGGTGATTTCCTATGTCTACTGCAATGAATTTACAAATGATGCTTTGTGAAAATGAGTGGTGGAAAACCTTGCAACGATTTTAGAGTAGACAACCGTATCTCTCGATATCGGAGGTCCCTAGTCCTCTATTTCCCCTCGGGTGAAATAGGAAACCGATTAGAGATTGAAAACCCGAGTTGCTAACACTAAGGGGAAATCTCTTTCTCCCTTTAAGTGCTATATGGAATCCATAACGCACTTGCGCAACTCCTCTCTCGATTTATGAAGCGCAGTAGAAAGATGAAACCGTGATCAAAGGCTTCAAAATATAGATTATGAATTCAATAAAAGTAAATCCACCATACAATTACAAAGTTAAATCTAAAGAACATTCATCACACAAGACATAGTACTTTCACAACACAAGATCGAGAAAATTAGTTCATGACGGCGGAAGAAAACCACAAGTATGAGTAGATCTTACAGCACATGATGTTAAAAATTAAAAACTTGCAGCGTTTCGCTCTCCGATTCGGTCGAAATCCGTCCGTCTTCCTTGCCCGGAACTAGCCCTAGAGGAAGAACTCTTCTCCTTTTCTTCTCTCCAACCAACAATGGATGATAATGATGGAATGCCATTAACTTCTGAATAATCCTCATTAAAAAACGTTCAGCCCTTTCCCCAAGGGATGCCTCTTTCCATTTTTGCATATGGCGCAATTTTCAAATTTTGAAATTTGAAATTCGTCTAGAGGTTGCAACCTTTTTTCAGAAGTTGCAACCTTTTCTCCAGGACAGCATATTTGACAAAATCCCTCTTCCCAGCCATTCTCCTTAGCTTTTCTTGCATGAACACCTAGGAAAAAGACCACATTAGTCATTAATAAAATAAAAGTGAATTTGCTTGCAATTAGACTTCAATTAAACGGGTTTTTCTCCCAAATCAACGAGCAAAAAGGTCCAAAACTTGAGCTAAATAACTTCTTTTTGAGAAGTTATCACACCTCCACACTTGAACCTTTGCTAGTCCCTAGCAAAGAAGATTCTTATCTCCGAACTGGGTGAGGTGATAGCTGACAAAATGTAAGACTCATATGATCCCTTCATTCAAAGGTAACTTAAAAAGGACAAGTCTAAAGTACCGATTAAACCGTTTGAGGAATTGCCGATCGTTAAAGGTTCAAAACATTTGAGAATTCGTTAGTTTGATGGGCGAGAAATTTCTTTTAAAATCTCCAGTGTGGTGTGTGCTATCCTCTAAAATTTGTTCACTTCCCTCCAACTTTCCGTCGAACTTCCTTTAATGACTAAAAAGGAATGAGAATACGCCGAGTCTTTGACTTAACCTCCGCAAGACTTAGCAGTTAGGTATGAACATTGTCATGAAGGATAGTGGTGAGAGAGACTTTGAAGTAGAAGGTGACACCCTAGATAAAATATTCTTAGCGAATCTCCAAACTATGAGGTTTGTTCTCTCATCATCATTTTTTTAGGGTCTATAGTTGGGATCATTCTAAGTAGGTGTACACACACTTAGGCCACATATCACTACGGCTACTTTCGCTCTTTTGTTTCCCCCCCATTTTTTTTTGATGATCACAGTTGGGATCATTCCAGATATGAATGCACATACCTAGGCCGCATATCACTGTGATACATTTCCACATATGTAGGTAATTTTTTAGAGTCCGCAATTGGGATCATTCCAAGTGGGTGTACACACACTTAGGCCACATATCACTATGACTCACTATTTTTATTTTAACAAACACTCATAATCAAAGAGTATGCTAAGAATCATCAAATAGGCGTCTAGGGGAAGTATGCATCAAACTCAAAATGGGAACAAATGATGGTCACTGCTTTGGTTTATATCTCCAACTCGGTTCTTACACACCCTTCATTATTATTTCTAGAAGTTCTTATGGTTAAAATTTTTAAGAAGATCGCGCTTTTTAAAGGATACTGTGGGAAGATGAAATATTAAAAGAAATTTGGTCCATCTTGCTAACTTGAAATATTAAATGATGTGAACCATTAGTGTCGGCTATTCTCCTAGATTAAAATCAGTACGGACTGTATCATTTATTTGTTATCTCGAGAAGTAGGATCACAATTATTATATGCTCATTCCTCACCCAAGTGGTAGGGGTCACACTACCCCCACCTCCACACTTAAACTTTTGCTAGTTCCTAGCAAAGCGACCTTACTACTCATAATGATACATTTGTGGTCTTTATTAATCATAAGGTCATGCAAACATGCTGACAAATATAATGCAGGTATGAAAAGCATGAAATAGAGAAATCGAGAAACTCCCCTGAAGTTCGGGTGTCTGAAGAGCTGCCCAAAAATGCGACATGATAAACTATAAATCGTGCCCGTATGTTGCAACCTGCGCATAACTTATACCACAAACTAGATAAGTATTACAATTAACATTTATAGAAGCAGCTGTCTGTGGCCATAAGTACGAGGCACCATCAAGTGAAAAGGGTTTAGCACAAAAGGTATTATAAATAATATTGTCAGACATAACATATTCAACAATCATGATGCAAGGAATGCTCAGCATAGTTGTGCATGAAAAGAATTTGTCACTCAGCAGTAAGACAGGTTGTGAAATAATGTTAAATCAGACATAGTAAAATCCACAATCTATCAGGAGTATTACAACCAGACAGAGTAATAACTATAATCACACTGCGTATAGCATCACAAAACATCAATAGAACAAAGTCATGTCTAGCAAAATATCAAAAATATACTGGCAGCACCCTAAATGTCAAAACATCAAATAAGTAATCAGTAATCTAGGAAGGAGAGAGGTACTAATCCACTTTGCTATCTCCAGACCCCTCCACGTCCTCGTCGTTGTCTTCGTCTTCGGTCTCGGTTTCCTCCTCCAAATCAGATGCAGTCTCAGCGAGTTTGGCAGGGTCGGCTCGTGACCCGCCGTGTTGAAGCAAATATCCCGCCGAGTCGAACTGCGCCTGAAACGGGTGTGAGTGTGTCTCCATCGGGATCCTTGCCGCTTGCATCAGCTTTTCCTGGTTCTGACGGAGTTCCTCGAATCTCGACTCAAAGTAGACGTGTTGGCATCGGAGGTACGCTTTCATGTACTCAGCATTTTCAGTGGCTAGGCCGCGTTCCCCTGGAAATCTAGATCGTCCGATCACCAGCTTGATCGGGGCGGCTGGCATATGTTTCTCAGAAGGTCCAGGTACCTCACCCCGCATCTTGCTCAGCTTCAACTGCTTTTCGCCGGTCTCAACAGCCACCTTAATGTTAACCTCTACAACCCTTTCCGTGAGATGTCTACCAACCTTGCTAATCAGATCACCGTCCCCTTGTTTAACCCCGGCCATGCGACAAAGCTCCGTAATGGTGGTGGGGAACCAAAGATGTCGCACACTCTCTTCTTTAACCTTTTGTGTTAGCTGTTCAGAGATGAGTTTCCCAACATTGATCCCTAGCCCTTTTATGATGCCGTAGATTAGAGTGATGCGGTCGAAGGAGACATAGTTCAAGTGGCGAGTTGGTAGAATAGTAGCATTAACAAACAGTAACCACGCCTTGGCCTCCCTTGAAAGGCTAGTGGACCGCAAAACTTTCTTGGAGCGACGCGACCACTCCGGCTGAGGGACGCAACACACAGCTGCAGCTAGATCACTGGTTGAGACAGAAGCTTGGATCCATTTAAAGCTGCATTCTGCAGAATCATCCAGGTCAAATAGTGCGTTGATGGCCGAGGAGGAATAATCTACCATTTTTCCCCGCACCGAAACTGTGTCTCCCTCCCCGTGCGCTGCATTGGCATAGAATTCATAGACCCAAGAGTAGATAGCTTCAGTGCGTGGGTGACAAAAGGCCTCCCATCCTAGGTTCTTAATTTGCTCAGCATAGGATAGGCTCCATGCGCACTTCTCCATCAAAAATCCACGCTCACAGATGAACGGGACGGACTGGATTGCTTGGAAACGGAGGCGGGCCTGGTCATTCAAAAACTTGGTCCTAGGGCGGGCGACTTCCTTCCCCTTCCCCTTCTTCTTTGAAGCCATAATCTACCCTAACCGAAATCGAAATCAATACTACTTACGATGAATCAAGGGAAGAACTTCCGATTTCAAGTGTATGGTTCAGGATAATACCTTCGCAAAATCCCGCCGCCTAGTTCGCAGAGGGTCGTGCTCGCTCGTGTCGCCGCAGGTCGCCGGAAGCCGCCCCGCTGTCTTCAAAACTGAAGGCCACGAGCGACGTCGTCTCCGGTCGAAGCAGCCCGCCGGAAATCGCCACGCCGCCTCTGCGCTTTTATCGCCCCCTGCTCGTGTCCTAGCCGCGGAATTGGGAACGGGCACAACGATTGCGTTTTTTTATATGTATAGAGGTGCTGAACCGGGTTTAATTAATAGATAACAGGTTATTAATTAAGTCAGATAATGGTTTAGCCAATTTAAAACACCGGTTAGGGGACGCACCGGTTGAGGTGAACCGGCCAGCGCCGTTTCGCAGGCCATAACATCCACCAGGCAGCAAAATAAAAGTGGTTACCTGCATTTCGGGGTTGCAACCTCATATTGTTGGCCCAATCAAACGTCGGTTCAGCTGAACTGGGCCCAGGCGCGGTTTTCTTTCTACTCCTTCAATCCAACAGCACAAAAAAGGTGATAACCTCATTTTTGAGGTTGCAACAACAGAAATTTAGTAGTACATTGCCTTTTTCCTGGATTTCGGCCTAATCAGAGGGGTTTTTTTTCTTTTATTATTATTATTATTATTATTGTTATTAAAACCATTAATATCACGAAACTAATACAGAAATAAATAAAAGATGGGTTGCCTCCCACCAAGCGCCTAATTTACCGTCCCGGCAGGACGGTTCAACTCTAGTGGAGCGTCACGCACGACACCGCTCTGTCGTCGCCGTCTTTCAGATATAAGTTAAGTCGTTCGCCGTTTACTTTAAATTCAGACTTGTCACTCTCATTAATGATGGTCACCGCGCCATATGGATGAACTAATTTGACTTTAAATGGCCCCGACCACCTCGACTTGAGTTTCCCGGGAAATAACTTCAAACGGGAATTGAATAAGAGGACCGATTGGCCCGGCTCGAAGTGTTTTTCCTTAATATGTCGGTCGTGCCACTTCTTTGTGCGCTCCTTATAGATCCGTGAGTTCTCGTAAGCTTGCATCCGGATCTCCTCGAGTTCATTTAGCTGCAGTAATCTCTTCTTACCGGCATCCCGAAAGTCATAATTGATTTTCTTAATCGCCCAGAATGCTCGGTGTTCTAACTCGAGTGGTAAATGACAAGATTTTCCGTAAACCAACCTATACGGGGTTAATCCGATGGGAGTTTTGAATGCAGTCCGGTATGCCCATAATGCATCGGTGAGCTTTTGTGACCAGTCTTTTCGATTTATGCTCACTGTTTTCTCTAAAATCCATTTTATCTCCCTATTCGATACCTCCGCTAATCCATTTGACTGAGGGTGGTAAGCGAGTGCGATCTTATGGGTAACCCCGTATTTGTTTAGCAATGAGGTGAATTGATGGTTGCAAAAATGACTTCCTCCATCACTAATGATCGCTCTAGGTACCCCGAATCTATTGAATATGTGACTTTTTAGAAAATTCAGGACTACCTTGCCATCATTCTTAGGTGTTGCGATCGCTTCTACCCATTTAGATACGTAATCAACTGCCAACAAAATGTATAAATTACCATTTGAATTGACAAACGGACCCATAAAATCCATTCCCCAAACATCAAATAATTCGACCTCTAACATGATGTTCATTGGCATTCCCTCATTCCTTCTCAAATTCTCGCATCGTTGACACCTATCACATTGTTTAACAAATTCATTAGCGTCGCGAAATAAATTAGGCCAAAAGAATCCGGCCTCTAATACCTTCATTTCAACCCTCGTTCCCATAAAATGACCTCCGTAAGGTGAGCTATGACACTTCTCTAATATCGATCTTGTTTCAACCTCCGGCACGCAACGCCTTACCACTCCATCAGCTCCGATTTTAAATAGATACGACTCGTCCCAAAGATAGGAGCATACCTGGTGTAAGAATCGCTTCCTTTGTTGATACGCTAAGTCAGATGGTAGAATATTACTCACTATGTAATTTACGTAGTCAGCATACCAAGGTGGGGTACTATCATGAATCGCCAAAACTCTCTCATCTGGGAATCTCTCATCAATTTCCAGATTATAGGAGGGTCGAGTAGCCTCTATCCTGGACAAGTGATCTGCAACCGGATTATCCGTGCCTTTCCTATCCTTAATCTCCACGTCAAATTCTTGTAAAAGAAGCACCCATCTGATCAATCGGGGCTTAGCGTCCTTTTTATCCATGAGATAACGGATCGCAGCATGGTCCGTATAAACGGTGCTCTTTGTGCACAAAAGATACGATCTAAATTTCTCGAAGGCAAACACTACAGCTAGTAATTCCTTCTCGGTAGTTGTGTAATTTATTTGGGCGTCAATCAAGGTCTTACTAGCATAAGCAACGGTGTGAAATACCTTCTCTCGTACCTGTCCTAACACAACTCCAACCGCGTAATCACTAGCATCACACATCAGGACAAACGGCTTCTCCCAATCAGGAGTTATCACGATAGGTGCTGTAGTCAAGCGTTGTTTTAGTGTGGCAAAAGCATTTAAACACTCCTCGCTCAACTGAAACTTCGCATCCTTTTCTAGTAATCCACTTAATGGTTTTGCGATTTTTGCGAAGTCTTTAATGAATCTTCTATAGAACCCAGCATGGCCTAGAAAACTACGCAACATTTTCACATTATTGGGTGGTGGAAGCTTCTCAATCACATCTAGTTTCGCCTTATACACTCCTAAACCTTCTCTTGAAACGTGATGACCAAGCACAATACCCTCCCGCACCATGAAGTGACATTTCTCCCAATTTAGTACGAGATTAGTTTCAACACAGCGCGTCAACACTTTCTCTAAACAAGCTAAACATGCATCAAAAGAATTACCGAAGATAGAGAAGTCATCCATAAAAATTTCAATACCATGGTCCATAATATCCGAGAAAATAGCAATCATGCATCGCTGAAATGTGGCGGGTGCATTACATAGACCGAATGGCATCCTTCTAAATGCGAACGTCACATAAGGGCATGTGAATGTGGTCTTCTCCTGGTCCTCTGGGGCTACCGTAATCTGATTATACCCTGAATAGCCATCAAGAAAACAGAAAAAATCGTTCCCCGCTAGTTTATCTAGCACTTGATCAATAAAAGGTAAGGGGAAATGATCTTTTCGAGTGGCCTTGTTCAGCTTTCGGTAATCCATACAGATACGCCACCCGGTAGTCGTTCTAGTCGATACTAACTCATCCCTCTCATTTCGTACTACCGTCATCCCTCCCTTTTTTGGCACACATTGCACCGGTGATACCCACGAACTATCCGAGATGGGATAGATGATCCCGGCGTCAAGCCACTTAATGATTTCCTTCTTCACCACTTCTTTCATTGGTGGATTGAGGCGACGCTGGGGTTCGATCGATCCCGTAAAAGATTCTTCCAAGAGGATCTTATGCATACATAGTGAGGGGCTAATCCCTCGGATATCCGCTATGGTCCACCCTATGGCCGTTTTAAATTGAGTTAGCAATTCTAAAAGCTTTTGATACTGATCAGTTGATAGTTTAGAATTGATAATAACCGGTAATGTGTTATCTTTTCCCAAATATGCGTACATGAGGTGGTCTGGGAGAGGCTTCAATTCAGGAGTCGGCGGATTAACAATAGAGGGCTTGTCCGCCAACGCCTTGTCCGGCATCTCAAAAGGTTCCGGTCTCCTAACGAAAACAGCTTGTGACTCAAATACCTCTAGGAAATCACGTATTTCCTCATCATCGTCCGAAGTCTCCTCGTGTATCAAAAATCGAGTCAATAAGTCATCTTGCCTAGTGGATTCAATATTCAAATTATAGTCTTGAAGTGAAATTTGATTTACCGCCTCCATATGATCTTCTTGACCTCGAGGGAATTTCATAGCTTCAAGTACATTAAAGGTGATTTGTTTGTCGTTAACTCTCATGGTCAACTCCCCCTTCTGTACGTCTATTAATGTCCGACCTGTGGCGAGAAATGGTCTCCCTACTATAATGGGAACCTCTCTATCCTCTTCCATATCTAAGATAACGAAGTCTGCTGGAAAAATAAACTTGTCCACCTTAACTAGGACATCTTCAACTATTCCTTTTGGGAACGCAAGGGTTCTATCGGCTAGTTGCAAGGTGATGGAGGTCTTGGAGATGTCTCCTAAACCAAGCTTCCTATATATCGAAAATGGCATCAGATTGATGCTTGCACCTAAATCACATAGAGCCTTACCCTCGAATTGGTAACCTATAGCGCACGGTATGGTGAAACTCCCCGGATCTTTCAATTTAGGCGGGAGTTTCTTCTGGAGGATGGCACTGCACTCTTGCGTGAGTGCCACCGTCTCATGCGTTCCAAATTTCCGCTTTTTAGAAAGGATGTCCTTCATAAACTTCACGTAGCTTGGCATTTGCTCCAAAGCCTCCGCGAAAGGGATGTTGATTTGCAGTTTTTTAAATAATTCAACAAATTTTTGAAATTGTTGATCGAGTTTGCTCTTCTTTAACCGCTGTGGAAACGGCGGTGGTGGATAGATTTTTATATTAGCGTTCTTCTGTTTATCTTCCGCGACGAGTTCTCTCTTACTCTCTCCGGATGCTTCTTCTACTTCTTCCTTTCTCTTATCATTTTCTTTTAACTGGTTGTTCGCAACATTAGAGCCAACAATATCCAACTCTTTTTTCTCACCAATTTGGATCCCTCTCTCATTTATAGTCTCACCCACTAACTCCTTACCACTCCGTAGAGTGACAGCTTTACAGTGCAGATTATCTCCCTTCGGATTTGGTGTTGTATCCGTAGGTAGCGAACCTGGGGGTCTAAGACTTAAAGCATTAGCGATTTGCCCCAACTGAGTTTCAATTACACGCAAAGAACCCTCTAGACTAGAAATGCGAGCATCCCTCTTCTGCATGGATTCGAGGAGTAACTCATCAGATAATTTCCTAGATGACCCTTGTTGATTATAATTATTATTCTGGGGTGGATGAGGGTTCGAGTTGAATCCGGGTGGGTGAGCCAAACCTGAATTATTCTTCCATGAAAAATTAGGGTGATTTCGCAAATCCGGGTTGTAATGAGTTGGAATTGCATTATGATTATTATTGTGATTCATGAATCTCGGTTGACCTCCTATATAGTTGACCTCCTCGTTACTACTAATGAGTTGCTCCACCGTGAGTGAAGGATTCATATTAAACGGAGGAGCAGCTATACTATTAACTTGGGGGTTCATTTGAGCTTGATTTTGATATAGAGTTAATGCATCTAACCGCTTATTCATCGAGTTGAATTGTGCGGTCATTTGTGCAGCGAAAGAAGTGAGTTGGTCAACTTGGTGTACCCCTCCCATAGATGAAGAACCTTGACGCTCAAATGAATGATAATTATTGGATGACAGATCCTCTAAGATTTCATACGCATCCTCGGGATATTTATTCATTAAAGATCCTCCTGCAGCTCCATCTACTTGGATCATGGTAGACGTCTGGAGACCGTTATAAAAGGTCCATACCTGTTGGTGTATGGCTAGACCATGGTGCGGACACTTACGCAATAGTTCCTTAAACCTTTCCCATGCGTCATAGAGTGTCTCTCCATTCCCTTGCATGAATGTGGATATGTCTCTCTTAAGTTTTGCAGTTTTCGATGGAGGAAAATATTTAGCCAAGAATTTCTCTATCAAAGTTACCCAAGTAGTGATGGAACCGTTGGGTAGTGAATTCAACCAATCCTTTGCTTTTCCCTCCAAAGAAAATGGGAATAACCTAAGTTTTATAGCCTCCTCAGATGCGCCATTTATTTTAAAAGTGTCACATATTTCGATGAAGGTCCTTAAGTGAGAATTAGGGTCTTCATGGTTATGGCCACCAAATTTATTATGTTGAACGAGTTGCATTGTCATAGAATCTATTTTGAAGTTGTTAGCTTCAATTGCGGGTCTAGTAATGCTAAAATGCAATCCTCCTTGTAAGGGCATATTGTAGTCACGACACGTTCTTCTTTGTTCAACTGGATGACCGTTTTGATCTACCTGGCCTCCTAAATCCTGATCTTCTTGGTAATTTTCATTTTCCACGTTTTGGTTATTGTGATCCATTGTTGAAGAGTTAGTACGTCCTATACGAACCGCTCTCCTATTTTGTCTACACGTCCGTTCGATTTCTAGGTTTAGAGGCAGTAGTTCTGGCGATCGAAAACGGGACATGCACTAAGGAGAAAGGCAATACAAAAATAACAAAAAAAACAATCACAAGATAAACAAACAAGATTACAAACTTGAACTCTAAATACTAAGGGTTCACTAATATCGCAAGAAAGAAACACAGAATACGCCGCACCTCCCCGGCAACGGCGCCAAAAACTTGATACGCCCGAAACAGGTGTGCGTATTACACGCAAGTGCACGTGCCGGCTCAAGTAATAAAGAGTGAATAAAGATCGTTTCCACGGAGAGGTGGTGAATTCGGTGCTTGCAATTACTAGTTAGACCTTTTCTCTAAATCCAAGTGAAACAAGATGATGAGTTTGAGTTAGAACTAAATGGTGATGAATTTATAAAATAAGTTGAAATAAACTATAGTACCTTAGGAGAAAACTTTTAAGATTCAAATTGGAGAAGTAATCTTGTGCGGTGATTTCCTATGTCTACTGCAATGAATTTACAAATGATGCTTTGTGAAAATGAGTGGTGGAAAACCTTGCAACGATTTTAGAGTAGACAACCGTATCTCTCGATATCGGAGGTCCCTAGTCCTCTATTTCCCCTCGGGTGAAATAGGAAACCGATTAGAGATTGAAAACCCGAGTTGCTAACACTAAGGGGAAATCTCTTTCTCCCTTTAAGTGCTATATGGAATCCATAACGCACTTGCGCAACTCCTCTCTCGATTTATGAAGCGCAGTAGAAAGATGAAACTGTGATCAAAGGCTTCAAAATATAGATTATGAATTCAATAAAAATAAATCCACCATACAATTACAAAGTTAAATCTAAAGAACATTCATCACACAAGACATAGTACTTTCACAACACAAGATCGAGAAAATTAGTTCATGACGGCGGAAGAAAACCACAAGTATGAGTAGATCTTACAGCACATGATGTTAGAAATTAAAAACTTGCAGCGTTTCGCTCTCCGATTCGGTCGAAATCCGTCTGTCTTCCTTGCCCGGAACTAGCCCTAGAGGAAGAACTCTTCTCCTTTTCTTCTCTCCAAACAACAATGGATGATAATGATGGAATGCCATTAACTTCTGAATAATCCTCATTAAAAAACGTTCAGCCATTTCCCCAAGGGATGCCTCTTTCCATTTTTGCATATGGCGCAATTTTCAAATTTTAAAATTTGAAATTCGTCTAGAGGTTGCAACCTTTTTTCAGAAGTTGCAACCTTTTCTCCAGGACAGCATATTTGACAAAATCCCTCTTCCCAGCCATTCTCCTTAGCTTTTCTTGCATGAACACCTAGGAAAAAGACCACATTAGTCATTAATAAAATAAAAGTGAATTTGCTTGCAATTAGACTTCAATTAAACGGGTTTTTCTCCCGAATCAACGAGCAAAAAGGTCCAAAACTTGAGCTAAATAACTTCTTTTTGAGAAGTTATCACAGCCGCACATCGTCATCGCCGCCGATCCCGTAAACCTAGCCGCCGCCCTTCTTGCCGCCGCCGGTTCCGGGGAGATCCTCTCCAAGAGAGACCAAGGTTGTGGACTCTTTGTAGACTTCAAGATCACGTCGTCAACGAAGAGGGACACCGGAGTCTCCTCACATAGTTTGTATTTCTTGTACATTCTATTTTACTTTTGTTGTAAAGGAACGTTGGTTCCGTGTTGTAAGGGTTGGGTGCAACCCGATTTGTGGGAGTGTTGACTCCTACGTGTGGAAGGGTTCCTTCCGATAGTGCAGGGATTGGATTTCAATCTCGTTGGAGAAGAGACCGAGTCGTCCCTGGTTGGGAGATAGGTCGAAGGGGGAAAGTGGATGTACCCAAGTCGGGGAACCACTATAAATTGCCTGTGTTTTTTGTGTACTGTGCTGTTTATTTTTATTGTGCAGGTACTATTGTAAATTCCGCAAAAGCGCTGCACGTCACTTATCCCCCCCCCATAGGTGAACATAGTTGACACTAGGTGGACTTTCAAGTGGTATCAGAGCCAGGTTACTCATCAAAAAGGTTAACACCTTGAGTTGAATCCGGCCACTAGTGTCAAGAAGGAGACAACAGCTACTATGGACGGGCTCAAGTATACATGCAAGATCCCAGTGTGCACCAGGCTCAACTTTCCTATCTGGAAGGAAAGGATCAGGTTCTACATGGAAGCTGTTGATCCTCGACTCTTCATGATCGTGGAGGAGCGACCTTATGTCCCCACTAAGGCCTCCACCATTGATCCTACCCAGAAAGTGCCAAAGAAACTTTCTGAAATGGACAAGGACGAGATGGTGCTAGTAGGACTTGACAAGAAGGCGCGAAACATTCTGGTTAGCGCGGTTGATGACTCAATGATGCAAAACTTCAGCAACTGCAGGACAGCACAGGAGATCTGGCAGTGCCTGATCATCCTAATGGAGGGCACGGATGAAGTGAGGGATGATCGGAGATCCCTCCTGAACCAGAAATATGAGGCATTCAGACAAGGGCCTAAGGAAGAGATCAGAGTCACCTACGAGAACTTCCTCAAGATCGTCAACGCCCTTAAAGGATACGGTAGAGTGTTCACTAATGGTGAACCCAATGATAAATTCCTTAGGTCCCTTACTAAGGAATGAGACACAAAGATCTGCGCCATCCGAAAGTTTGGCAGGCTAGCTGAGACTGACCCGCAAATTCTGTTTGGGAAGCTGATGTCCTATGAGCTTCAGCTGAACACCAGGAAAGCAGAAGAAGAAGCAGAGAAGGCTGCTGCCAAAGAAAAGACTGTGGCTCTAAAAGCCAGTCACTCCAGAAAAGGCAAGGGTGTGGTTTCATACCGTGCCAGGAAAAAGGATGAGGAGGAGGACTCCGAGCCATGCTCCTCCAGCTCAGAGCTGTCGGAGGAGGATTTCTCCCTCATCACTCGAGAGTTCAAGAAGTTCTTCAAGATGAGGAATCAAAGAAAGAGAGACGGCTCCTCCTCCAGGCATCAGAAGAAAAATTATTCTTCTGACAGGTATGCTTCTAGACCGAACAAACATCGCTCCTCTGACATTATTTGCTTTGCATGCAATAAGCCAGGACACGTCGTGGCCGACTGCTATCAAGGCAAGAGAGAAAAAAGGGAAAGAAGAGGAGCACAAATCTTCGAGAGATAAGAAGAAAGAACGGAGCTACATCGCCAAAAGGCCAAAGACACTGAGTGAGTCTGATTCCTCAGACTCCAGTGATGATGAGGAAGCCTACTTCGGGCTGGTGGGTCGCTCCGACTCAGAAGGAGAATGCCCCCCCCCCCCATTTACTGGGAAGGTAAAAGCTCACACTCCTCTCTCCGACTCCGACTCTGATCCTGAGTCTCAGGATGATGAACCAGAGGATAGCCTTTCAGCCCGTGAAGCTGAGCTCCTCGAGAAGTATGAGCTTCTGCTCAACACTTTCGAGGAGTGCCGAAAGAGATTGAAGGCTGAGAAAAAGTAAGTAAAATTCCTTAAGGGTGAGTGTGTTTCCCTAAGGGAAGAGGTCACCAGTTTGATCTCTCTCCGACAGGAGCACCTTGACCTGACCTCAAAGCATTCAGAGTCTCTGAAGCTCCTTGATCTTAAGCAGGAGGAGGTCGACAAGTTGGAAGAACAACTTGCGGCAGAAAGGAAGATCGTCAAGAGCTTCTCTATGCCAAAAACAGTTCTTCCAGTTGTTGATACCTTCTCTGCTCAGGCCAAAGGAGCTGGCTTGGGGCATGTAGGGGTATCTGGTTCCTCCTCCAGGAGAAACAGGAACCATAGGAAGAATAAGGCCGCCAAGAAGGCCTCTGCTGATGAAAAGGGAAAGGCTCTGCTTAGTCCTGTTGCGTTCAGAAAGCCTGGCTTTCCGTGCAACCAACATGACTTTGAGTCAACATTTGGTCATCATTTCCGGCCCTCGGTTGCAAAGCCAAAGAGCCGATATGACGGTTGGACCTTTCCCCGGAACTTCGGTGAGAGTGCCTTCAAGGCACCTTATGAGGAAATCTACATGAGAAATTATGGTCCGTTCTCTAGCGGCCATAATGGAAAGCAGGCACCAAAAGCCAAGCCTGTTATACAGAAGGTGACGAAGTCATGTGACTCCTGTCACCATGAGGCCTCCACCTCCAGAACCAAGGCCCCAGCTGTACCCACCGTTCCCCGGGTAAGGCAGGAGCCTAGGAAGAGGTACAACAGATTCGACTGTTGGTGCTGTGGCAAGGTTGGTCACTTTACCGTGGATTGTTGGTTTAATCCAAGGTATTACGAGACTCCCCATGTTAGCAATGCGAGGCCGACCACTCGTAGGGTTAACCAACCGAGGGGGAGTGTGCTAACCAGGAATCTAGGACCCAAGTTCGATTGGGTTCCTAAGGCAAATTATTTTTGTTTTGCAGGAATGTCCAAAGGCCACCAAAACGCCGATCTGGTATTTGGACAGTGGATGCTCCCGGCATATGACTGGGACAAGAAGCCTGCTGGGTGATTACACTCCAGTCGAGAATGGACCCAAAGTCATCTTTGGATGGTCAGATCGAGGAGTCACCAGAGGTTACGGTATGATCTCCAACGGTATAATCTCTATCACCGACGTGGCTTATGTTGAAGGGTTAAACCATAACCTGATCAGTGTAAGTCAGTTATGTGACAAAGGTTATGACGTTAAGTTCTGCAAGGATAAATGTCTGATAATTTCACGTACCTCTTCTGAGACGGTATTATCAGGCATTAGGAGCAGAAATATCTTCTACTTAGATTTTCTCAGTTTAGATTCATCTACCCCCGTATGCCTTGTGGCAACAGGCAGTGCATCTCTTTGTGAACAATGGCACAAGAGATTGGCACATATTAATTTCAAGACAATTAGTATGCTATTTTCTAAGAACTTAGTAAGGGATGCTCCCAGTATCAATTGCATCAAAGATAGCCCCTGTCCTGCATGCCAGATGGGCAAACAGACTCGGGCTACCTTTAAGAGCATTGCAGATAAAGACTCTTCTTGATGTCTCTACCTTTTACATATGGACTTGTTTGGTCCAATGCAAGTTCATAGCTTGGGATGCAAGTCCTATACGCTAGTGATAGTTGATGATCATTCTCGGTTTATATGGGTGTTCTTTTTGAAACGAAAGTCAGATACGTTTGATATCTTCACTAGTTTTATCAAGCAGGTTCAGAACGAATTTAACTGCTCAGTGGTCAAAATCAGAAGTGACCATGGAACAGAATTCGAATCTGGTGCTATGACAGAATTTTGTGAAGAACAAGGTATCTTTCATGAGTTTTCCTCCCCGCGCACTCCTCAGCAAAATGGAGTTGCGGAGAGGAGAAATAGAACTCTCATTGAAGCCTGCACGACAATGTTGAAAGACGCTTCTCTCCCGGAATACTTCTGGGCAGAGGCTGTCAATACAGCTTGTCATGTACAAAACCGAGCATTGATCAACAAGCATCATCGTAAGACGCCTTATGAGCTACTGAAAGGCAGGAAACCTACCATGTCCTACTTGAGGATTTTTGGTTGCCGATGCTATGTACTGAATAATGGGAAGTACCCGCGTACTAAATTTGGTGAAAAATGCTTCGAAGGCATATTCATGGGCTATAGTTCCCATAGTCGGGCATATAGGGTCTTCAATAAGAAAACCCTAGTGGTAGAAGAATCAATAAATGTTGTATTTGATGAAGGAAGTTTGCTTAACAGCAATTCTTCCAGTGGTATTCTTGAAGATGCAGGTGCACGACTTGAACAGCTGAGTCTGAACGAGACCGTCAAAGATGACACTCCTAAGTACGTCAAAGTTTCCACCTCCACGTCATCTGAAAATGTTGAAAATCAAAATGGAACAAATCTCTTAGAAGAAGCAGAAGCCCAAGAAGTAGTCGAAGCTCCAGACGCCAGACTTCTAGAGCTCCGACACATGAGGGATCATCCTAGAGATCAGATCATCGGAGATCCTCGTGTCGGTGTCAGAACTCAAAGAGGTACTATTAACGAAGTATTGCATCTTAGCTTCCTGTCACAGGTTGAGCCAAAGAAGTTCGACGAGGCGAACAAAGATGCGGCATGGATTCTGGCCATGCAAGACGAACTACATCAATTCAACCGTTGCAACGTTTGGACGCTAGTTCCCAGACCACACAAGCAGAATGTGATTGGCACCAAGTGGATCTTCAGAAACAAGCTGGATGAACATGGTGTCATCATAAAGAACAAGGCAAGGCTGGTGGCTCAAGGTTACCGACAGGAGGAGGGGATTGACTTCGACCAGACCTTCGCACCAGTAGCAAGGCTCGAGGCAATCAGATTGTTCCTGGCGTATGCTTCACACAAAGGATTCACAGTCTATCAAATGGATGTGAAATCAGCATTCTTAAACGGAGACCTGAAAGAGGAAGTATACGTCGCTCAACCCCCAGGTTTTGTCGATCCTACTTATCCAAATCATGTTTATTTTCTTAATAAAGCCTTATATGGGTTGAAACAAGCTCCACGAGCTTGGTATGAGACGTTATCTAGTTTTCTTCTTGAGAACAAGTTCTCTAGAGGTAAAATAGATAAAACATTGTTTCTCAGGGAAGTCAAAGGCAAGATTTTGCTGGTGCAAATCTATGTCGATGACATAATATTCGGGTCAACGGACAACAATCTTTGCAAAAAGTTTTCTAAACTTATGCAAGGAAAGTTTGAAATGAGCAGTATGGGAGAGCTCAAGTATTTCTTAGAACTTCAAGTGAAACAGTCTGAGGATGGAATCTTCATCTCTCAGACGAAGTTCACAAATGAACTCCTTAAGAAATTCGGTATGGAGAGTGCAACCTCTATAAGGACTCCAATGGGATCCACTATGTCTCTGGATAAGGATGAGAAAGGTCAACCTTTCAATGAAACCAAATACAGAAGCATCATTGGATCCCTGCTCTACCTTACTGCCAGTAGACCGGATATCATGTTCTCCACATGTGCCTGTGCCAGATATCAGGTGAACACTAAGGAATCTCACTATGTCGCTGCAAAGCGAATTCTAAGATACCTTAAAGATACTCCCAATCTTGGCTTGTGGTACCCGAGAAACAATGATGTCGAGCTAATAGGTTTTTCAGATGCTGATTTTGCAGGGAGTAGGGATGACAGGAAAAGCACTTCCGGGACGTGTCAATTCCTCGGAAGAAGGCTTATCTCATGGAACAGCAAGAAGCAGAACTGTGTAGCTACCTCCACAGTAGAGTCTGAGTACATCTCGGCAGGCAGCTGTTGCGCACAACTCCTATGGATCAGAAACCAGTTAGCCGACTACGACCTTCAGTTCAAGGAAATTCCAATGTACTGCGACTCCTCCAGTGCAATTGCCATTGCCAACAATCCGGTATCGCACAGCAGAACGAAGCATATTGAAGTGCGCTACCACTTCATTCGGGAGCACGTGGAGAACAAGGACATCTCTCTCTGTTATGTCCCCACGGACAAGCAGATTGCTGATATATTCACAAAGCCCTTAGACGAGGCCAAGTTCAATCTTTTCAAGACTGAATTGGGGATGCTCAATTATGAGGAATGAAACTACAGAAGCTCCAGGCTCGTGCACGATCTGAGGGGGAGCAAGGAACTCAAGTGTGAGCACAGACGCACGAACTGAGGGGGAGCAAGGGGTCAAATGCTACCAACCCCGATTTGCAGAAGCCGAAAAGGGGGAGATTACCCTCTCGGCTAAGGCTAAGGTGGCTCCAAGCTTGCTCCCAAGAAATTGGTAATGGATAACTCACTCAACTCAATTCCCAGTTTATGGTTTTCATTCCCATATGCTCTATTCGCCTTAGCTTGTAGGGTTTAGGCTTCTTCAAATAGGGGGAGATTGTTGGGTATTGTATCCACAATGTACCTGATTTGAAGAAGCCCCTGGACAAGCTAAGGTCAATAGACAATGTATCTGATAAAATCTTTCAAGTTGTACTTGCAGTTATTCCACGCTAAGTGCACACCAATGTCAAGGTGCAGTAGGTCAATATACACGGGTCTGCACGACGTAATCCCTCGTTGAGCAGATCAGTGTGTTGGCCTACGTGTACTCTCTCTATTGGAGTGCACTTACTTTCAAGTACAGGGTCATGCTTATGCAAGAGAAGACAAGGAGCAAGGATAGGTCAAGGAGCAGCTCTTGGGTGGAAAGACGAAAATTCGTCTAAGTGTAATTCGACGAGAATCACCAAGTGATTCTCGCCGAATCGGCGAGAATCACTAGTGATTCTCGCCGAATCGTCGAGAATCATTAGTGATTCTCGCCGACTCTTTCCGGCTACCTCAAAACGGTGCCAAGTAAGATTCGGCGAGAATCACTAGTGATTCTCGCCGAACCCATCGCAGAGCAGATCTTGAATACAAGTTATATTCGTTGAGAATCAACAAGTGATTCGGCGAGAATCACAAGTGATTCTCGACGAATCGGCGAGAATCACTAACTAATTCTCGCCGATTCGTCGAGAATCACCTGCGAATCTCGCCGATTTTTACTTGGCGATTTCTCTGGAACTTCCTGAACCGGATTCTGCCGCTGTCAATATTCTGGACCGGGATTTAGGGATTCTTCTTGTGGGTCCCACAACAGTCAAATTGAAAGTATCTACAGTATATATATACGGGTATTTTGAACAGTAGCGAGACACGAAAAAGAAGTCGAGCACGATCTAACCCTAAAATCGCGAATCTGCTCCGCCGCCGCCGTCGCCGCTCGCGCTAGTTGGTCGCCGCTGTTGATCGCGTGTCTTCCCGATCTCCAGCGATAGAAGCTTAGCCAAGCTTAGAGTCTCACGCGTCTATCCAGAGATCCCTTGTCTCTCGATTTGTTGATCGGGAAAAACTTCCCCGTCCGAATCGATCGAGACGACCAATCCTCGTGTGACCGTTGGTAGACCTAGCTAGCTTCGCTACGAAGTTTGGATCTCTAAAGAACAGCAGCCGCACATCGTCGTCGCCGCCGATCCCGTGAACCTAGCCGCCGCCCTTCTTGCCGCCGCCGGTTCCGGGGAGATCCTCTCCAAGAGAGACCAAGGTTGTGGACTCTTTGTAGACTTCAAGATCACGTCGTCAACGAAGAGGGACACCAGAGTCTCCTCACGTAGTTTGTATTTCTTGTACATTCTATTTTACTTTTGTTGTAAAGGAACGTTGGTTCCGTGTTGTAAGGGTTGGGTGCAACCCGGTTTGTGGGAGTGTTGACTCCTGCGTGTGGAAGGGTTCCTTCCGATAGTGCAGGGATTGGATTTCAATCTCGTTAGAGAAGAGACCGAGTCGTCCATGGTTGGGAGATAGGTCGAAGGGGGAAAGTGGATGTACCCAAGTCGGGGAACCACTATAAATTGTATGTGTTTTCTGTGTACTGTGCTGTTTATTTTTATTGTGCAGATACTATTGTAAATTCCGCAAAAGCGCTGCACGTCACCTATCCCCCCCATAGGTGAACATAGTTGACACTAGGTGGACTTTCAGAAAGTTTGAAGGGGGTTTCTCCCGTAGCCGTGTTGGGGGTGGTCCTTAGGGCCCAAAGAACCGCGAGAAGCTGTTCTACCCAGCTCCCCTTCAAATTCTTCACCTTCTTCTTGAGGAGGTTGACGATGATCTTATTTGCGGCCTCCACCTGCCTGTTGCTCCTGGGGTGATGGACCGAGGCGAACCTGAGGTCGATCCCAAGCTGTTCGCAAAAGCTGGTGAACTCGGTGCTGGCGAACTGGGGCCCGTTGTCCGTGATGATGGCCTGGGGCAGTCCATGTCGACAGATGATCTCCCCCCAAACAAAGTTCCTAATTACCTGGGAGGTCACCTTGGCCAGTGCCTTCACCTCCATACACTTGGAGAAGTAGTCAATCATCACTAGGAGGAACCTTCTCTGACTGCTGGCCTGGGGGAACGGTCCGACCAAATCCATTCCCCAGATTGCGAAGAGTCAGGGGGCCGTGATACTCCTGAGTCGCTGGGCCGGCTGTAGTTGAAGGGGGGCAAACAACTGGCACTTATGACATCTTCTCGCGAACTCTGCGACGTCTCGGCCCAGGGTGGGCCAGAAGTAC
This sequence comes from Platanthera guangdongensis, assembly GCA_039583875.1. Lineage (NCBI taxonomy): Eukaryota > Viridiplantae > Streptophyta > Magnoliopsida > Asparagales > Orchidaceae > Platanthera > Platanthera guangdongensis. Next base: position 160,738,095 of record CM077165.1, on the reverse strand, counting down.
CCTTGCCTGACTATCCTCCCTTCTAGGGTACGACTCCCGGAGTGACTCCCACATTCCCCGGAGTGGACTTCCTCCAAGATCCTTCTTACTTTGCCCTCGGTCACACAGCGAGCCAGCATCCCTGAGAGGGTCTTCCTGTATAGTTGCCCGTCCTGGAGGAGGTAATATGCTGACTTGTGCCTTAGTTTCTTCTTATCTACCCCCTCTGGATACTCTCCCGTGGAAAGGAAGACCATAACCAGGTCCATCCATGAAGCTTGTTGATCGATTTGCATGAGCTCTCCCTCTTCGATGGAAGGGCGGAACAGGTCGGTGATGGCTCCTCCCACCTGGGGACCAAGCTTTGTTAGCTGGTCGGCTTGTTCATTCTCTTCCCTCGGCACGTGTCGGATGGAGAAGGTCTGAAAGGTGCCTATGACCCCCTTCACTTTGGCCAAGTATGACTTCAGGGTGGGTTCCCTTGCTTCGAACTCCCCGTTGATCTGGGAAGCCACCACCATGGAGTCAGTAAGGACCTCCACATCCAGCACCCCCAGCTCCCTGGCCAGGCGCAGCCCTGCTATCACGGCCTCGTACTCGGCTTGGTTGTTCGTAATGGGGAAATGCACCACCACCGTCTGCTCAATTCGAGTTCCCTGGGGGCTTTCTAGGATCACCCCCACTCCAAGGGAATGCCTCCCTGAGGCACCATCCACCCTTACCTTCCAAGGAGTCGGGCGGGTGAGTTCTTCCTATGCCACTTCAACTACGTAGTCGGCCAAGAAGTCGGCCATCGCTTGAGGCTTGATCGAGAGCCGCGGAACGAAGGAGACATCGAACTCGCTCAGCTCCACCGACCACTTAGCCAGCCTGCCTGAATGCTCCACCCCCTCAAAGATGTTGCAGAGAGGATGGTCGGTCACCACTCGAATCGAGTGTGCCTGGTAGTAAGGTCGCAGCCTCCTGACCGAGATGATTAGGGCAAAAGCTAGCTTCTCCAAAATCGGATACCTGAGCTCGGCCTTCCTCAGGACCCGGCTCACGTAATAAATAGGGAGCTGCCTCTTCCCTTCTTCACGAACCAAGACGGAGCTCAAGGCCTCCGCCCCGACCCCGAGATATAAGAACAGGTCCTCTTCCTCCTTCGGTCCTTGGAGCAGCGGAGCCTGTGTCAACTGTATTTTGAGGGCCTGGAACGCCTCCTCACACTCCTTGATCCATTCAAACCTCTGACCACCCCTTAGCGTTTTGAAGAAGGGGGAGCACTTCTCCCCTGCCCGAGAAAGAAAACGGCTCAGCCTGCTAGCTTCCCCGTCAGCCGTTGGACTTCCTTTGCATTCCGCGGGGACCCCAGCTCCAAGATAGCTCTAACCTTATCTGGATTCGGCTCGACCCCCGCGGGGGTGAGGAGGTGCCCCAAGAACTTTCCCCTGCTGGTCCCGAAGACACATTTCAGGGGATTCAACCGCATCTTGTATTTGCGTAGGGTGGCAAAGGTTTCCTCCAGGTCCCGGAGGTGGGAGTCCACATCCCGGCTTTTGATCATGAGGTCATCTACATACACCTCCAAATTCCTCCCCCTTTGCTCCTTGAAGACCATATCCATCATTTTCTGGTAGGTTGCCCCGACATTCTTCAGCCCGAAGGGCATCATCCTGTAGTAGTAGCATCCATCCCCTATGATGAACGAGACATCCTTGACGTCTGGGGGGTGCATCCTGATCTAATGATAACCTGAAAAGGCATCTAAAAAACTCATTACAGAAAAATCGACGGTTGAGTCAACCAGCGCGTCGATCCGAGGTAAAGGATAACAGTCCTTAGGACAAGCTTTATTAAGTAAGGAAAAATCGATACACATTCTCCATCGGCCGTCTCCTTTTTTAACCATGACGACGTTGGAGACCCAGCCGGGGTACTGAATCTCGGACACGAAGCCAGCCTTGAGGAGCTTCATCACCTCCTCCCTGATGGGCTCCGTCAGCTTGTTTGCAGTGGACCTCTTCTTCTGCTGAACGGGGCGTGTTCCGGGTCCAGGTTGAGGCGGTGGCATGCCACATCCGCGTCAACCCCCGGCATCTCCGCGGCGTTCCAAGCGAAGATGTCCACGTTCTTCTGGATGTACTCCAGCATCCTGCCTTGGTCTTCCGGGGTCAGCCCCCCGCTGACGCGGATCTTCTCCGTCCTGCCTCCCCGGGTGAGCACCTCCAGCTCCACCACTTCCTTCGCAGCCTCCAGCCTAGACTGCTCCGCCCATCCTTCAGCATACCCTTCCTCTGGAACAGGGACCTCTACCTCCATCTCTCCCCCCACAGCCATCACTTCGGCCACCTCCAGATCTTCTTCCGTTGCCTCCTCAGTGCGACTCTCCACCTCCAGATCCTCCCTGACAACCTCCTGCTCGGCCTCCTCCATCCTCTGACCCATCTCCTCGGCTTCCTCCTGCCAAGAGATGGTGTTCACCGCAGTGACATAGCACTCCCGCGCCACCTTTGGGTCCCCCCTGACCCTGACTTGGATCCCATCAGCGTTGAACTTCAAGCACTAATGGAAAGACGAGGGGACGCAGCAGAAGGCGCTGATAAGGGGCCTCCCGAAGATGGCGCTGTAGCTGCTGGGGGCGTCCACGATGACGAACCTGCAGTTTCGGGACTGCACTCCCAAGGTGACATGGAGGCCAACTCCTCCCTCCACTTCCTTCCTTTCTCCTGAAAACCCGAACAAGGGGCCATCTGAGGCCAGCACCCTCTTCGCCTCTACTTTCATCGCATCGAATGCCTTTTTGAAGACGACGTTGACGGAGCTCCCGTTGTTCACGAGGATCCGAGAGGCAGTAAAATTTTTGATGGCTGCCTTGATGACCAGCGCATCACAGAACGGATCCTCGTGGTCTGGCATATCGCTCCTGGAGAACGTGATCCTCTCCTCCGGGGGCGGGATTTGGGATGTGGAGGCAACGCTCCGCCGATACATGGTGTGGAGGATTGCCTTGCGGGAAGCCTCGATCCCCACCCCTCCGTGGATCACTCTGATCCCTCCTCGGGTCCCCACATCCACCCGGTCTTCACAACGATCCTCCTCCGCCCGAGGCAGGACCTCCTCAATCCTCACTTCTTGTCGCGCCTGCTGCTGCTGCTCCCTATTCCCTCTCATCTCCAAGAATTTCGGGCACGTGGCTGTTGCGTGCCCCTCTTCCTGATGGAAGTCGCAATAGGACAACTCCACCCTGACCTCTCTTCTCATCCTCGTCATAATCCCCCCTCCTTGCTCCCAAGGCGATGGCCATGGCCTCCTCTTGATCGGGGAGCCGGGGCCTCTGGCCTTGCCTCCAGCCCAGAGGGTGGAATGGATCTTGCCTCCCCTGGTAGTGACCCCTTCCGTAGTACCCTCTCTGTGGCACCTGTCCTTGCCACTCTGGTCTCCAGCCCAGCCGACGGTCGGGCTCCTGACGCCCCCACCCCTGATGCTGCTGCCCTTGGAGCTGCCTCTGCTCCCTCTGCCTGGGCTCCCCTCTTCTCTCCTCCTGTCCTCTCCCTCCCCTCGACTCCTTTTCTTCCTCCGTGGCCCACCTGGCTAGCTTTCTTGCGAACTCCGGGTTCGACGCCTCCCCGTTGACCTCTCTCGCCGCCCTCTCCATCAACTCCTCGTAGGAGAGGGGGGGGGGAACTCTCTTCAGCTCCATTCGGAAGAAACCCTGCTGCAGGCCCAGGGTGAAGGCCATCATCAGGCTATGGCCCGGCATCTCCTGGACCTGAGTTACTTCCTCCTGAAATCGGTCCACGTAGCTTCCCAGCGTCTCGCTCACTCCCTGCTTAATGTGGAACAAAGACTCGAACTCCTTCTTCCTCTTCTTCGCGGTGGTGAATCTCAGCATGAACCCTCGGCGCAGGTCCTCAAAGCAGTAGATGGAGCTGGCCGGGAGCTGGTGGAACCACTCCCTTGCCTTCTCCCGGAGGGTGATAGCGAAGAGTCGACATTTGAATCCGTCCGATATCTGACGGATGGAGACCACATCCTCGAACCATTGGACATGCTGGACTGGGTCTCCCTTCCCGGTATAGTAAGACATCTCGGGTTCCCTGAACCCATCTGGAACTGGAGCCGAAGAGACTAGCTCGCTTAAAGGACTTCCTCCCCCCACTGGGCGAGCTGGCGAGTCTCGCGAGCCCAGCTCGCCGAACCGACCTCGGCCTGCCGAGCCAGGGAAAAGCTCGCGCCCGGGGAGCTCGCATCCTCGGCCTTCCTCGGCCACTTCCTTCCCAGCTCGCCGGCCGGGAGCGTCCTCGCCCAAAGAGGGGGCGGCCGCGATCTGAACTGCCGGAGTCGAGCACTCGGCCCGCGTGCCGAGTGCGAACTTGACTAGAGTCAGCACCTCATTTCTGAAATCTTCAAACATTTCCACCGTTGCGAGAGGCGGGGGGGGCGGCGAGTTCGGCCTATCGGATCCTTGTCCCGTCATTGAGCTCGCGGAAGCTTTTCTGCGCTGACCACTATCCACGCTCACCGCACCAAAATGTTGAAACCGATTCCTCGATCTCTCGTGAAGTTCGCCCTTGGGGAAGGGGTGATCTCGCGCCTACTTCGATCCTACGAGCAAAACAACAAAGAAGACGAGTTAACACAGACCCAAGGGCTCGGCGGGGGAGGTCCCACCACAAACCCGGAAGATCTCAGAGCGCTTCCCCTCCTTAGCCAGAAGCCGAGCTAAGGTACGCTCAGAAAGCACTTGAAGATTGGAGCAGGAGAGCACAGGGAAGAACCTGCTTTCTAGGGTACCCCTTGGGTCCTATTTATAGCTTTCGAAATCCGGACTGTCAATAACCAGAAGAACTGACCTGAAATTACCAGAAAACCCTTGGTTGGGTCTGCCAACAACCAAACTCCGTTGTTTTGAAGGGCTATGGGCAGACCAGTGGGGGCAAAACAGTAAAAAGTAACTCATACATCCAGGCGAGCTGGGGAGCTTTGGCCACCTCGGCATGCTCTGCTCGCCTACTGCTGCCGAGCTCCACTGCGAGGACGCGAGTTGTGCCTCGCTCGGCGAATGCCGAGCTCGGGGTCGCCGATCGTCGGTCTCTGGTCGACGAATGCCGAGCTCGGGCTCGCCCCTTTACTGCCGAGCTCGCCTATTGTCCTCAGCCCGATCTGCCTAGACTCTGGTGACCTTGCTCGCCGGACACGGGGTTGTACAGGCGCGACAGAGTAAGCGAGGTTGAAGCTGGGGCGAGGGTAGGGTTTTGATTTTCTTGAGAAAATAGGAGCGGGGGCATGCACTTAGATTTAATATGGGTGAGATTGGAAAAAATAATCATATGGTTTATTTTAAGAGTTTGGTGTGCACATAGCCAAAAGTGGTGTGCACATAACATCGCCGTTTATTTTAATAGTTTGGTGTGCACATAGCCAAAAGTGGTGTGCACGTAACAGCGCCTTAAAAATATCGACAATATAATGGATCATGGATGGCATGCATCATCTTAAAATTATAGTATATCGAGAACTCGACCCAAATAGTTCGAACGGGAAGGATTGTCAAAGGTTACTGGCATTAGGATTAGCAAGCATGGGCATGTAACAAGCAAAGAGATCGAGGACCCACGCTTCCTACAAGTACGTTCCACGTGTCACGGCGTAGAAATCCCACCGCACACCAAGGAGCTCGGGAATTGAAACCCCCTCGTAAACCAAGATCGAGATGTGTTCGGTAAAGAGGCCAATGAGCTTGCTGGCCACAAGCGAGTAGATGACTTGATAAATATTGCAATCTATTTCAAAAAAAAAAAATATAACGTTCATTCAAGTAATTACATTATCCTCAATTTTAAAGTAATGATAAAAATTCATTAAAATTCAAAAACTTTTTTAGTAGAACTCGTACAAGGTTGTCATTAGGCATATCAACGGTATTTTCGAGTAGCTACCATTAAACAAATTATATTTATTAAAGTTGATTAATTAATATTATTTTTATTTTAAGCTACATTAAAGAATTAAATGAGCGAAACATCAAACCTATCACAGTCAATGTACTATCGCGATTGACCGTAAGGGCGAAGCCCGCCATCGCTGACCGGGTACTGTCACTCAAGATCATAGGGGTGGTGCCCGTGTATAAATATATATATAGTCTTTTGATCCTAAGTAAGCATAAACTAATTGTTTTTATTTTAAATAGTCTAATAAATAATAATACTAAGTATCATTGTAGCACCACAGCAATTCAAAAATTTGACATTTCAAATTTAATGCAAGTTTCAAACGGTCAATTGCGCTTGAGAAAACGACACTCTGGGTCTCCTCTGAAGGTCTGCCACCCCCGGCCAAAAATGCAAGCCTCACTGGCAGTTTTTTTTGATAAATTGCATTTCTGAAATATAAACTTTTGATAAAATGCATTCTAAAAATTTAAAATTGACAAAATACATTTCTCAAAATAATTTTTTGGCAATATGCATCCTAAAGTGAACATTTTGGCCATTTTATTTTTTGTCTATTGAGAGTAGGAGTGCAGTTGAGTTGAACCGGCTTGAAAGCTCGATGAGCCGGCTCGAAAAAAACTCGACTTGAGCTCGAGCTCATCTATTGTAGTTCATGAGTTCGTGAGCTTTTTATTTATACATTATTTAAAAAAATAAAAAATAAACCTTATAAGCTACAAAGCTCCGGAGCTCGATAAGTTTGCATTGAGCTCGAGCTCGAGCTGGGATAAATGAGCTCGTCGAGCTCGAGCTCGAAATAAAAGCTCGAGCTCGAGCTTGGAAATTTTGTCAAGCTCGACTCGAGCTCGACTCGTTTGTACCCCTAATTGTCGGTGCATTTTGCCAAAAAAATTATTTTGGGGATACATTTTGTCATTTTTAAATTTTCGAAGTGCATTTTATCAAAAACCGATCAGCGGCCCCGCCATCAAATTCGATCAGCGGCCCCGCCTCCTCCCGCCCCGTCTCCACACATGGTGAATGGAAAACCCCTCCGCCCGGAACAGAGACGCCGACGGAGTTGTTTGGAGAAGGCCATCATTCTGCCTCTGTATAATTTTAACAGAGCAGAACACAAATTTTAACAGAACCTCTCGAAATTGCCAATTCATAAGAAACTCTCTGTACAATACTCGCAATAGTAAAATCAAAAATTGAAAGTAAAATTGAGAAACAAGAAAGAAATCATCCATTGATTCCTACTCTCATAAAAAGAACAGAGCTTTCAGAAACCAGAGCAAGTAATCAACCACTATCTTCTCCCATAGCGCTAGCACCATTCAAATTGTGTCCCTAAACTGTATATATAATAAGTTCATCGTCATCTTCTTCTTCTTCTTTTTCACTGTATCGGTATGGGGGAAGGGGGCTGCAACGGACGAAGGAGAAGGGTCTCCTGCGTCCCGATGGGGGGCAGGGAGAAACGGCCGTAGGTGGAGCTCCCCTTTCTCAGCTCCTTCATGGTGGCAAGTGCGGCGACGGCGTTGCGAAAGATGCGCTGCTCGGCGGCCGCCGCCGCCTCCCTCTCCACCTCGGCCGCCGTCTCCTTGCTCTCCGGAAAAATGGCATCCATCATGCTCTCGCAGTTTTTCACCAGCTCAGACACCAGATCCGTCGTGAAGAACGGCTGCCGGAGCACCTTCTCGATGAACGGCAGGCGCAGCACCGCGCCCGTGCGCTTGTCGTACTTCTTCAAGATCTTCGCTAAGCCTGCAATTCATTGATAATTAGGGAGTGGCAAGGGCCGTAAATTTAAAGAGAGAATATATTTTTTTTAATTTTGTTGATCATTTTCTGAGTTTTTTTTTGACGATTGATATCCGCACGGCACTTTTCGATATTCGTAATACGTTTATTTCTAATTTTCGGCGACTTTTGAAAATACTTCTTGTACATGCATTTTTTAGAAAAAGTGTTCAACACGAAAGTTGTAGATCTCGACGAGATCTACACCTTTAGTTTTGAACACTTTTCTTAAAAATGCATGTACAAGACGTACATTAGGAAATACGCTCAGTTTTCGCGCCTTTTAAAAATACGTCTTATACATGCATTTTTAGGAAAAGTGTTCAAAACTAAAGTTGTAGATCTCATCGAGATCTACAACTTTCGTGTTGAACAATTTTCCAAAAAATGCATGTACAAGAAGTATTTTCAAAAGGCGCGGAAAATTAGAAGTAAATGTATTGCGAATATCCAAAAGTATAGTGCGGATATCAATCGCCTTTTTTTTGATTAATTGGCAAAATGCACCATGTAAACATTAATTTTTTCATAAAATGCACCGTGAAAATTTTAAATTGACAAAATGCATCATCAAAGTAATTTTTCTTAGTAATATGCACCCTCAGCAGACAAAAAATGAAATGACCGGTACAATATAGGATGCACATTGTTAAAAAAAACTACTTTGAGGATACATTTTTCTAATTTTAAAATTTTAAGATGCATTTTATCAACTTTTGACAATTACTTTTTTCTATACTTAACCTATCTAAATAATCTTATTGTCTCAATAATCTATCTAAACTTTAGAGCTAGCAATCATTTTCTAACCACATGAAAGCCAACCAAAATTATTAGAAATTATGTACCAAAAAGCACATTTAATTATGTCCAACCATCTTGATAATTAAGCTAATTATTTATATACCAAAAAATCCTAATTAATATGAAAATTCCTTCACTTTTATATTCAAAACTAATTTTATTTTCTTGGTAGCACATTTTTGTTTAAATTCATTGGAGCAAAAATAATCTCCCAAATGAAGTCTAAGGCTTCGTTTGGGAGGACTTATTTTCACCGGTCAAGCGATCACGACCGCATAAATCTAGCCTTAATTAGGTCTGGTTCATGCGGTCGTCACCGCTTGACCGGTGAAAATAAGTCCTCCCAAATGGAGCCTAAATCATATATTCTTAGCCCATTTACTTGATATCATAACAAAAACAGTTCTTAAAACTAACTTGATCGCGATTGAGGTGATCAATACTCGCGAGGGACGCGAGTTGCATGAACACTCTTAATCGTTGTTCGAATGACACTTGTTAGAGAGCGACAATCAAGAGCCAATCACGTATATCCATAAGGGTATAAGACTATGTCTTCGTTTGGCGCTATATTTTTGCTCCGAGGATAAATAATTAGAATTTTGAACACTAAGGCTTCATTTGATAGGACTTATTTTCACCGGTCAAGCAGTTACGATCATATCAATCAGACTAATCTAAAATGGATGAAAGTACTTATGTACTGAGGATCCAGATTCTCCTCATTTCTGACGAATGAAATGGAGGGGATCTATTTCAACATTTGATGGATAACAGGAAAGTACAGTACAACTAATGGCTTAGATTTTTTTTAAAAAAAGAAAAATATGAAAGGATCATCCCCCACTCCATCTCGATCATGAAATAGATCCCTTCCATTTTGTCAGAAAATGAGGAGGGAAGATCCTGTTCTAAGTTAGACATGTTAAACGGAAAAAGAGTAAACAAATAGAGACTTGGAATGAAACTATAAGTAAACTGAAAAGAGATGATGTACTTACAAATTAGTGAGATTATGACTAAAAATAAAACATAATGGTGACAAAGGATCCATATAGCTGACCCCATTTTAGTGGGATAAATGCTTGTAGTTGTTGTCATCCAGTTTTTTGGGTAATTGACAACGTGCATCCTGAAAATATCGACTTTTGGTAAAATGTATACCAAAAATTTAAAATTGGCAAAATGCACCACCCAAAGTGATATTTATTGGCAATGTGCACCCTCAGTAGGCAAACAAATGAAATGGCTAAAATGTACACTTCATGGTGCACATTGTCAAGAAAAGACACTTTGGAGGGTGCATTTTGCCAATTTTAAACTTTTGAAATGCATTTTGCCAAAAGTCAATATTTGCAGAATGCATTTTGCCAATTACCCCAATTTTTTTCTTTATTCTAGTCTTCTAGTTATTGTGAACAAACGTTCATGAACGACAACTCATAACCACCATGTTCATAATAGCCATCTCCGTGCGGAACGGAGTATAAATCATACTGATTTAAAAATTAAAAAAAAGGAAATTTTTATTTGCAAGGATTTAGAGAATTATTTGAAAGTATGCACATTGATAAAATTTAGGGGAAGAGACAAAAAAAAAAGAAAAAAAAAACAGAAAAAAAATAATAATAATAAAATCGAATTAGAAAATAAAAAAAATTATTAGGCATTGGAAATCATCACCTGTATAGTTAATGCTGCTGTAATTCTCGAGCAGAACCATCTCACCGTGGAAATTGACGATGTCTTTTCTGATGCTGCTCATATCGGCGGCGTACTCCGTCTCCGACGGCCGGCGAGCGGTCGGGCCATGAGTCTCCATTACCGTGCGGATTCTGTCCCGAAGCTCCTGAAGACATTTGGGGGGCGGCGATTAATTACCCTGAGCCATTCAAAGAACAGAGCAAAAATGGCACCTTTTGTGTGATGATGAAATCTTCTTCCTGTTCGACGAAGAATGAGTTGAGCTTGTGGATCTCTGCGTCGAGGAGGCGGATGAATTGAGCTTCGGCGGAGTTGCCGGAGCGCGGGGCGGAGGAGATCCGGTGAACCAGCTTCTTCAGAGCCTTGTAGGACAGAAATTTGTTCCTCCATTCTGGGAGAGTTTCCTCAATCTGCCGATTCAGCTGCTTGCCGAACTTCATGTCTCTCTCTCTCTCTCTCTCTCTCTCTGTTTTATGGGTAAATATTTTCAATTTCTGTGAAGGGAGATGCAGATAATAAAGTTTGCTCTGTTTTTTTCCTTCTCCTGGCTTTTAATGGCGGAAGGGCGTTAATTGAGGGATTTATTAAAGGGGAGATCTTGATCAGGCGAGGAGGAATATTTCAGAGCATATGCTAAGCGTGTTCGGAAGAAACCACAAACAGTACTAGCAAAGGAGACTAGAAGAGAGAGAGAGAACAATTGTTAGGAGATTCTAAAAATCCTTTTTTTTTCTTCACAAGAAAATTGGTAAAATAATATTTAAATCAAATTCATAATTTAATATACTTTGGTGTTGTACGGTAGTAGTCTACGTTTAAAATAGGGTGTTTATATTGGCAGCTCCTATATGAATATTGACCGCCCAAAGATAATGACAATTTAAATTATAACTATTGGCAGCCCGATGGATACTGACAGCCCAAAAATTTAATTTTTAAATAAACTTTTTTTTAGAAAAAGTGTTCAACATGAAAGTTGTAGATCTCGACGAGATCTACAATTTTTTTGTCGAACACTTTTTCAAAAAATGCAATATAGTAGACCTATTTTCAAAAGGCGCGGAACGCGGGTGGAACTATGCGAGTTCCGCCCGCATTCAGCGTCTTTTTAAAATAGGCCTACTATACGATATTTTTAGAAAAAATATTCAACATGAAAGTTGTAGACCTCATCGAGATGTACAACTTCCATGTTGAACACTTTTTCTAAAAATATCATATAGTACACCTATTTTCAAAAGACGTGTGTTCCGCATTTTGGGCTGCTATTAGCGATCATATTATGTATGTTTTTTATTATTTTGTTGAGCTGCCAATATCCAAAGCTGGGTTGCTAATATAAACGCCCTTAAAATCAGTGCAAATATAAATTTATCATACACAAACCTAATGATTATATACAAACCAATACTATATATATAAAAATATTTTAAAAAAAACCCACTTAATAACACTAGCTCGTGAGCTATTAATTTTTTTCTTACAAAAATCAATAGCTCGTATAAATACTTTAAATTTTGCTATAATTGTGAACATTGTTAGAGTAGGAAGAAACATTATGGTTGCAGGTAAGCACTAGATTGTCAAATTTGGAGAATCTTCATTACATGTCAGCGATGCGATATCGAGGGGCGGCGAATGTTGTCGCGAGGAACCAAATAGGAGCGATCGGGAGGTGTATGCGGATGGGTATCGGGAGTGGGCGAACTGAATATGAGAGATCACCAACCAGGGGGCTGCTTCCGCCGTCAAGGCTCCATTGCGTGGCAGAGACTTTAGCAGCGCGGTATCGGGAGCGGGCGAACATCTCATGAAGACTTAGGCTAGAAATGAAAAAAATTGATTTTTTGAGTATTTAAGTTGGTTTGTGTATAGTGTTTTTAAATGACCCAAAAAACTCTAAAAATTGATTTGTATGCATCCAAAAGTAGTTTATATATAACATCACAGTTAAAATATGACATTTTTATACATTGATTATTTTTTGGTATAGTAAATAATTAATATATTCAAATCATAATTAATTTAAATTATTTTATAAATACGTACTTATTATGAAAACCCGTGCAAATTAAAAGTGGGGCGACGGGTTCTTGGTATCAATTGTTTGTTTTCTTTTGGGACTTTGTGGTACCACCCCTATTTCTAAACTCATCGTCTTCCCTTCCAACATATATAGTCGTGTAGGGGTGGAAATGAGTCGAGTTTGACAAATTTTTCAAGCTCAGAGCTAATCATTTCGAGCTCGACGAACTCATTTTATTCTGGCTTGTGCTCAAATGCTTAATGTCTACTTATCGAGTTCGAGCTCGAGGTGGTCACAAGCTTTGAGCAAGCTTTTTAGCTCACGTGACTCTTTATCAATCTTTTTTCAAGCCGACTCATCGAGCTTCTTTCGAGCTGACAAATCGAGCTTTTGAACTGGTTCCACTCAAATTTTACCCCTAAACATATGTGGGGCGGCTGAAGTACTCGTCATTTGTTCAGAAAAGAATCGCACATGCGACTCCTGCATCCCCTTCCCTAATCCGTGCCGATCTGAATCTGGAGCCAAACAGTAAAGCATTGGCATAACACTTTTTTCTTAGAAGCCGTCAAATTAGAGGCTTTTGAACGATAATTTTGTTCGGTGCCCTATTATATCCTGGAGAAATTAGGGTCCTTGAAATACATTGGGATAGGAGAAGGAAAAATCGGGGACGTTGAAGTAAAATACATTTTATACGTGTCTATGATATTATTGATGACGGATTTTATCTATTTTTGCATTCGAGTCTCGTCTTCAGATTTGAAGTCGAACCCGTTGTGATAATGACACAAGTCACAAATATAAAAGGGTGTTGTTATTTATACTACATAAATAGATATTTGTAACACATGGATATTTGTACCCAAAGCTGATATTTGTACCCATATATGATAATTGTACCCACACATGAGAATATATTTTTGCATATATTGTAGAAGAGGGTTTGCTCAAGGCTCAAGATAGTCCACATAACTCTATCAAGTTTGGAATATGGATTATATAGTATCTCCAGCGTAGAGCCAAGCCCTAGAGCGACACGAACCCAATAACCCGTTCCGAGTTGGACCCGACACGAGCGGACATAAAACTCAATATTACTAACAATCTCCTCCTATGTCCGTTGTGAACCCGACATCGGAAAAGGGAGTGGTTTGTGAAATGTTCAACCAAAAGTGAATCATTCACAACCGTGTCCGACACCTGTTAAAAATTATTAGACTTAACAAGAAAATTAGTATGCATGCATAAACAGAACTATAGTTCAGCCACATCACATCATGTCTCAGATACAATCAGGGCACAGGCCCTAAACGCCTAGCATCCCAAATCAAACAGAGAGCAACAAAAGTCCAAACAAATATGTGAAAGAAAATAAAGAGCTAAACAGTGCTCTGAAGCAGAGATACCAAAAAGAAGGTATAACAATACTCTAACTGTCAATTTCCAGAAGATCATCATGATCAGGATCCTAGTCTACCAGTGCTCCTCCTAGATCAGCAGCCCCTGTAATTTCCAACAGAGAGTTTCATTTTAAAATGAATTCAAACATTTGAAAATATACAAATATCTAGTTCTACCATGAGAACGTAGTATTTAATTATTATTATTAGTGTTGGATGGGAGGACGCTTCTACAGAGTATTATAGATAAACCTCAGAATCCGTTATTTGTTTCTAAATAAAATGATTTACAGACTTCTGGACACCGCAGCTATATCTGTGTTCCTATATGGAATGTCATGGTTACTGCTCTTCTAGAGTTGTCTGGAACTTATCAAGTTTGGAATGAGACCAATAAACAAGAGAAAAGTCAAACCAAGTCAGATCGTGTTATCAAGTCTGGAATAACACTCTCCTCCAAGGTAAGATAGCCGAATCCAGGTGAAGTTGTTAGCATCAAGTTTGGAATGAAACAACTTACCAGATCCGAACTCAGCAACCAAGAACATCAACGGAGCACAACATGCTTGCTTTGACAAAGAAAATATGAAAATCAAAACAATTGGACTAAGGCTGAACTGAATCGCCTAACCTTGAACTAAAACCGAGCTAAATCGCCTTTAGTCTCATTTCCCCCACTGTTTTGATTAACCGGTCTTTGGGCATTCCTTTCGTCAATGGATCAACCAGATTATCCTTCGAACGCACATCGATCAAAGTGATAATTCCTTGTTCTTTTAGATAATTCAACAAAGCATGTCTCAGTCGTACATGTCTCCTCTTAGTGTTATAGAGGTCATTCTTTACAACTTGAGCTGCTACTTGATTATCACAATACAAGCTCAAGTTGACTTGTAACTTAGACAAGGGTATGTCTAAAATCAGGTTCCTGATCCAATCTGCCTCTTCACCAGCTGAAGCTATGGCAAACAACTCGGCTTCCATAGACGACAAGACTATACACGTCTGTCTTTTGGATTTCCAAGTAATAGCAGCTCCACCCAAAGTGAATATATATCCACTGGTAGACTTGCTGTTCCCAACTTCTGAACACCACGAGGCATCAGAGAAGCCATCCACAGTAGGAGGATAACCAGTATAGCACAAGACATGATCTTTAGTACCTCTCAGGTATCTCATCAACCTATCTAGGACATCCCAATGCTCTTTGCCTGGACTACTTGTAAAGCGGCTCAACATGCCAATCGTGAAGGCAATGTTTGGTCTTGTACAACTTGTGGCATACATAAGACTACCAATTATTTTAGAATATTTTAATTGATCTATGTTGGTCTCTTCATTAGGACTCAACTTAACATTATGATCAAACGGTGTCTCAACAGGCCTACAGTCTTTGTATCCCCAAGTAGAAAGTAGATGCTCTATATAATGAGCCTGGCTAAGGATGACTCTACCCTTGTCAACTCTAACTTTCATACCTAATAGGGTATCCACAGGACCAAGGTCCTTCATGTCAAAAGCTTCTGCAAGAGTGGATTTGACATCCCTCACTACAGCAAGATCTGAACCCAGAATCAACATGTCATCCACATATAGACATACGATGACTGTTTGATTGGACAACGAGCGGTGATAGAGACACTTGTCTGAAAGACTGGACTGAAATCCAACGCTCTTTACCACTTGATCAAATTTCATGTGCCACATCTTAGGCGCTTGCTTAAGCCCATAGATTGATTTATTTAATTTGCACACTTTGTCTTTTAGATCTATATGAACATAACCTTCAGTTTATACCATGTAGATCTCTTCATCAAGCTCTCCATTTAAGAAGACTGTCTTTACATCCATTTGATGAACTATGAAGTTTTTGATAGACGCTAAGGCTAGAAGAATCCTAATAGTCGATAGGTGACACACATGTGAATAAACATCAAAATAGTCTATTCCCCCTTATTGTTTATAGCCTTTAGCTACTAGACGCGCTTTATACCTGGCTATAGTCCCATCACTATGTAATTTCTTCTTCAATACCCACTTGCATCCTAGGATTTTAGCTCCTTTCGGCAGGTCAACTAGATGCAAAGTATTATTTTGTATCAGCGAGTCCATCTCATTATCGATAGCTTCTGCCCACATTAAAGAATCTCTAGATCTCATTACTTCCTGATAGGAGAATGGATCGTCCTCTAAGTGGTAGGTGACGAAATTCTCACCAAAATTCTTAGGGACTCTATCTCTTGTAGACGTTCTAACAGGAACAGGTTCCACCTCTGGAGGTTAGGGTGCAGTGCTAGAGGAGCCAGCTTCAGGTTCTACAGTAGATTCTGCAATCACGTCAGTAGACCCGTGGACGGTTAAGCCATAATCTTTGATAAATGTATGTTCAAAGAAAATAGTATCTCTAGATTCTATCACTGTATTAGTGGATAGATCAAGAAACCTGTCAGCGGCACTATCTTCTACACTACCTAGATGAACACATGTTGTTGTTTTAGGTCCCACCTTAGGTCTCTTAAGATCTTGTAATCGCACATATGCGATACAGCCCCAAGTCTTTAGAGTATCATATCTACAAGGATAATCATGCCACAACTCATACGGGTTAGAAATGAGTTTTGAGTGAGGCACTCTATTCAGAATGTGATTCGCAGTAAGAACTGCTTCTCCCCAAAAGGAGTTGGGCATGCCAGCTGTTAGGAGCATAGAGTTCAACATCTCTGTTAAAGTTCTATTCTTACGCTCGACAACGCCATTTGACTGGGGTGAGTAAGGAGCTGTGGTTTCAAGAATTATGCCCTCAGAGGCACAAAATTCCTTAAACTCAGTTGTAGTGTATTCTCCTCATCGATCACTTCTGAGCCTCTTGATTTTAAGGTTCAACTGATTTTCCACACGAGACTTAAAAATTTTAAAAGTCTCAAATGCCTCATCTTTCGATCTCAACAAATACACATGACAATATTTCGAAAAATCTTCTATGAAGGTAATTAGATACTTCTTTCCCCCTCTAGTGATATGACTTCGGAAATCACAAAGGTCTGAATGTATCAATTACAGAAGTTGTGTGCTTCTAGACACCGACTTGAAAGGTGTTCTAGTGATCTTGGTTTGCGCACACACCTCACATTTGCCAAATCGAATAGACAGATCTAAATGGATGTTTTGACTCTTAGCTATGTCTAGCATTTTCCTATAGTTCACATATCCTAGTCTGTTATGTAACAACTTGAGATCAATAAGGTTAGAACTCATTTGGTTAATGCTATCGTTATTCAGGCTAAGTCTATACATTCCGTTGATCATGTACGCACACCCAAAATAATGTGAATTGACCATTAAGGTCATTCTACCGTTTTGAGTAGTGAAGGTCATCCCAGCATTAGCTAATATGCTTATGGAAATCAGATTTTTAGTTAAATTAAGAACTACTTTAACATGTTGTAAAATTAAAGTTTTACCTGAAAAGAGCACAAGCTCTGCAGTCCCAGCATGAGTAACATCAGTCGCTCCTCAATTGCAATTTTCGACTCTGTCCTTGACCGTTGTGACCTTCGAGAGAAGACCCCTGTCATTTGTGACGTGACAGGTAGCACCACTGTCCAACCACCACTCAGAAGACGCACTGCAGTGACTACTCCCAATCATAGCCACGAAGGACTTAGGATCGGAGTTATCGACCACAATGTGCGCTACATTTTGTGGGGCATCCTCCTTTAGATTCTTCGGACCCCTACAATCAGCGGCCCAGTGACCCCATTTGCCGCAGTTGTGGCACTTGCCCTTCTTCCTTTTGAGAGAAGGCTTTTTTGACCGCCAACGGTGCTGGAGTATCACCCGTAGGTGCCGGGGGCTTCCGAGAAGGCTTACTAGGACGTGAAACGAAGTTGACAGCCTGTGAGGGCTGCGCAACCTGCTCCAAGCTTTTCCCAGCAATATTTTGGTCCTCAATATGGATGAACCTTTTGAGTTCATCCAAACTGATCTTCTCTTTCAGTCGGTGCATCTCGGTCTTGAAAAAGAGTCATTCAGGAGGCAGTTTACTCAGGATCATATACACAAAGAGACTGTCGTCCATCTTCGAATGATCATCATCCAGCTTCTGACGAAGGTTGACCAGCTCCAAGAGTTGAGAAGTGATAGGCATGTTCGCTTTGAATCTGAAGTTGAAGAACTTCTCTCCAATGAGCGACTTCGACAATCCTTCCTCCTTCTGGAAATGTGCGTTCAGTCGATCCCATATTTCCTTTGCAGATTTGTACGCGTGGTAGGTCAACGCGAGCCGGGGATTCAGAGAATTCAACAGGTAATCCCTGCAGAAATCTTCATCTTTGTTCCACTGGTACTCGTCCACGTCCTAGACGGTAGAAGCAAAATCGCTCTGAACAGTATAGAAAATCTTGCGTTCCTTCATTCCTAGTTGGACTTGAATTTTCCAACTAAGAAAGTCGGAGGCGTCGAACGATTGCAATTTTATGGTGTCGAGCACGCTTTTCTTCGACATCGTACTAGATTTAAACAAAAGATTAAAAATGCTAGAACGAGATAACCTGAGTCGAGAGAAGACGTCAAAAAATCTTCGGATCCAATCCAAGAATTATTTGCACCCCATTTCCGGCTGAAATCCAAAAAATTTCCACAGGTTTACTGCAAAGTTTGGTTTAGGAGAAAGTGAAACTCTCCCTGCAGCAGCAATTTCGAACAAGTAATGTTACTGATCTAGATGGATCTGGCTTATGATAAATCACCTTCCTCTTGAATGGCAGAAACCTTCCAATCGACAAGGAAGACAAACTCAGATTTGGACAACTAGAGAGGATCTGCAACTGAGAAACGAGGAAACTTGACAGAGATCTGGACAAAGCGGAATCGGGAATGAGGCACTTTGCCGGATCAGGAACGACAAGCGGTCTCGATGAATCTTCACAATCTTGTTGACGGGAAGATCACGGGCAATAGATCCGTGAAGGGCGGAGGAGGACGGGAGTGACGGCCAAAAGCAACGCAGCACAGAAAAACGCGAAATCAAAGAGCGCCAACAGTATTAGATCTGGCGGCGTTTCCTCTGAATAGATCCGCCTTTTCCGATCCACGAACGACGATGATGATCTGGTCGACGGCGGGAAAAGACAGACCGCCCCGCAAGATACACGTTCGACGATTACGGCGGATCTATGCGGCGACGATTCACGAAAAAGAATCGGCGAGATCCACGATAACCTTGAGGGCTTAGCTCCAGGCGGCGACAGAAATTCGCGATCGGGAGCGGACGAGCGGCGGAGGAATCGGGAGAGCCAGAGAGCGGAAAACCCTAAACGATATCTTGAGAATGTAGAAGAGGGTTTGCTCAAGGCTCAAGATAGTCCACATAACCCAATCAAGTTTGGAATAGGGATTATATAGTATCTCCAGCGTATAGCCAAGCCCTAGAGCGACACGAACCCAATAACCCATTCCGAGTCGGACCCGACACGAGCGGACATAAAACTCAATATTACTAACATATATAACATCAAAAAAAAACATTTCCAAAATGTTCATAATGTGTTCATGATTAATTAGGATCCTGAAGACAATCATAACACCAATACTAATTAAAAAACCACTCATAAACATAAAAAACGTAGACTAATCAGCAAAACAAAAAAAATCACAACACAAAGTATACCGTAAGAAATTTCAATCTGATTGGGAGAGGAGTTTGGTTGCTAATCTTTTGGGGCTCCTAGCTTGTTCGGAATAAAAAAATCCCATATGACCTGCCAGAAATCCCAACTTAATAAGGGAAATAAAGCACAATAGAGAACTGAAATTAGGGTTCTTCAGCATAAGGGAGACACATCACTTACCAGAATAGGTTCAGGATAGAGGAGTTGACGGCTTGCTTGATGTCTTCTTGGGTGTCGGTTGCAGGAGGAGCGAGGGAGTAAGCGCTGCGAGCGAGGAAGGGGCGATGGAGTAAGCGGCGAGGAGCGAACGCCGTTGCGGGAGGATGCGAGGGAGGAAGGAAGTTCCACGACGGAGAGAAGCGAACCAGGACTCTCGGTCGGGGAAGATCACCGCTGCGAGAAAAGAATTTAGGTATAAATATTGGTTTGCGTTTTAAAAGAAAGAGCTTAAGTTTGATACATTTTGGGTGTCAAATATCCAAACAGGGTGTTCAAATAATAATACCCGTATAAAATGCATTTTTAAAAGCAGATGCGACATTTACTTACACGGACATGATTTCTGCTAGTCCGGGATATTTTTCTGCTCACCGAAATATCATTTTTTGCCCGTCGGGATATCATTTTTGCTCGTTGGGGATATCATTTTTGTTCTCCTAACAAGCAAAACTTATATCTTGGGCGAGCAGAAATGATGTCCGAAATGATATCATTAATTAGATTTATCTCTAATACTAAAAGAGAACATTGAAAGTTTGAAACGATGAAACTGAATTCTAAGGTACATACAAGGGATGTCAGATTTGATCTTGAGATCTCAATATAGTGAGTCATATATAGCTCTTGTGATACATTGATGTTGATATGACTGGAGACTTGGACTCTAAGAGATTGACCTCTAGGTTCCTGATATTATTTGTTGAAGGAGTCGTCTCTTGGCAATTGGCAAACGAGACTGTTGCAAACGAGACTGTTGAAGTAAATTGCATAGTCGATTATGAAGCCAGAACTTATTGTCATCATTGAGGTTAAAAAGGAGTTGTTATGGTTCATTAACTAGCTCAGTTTCACTTATGGGGGATATACATTATAGGACAGTCACAACGTGATTCACTTGGGAGAGAATCTCTTCTTTGGACCACATATTCAAGTATATTGACACGTGATGTCATCTGGAGCAAAGAGAGTTGTATTTGCATAAGGTACACCTTCTCATCAGTGTAGATGGTGACACCACTCTTTCTCACATCTATAAATAGAACCCCCTGTGTTGAAGTCAAAAATGACCTCTGTGGAGTTCGGGGTCCCTAGAAAAGGGTGACCTCGCACCTACTACACTCAGGAGAACGTCACGGACCAAAGGACCAAGAAACTAGAAACAGACCCTCGGCTCAAGCACGGAGGTCCCACCTCACACCCGGAAGACCTTTGAGGTCTTCCCCTCCCTAGCCAATGCTGAGCTAGGTGCCTTGGAGGAAGAAAGCAAGGGGATTTTTGTGACTCTAAATGCAATGCTCTCCAAGGCACCCTTAAGAGTCTATTTATCGTTTTTCCAACCCCATGGACCAAAATGCCAGAAATACCCCTACGCCAAATATGTCTCGGGTCAATAGAAAACATCCACACCGGGGGGTAAAGAGGTAATTCCACCACGAGGGTAAAACGGTAACAACATGGTCAAAAGAGGTCCACGGGCGGGAGGAGCCAACCCCACCATCTCCCCGGGTACCCGAGACGAGCAGGTGACCCCCGAAGAACAAGGGAGCTGGGGGCAGGGGCGAGACCCCGACCTCCTGGCCGGTCTCACCACGCCAGGCCGCGGAGCAGGAGGGGGCAGGGGCGAGACCCCGGCCCCCGGCCGGTCTCGCCACGCCAGGCCGCGGAGCAGGAGGGGGCATGGGCGAGACCCCGGCCCCCGGCCGATCTCGCCCCGCCAGGCCGCGGAGCAGGAGGGGGCAGGGGCGAGACCCCGGCCCCCGGCCAGTCTCGCCCCGCCAGGCCGCGGAGCAGGAGGGGGCAGGGGCGAGACCCCGGCCCCCGGCCGGTCTCGCCACGCTAGGCCGCAGAGCAGGAGGGGGAAGGGGCGAGACCCCGGCCCCCGGCCGGTCTCACCCCGCCAGGCCGCGGAGCAGGAGGGGGCAGGGGCGAGACCCCGACCCCCGGCCGGTCTCCCCCCGCCAGGCCGCGGAGCAGGAGGGTGCAGGGGCGAGACCCCGACCCCCGGCCGGTCTCACCCCGCTAGGCCGCGGAGCAGGATGGAGCAGGGGCGAGACCGCGGCCCCGGCCGGTCTCGCCCCGCCAGGTCGCGGAGGAGGAGGGGGCAGGGGCGAGACCTCGGCCCCCGGCCGGTCTCGCCTCGCCAGGCCGCGGAGCAGGAGGGGGCAGGGGCGAGACCCCGGCCCCCGGCCGGTCTCGCCCCGCCAGGCTGCGGAGCAGGAGGGGGCAGGGGCAAGACCCCGGCCCCCGGCCGGTCTCGCCCCGCCAGGCCGCGGAGCAGGAGGGGGCGGGGGCGAGACCCCGACCCCTGGCCGGTCTCGCCCCGCCAGGCCGCAGAGCAGGAGGGGGCAGGGGCGAGACCCCGGCCCCCGGCCAGTCCCGCTGCTCCCACCTCGCACTTACCGAGTGGACCCTACTCAGCGACTACGGGGTTGTACACCCTGAGCTCGTCATTAATAAGTTGTGAACAGTAAGAAGAAGCTCGCGCCTGATTTTGCAGTTACGGTTTTCTAATCGATGTGACTATGGAAGTTGGTTTTGTGCAGGTTGTGCGACTAACACCTGACGGCTAGGCGACTAGTGAGAATGTTGGTGTGGAACAGTTCGCGGATACAGTCATCGGTTAGAAGCAGGTCGCAATCTTGCAGCTTGGTCTCTTCCTCGGATAGTTGCGGATAAGCGGAACAATTCGCCCGGTCAATCAGCGGGTTTTATTCCTGGCACAGCAATTGCAATAACAGCAGTCCGTGCGGTTAGCCGCGGTTAGGCATCTTCAAAAGTCTCGGCGGACTCAGCTGGCGAGTAGGCAGCTTGTGCGGTTACTGGAATCAGCCTGCGCGGTTAAATTCTTGTTGCTATTTTTTGGTTTCCCAAGTACATTGTAAAAATCATGTCTTGCATTGTATGTCTCGGCCTGTAATAGAAGTTAATTTCAATCGGAATCTCTTGTGCTACTGTTGTTGCTGTATTTTACTTGGTTTTGATTATGGTTGAGTGTTTCTGCGACCTCGTTAGCTCCCGCTTCAAAAAATTTTACAGTGAACACCATACCTCGCCTAAGAAACTTCATTTGTGTAAAAAAATTATAAAATCGGGAAGGTTGCAGGAACACTCAACCAACCAAGTCAAATAAACCAGTAGCAGATATAAGAACAAGAGCTGAAATTGTATTAATAATCTACTTTACAATACGACACATACATTTGCGAGACATGATTTCGCAATGCACCCGATGGTGATCACAAAAATAGTCAAATACAAAACTGGCGGACAAAGCACTATAACCACCTAGCCGCCTATCGCTCAGCTAACAGCCAAGGCTGCGCAAACAGCTGTTTATTGACTGATGAGGAAAACAACCCAATCCGCACTTCTTGGTCGTCTGACTGCGAGGTCGCCTAACCACAGAGTGGCCACGAACAGATTGAACTGGAACTGAGCTACCCACTGTCTGCAACTCCTGGTCGCCTAACCGCCAAGGTCGCTTAACTGCTAAGTAGAGCGAACAACTTATTCGAGCTACTAGTCAGCCCGCCAGAGGTGAACTGATTTATCAAAGCTGAGAAAAAATGTCAGGAAAGAAGATCGCCTAATCGCCGAATCGCGACCTCCTGCAAACTGCTGCCACTGCTACCAGCTATCTGCACTGGCCCCTATGACTTAGTCAGAATCAATTTTCTGGCTGTCAAGTACTAGCCGCACAATCTGCAAATACAGCAATAAACTGATCACTTTTCCTTGTTGTGCGGTTAGAAAAACTTAACCGCCGAGTTTAACTGAAGCTACAATTCTTAAAGTTCCTATTATTTATGACGAGGCCAGTACTTCTATTTATTGGCGTGCAAGCGGATACCATCACCACTTGGGGGGATAGAGTAACATCCAGTGATGTGACAACTAGCAACATCAGTCCTCCCAACACGCGCACCGTCAACACCAGACTGCGCACGGTTAACACCACCAGTCCGCACAGTTATGCAGGCAACATCTTCAGTCCGCGTGGACTTAAGTATCCAAGCAGACAACCACGCGACCTGAACCCTAACTGCACCAATGCCGGTCTGCCGGTCTCCGCCGTCTCTTAATCCAGACCGTGCAGTCTGCAGTTGGCTAAAACTAACCGTCCGATTAACCCCCCTTGGACACAACTAAGTCAGACCGCGAGAACAATTATAGTCAAGAACCAGGCTATTCGCCAAGCCTATCTGTGCAAGCCGTACGGTCTCGACGGTCTGTGCGGTCTGCACCATTCCAACCCCTCACTTCTAACTTCAATAATTTCAACAATTTGTCGCCATGAGCCGCACTAAACGCAGTTTTAATGTAGAGTGGTTCCTCGACAGAATTTTGCTATACCTGGAGTTTTGTGGAAGTTGCTGATGGAGCGAACTCGTTTTCAGGTTGCTTCTGTGGCAGGCGCCATAGACAAAAGCATGGAAAACTCGATGCGGGGATTTGTGAACAAGCTGGCTCTGTTTGGGACAGCTTCAACGGATGGAAAAGCTATTTTCCAACCGTTGGAGCGGTTTTTTATCTGTTTGTTTGCACCACTTTATGAAAATCGCGGATCTAAAAAATCCGAATAAGGAACTTTTTGTAGCACTGCCCACCCCCCCGCGTTTGCTCCCGTAAAATCGCAGATCTAAAAAAACCTGACAGGTCTTCGTCTTCCCCGACTCGTCGCTCCCGTAAAATCGTGAGTTTCTCGTGCTGCGATTCACGGAAGTCGCGAATACGCTCGTCTCAGTACTTCTTCTTCGTCGACCAAAGGGACGACGACCACGAACAACCCCAGTCACTGCCTCCACCGAAGATGACATCGTACGCCTCCCCCTCCATACTCCGTCGCTGCCTCCAGCGGCGATGACATTGTACGCCTCCGCCGAACCCTGTGGCTGCCTCCACCGGCGCCGACAATATTGCAGCTTGGATTTCCTCTTCCTTGCTTCCGCTATCTCCTTCTCTGCCAAACCCCAAATTTCCACCAGGTTCTCTTCCATTCCCTTCTCCGCCTTCGCAGTTTTTTCGAATCTGTTGATAAACGATTTTTTTTTTGAGTTCCGATCAAGATTATTTTATGATCTAATAACATTTCTTTTTTATTTCTCATGCAGAAGGATTGCACAGACGATTGTTTTCGTAGGCCTGCGTTTTGCAAAAGTTGTTTCTCCAAACAACGAAAAATAGAAAATCGTTTTTCAAAGCGCATTTCTGCACAGAACACCCAAACACTCTGCAGCTTTTCAAAACTGCTCCTCAGAGATCTATTTTAAAATAGCTCTATCCGGACAGCAGTTTTTCAATCCGCCAGAGCTGTCCCAAACAAACCCTTAGGGTCTGTTTGGCGCAGCTCTGGCGGCTGGAAAATCTCTATTCCATCCGCCAGAGCTGCTTTATATGTGTTTGGGACAGCTCCCTGTGAAGAGCTTTTCAAAAATCTGGAGCTGTTTTGCAGCTTTTCAGAAATCTCCCGCCCCCAGCTTCTGCTCTTGCAAAATAGCTTTCTCTCTCACAGGTTTTGGAAATCTAATGGTTTCTTCAGTTGGAACATGCTTAGAGATCGGACGGCCTTCCTCCGGCGATTCCGAGCCCCTGACGGCCTTCCTCCGGCGATTCCGAGCCCCCGACGTCCTTCTTCGGGCGATTCCGAGCGCACTTCTGCACAGAATACCCAAACACTCTGCAACTTTTCAAAACTGCTCCCTAGAAATCTATTTTAAAACAGCTCTACCCGGACAACAACTTTTCAATCCGCCAGAGCTGTCCCAAACAGAGCCTTAGTCTTCCTCCTGCATTCTCAGTGTATGATAAAAATGTAGGAAGTCACTCAAAAGCTGAAACTTTTAGTATGCAAGTCTCTCTAAAGCTGAAACTTTTAGTCTTATTTCTTCCTCTCAAGTGTTTTCTGGTAGATATTAAATGCTCTTTAGTTCGAGAGATCATTCGAAATTAATTATTATGTGGATTACTCTCTTGGGAATGAAGATCGAAAGCAACAAATGGAAAAAAGACTAAGGCTCTATTTGTTTGAGCGTTTCGGTGCTCCGTTTTGGGCAAACGCCGCCGGAAGGAGGGTAAACAAATGAACCTCCGGCGGCGTTTGCTCAGTTTCCACCCGCCCGCCTTGAGAAACGCCCCAAAAAGCTCCGTTTGGAGCAGCCACCTCCCCCCTCCGTTTCGAACACTCCGTTTCCACCCACATGATCCACCCGCCACCGCCGAAACAAATGAAGCCTAAGGCTCTATTTGTTTGGGCTTTTCGGAGCTCCGTTTTGTGCAAACGCCGCCGGAAGGCGGGTAAACAAATGAACCTCCGGCGGCGTTTGCTCCGTTTCCACCCGCCCGCCTTGAGAAACGCCCCAAAAAGCTCCGTTTGGAGCAGCCACCTCCCCCCTCCGTTTCGAACACTCCGTTTCCACCCGCCGGATCGATCCGCCACCGCCGAAACAAATGAAGCCTAAGAAAACAAGGCAAAACACACAGATTTCCATGATTTGGCAATCAGCGTATGTCGAAGGACGCATTGGGGTTTCTCACTATGTTTTTTAGTTACAGAGCAAAATAGTTGTCGGTCTCCTGCTCTGCTAGGAGCGTCCGTACTCCCTCGTTGGAGCTCTGGCTAGGGTAGATCTGGTCTTGCCCTCTGTGCTTCGCCGGCGCCGGCGCCGACGCCGTCCCTCCGGCGTCCGCCCTCTTTGTCTTTGGTGTAGGCGTGACTTCTCTGACGTGGAGGGGGATTCTCGTCGCTTTTCACGTTGTTGCTTGGAAGTATTCTATCTTCCTCTATCGCCTTTGTTGGATCCTCCCCCCTTGTTTTTGGTTTTTTCGTCTTCTTATGAAGGTTTTTTTTGGTGTTTGTCTTTGGGGCTTTCCATCGAACATCTTTGGGGCATCTAATGGCTGTTTTTCTTGATCTCTTCACTTCTTCCCCAGTGTAGGTACCTGCTCGGTTGTTTGTTTGGTTGGCAGTGTTGTTTCTCTTCATCAAGATCAGAGATGCATAAGACGACGTCTTTTTCGCAGACCTAGCCACGAGCAAAGGTGGGCTTGAGCAAGCAGAGACGAGTATCTCACGAGTATGAGCAAGTAGCCCTTGATACTCGCTAGTAGAGGCTAGATTCTCGACACCCCCTAGGATTTTTCTATAATTAGCCCCCCAGGGGTACTGGAAATAACACTTTTGGAATAGGTTGAGTTTCCCCCAAGCTGGATACTCGTCAAGTCCATGTCTATCTAGTACCTCGCCCAGCTTTTGATTGCGGAGGAGAAGTTTCTCCCAAACTTCCGGGTACGTGTTGAGACCTCCCTGCTGGAACACTTGGGGTGCGCTTATAGACAATTTTCTCTCTCTCACGCTAGCCATTTGAATTGTGGCGTCAGACTGCACAATCAGTAACCTTAGGTTGCATTGATCCGAATTTTGGAGTCGAGATTTTCTTGGCTTCAACAACCCTCGTGTCCCATTTACTTGAATCTGCTGGTATAGATGATTTAGGTGCTGCTTGGGGGAGGTCCCTGTCCTTGACTCCGGCGGAGGAAGTGAACATTGAAATATTGGATGGTAATTTGGTCGCTGCTGCGACGGCCGCCCTTCTTATGGCTGGCCGAGTCATTTCTTCAAGGCCTCCAAATTTTGATGCTCTGCGGAAGACATTGTCTACCTCGTTTTACACTATCTATTCAGTCCAGTTCAAGCAGCTAGGTGCAAACCGTTTTGTTTGTGTTTTCTCGCATGTTTTGGATTTACGAAGGGTATTGGAGGGAAGCCCGTGGCACTTCGACAAGAACCTCATTGTCCTTGAGGAGGTCTCGTCTCCTGATAATTCTTGTCTGATGCCTCTCAAGTGGTGTTGATTCAAGATCCAAATATTTAAAGCCGCAATTCATGTTCAAGGGGGTGGCTGCAATGATAGGCAATAAGATTGTACAATTTATTTTAACAGAGGTAGATCAAGATGGGGTTGTGTGGGGTTTCTCATTTCGAATTTTTGTCCCTATCAATGTTGAAATTTTGCTTATCCGGGTGGTGAAGCTTTGGCTGGCAAATGGAGACCCATGCTTGGAAACCGTTAAATATGAATGGCTCCCTTCCACCATCCTTTACTTTCTCATACCCTCCATTGGTGCAGTTCTTTTGATTCCCATGGAGGCAGATTTTCCCCCTGTTCACTCATAACCTTTCTCTTGGGAGTGTTGTAACTCTAGCATTCTATCAGGGCCTCTGGGACATATGCCCAATCTGCTTGCTCCTCCCTTAATGGGTCGACCGTACTTTACCATGGCTTTGACACTCTCGGGTGCTCCTATGGGCCGACCGGCGATTTCTTCGTTGCGACGTGGTCATCCTCCCAACGCCCGTGGGTCTTCCACCCAGGTGTCTCCTCAGCACCACATAAGAATGACAACTAGCAATTAAGATTGTACTTTTGTGCATGTGGATAAAAAGGGTAAGAAGGTCGCAGATTCTGTAGAGCAGCCCTGCCGCTCGCCATGAAAATCCTATGTTGGAACTGTCAGGGATTGGGAGGCACCTGCACAGTTTGTCATTTGGGGGAGATCCTCAAGCATCGTCGGCCCTCCCTAGTCTTCATTTCGGGGAGTAAACTTTCTTGTTTTAAGGAGGAATTGTTGCGGCGCATATGGAATTTAGATGGGATTTCAGTGGCGGCTAGGGGGAACCACGGGGGATTTTTACTTTCATAGTCTGCCCATCATATCGATGTTATGGTCTCGAGAGATGATAGTATGGCACCATGGCGCTATACCCGCCACCGGCGTGCTATATGTGTGTGTGGGGGGGGGGGGGACTTCAATGAGATCCTCACTCTGTCGGAATTGGATAGTTGGATACGGCGTCCGAACTGGCAACTTGCGGATTTTCGAGCTGCTTACTGCATTGCCGTCTCTTTGATTTGGCTTTTAAGGCAACAAATTCACTTGGACAAATAGGAGGGCAGCCCCATTCACGGTTTGTGGTAGGCTTGACCGCTATTGTGCATCGGCGGCATGGAGAACTAATTTTCCTATGATGTCAATTGACCACTTTCAGACTGCGCATTCAGACCACCAGCCAGTTCTGTTGGGATTGCGGGTTGGTCACCATTTCATCATAGGCTGTGGACTCTCATGTATGAGGTGTGGTGTGATCTGTTCTAGGAGACTTAAGGGTTGATCTCCAAAGCTTGGGGTGACATTTCGGGCACTGATCCGCATTTGAGTTGGGGTCGGCAACTTGAGGGTGCCTATCCTCTGATGGAGTAACGAGCGCTTTGGTCGTATTCCATCGCAGTTCAAGCGAATTAATGGGACATTGCACATCTTAGACGGGCTCCTATCACCGAGACCTCGAAGCATCAAGAAGCTTCTCTTCAAGCTGATCTTGAGGTTCTTATTCACGTGGAGGATACAAAATGGAAGCAGCGTGGCAAGGCGGCATGGCTTGAAAAGGGTGACCGGAACACCAAATACTTTCACGCACACGTCTCAACTAGACGGAGGAAGAATCATATTGACTGGATTTCTGATGGGGACGACAGTCGCGTGGAGTCTCGCGATGGTATTCGGAGGTTGATCAGTTCTTACTTTGGGGAGATCTTTCATTCCTCTGCTCCTTCGGGTGCGGATTTCGTGGATGTCATCCTCGGTGGGACTAGGGTGGTGACTGATAAAATGCATGCAACACTGATTCAACCAGTCACGCCGCTTGAGGTATATTCTGCTCTTTCCTCTATGTGCCCTTTTAAATATCCCGACCCGGATGGCCTCCCACTAATCTTTTTTCAAAAGTTTTGGCCAATTATTGGGCCTAAGGTAACTACTTTAATTCTTAATTTTTTGAACAACAGTGTGTCTTGTCCCGATTTCCATGATACTATCTGTTGCGACCTAACTCGACGTCCCGGTCGGACCAGAATAATTTGGACCGCCTTAGCTCTCGGAACGGTCGAGCGCGCACACAGTCAATGAGATGAGTCGATTGTACACACGAAGTTTTAACATGAAAAAACCCCTCAACCGGGTAAAAAACCACGTGATCGGATCTGTGCTGGTCAAAATCCACTATTTCCCTGTTGTTTCAGCTTGTCTGTTGAATCGAGCACGACAGACCGCTGCTCGTTATAATTTGGAGATGAGAGAGCACTTAGCACTCAGCGGTCGACAAACCGTCTCACCCTGCGTTTGTTATAAATTGCGCTTTACAGCGATATGCTTTGCTGGACGTCACGCTGGCACTGAACGCGGGAGCAGAACACTTGAGTCTGCGGTCGTTGTTAGGGGTGCAAGCGGTTCGGTTTGGGTCGGTTTGGACCCAGACCGAAACGGAACCGATGTTTATCGGTTCGGTTCGGTTTTTTGGTCGGTTTACTCGGTTCGGTTTTTGATTTTTCAGTTATACTATTTTAAATAATTCTATACTTAAATATCTCAAGAAAAATCTTAAAATTGGTATGATAAGTAAAAAATAAATATCATCAAGTTTTATTTACATATGATATATTACAGCTAATAGCTCATGTTACATTAAAAAAATTATGATTGAATATTTTTATTGGGAAATCGAGTAATAAATATAAAAGGATATAAATAAAATCACTTAAACAAAATGTTTAATTCTTCTTGATGCATAAAATATGCATTACAAAAAATTTTTTTTGTTGAAATGATATAAAAATTATTAAGTTGATATAATTTGTGTACATTATTTAGTTAATAAAAATAGTTCAAAGATCATTATTGGTAATATTTTTACATGTATTATTAGTCGGCGCGGTTCGGTTTTTCATAAAGGAAAACCAAAACCGAACCGAGTCGTTCGGTTCGGTGTAAAATCGGTTCGGTTTGGGCGGTTCGGGGCGGTTTGGTCGGTTTTCGGTTTTTCATGCACACCACTAGTCGTTGTGGCCTTCTGGAAGCCGAGAGATCGGACTTCGTCCTGTGGCTCAAAGGTGGCTCGAACGCGGCTTGGGTACGGCTTGAGTGCAACTCGAACGCTGCTCGTAGGAGAAATTTGGCAAAACTTCGACCTGAGCAAGAAGAAGGCTCGGAGAAAAAAGGTGAGAAATGAGGAGCCATGTAGCTCCTTTTATAACCTCCAGGGGGTGGTTATGGTGGTTACGCGGTTATCCGCACACCATAACCACCGTAATAAATATTTTTGTTATAGTTTAGGGGTGCACATTATGATAATTAATCCCGCTATTTGCACCACAGTTAAATTAATAAATAAAATTCCCCCACTAACCCAGCAGTTAGAGGGTGGTTACACGCGAATCGGACGGTGGGGAACGACTCCAAACGATCGGGCGGTGGGGACAGGTCCCCACGGGCGACCGACGAACTTGCCGCCGACCTTGCCGGCGAGGGGGCGACCGCCGACGACGGCCGAGGAGGGGCGGCCGGCTCGACCGCTGCCTTGGTCGCGCGCTGGCGGCCGAGGAGGAGCGGCCGGCGGGCGCTTTCTCGGCCGCGACTGAGGAGGAGCGGCCGCTATGAAGTTCTTTCACTTCTCATCACCAATTAAGCGTGCTCGGACGGGAGAATTCCCGGGATGGGTGACCTCCTGGGAAGTCCCCGTAGGGGTGCTTAACCGGACCACTTCTCGTCAACGGGATGATTGCGGTCAGTGAGACCTGAGACGAAAACACAGTACGCAGGTGCGCTGTGGTCAGGGTCTTCACGCTGCTGTTTCCAGCAACCCGACGTGGCCGAAGGGGCACAGAGAGGGGTTGGGGTGGCACAGACTGCAGTCCATGATGAGGGCCTGAGACGAATAGTAGCGCTGGCGAGCCAGGCTGGTCAGGGTCCTCACACGTCTTCCACCAACCACATTTATTACCCCGGCGACCCGATACTTACCTCTTCCTCGCATTCGTTACCCTGCTCTCACACTCCCCGACTCGCTAGGATGGGCAAGAAGAGATCAGATGATGCTGATGGTAGATGTAAGTGCGTCATGCAATTCATAGACCATCCCTTCTTTGACGGGAAACTGACTGAAGAGAAGCACTTGAGCTTCGTGGCCAACTATGTCTCGCCCAGGTTTGAGTCGTGCCCTCTTAAGAAGGGTGAGGCCCTTAATACTTTTTACGAGAACGAACTCACTTTTCCCATCGCGCACTTCGATGCAGGGTTGCGTCTCCCCTTATGGCCGGAAGTGCGTCAGGTACTCAAGTATTTCGGTGCCGCTCTCGCGAAACTGGAACCCTAACGCGGTCTCCATGCTGATAGCATTCACCTGCAACATGGGAAAGGAGCAAATCAAATTCAATATGATCGTCTTTTGAAAGTTATTCATCTATAGAGCCACCAGCGACGGCGTGGTCTTCTTCACTGACTCACTCTTCAAGGTGCGCGATACGACTGTCACGACCCGTCTCGACGAAAGTCAGAGTGCGCTTCGGGCGGGCCGTGATGCCACAGGCATGGACGAAAAGAAACCATGTCTGCTAAGGCGGATACAGAGAAAAGAAATCTGAAATTTAAATAGTTGTTTTGTTTAAAAATATTATGATTTTTATTTTTACAAAAAGTATATGCGAAATGGTTCAGGATTTTAAAACAGTGAAAATTAATGCACATGTATTTTCTTGAAAAAAAACTTTAATGCTACACACAGTGGTGAATTAGAAGTACATGTAATGTCATAAAATAAAACGATTAGTACATCAGATACATCCTAGGAGCTGTCCATGATTCAAAGGAAAATGTCTTACCATAACTAGTACATGATAAACGAATAGACAGTAAATGATTCATAAAACCTGATACAAGAAACTACAAAGGGAAAAACCTCCAAGCAAAACTGCAGCTGAACGAGAGGTAGCTCAGGGGGCAGGCGGCGCAGTCACGAAACCTAAGGCAAATTCAAGACAGAAGAAAAATGCCTTAGAACTTAAGATTTAAACAGAAGCAAATTTATTAATTAAAATGTGAGCAAAACAAACAGATATATTCGAGTACTGATCTATCTTGTACGAAGCAACCAAACATATCAAAAAAAACAGGTCAAACAAACATTTCTGAAAGATTAGCCTACTCCGGAGTACAGCCTAATGTAAAAAAAAATGTTGTAAGTCGTGATCGATGAAGTGTAGGTGCTATAGCGGGCGCACATGGCTCACATTCAGATCTAGGTGCAAGTCTTATTAGAAAAGTAATCCCGCTTGCCGTGACCATGCCAGCAGACAGATGCCCTGTTAGACGCTACAATTCAAAGATTTGCTTACAACTACGGATTTGTCTTTATGATTCAGGCTTAGGTGGTTACTTATCATATTTTGTTATGTCAACATCATGAGATTTCAGAACTTTGTAGAAAAAAAAGCATTGTAAAAGGACAGGTATCCAGATTAAATCTAAAGTTTTGCAAGTGAGAGAGGGTTCTCTACTTGCCTTAAGCTGACGTCGAAAATGCTAGCGACAGCTAAAAGGTGCAAGCGAGGTTAACGGCTTTAGCTAAACCTGTTCCAAGATCAAAATTATACTTCAAAGCAATAATAAGGTTCCTACACTTGCACACGCATTTGGTGACAGCGTTACACAAAAAGAAAGGAGTTAGGAATTTACCTCCCTCGAGAGTGAGGGGAAAAGAGGCTACCGCGAGGGATCGGGGATTTTGGCGGCGTTTGGATGCGGAAAGCCCTAATTCGGAGAGGTCTTGGAGCGATTCCACCACCTAAATCCGAGGAGATGCACCGGAAAACACAAATAAATCTGGGTTAGTCGAATAAACGACGAACACACGATGACTTGACGTGATTACATTGATTGGGGAGCGAAAATTAGCCTAAAACATTGAGAGAAAACTGAAATTAGGAGGAAAGATGAGTTTCTTACCCAAGAGAAGCCGAATCCCGGCCCAAGGAGGAGAGGGGAGGAAACCCTAGTCGTCCCTCTCGCAAGCACCAACCCCAAACGGAGCGGGAGAGGTCGCCGGAGGGAGAGACAGTGGTTGTCAACCCCTTGAAAGAGAAAGAGATGGTTGCTGCCTTGAAGAAGAGGACGGTCGGCCAAGAGGAGTTGGAGTTGCGGAAGATGCCGGCCAAGGGGAGCTTCGGAGACGACGGGAAAACAAGAGGATGAGGTGCCGGGCCTAGAGGAAGGACTTGCCGGCCACTGGAGGCGGAGGAGAGGGCCGCGGGCGCTCGGAAGACGGAGGCGGGATCGACGGGGGCGAAGGAGGCGAGATCGGGATTTTTTTCTGGGGTTGCGGGATTTGGGTTGCGGGAAACCGTGGCTCGGGTTCCTTTTAAGGGAACGGGGTGGGGGGGGGGGGGGTAGGTTTAGGTGTTTAGTCTTTTTATTATTATTATTATTATTATTTATTTATTTTTATTATTATATTTAGGGTTGTTACATTCTCCCTACTTAGTAAGTTTCGTCCCGAAACTTGCATGAGAACTCTCTGAACGAGACTAAACAACGAAATTTCAGATGACATATACTTCAAACAGAAGTTCGCAGATTAACGCATGAAAGCTAACTATGAAGGATGTTGAAATAACGAGGAAGTAAGACTAAAATACGTACCAAGATCAAGAGAAGAGTTGTGGATACTTGCTGCGCATATCAGATTCAAGTTCCCAAGTGTACTCCTCGGACTTGCCATGCAGCCAAAGTACCTTCACCATCGGAATGGTTCTCTTGCGAAGCTTGCGTTCTTGAAATTCGACGATCCTCGAAGGCTCGATCGGATAAGACAGATTGGCTTCAGGGATCACTGGAACTTCTTCAAGAACACGATTTGGATCGTGGATATATTTCTGAAGCTGGCTAACATGAAAGACGTCATGGACACCGGCCAAAGAAGTAGGTAGCTCCAGACGATAGGCGGATCCTCCAACACGCTCTGAAATGGAGTACGGTCCCACGAACCTTGGGCTGAGCTTATGATGGCGACCAAACCGTTTCACCCCAGGAGTAGGGGAAACCTTCAGGAACACCTGATCGCCCACAGCAAACTCTAACGGACGGCGGCGCTGATTTGCATACTTTCTCTGCCTCTCAATGGCACGACTGAGCTGAAAACGAGTCTTCTTGGTGGCTTCTTCCATTTCCTGAAGTAACTCTGGACCCAATACCACCTTCTCGCCAACCTCTGACCAGTAAAGCGGGGTCCTACAGCGACGCCCGTACAGTGCTTCGAAGGGAGCCATCTTGAGACTCTCTTGATAGCTGTTGTTGTAGGCGAATTCAACCAAGGGTAGATGATCATCCCAAGCTCCCTTGTGGTCCAAAATATAACACCGTAGCATATCTTCAAGAATCTGATTAACTCTCTCAGTCTGGCCATCGGTCGTCGGATGATACGCGGTACTCAGGTTGAGATCTGTGCCCAAAGCTTGCTGAAATCCCTTCCAGAAGTGTGATACAAATCTCGAGTCGCGATCAGAAACAATCCGCAGAGGAATCCCATGGAGCCTAACGATCTCAGAAACATAAATCCGGGCCATCTTCTCGGTGGAATGACCCTCCTTATACGGGATGAAATGGGCCACTTTAGTCAGGCGGTCTACTATGACCCAAATCGCATCATGTCCCCTCAGAGTGCGGGGCAAACCGTGATGAAGTCCATAGAGATATCTTCCCACTTCCACTCAGGGATAGGCAGAGGCTGCAAAAGTCCACCAGGACGCTGACGCTGAGCTTTCACCTTCTGGCATGTCAGACATCGAGAGATGAAGCGTGCAATATAATTCTTCATACCAGGCCACCACACGATCTGTTTCAGGTCATGATACATCTTGTTGTTGCCAGGATGGCCAGATGTGCGGGACTCGTGAGCTTCTCGACAAATACTATCCAGTAACTCAGGGACATCGGGGATACATAAGCGACCTCGGGAACGTAGAACATCGTCAGAGATAGAGAAATCCGGAAGAGTACCAAGTTCAACCTGTCGGCGAATGCGCTGGAGCGCGGGGTCAGATGGTTGCAGATCCTTCACATGTTCTACCCATAATGGACCAGAGACCTCTCCTTGGCCTCCAGGTGAGAAGGATATGTCCATCCGCTCGAGGTCATCAATCAGGGCCGCGAGAGAAGCTGACATGGGTGCACAGGTGGCAACTGAAGCTTGACGACTCAAAGCATCCGCCACTGAATTGGCCTTCCCAGGCACATAGGTGAGCTGCAGGTCATAATCTGCTATGAATTCTAGCCATCGCCTCTGACGAAGATTGAGATCCTTCTGAACGAAAATATATTTCAAACTCTGATGGTCAGTGAAGAAGTGACACTTCACGCCATAGAGGTAGTGACGCCAAAGTTTCAAGGCAAACACCACAACAGCGAACTCCAGATCATGAGTGGGGTAGTTGCGTTCATGGGTCTTCAACTGTCTCGACCCATAAGCAATAACACGATCTTCTTGCATCAGGACACAGCCCAAGCCCACTCCGGAAGCATCGGTATAAACTGAAAAGTCCAACCCCTCTGAAGGAAGAGCTAAAACTGGCGCTGAACACAAACGTTGCTTCAATTCAGAAAAGGCCTGCTCACATTGATCTGACCACTCGAATCGGGCACGAACTCTGCGGCAAGGAGAGATAGGCGAGAGAACTCTATCTCATATTCAGTCACGGTCCTGCCGGGCTGCTGAAGGGACAGGAACCTCTCAGCTAACTTGT
Organism: Platanthera guangdongensis; assembly: GCA_039583875.1. Lineage (NCBI taxonomy): Eukaryota > Viridiplantae > Streptophyta > Magnoliopsida > Asparagales > Orchidaceae > Platanthera > Platanthera guangdongensis. The sequence continues at coordinate 160,701,942 of CM077165.1, read as the reverse complement.
CTCGCTCCACGGACGAAAGAAACTTTTCCATGAGCGTATTCTTGAACTGTTCCCAGGTCATAGCGGAAGAATTGGGGAGACTGCGGCGCTGAAGCCACCAGGTGTATGCATCCTCGGTCAGCTGGTAGGCCGCAAGATGAACCTTTTGTGCCTCAGGGACACCGGCATACTCGAAGTGCTTTTCAATCTGGGAGAGCCATTCTGAAATGACGAAGAAATCACGACTACCATTGAAGGACGGCGGATTCAGCCTCTTGAACATCAGCGTATCTGCCATCGCTACAGGAGGAGCAACTAGACCTGGCACGAGCGGGACCACCAGGGTGTCAGTACGCAAGCCCGTTCCTGAACCAGGTGCAAGAGGGGTGGTTCCAAGAGCGGCGGTAGCAGTGACTCCAGCTGTCCCTGCACTGCCAGAATCAGGAGCTGTGTCAGGAGTTTGACGATCTTCCTCTAAGCGAGTGAGACGCTCGAGAATCTGCCTCAACAGCTGGGCAGTGGCGTCTTCATGAGCTGACCCGGCGGGAGGGGTAGCCTTCTTGCGCTGAGATCTCTTAGGGGCCATCTAATCAGGAACACAAAGAAATCGATTAACAGAGACAGTTACGTTAATCATAGAAGATTACGGAACAACAGGTTCTAGAATTTTGATACTGTCGAATGCACAAATCATATACTAGTTACAACATTTTCATTGGACAACTCTAGGTAATGCTCATGTTAAAATGACAAAAACTCACATGCAATGTCAAACAATTTTTTTTTTAAATCTATGTGTGTACAATCATCATCTGTTGTTCTTGACTTAACATTTGTGTAATGAGTCATGTTATGCATGCGATGCAATTATGTCTAAAATGCATTCCTACGAATGTTCATGAATGGATACACATGTCATGTTAAGCGCCCATATCACTTAACATGACATGCATATTATGATTCTAATGTCATCGCACTTGAGAATATTAAACCGCCCATACAATTTAATATTCGCAAGCGGTGTATACACTAGTGGAAATTCATATGCACAAAAATGTTAAGTTTGCCCATAACCCCTTAACATTCGTGTGCATACTACTCATGATTATGAGTGAGTGTGTGCAATGTTTCAGTCGCGAACAACAAATAATGACAGGGTGAGTGAGATATGATGCGTGTTTCTGTATGTACATAATAACATTTAAAATGTTTGATAAATTTCAAAATACTTCCTTTTTTTTGAGCAAACCTCGCTTTGATACCAACTGTCACGACCCGTCTCGACGAAAGTCAGAGTGCGCTTCGGGCGGGCCGTGATGCCACAGGCATGGACGAAAAGAAACCATGTCTGCTAAGGCGGATACAGAGAAAAGAAATCTGAAATTTAAATAGTTGTTTTGTTTAAAAATATTATGATTTTTATTTTTACAAAAAGTATATGTGAAATGGTTCAGGATTTTAAAACAGTGAAAATTAATGCACATGTATTTTCTTGAAAAAAAACTTTAATGCTACACACAGTGGTGAATTAGAAGTACATGTAATGTCATAAAATAAAACGATTAGTACATCAGATACATCCTAGGAGCTGTCCATGATTCAAAGGAAAATGTCTTACCATAACTAGTACATGATAAACGAATAGACAGTAAATGATTCATAAAACCTGATACAAGAAACTACAAAGGGAAAAACCTCCAAGCAAAACTGCAGCTGAACGAGAGGTAGCTCAGGGGGCAGGCGGCGCAGTCACGAAACCTAAGGCAAATTCAAGACAGAAGAAAAATGCCTTAGAACTTAAGATTTAAACAGAAGCAAATTTATTAATTAAAATGTGAGCAAAACAAACAGATATATTCGAGTACTGATCTATCTTGTACGAAGCAACCAAACATATCAAAAAAAAACAGGTCAAACAGACATTTCTGAAAGATTAGCCTACTCCGGAGTACAGCCTAATGTAAAAAAAAATGTTGTAAGTCGTGATCGATGAAGTGTAGGTGCTATAGCGGGCGCACATGGCTCACATTCAGATCTAGGTGCAAGTCTTATTAGAAAAGTAATCTCGCTTGCCGTGACCATGTCAGCAGACAGATGCCCTGTTAGACGCTACAATTCAAAGATTTGCTTACAACTACGGATTTGTCTTTATGATTCAGGCTTAGGTGGTTACTTATCATATTTTGTTATGTCAACATCATGAGATTTCAGAACTTTGTAGAAAAAAAAGCATTGTAAAAGGACAGGTATCCAGATTAAATCTAAAGTTTTGCAAGTGAGAGAGGGTTCTCTACTTGCCTTAAGCTGACGTCGAAAATGCTAGCGACAGCTAAAAGGTGCAAGCGAGGTTAACGGCTTTAGCTAAACCTGTTCCAAGATCAAAATTATACTTCAAAGCAATAATAAGGTTCCTACACTTGCACACGCATTTGGTGACAACGTTACACAAAAAGAAAGGAGTTAGGAATTTACCTCCCTCGAGAGTGAGGGGAAAAGAGGCTACCGCGAGGGATCGGGGATTTTGGCGGCGTTTGGATGCGGAAAGCCCTAATTCGGAGAGGTCTTGGAGCGATTCGACCACCTAAATCCGAGGAGATGCACCGGAAAACACAAATAAATCTGGGTTAGTCGAATAAACGACGAACACACGATGACTTGACGTGATTACATTGATTGGGGAGCGAAAATTAGCCTAAAACATTGAGAGAAAACTGAAATTAGGAGGAAAGATGAGTTTCTTACCCAAGAGAAGCCGAATCCCGGCCCAAGGAGGAGAGGGGAGGAAACCCTAGTCGTCCCTCTCGCAAGCACCAACCCCAAACGGAGCGGGAGAGGTCGCCGGAGGGAGAGACAGTGGTTGTCAACCCCTTGGAAGAGAAAGAGATGGTTGCTGCCTTGAAGAAGAGGACGGTCGGCCAAGAGGAGTTGGAGTTGCGGAAGATGCCGGCCAAGGGGAGCTTCGGAGACGACGAGGAAACAAGAGGATGAGGTGCCGGGCCTAGAGGAAGGACTTGCCGGCCACTGCAGGCGGAGGAGAGGGCCGCCGGGCGCTCGGAAGACGGAGGCGGGATCGACGGGGGCGAAGGAGGCGAGATCGGGATTTTTTTCTGCGGGTTGCGGGATTTGGGTTGCGGGAAACCGTGGCTCTGGTTCCTTTTAAGGGAACGGGGTGGGGGGGGGTAGGTTTAGGTGTTTAGTCTTTTATTATTATTATTATTTATTATTATTATTTATTATTATTATTATATTTAGGGTTGTTACAACGACCAACGAGAATCATCACTGGACTACAAAGTTTGTCTTCATTGCGGGGAACCATGGTAACATCCCCTACTCGTCTGAACAACAAACTGTGGCCACGCACTGCGCCCCGACGATGGCGCGTCATGACGCCAACCTCCACACTCTCTTCCTCCAGAAAGACTTCGAGGTCCTTTTCTTAAAGAAAGACCTCGACTCGCTCCCTCCAATGCTATCAGGTTAAGGTATGCTTACTTCTTCCTTTCCCTTGATCTCGCTTTCTTTGATTGCTCGAACCTCACTAACTACTTTCATACAGGGGAGCGATGGATCCCGGTGAGCCAACCCTATGCGAGTGTTGTTGAAGCTGACGCAGCACTCGCTCGTATGACGGCCGAAGCTGCAGCGGCGATGAAGGAGCCTGGGTCCTCCGCGCTGAGTGGCACGAAGTGACCCGGGCCCATCAACCTTGACCCTCCGAGATCTTCCTCGACGCCAAAAAGGCTAAAAAAGTCGACGACCCGAAAAGATAAGGGTAAAGAGAAAGTTCCACCAGAGGGGGGTCATGTCGTGCTCGACTCCCCAGCCTTGACTGCCGAATCGGGGCCGAAATCTTCTGAGAAAGAGGGGTTGCCACAAAGCATCGTCACTTTGGCCTAGGATCCAAGGCTAAAGATGGTGTCAACGAGCCTCTGGGGCTATGGGATGAAAAGGCGAGCCGAATATCAGTCTCCTCGCTCCTTCCATCCTGATCGGAGTGAGATCCTCCCAACAACCATGCCTTCGCCCTTGGCTTCAGACTCTATGGTTGGGAGGATGTGAAGACCTATGATGATATGTCCAATCAAGAAGTCGTCTAAGAGAGCATGCACGCCAGTCTTCGCGCCTTTGAGCTTAACCACATGTCCGCGCGACGGTGCTTCACCCTCGCACGCGATGCAGCCAAAGCCGAAGAGCTCGCTGAGAACAAAGGGAAGGATCTGGAGCAAAGGCTGGCTAGTGCCGGGAGGCTCCTTGCGAATAACTTCGGTGGGGTGGTAAGTATTGCTCATTTCGAATATTTGCCTCTCAAATTTCTTCCCCCGATAGTCATTGGTTGGCTTTCACAGGATGTCGAGACTGCTGACCGTATGCGCTCGCGCATCGCAGTTTCTTGGGAAGATAAAAGGATGCTCACTGCCCATGTGGATTCCTTCCTCGCTAGTGCCATCCCGCCGAGCCGCGACGAGTCGTCTAGGGGAGAGGATTGGCCAAAGCAATTCTCCGAACGGAAGGTCGACGAGATGTGCAGGGTCACAACCATCAAGGCCGTGGAGCAGCTACTAAAAATAATGAAGGAGCTCAAAGTGGTGAAAGAGGGTTGCAAGTCGATCACCGCCAAAGAGCTGGTTCCTGAGATGTACGTACCTCTTGACCTCTCTAATGACGACATCGATCCCTTCCTTGACGACAAAAACGCCGATGCTGCCAACTCGCCAGAAGATTAGGCTTAAGATTTTTTTTCTTTGATATCTTTTTGTAATCCGTTTTTTACGTTGACTCGCCCTCGAGGCGAGGCCGCCTTTTTATAAACATTTTATACTTTAATTTTTTAATAAAGTTCATGTTTTTTGTGCTATCTTCACAGTTGGTCATTTATATAGTCATGTGCCTTGCTTTGCGCTCCGTATGTTTGTACGCATTAGGGTTAAATTGGTCCCCACAACGCACGACCTTGAACACTCACACATTGATTATTGTGCATGATGTCGGGTTGATATGCGAGTGTTTCATGGCTGCAGGTGGGGAGGGGTAGATCACCCGCCGCTCACTTAATCACTTCGCCCAAGAGCTCTCTCCTATGAAATGGCGAGGCAGCGAGTGACTAGCTTATCTTACTTCATTTATCAGCATGCTTAATACACGTGAGTAGAACTACTGGGGCCTGACTCGCCCTCCCGTCCTTTTTCTTTCTCCTCCCTTCAAGCGATGGTTATCCTAGGGGATTGAGGTGGGAACTCGGCAGGCGAGTGGGTGTGCTTAGTCCCGCTCGCTTTTACTCCTTTTCTTTCCAAACTATACTCACAAGCCACCGAGTGACTACCAGACCTGTCAACTATTGAGAGTATGGTCAGCGTGATCTGCTCGCGGCCAAATTTTCTTTCCAACTGAGTGACTCCCAGACCTGTTAGCTAGTGAGAGCTTGGTCAGTGGGATCTGCTCGGGGCCAAATTTTCCTTCAGCCACCGAGCGACTTCCAGACCTACTAGCTAGTGAGAGCCTGGTCAGCGGGATTTGCTCGGGGCCAAATTTTCTCTCCTCCACCGAGTTACTTCCAGACCTGGCAGGTATGGAGAGCCTGATCAGCGGGATCTGTTCGGGTCCAAATTTTATTTCCACCACTAAGTGACTTCCAGACCTGTCAGCTAGTGAGAGCCCGGTCAGCGGGATCTGCTTGGGGCCAAATTTTCTTTCTGCCACCGAGTGACTTCTAGACCTGCCAGCTAGTGAGAGCCTGGTCAACAGGATCTGCTCAGGGCCAAATTTTTTTTCAGCCACTGAGTGACTTTCAGACTTGCCAGCTAGTGAGAGCCTGGTCAGCGAGATCTGCTCGTGGCCAAATTTTCTTTCCGACATCAAGTGACTTTCAGACCTGCCATGTAAGACACCCCCCTCCCGGAACACATGACACGGCCGAGAGAAGCCTTATGCCCAGAACAGTCTCCTTGTGGTAGTGTCAGTACATGAGCTAACCTGTACCATAAGACGCATATCCTGCCGGTCATAATCAATATCATACTGTCAACCCATCAATAAAAAAAATCAAGTGCAAGATTCATAATCAGTATATAAATGTTCACAACAATATAATATAACAGGACATCAAACGATTATGTAATAACATCTGAGTACACCAAATTGTTGCACGTAGGCTACATCACAACTCCCCCACTCATATCTATCACTGACGGTAACGAAGGCAACGTAGCATCAGGCCCTGTCTCCCTAGCTGGTTGTCCTCCTGCACGGGGTGTTGCTGCTACTACTTTTAAAAAAATGTGTGGCAACCGTTAGTCATAAAGACTAAGTGGATTCATATTCTCTCACCCCGATGAGTCCCAGGTGTCGAGCGGAAGGAAAGAAAGAGAGGGGTACAATATAATCAATAAGTACAAGTATAGCTGGTGGTAAACCCTAAGCTACCAGTTAATAATGACTTCAATAATAATGGAGGCACAAGTAAGAATAAGTATCAACAACATATCGATACGAGCATAAAAGACTAGCTGTATAATATCATAAGTGCAGAATTGAACTTATAAAAATATTCATACAAATTTATAAGTTAAGGATCAGGTACAACTGAAAGTAACTCATTGTATAAAAATGACCATACAAATTTATATGATGAGTATCTTATGCGGTGTAATGCAATGTAATGAATGCGTTATGATGACTCAATCATGTTTACGCACGTACACTAACTTGCTATGTCGACATAAGTTATAGTTCCCAATTTTCGAGGGTAGCGAACCACTTAGACACCTCCCATCGTGGCCAGACGAAGATAGTGGAGCAGACATCTCCACTAGTAGGCGAGTATGCACACTACCAGACCTAGACCTCATGTACGCCTCAACGCTAAGAACCAAATAGCGGAGTCCCTGCGTACTTGCTCGGTCATCGGAGTCTTAAAAAGGAACGGAAGGGTCTTTGGGAAGTAAGCACCAAAGAGCCCAACCCAACCGTCCTGAGTTTATCTGTCAGCTTCCGTCGGTGTGTTGACCGACAAGCCCGTAAACCCGCCACAAGTAATCCTCTCGTTAGGATCATTATGCAACAGTGTATCAACCATACACACACATGTAATTTCCATGGTCAAGCCTTGCTAACTAGCACTCAAGGACTCAAACCAAGTCCTTACCTAATTCATTATTGTATAGGTATACCCGACGCTAATTAGCACCCCATGACCCACCAACCAGGTCAGTAATATAATACCACACGATATAATCATATCCTACAATCTACACCAAACCATCACTGCTACTCACAGTGAGTTGTCGTAACTCTAACGCAACGGAAGGTATAAGTCATGGGATTACACTATGTGATCCTAAGGAGTACTTGTGTACCTTGTGGCGTATCAGCTCACTAGAAGGGTTACCCAATTGTTTCCTTTCTCAACCTCATGCTAACTTCACTACATGTTTAGCGATGCATTGTTATTCAATCGTATTCTATCAATAACATGATTATACTACAGCATGAATATACTAATGAAATAACATTATCAAAACTGAACATGGAACTTGCTACTTCAAGACATAATTATCACATGAATATCTCTGCCAAAAGTGCATAGAAATTTTACTATATGGTATAATTCAATATTTATTTCTTCACTAGCATCCTAGTGTTTCATAATCAGCATAACTATTTATGATGAAATATTTAATTTAGGAAACATTTCAAACCCAACCTCCTCAAATTTCTACCATAGTTCATAGCCTCTATTTTAGACATTTTCACCAAATTTCAGCCTCGTCGGGCATAAATATAATTAACAGCGACATTAGTCATTTTCATGACGAGATTAGCAAATCACCCAAAATATTCACCCAAAAGTTATAAGATTAAATAAGGGTATTAATAACGACAACAAATATATTTCTATCTAGTTTCATATGCTTTGGATAAGTAAAATGAAGTAAATTGTCGAAATAACGAATTCGTACGTTTACCTCGCTGCGCGCTAAAACAAATTTTTGGGAGTTACAGTCCACCAAAATTAATGACCCACCCTATTTTGGAAAGGTATTTTCAAGGGTTACAACTTTTGTGTTGAGCCTGAGATCCAAATCTAAGTCTATCATGCCTAAAATCGGGTCCGAATCTAAGTCTCATCATCAATTGAGATGCAACTCAATTGGTGATGAGAAGTGAAAAAACATTATAGTTAAGCATGTTCGGGCTGGAGTAGTCCTGGGATGGGTGACCTCCTGAGAAGTCCCCGTAGCGGCGCTTAACTGGATCACTTCTCATCAAAATGGAGGCTGTGACCTCCAACAACCCGTCGGTGGGTATGGAGAGGGGTTGGAGTGCATAGTCTGTAGACTATTTGAGGCTGAACCCTTTCGAGCGTGGTGCTGGGAGTGCCGGCGGTTGTCCTTTCGAGTTGTGGACTGGGGATGTCGTTACATGCCAGCTAGTGAGATCCTGGTCAGCGAGATCTGCTCGGGTCCAAATTTTCCTTCCACCACCGAGTGCCTTCCAGACTTGCCAGCTAGTGAGAGCCTAATTAGCGGGATCTTCTCGGGGCCAAATTTTCTTTCCACCACCGGGTGACTTCCAGACCTACCAATTAGTGAGAGCCTAGTCCGCGAGATCTGCTCGGGGCCAAATTTTCTTTCCGCCACCGAGTGTCTTCCAGACCTGCCAGCTAGCGAGAGCCTGGTCAGCGGGATATGTTTGGGATCAAGTTTTTTTCCACCATCAAGTGACTTTCAGACCTACCAGCTAGCGAGAGCCTGATCTGCGGGATCTGCTCGGGGCCAAGTTTTCTAAATCACATACATTATATAATAGTAATAAAAAAATACTTTGGACAAGAGACAATAATAAGCAAAGATATTTTTCTTTTATTTATAAAAGTTCAGGGATAAAAGCGTTTCAAATCATCATCACTCCAAGTGTGACTTAGAGACACCCCCCATATTCTGGAGGCGGTACCCTCCTGACTTTAGTGCCTCTTCAACTATGTAGTGGCCCTCCCTGTTATGATTGATCTTCCTCACAGCCGTCGACCTCCCTGCCGCGTTTACTTTATTTAGGACAAGATCTCCTTCCACAAACTACTTGACTCTGATATGTTTGTTGAAATACCTGGTCATCCGCCACTTGACTTCCTCCTGCCTAACGGCGACCAAGTTGAGGAGCTCCTCTACCAGGTTCAGTGAGAGTCGTAGCTCACCTTCATTATCTACTCTCCATTCTTTATCTCCTTCTCCGACGGCTACCACCCGTGGTGACTTGACCTCGAACTCCACCGGAAGTACGACATCACAATCATGGGAAAGCTTAAAGGGGGATTCCCCTGTGGCTGTGTTGGGGGTAGTCCTCGGGGCCCAAAGGACCGAGGGAAGCTATTCTACCAAGTTCCCCTTCAGATTCTCTACCTTCTTCTTTAATAAGTTCACGATGATCTTGTTCGCCCCCTCCACATGCTTGTTGCTCCTGTGTGGTGGACAGACACAAACCTGAGGTCTATCCTCAGCTAGGTGCAAAAGCTGACAAACTCCTCGCTAGCAAACTACGGCCCGATGTCTGTGACGATGGCTTGAGGAAGTTTGTGCCGGCAGATGATCTCTCCCACACGAAGTTGCGTATCACTTGGGAGGTCACCTTGGTCAGCGTCTTGACTTCTAACCACTTCGAGAAGTACTCGATCATGACCAGGAGGAACCTCCTTTGGCCACTTGCTTGGGGAAAGGTCCTACCAAGTCCATCCCCAAATTGCGAAGGAACTTCTTCTCCTCTGGCTTCATCTCCCACGTGCGTGAGAGCTCCACCAGGAATCTCTTTCTCCCTTCGCAGACTCTTTCATAGGCCTTCAAGTGCCTTGAAGATCTCCATCGTCTACAACAACATTCCGCGCACAGCGTGCTCATCATTCACAATGCTCTCAACTCGGCGGCAAGTCTTCCAGACGACGAGAGATAAGCCACATGCACAAAGACGCACAGAATGCGCCGCTCAAACCTCCGAGCAGCAGTCAAAGTCTCTAGCGCGCTCAAAGCGCGACACTCCCCACCACAACAAGCAAAAGACTTGGCTCCACGAGCGATGACCTGTCACCCTCCGAGCGCATCCCACTCTCCCCCCAACGATTGTAACAAGTCGCGGTCTGTCGCTCTCGATTTCTCAGCAAGACATTGCACATCAACAACAAATAGTGGAAGTTTGGTCGTTATAGCTCCAACCACGTGATTTTTCATCTCTTTTTAAAGTTTTTCATGTAAAAAAAGGTCTCTTGCCAAGTGTCTCCCTCTGTGACTGTTTGCGACTGCCCTCAAGCTAAGACAGTGAAATTTAGACCGATCTGCAGGAGCCTCGAGTTGTCCGCAACATTTGCAATTTAGTATGTTGGAAAACGAACCAATGTTAAAAACGGAACCGAACGAACCAATATTAAAAACGGAACGGAACTGAATCGAACCGATCAGTTTCGATTCGATTTTGATTTGGGGTGTGTAAAAAATCTAGATTATTTGGTTCAGTTTCAATTCCACGTAAAATCAAACCGAACCAAAACCTAATATTTACAAATAACAAAAATAATTAAACATTTAAAAAGGCGATTGTTAACCGCAAACCGCTATTTTGTTAGCCGCACCCCAAAATCTCTCAATTTTTCGCGCATTTTCGAAATATGTCTTGTACATGCAATATCAGGAAAAGATCTACAACTTTCGTGGTGAAAACTTTTCCTGAAATTGCCTGTACAAAGCATATTTCGAAAAGGCACAAAACCTGGGCATATTTTCAAAGTACGTCTTATACATGCATTTTTAGGAAAAGTGTTCAACACGAAAGTTGTAGATCTCGAGATCTACAACTTTTGTGTTGATCACTTTTAGTAAAATTGCATGCACAAGGCGTATTTCGAGAAGGCGTGAAAAATTGAAAGATTTGTGAGTGCGACTAGCCAATTACGGATTGTGTTAACAATCACCTTTAAAAATCAAAAAGCAAAATCTGACATCCACCCCTCACCAGTAACAACCAACTTCACCTACATCTCGATCCCACTCCCCTTCCAGTCTACCCCGTCTTCTCCGACGTCCTGATCTTCTTAAAACGACCACCCTCATGGGCAAAACCCTAGATTTGGTACTAGCATTCGATCTGCGGATCTATAACCTTTCTCTTCTAATCCCGATCTTATTACGCTTTGGCGCCCCGGGCGCGATTTCCCCCGCCTTGAAATCGAGTGGATCAAGCACATTTCTGTGCTGATTTTAGAACTGGACTCTTCTTTGGATCATGATGGAAATATCGTCATCCAGTGGGAGATTTCAGTGTCAGCAGCCGTGGAGGAGTGTTTTGACGGTGGTGTCAGCTCACAAGACTCTCTTTACTTTGCTCTGGATTCTTGGGTTCTCCTCCTTGTTTTTTTGGCAAGGGAATTCCGTCGAGGGAATCCAGATATTCCTATGGTCGGCTCGGCGTTCGCCGGGAACGCCTCTTCCGACGCTTCGACCGGTGGCTTTCAATCTTACGGCCTTTGGAGGGGTCGGCGACGGCGTCACGATGAACACAGAGGCGTTCAATCGAGCGGTGGATGCTATCTCCAAGTTTCAAAAGATGGGCGGCGCCCAGCTGAATGTGCAGCCGGGACGCTGGCTTACCGCCCCCTTTAATCTCACCAGTCATATGACTCTCTTCCTCGCCGAGGGCGCTGTTATTCTAGGGGCTGAGGTAAGCGATTCTGTGACCGGGCTTGAATGCGTTCTCCATTGGAGTTACTTTCATGCGTTTCCATATCTTTAGACAATATTGGAAGAAGATAATTTGAGCAGAGGAACTGTGGTTGAAGTGCAACGATACTTTTTGTGTCATTTCTCTTGACATTTCAGTTCTAAGTAGTCAGCTGAACATATACATAACAAAATGGGTTGGTAATATTTTAAGTATGCAATGAAAAATTCAATGAGAAAAAGAAAACAATCTCACTGACTTTAAATACTTAGATGATTTTCTTGGGGTATAATTCCAGCTCACAGAGGTAAAGTCTGGTTGATGGCGGTATACTCCTAGATACGAATATGAAATGACATGTTATGTGCCCACGAAGGGGGTGACGACGTGTGGTCACGGGCGCCCGCATCTTTATTTCTCGTATAGTCTCTTCTATTGTTTCTTGCATTACTATATTTTCTCATGCATCTTGTAGCCCGGGTAAGGGACATTAATGTAATGTTTTGCGAACCTTCTCCTCATTATATATAGGTGTGAGCAAGGGGGCATTAGAAGGTATGAATGAAATTATATCTTAGTCTCTTTTCCTTCTAATTTTCTCAAGAGTTGGAGTTGGGCAAGACTCTCTTCTTCCTCTTCCTCTCTTGGTCGAGCTCACTCTTGTTGTGTCATCCATCATTGGGAAAGGTAGGTATCGACTATCTATATGTGAGCAGGGGTCATTTGAAGGTATGGATGAAATTATATCTTAGTCTTTACTCCCCCTCTCCTTCTCATCTTCTCAAGTTAGGGTCGGGGTTGAGCAATGCCCCCCTTTTCCTATTCCTCTCTCAATTGAGCTTGATTCTCGTTGTATCCCCCATCACTGGGAAAGCTAGGTCTACGAGATTGAGAGAGCCGAGCTTGACCAAGAGAGGAAGAGAAAGAGGGTAGCCTTGCTCAACCCCGACCCTAACTTGAGAAGATGAGAATGAGAGGTGATTAAGATATAATTTTATTTATACCTTACAATGCAACTTGCTCACCTATCATAGTGAGAGAAGGTTTCCAAAATATTATATTTATGCCTCTCACTAGGGGTGTAACCGTTCGGTTTTTGAGTAAAATCGCAAACCGAACCACCCCTATGTGGTTGCAGAAATTTGGAACCGAACTAATCCGCACAACCCATTTGATCCGAACCGAACCGAATAGTTCGGTTTGTTTGGTTTTAGTGGTTTAAAAAACAGAAACATAAAACAATCTCTGGGAAAATCTTAATGTTCTCCCTCACATAATAATCCAGGAGTGGAGCGCGAGCGAACAAGCGTCGGCCAGAGAGAAGAGGCCCTAACTTAACCTTGCATGTTGTGGCAGGCTTGCGTTGCTTCTTGCTTTTGTGACTTGCGGCTTGCGGGCAGACCGACAGAGGGAAATGGAATGACCGAGTGAGGGATATTATTATTTATTAAGGGCCTATGTTTTAATTGTGATGAAATTTTTCTCACATCGCAAGGCCCAATTTTGTATCCTCATAGATCACTTGGACCTCTCATCCAAATCTCAACCTATGCTAGACCCATGCACTCTCACTCTTGATCTAACCATCTAACCAATTTCAAAGATCTATTTTCATGCCTTTGTGCACAATCTTCAATGCTTGCTCTTTGCTTCTTCGGGTGCATATCTCATCTCCCAATTCAAGTGCTAGTTAGCTAACCATAATTTCATCCAAGAAAGAATTGCTAAGCACACACACATTCACCATAAATAGAAGTGCATCCTTTGCTCGCGTAATTGAGAATGGGAAATCCTTAAACTTTTGGCATCCATTGTGCTCAATTTCCATTATCAATCAGCAATGACAAATTCTTATCGACATGTACGTTCTTCCCTGGCATGGTTTGGACGTCGTCTTTTCCATTTATTAGCTTCAATACTTGGAACCAGTCACCTTTGACTAAATCTCCTTTTAAGCTATCACTAGAATTCCACACCTATCACAATTCTCGGAGAGCCCTCCCGTCCCTGATCAATATTCCGTCCTCCAAATTAAATTGTTGTTTTGATACATCTACAATGGCATTGCTCTTCCAAGTAACTCTGTCATAACCAGCAACGTGGAAACATCAATCCACTCGACAATTTCTTATATTTTTAGAAACTATGCTCCCATGCACGGGAAACCACACAACCCAAACAAGACATGTCACATGCAGATTTATTGTAATGCTGGTTTCTATTAGGATCACTATTGCACATTTTGTACAATTATTTATCACTTTTTCCAGTTAGATTTTTAACTTTAAAATACAAGACAACAGTCTCAATATTATAGCTGTCTAGAACTGACTCAAGGAAAGAAAGATTCACGCCTTGGAAAACTTTTATCTTCTTCTGGATGGTAATTCATTTCAAAAGTTTAAATGGCCACCTAAAGAAGTGCCGGTCATCTTTGTCAATTGTATGCCGCTTCCACACATATAGTTTTCAGGTTTTAAAAAATCATATGATTTCCTCTTGTAGATTATTTGAACATGAGAAAATTGTTTTATATAGGCACTAGTGACTAATAGAGTAATAGGTTAGTGGCAACTTCCTCTTCCTGGGAAAAATGCTAAACTTTTTATCTACAGGACGAGAATCTGTGGACGTTGATGCCTCCGCTGCCATCATATGGATATGGGAGGGAGCATAAAGGACCTCGATATGGAAGCCTAATTCATGGTCAGAATATTATCGATGTAGTTATAACAGGTTGGTAGTCATATTATAGCTTCTTTTTAATTACTTGTCTTTATATTTGTACAAAGTGGAAAAAGATAAACTTTGTATATTCAAAAACTTCTTTACACTTGTAGAGAATACACATATATATAGGAAGAGAGAGAGGAAAAGAATCCAAAACTAAAGATGTGGGATAAATCTAAATCTAAGTCGGCTACAACACGAGCCAAATTAGTGGGCCTAAATACATGACTTTTCCCACACTCCCCCGCAAGCTGGAGCGTACAAGTCGTAGGCACCAAGCTTGGATAAAAACTGATGATATAATGGTCGTGGCAGAGCCTTGATAAGAATATCTGCATCTTGCCCAGAAGCAGGAGCATGCTGCAATTCTAGTTTCTTCAACTGGACCTTCTCTCGAACAAAGTGATTGTCAACTTCAATGTGTTTTGTTTGCTCATGGAACACTGGATTCGTAGCAATATGATGACAGTCTGACTGTCACAGAACAAAGTTGCTGGTGAGGATAATTTAACTCCCAAATCCCCAAGAAGACTCTTAAGCCAGGTAAGTTCTGACACAACAACCGCTATTGCACGGTACTCAGCCTCAACAGACGAGCGAGCAACCATAGACTGTTTCTTACTGTGCCAAGTAATAAGATTTCCTCCAAAGTAGGTACAAAAACCAGTAGTGGACCGTCGATCATTCAGCGAGCCCGCATAGTCCACATCCGAGTATGCAATGAGAGATAGAGAGGAGGATGACTTATACACGAGTTTTTGTCCAGGAGCAGTCTTCAAATACCTGAGAATGCGTTCGACTGCCTGAAGATGAGAGATCCGTGGAGTATGTATAAATCGACTGGCTACTCCAACTGCAAATGAGATATCAGGTCTTGTAGCTGTTAGATATATCAGTTTTTTTACAAGACGCTGAAAGTACTCTGGATTTGGAAGCAGTGAATCAGAGTCGGATTTATGAGCACACAACTTGTGGTTGACCTCCATCTGGGTTTTCGTAGGTTTACACCCGAGGAGGTCAGCATCTTGCAGAAGGTCAATGCAATACTTTCGTTGAGATAAGACAATTCCATTAGGTCGCCTTGGTACATCAAGTCCAAAAAAATACCAAAGATTTCCCTGATCTTTGATTTGAAAGATAGAGTTTAAGTATTGCCTAACTTGTTGTATCTCTGTGGAGCCATTACCAGTAATCAAAATGTCGTCCACATAGACCAGGAGAATGACGGTCCCGATTGATTGATGACGAGTGAAAAGGGAGAAGTCTATCAAGCTTCTCTTGAAGCCAACCTCACAAACGGGTTTCCTAAACTTGTCAAACCAAGTCAGAGGAGATTGTTTGAGACCATATATAGATTTCTAGAGCAAACACTCACGAGACTCCCCCGTGGTCTCAAACCCGGGCCGTTGATGCTTGTAAACAGTCTCAAGAAGGTCATCATTCAGAAAAGCATTTTTGATATCCAATTGATGTAGGGCCACTGACGATGAACAACTAAGGAAAGCAGAACCCGAAGAGAGTTTAACTTGACGACTGAGGATAAAGTTTTATCATAATCAAGTCTGTGTTGTTGAGTAAACCCCCGGACCATAAGTCGAGCTTTCAGACGATCAGATGTCGCATCCGCCACATGTTTGATTGTAAAGATCCACTTGCAATCAACACGACTATGTCTAGGAGGGAGAGAGACAAGATCCTAAGTCCGATTGGCTCAGAGAGCAGTCATTTCCTCATTCATGGCAGCACGCCACCCCAGATGTTGGAGAGACTCCTGTAAAGAGTTAGGTATACAAATGAAAGAGAGAGAAAGAACAAATGTAAGAAAAGGTGGAGAGAGGCGATGTAAAGATACATAATTGACCAAGCGATGAGCCTTAGAGGTTGATGCCGAATCAACAGGCCGCGAGACTACACTGGTAGAGGGAAGTTACTGCAGGGCATCAGATTGTGGAGGACGACGAGTGTAAACCCGAATGATAGGTGGTTTGGAGTGGACTGGCAGTGGAGTAGGCGTGGGAAGAGGAGGTGGAAGTGGAGACGTAACTGGAACTGTGGGCCGAGGTAGAGGATGAAGAAGAGGATCAGTAAGGATGGTGTGATATGGTTGGTCTTCACAAAAAGTGACATCAGCAGACACAACCATCTTACCGTCGGTAGGAGAATAGCAGACATGCTTCTCTGGGTGCGAGAGTATCCAACAAACATAGCTTTTGTAGCACGTGGGGCAAACTTGTCATTTGGTGGACCAAGGTTATCAACATAACAAGTACGTTCAAACACATAAGGTGTGAGAGAGAAGAAATTCTTGGATGGATAAAGGATAGTGACTGAGGCCACAAAGTTGAGGATAGACGTGACCATGCGATTGATGAGACGACAGATAGTAGAAACAACAAAGTTCCAATGAAAAGGAGGAACTTGCATTTGAAACATGAGAGATCTGACAATATCAAGGAGGTGACGATTTTTTTCGTTCTGCTACGCCATTATGTTGAGTGGTATAAGCACACGAAGTCTGATGGATAATGTCAAACTCAGTGCGCATATTTGAGAAAATTTGGCTGGTATACTCACATATGCTACCAGTACAGATAATTTTTAAGCAAGTGAAAAATTGAGTGCAAGTCTTCGTAAGAAATATATGGAAGGTCGATGGGAGTTTAGCACGATCACTAAGTAAGTACAAGCAGGTAACATGCGGGTAATCATCAATAAATGTTACAAACTAACGATAACCAAAATACTAGAGATCTTACATGCTCTCCAAATATCAGAATGCACTAATGAAAAAAGGAGCATCACTCCAAGTACAGATAGAAGTAAAAGACACGATGTTATTTGCCAAAAATACATGATTCACAAGAAAACTTCTGAAGATGTGAAAATGAGGGATAGATCTGCTTAACTCTAGATGAGTGGTGAATATAGTATTTTAAAAGTTTAATTAATTTTTACAGCGGATTAAAATAAGTGATAAGTATATGTATAAAGAGATGAAAAAAAAACAATCACAGCACACAAAAAAAAAACAATAGAGCAATCCAGACGACACAAGAAATTTATAGTGGTTCCCCTAAACTTGGGTACATCCACTCTTCTACCACCCTGGTAGGGATCCACTAACAGGTTTTTGATCAGATGCCCTGTCGCCACAAGTTTTTGTTTAGGTGCCCTGTCACCACAAGATCTATTTTTTCAAGGGAGATCTCACAACCCTTTTGAGCTTTTGATCAGGTGCCCAAAAACAAACTAAGTTTTTTGATCATGAAACTTAACAACCAAAGGGGTTAACTTTTGAAGGGAGTTATAACTCTGTACACAGTTGGAAATGAAAAGTGATGTTGTCTTCTTTTTCTCAAACAACTGAGAAGACTTTAGTGAAAGATGTTGTCAAAGCTCCCCCTGAGATGAAGAATGGAGTTCAGGAAGATAAGAGCTTTGCACAGGGTGTATGCCTTGATGGAGATCTTCAGAAACTTCTTGGATTGGTGTTGATCGGTTGTCCTTTTGAAGTCTGAAGCAGAAACTGAAGAAATCTAAAGATCTGTTTGTTGATGTTCTTCAATTTCTTGTAGATAACAATCTTTTTCTCTGTAAAACTTGTATTAGTTGTTGAGTAAAAGATCTCTTGTAATTCCTCTGTCTTGTTCTGAAGAGAAGAATTTTATTTTTATATTCTAAAGGATTTCTTCCATTTGAAATTTGAAAAAGAATTTCTAAAATTAATGCTGAAATCCTGAGAGTTGAACGGCTGGAATTTGTCTTAAATGTATTTCCTCAACTATTTCAGTAAATAAGTCAAGTAATTTGCTCTGTGAAATCCATAATTAATGCTGCCAAGCAACGACTATATTCTTGAGAATATGAGCTTTAATTATCAGAGAATTACTGCCTTAGAATAATCCAAACTGAAATCAAAATGAGAAAACGTCAAACTGATACTGAGAGAAATTGTCGAACTCAGACAGATTTCGTCGACCTGAACTTCAAGTTCGTCGAGCTGAGAAATTATCTTCGTCGAGCTGAGCTCAGAGAAAGTTGATCTGGAAAATAGTCTTTCAAAGCTGAGCTCCAAGTTCGTCGACCTGAGATAAAATTTCGTCGACCAGAGAACTTGAGAGAAGAGAGAAGATCGTCGACCTGAGCTCCAAGTTCGTTGAGCTCAGCTCAGAGTAGAGACTCTGAGTTCGTCGATCTGAGTTCAAAGAATTTCGAACTGATTCTCTGAACTCTTAAAAATGTTATTCTGCTATGTCTGGATCTCTAAATGCTTCTGAGGGCTGGATCAATGTTTGTCTAACCTAGTCAAACTGACCTAGACTTTAGAACTAACAATTTGACCTTATGCTATACATGGATGATCAATAACCTAATAGTGAACCTAACACAAATCCAAACTAGGGATCCAACAATCTCCCCCTATTTGGGTGAGGTTACTATGAACAACAGAAAAAAGAAAAATCACAAAGCATAAAAAGATATCTGGCAGAATTAAAATTGTTTAGCAGATATTAACAACAGTGCTAAACAAATAACAGTTCAAATCATAATATAAAAAGAAAATTTTTAAGCTTTCTTTGAGTCTTTCTTCTGTTCATCTGGAGCTGGTCTGGTGAAGATGATTTCTCTTTTGGGATCTGCAGCTTGCTGTTTTGTCATTTTCATATCACTTGCTCCAAGAATTGTCACAGAAGCAGCTCTTGGTACAACTGCTTCAGGATGTAAGGACATATAAGTATCAACATTAAAAAGATTGTGTACCTGATATTTGTCTAGCTCTTTCTTTCTGTAGGAGGACATATTACTATACTGTGAGGTGTCCTGTCCTTCTTCCTTTGCTTTTCTGATTTGAGAAAGAGCTATTAATTCTTGAAATCTGACCATTTTGGAGTTGGAGTCCATTTATGGATCACAAACTGGAGAAAGAGGTCTTTCTGGACTTGCTTTTTCTGGTTGATTGTCTTCAGATGTTTTCTGCTGTCTGCTGTGCTTTTGATATTGTTGTTGCCTGCTGCTGCTGCTAGAACTATGCTGCTGCCTGCTGTAGGAAGGTTGAGAATGATGAGAAGATATAGATTTATGAACTTGAGCAACACTTCCAGATGATCCTGCTGCAGGAGGAGGAGGAGGAGGATCTCTCCTGAATTTAGGAGGTGGAGAGTATCTCCTGCTCTTCTTCTTGACTTTCAGCTCATTTTTGGAATATCTCATCCAGTTTGGGGTATCTGGATTGAGAGTTATATTATGCAGGATATAATAAGGAATATCAGCAGATGGATTAGGCTTAGGAACATCCTTTGGTGGAGCAGCTTTGGCAGGGGCCTTTCTTTTCTTAGTACTTGTATTTTCAGAGTCATCGGACTCATTATCATCATCAGAAGAAGAATTTTCTGGATTATCATAAAGAGCCTTCAGCTGCTTTAACAATTCAGCTGAGATTCCTAGAACCTGTGGCTGTGCTTGACTTGCTGGCTCTGCAACACTCTCTGTAGCAGTCTGAACACTTTCTTCTTCTTCTTTCATGTATGCAAACATAATATCATCCAGATTGGGCATTGGAGATTCACACCAGCCAAATGTTGGTGGAGAGAAAGTCTTATGCTCAGGAACTGGCTCACTAATTTCTTCAACTGCTGAACTTTCTGTAATCACAAGAACTACAAAACTTGCCTTTAGTTGATCCACAATTGCAGGACTTATTGGAGCAGTATAACATACAATAGCCTTAGAGTACTGAACAACAAAACTTGATAAAGCATTTCTGTAAACTGAATTAAAAGAATTTAGTAAAGAATCCAAATCAACTGTGAAATTTATAATAAAATCACTAATAGTGGTTATTTCAGCAACTGTATCATAAGTCATGTCAGTATCTGAATTATCAACTATATTTATTATGTCTGTTGGAATGTCTGCCTCTGGGGAATCTGCTGCTGCTGGAGAAGGAACTGGTACCTTTTCATGGAACATCTCCCCCAGGCTGGTTTCAGAGGGTCCTGAAGCCAGGCCTCCAGAAGAAGGAACAGAGGTAAGAGCAGCAACTCTAGTAGAGAGAAATGATGGAGGCAGAAAGAGCAGCAATAACTTGTGCTATTAATTGCTCCAGAGTGGGAGAAATAGAAGTTAGAAGATCTGTGGCAATGTCAGAGAAATTTAAATATAGAGGTTCAGGAGCAGAGGTAGTATAAGGGGTATGATGACCACAGTTGGAACATACAGAGAAAGCATGAGAGAAATCTGTATGTGTGTATTCAGGAAATGTGGAAGGAGGGTTGGATGAAATTTCAGTAGTGGAGGTAGGAATTGTGGTAGTGGGTGTTGAGGTGGTTTCCTGAACAGGAGATGAAACTGGGGAATTGTGTGGAGATGGTGGAGGGGGAGATAGCAGATTGAAATTGGGCTGAGAGGATGTGGATGGAATATCAGATAGATGAGTTGGTGGAGATGGAATGTCCTCATGGATGATGATTGGAGAATGTGGAGGTGATGGTGGTGGAAGAGGTGAAGATGGTTGTTGTTGTTGTTGTTGTGAAGGAGGTGAAGGAATGTTGGTGGATGGAAGAACTTCTTTTGGAGGTGGTGGAGAGGCTATTACTGCCCTGGTGTTCTCAGAAGTTCTTGAGTAGGAAGCCCTGGATGGTTTTGGGATAGACCTATCCCATCTGTCAAACAAGGCAGAGGTTATCCTCTTGGAGACATTTATGAATATGGTCTGGGAGATCAATAATTCAGGTGTCTTTGCCTGGAGGAAAATTCATAATATCCTCACAAAACAGACCTCTTTCTTAGAATTTTTCTTTTTAATCAACTCAAACAATAACTTTTCCCAATGTACTGCTTTATTATTTACCAGAGCACACATCACCAAGAACTGATGTCTGGTTATATAATCATGGGCCGTGTGTTTGCCTAGCAAAACCTTACCGACATCTGCCAGAAATTTGTACTCAACAGATAAATTCTTTTTCAGTAGCTTATTAGGGTTTTCTTCAGAGTGACCCATTTTAGTCAGCATATTATCATATTCAAAATTATCTATTTCAATACTCTCTTCTCCATTTGCCAAACCAAAAATCTCAGTTAAAATTTCAGGGGTTAGGGTAACCTGATTGCTGCCGATGGTACCAGTCATAGTGTCTGCGTCTGAAGAGGTTCAAGTATAAACTCATTCTCTTATTTCAGTTGCTGACAACTTGATCCTGGTGGTCATGATTTTCTTCAGTTGTTCTTCAAACAGCTGTAGAATGTCTATGAAAGTCTGATCGGTATGGTTGAAGGAATCAAAGTCGATGCCAAAACCGGTGTCATATTTCGTGCTGGAGAGGGAGAGCGCCAGAATCTCCATTGGTTTTCCTGCAAAAACAAGAGAGAGATCAAGTGCAAGAGAACAGAAAGCGCGGGAGAGAGCACAACGAAAACCTAGTTATAAGGTTTTCAGAATATGAAGCGGCGGGCTCTGTCCTGCGAAAAATAAAAAAAACTCCGTTCTCAGGTCGACGAAAAAATTTCATGAAGAAATGAAATCGTCGATCTCAGTTGGAAGAGGGGAAAACTTTTCGTCGTTCTCAGGTCGACGAAAACTTTTCTGAAGCAAGATCGTCGATCTCCGCTCGACGAAAATAACTTCACGCAGAGAGTTCGTCGATCTCAGGTCGACGAAATATCTTAAGAACAGTTCTCAGATCGTCGATCTCCATTCGACGAAATGTGATCAATTCTTTGACCTTGGACAGAAATTAAATTAAACTTCTTCATTAATCATACCTAGCTGATTCAGAAAGAATAGATGTTTTTTCTCATCTAAAGGTTTAGTGAAGATGTCTGCTCTTTGCAAATCAGTAGAGATAAAGACAAGATTAATTTTCTTTTTATCCGCACAATCTCTAATGAAATGATGTCTAATATTTATATGTTTAATTCTACTATGTAGTACTGGATTTTATGCAATAGAAATTGCACTGGTATTGTCACAAAGTATAGTTGAATTATTTAAGTTGAGAGCATAATCCATGAGTTGGTTTTGAATCCACAATATTTGTGAACAACAACTGTCAGCTGGAATGTATTCAGCTTCAGCAGTTGAAGTTGACACAGATGTCTGCTTCTTACAAAACCAGGACACAATCCTATCATCAAGGAACTGACATGTTCCTGAAGTGCTTTTTCTGTCCACTCTGCATCCAGCATAGTCAGAATCTGAAAATCCAGTTAAGTCAAATTCTGACCCTGTTGGATACCAAAGTGCTAGATTAGGACAACCCTTTATATATCTCAAAATTCTTTTAAGGAAAATAAGATGAGGTTTTTTAGGATTCACCTGGAACCTAGCACAAAGGTATGTAGCAAACATAATATCTGACCTACTAACTGTGAGATACAACAAGTACCCAATAATAGCCCTATATGTTTTCTGATCAACTGACTTGCACTGTTCATTAGAATCAATCACAACATTCAGTTTTAAAATAATCTGAATTAAAATCAAATGAGGATATTAACTGATCCTCTTCAGTCTCAGAACCTTCTGCTTCTGATTCTTCAGCTTCTGATGGATTGCTTGATGCATTGATAGTCATCAAGCAAGCTTCTTTTGCTTTAGCCTCTTCTTCATCTTCACTGGAGCTGAAAGATGAAGATTCTTCCTTTGTTTCACTCCAGGTTTCTGGCACAAAGCCTTTTTTCTTTCTTCTTATGCTTGCTGGAAGAAGGCTTGCTGTAATGTTTTCTAGAGTACTTGTCTCTTCTTCTCTCCTTCTTCTGATTCTCTGGACACTCCGGGAGAATGTGTCCAGTTTTTATGCAACCAAAGCAGATAATTTCCTTGGTAGGAGTTTTGTCATATATTGGTCTGTCATCTTGTCTGGATGATTTCCTTCTGAAATCTTTTCTGGTCATCTTATAGAATCTTTTGGCCAACAAGCTTAGGAGTTCATCATTTGCTGGAGGAGCTTCTGGTTCTTCAGATGCCTTGAAAGCAATGTTTTGCTCCTTCCTTCCTGATGAGGAGGTCTTCTGCTCAGCTGCTTCTCTTGTCTTTATAAGCTGCTCATAAGATTTGAGCTTGCCTAGAAGAGCCTCAGTAGATATTTCATTTAGGCTTCTGGCCTCCTTGATTGGCCAAATTCTGGAGTCCTATGTGCTGGGGAAGCACATAAGAATCTTGTCATTTATCTCAGTCAGTGAGATATTTTTGTCTAGGTTCTTCAGCTCATTGACAATTAAGCTGAGTCTATTGTACATGTCAGCTACTGATTCTGACTCTTCTTTCTTGAAGTTCTCATATTGAGAGATGAGATGAGATCTTCTGTCGTTTCTCTCATCAGCTGATCCTGCAACCATTTGGTTGAGAGAATCTCAAATGTCCTTAGCTGATGTGCATTCAGCTACCTTCTGAAAGATGTCATCAGACATAGTCTGAGCTAGGATGTTTATGGCCTTAGCATCAGGCATCTTCAACTTCTTCTGAGCATCTGTGCACTCAGGTGGTGGAACTGCTGAGGTACTTGTTGAAGTTGTTGCAGAAGTAGTAGGGGGACCTGTCAAAATAGAATTGTAGATATCCTTATCAATAGAGTTCATATATAATCTGATTCTTGCCTTTCAGAGAGCAAACTTATTCAGATTGCAGACTGTAGGCCTGGTGCTTGAATATTCTTTATTCTGTGTCATGATATGAGAGAGACACTAGAGATAATAAGATCTATCAAAAATCTTTTGGTTCAGGTGTTAGCCTGTGAAACCAAACAACCTTACCCTCTGATACCAATTGAAAGTGAAAGATAGATCTGCTTAACTCTAGAGGTGGAGTGAATAGAGTATTTTAAAACTTTAATTAATTTTTATAGCAGATTAAAATAAGTGATAAGTATATGTATAAAAAGAGATGAAAACAAAAACAATCACAACACACAGAAATAAACAATAGAGCAATCCAGACGATACAAGAAATTTATAGTGGTTCCCCTAAACTTGGGTACATCCACTCTTCTACCACCATGGTAGAAATCAACTAACAGGTTTTTGATCAGATGCCCTGCTACCACAAGTTTTTGCTCAGGTGTCCTGTCATCACAAGATCTATTTTTTCAAGGGAGATCTCACAACCCTTTTGAGCTTTTGATCAGGTGCCCAAAAATCAAACTAAGTCTTTTGATCAGGAGACTTAGGCTATGTTTGGTTGGGCTGTTGTTGATGGAAAGCTGCTGATGAACTGTTGCTGATAGAAAAAGTGCTGATTCTGGAAAACAGAGTTTTGTTAAAAAACTGTTTGGGTGAAACAGAGTTTACAAAACGGAGTTTTCAAAAAGTTGTTTGGATACAAAACGGAGTTTTGAATAAATTTTTTTTTCAAATATAATACAAAATAAAATTTCATTCATATACTTTTTCCAAATAAATTTTTTCCAATCAACTGGTTACAAGTTTTTCATAATCTTGTTATTCAACTTCTAGTATTACTATTATTATTTACTGGATTTTCAAACTCGAATATATATATATATATATATATATATATATATATATATATATATATATATATATAATAGGAATATATGAAAAACATTTCAGCAAGAGGTTCAACTCACACTAATAATGAATGGATTAGAGAGAAAAATATTCATATTTCAGCTAGTAAATTCATGTTTCAAGTTTCTCCTGAGAATACAGATATATCAACAATCGATTTTGAGACGGCAAGACAATTCCGAGAAAAGCATACTACTCTAAGAATCAGGCGGATGAATCAAAATAAAATTCATAAAGATAGAGATAGAGACAGAGATGTGTATATAAAGAGAGAGAACCTCCATTGACGATGACCAATTCTTGGAATATGTTGTAGGTGTAGCTATCGTAGTTGTCGATCAGAAGAGTACGCACGAGATCCTGCGGATATCTCCCATGTTCTCCTTCGGCTTTTTCTGGGCGGCAGCGAATGGTAAACCTCTTGGATGCGAGAGCCCGAAGCGGCGGAAGGGGATCAGATAGACCGGTGGGCCGGAGGGATATACTCGTCCGTTGATAGGGTTTCCGACTGGCGACATCGGCGGATTGATGGATCCAAGTTAGCGGCGACGAGATCCCTAGCGTGTTCGCCATCGATTTGCCGATGGAGTCGAAAACGGTCGGAAAAGAGAAGATCTTGAAGAGGCGGACGGGAGCAGCGGCTTTTGCGGTTGACCGCAGAAAAAAGTTGTGGCCTGCAGCATCAAGAAAACAACGGACCTAAATAAACAGAGGTTTTGAGAAAATTCGAACCAAACGTTGCTTATTCCCAAAATACCGGTGCGTTTCCACCGCACCACAGGCCATCAGCCCAACCAAACGCCACATTAACAACCAAAGGAGTTAACTTTTGAAGGGAGTTATAACCCTGTACACAGTTGGAAATGAAAAGTGGCGCTGTCTTCTCTTTCTCAAACAACTGAGAAGACTTTAGTGAAAGATTTTGTCAAAGCTCTCCCTGAAATGAAGAATGAGGTTCAGGAAGATGAGAGATTTGCAGAGGGTGTAGGCCTTGATGAAGATCTTCAGAAACTTCTTGGTCTGGTGTTGATCAGTTGTCCTTTTGAAGCCTGAAGCAGAAACTGAAGAAGACTAAAGATCTGTGTGTTGATGTTCTTCTTCAATTTCCTGTAGATAGCAATCTTTTTCTCTGTAAAACTTGTATCAGTTGTTGAGTAAAAGATCTCTTGTAATTCCTCTGTCTTGTTCTGAAGAAAAGAATTTTCTTTTTATATTCTGAAGGATTTCTGTCATTTGAAATTTGAAAAAGAATTCTTGAAATTAATGCTGAAATCCTGAGAGTTGAACGGCTGGAATTTGTCTTAAATGTATTTTCTCAACTGTTTCAGTAAATAAGTCAAGTAATTTGCACTGTGAAATCCATAATTAATGGTGCCAAGCAACGACTATATTTTTGAGAATATGAGCATTAATTATCTGAGAATTACTGCATTAGAATAATCCAAACTGAAATCAAAATGAGAAAACGCCAAACTGATACCGAGAGAAATCGTCGAATTCAGGACAGATTTCATCGACCTGAACTTCAAGTTCGTCGAGCTGAGTAATTGTCTTCGTCCAGCTGAGCTCAGAGAAATTTGATCTGGAAAGTAGTCTGTCAAAGCTGAGCTCCAAGTTCATCAACATGAGAGAATTTCATCGACCAGAGAACTTTAGAGAAGAGGGAAGATCGTCGACCTGAGCTCCAAGTTCGTTGAGCTCAGCTCAGAGTAGAGACTCTGAGTTCGTCGATATGCGATCGACGATCGTCGAGCTGAGTTTGAAGAACTTCGAACTGATTCTCTGAACTCTTAAAAACTGTTATTCTTCTATGTCTGGATCTCTGAATGCTTCTGAGGACTGGATCAGTGTTTGTCTAACCTAGTCAAATTGACCTAGACCTTAGACCTAACAACTTGATCCTAGGCTATACATGGAGGGTCAATAACTTAATAGTGAACCTAACACAAATCCAATATAGGAATCCTACAAGAGGTACATCGGGAAGAGATTTCTTGAGAATCTGGAGAGCATGCCTAAGACGACAATGTCAATCAACAGAGGAGAGTGGGAGAGAGCAGTGGGAGGAACATTCAAAAGATACAGCTTGTTGGACAGCCGCCCCATACTAAGTATATTCTGCGTTAGTTGGTCCTGCGCAACAAAATAAGAGCGTGAGAAGGTTATACAACAATCAAGGTCCTGAGTAAGACAACTAACAAAGAGTAGGTTAAAGGGGGATCCCGGAACATGAAGAACCGAGGATAACAAGAGGGATGAAGTAAGAGGCATATAAGCAGCGCTAGAAACTGGGGTCGTGTTATCATTGGCCACAGTAATAAACTTGGGATAAGCAGGATCTAAGTATTGAGGTGGCGTATGCGGAGAGAGATGATGCGTGACACCTGAGTCCACAATCCAGTGAGAGCGGTGTGAGAGGCAAAATATACCTTCATTGGAGATCGAGGTCACAGAATCAGAGGAGCGACTAACCACCACCTGTAACTGTTGGAGTTGAGCACGCAGAGCAACAATGTCTTCACTGGTGGTGGAGGGAGATGCGGTAGTTACAAAAGCAGTAAGGTGAGGAGGCAGATTATGCTTGCGGTAGCAGGTAGCTTTAAGATGACCGTCCCAGTCGCAGTGAGAACATTTAAATAGGGTACGACTACCACGGCCCCGTCCTCGAGATTGGCGACCTCCACGAGCCGCGGGACCACGAGCAGAAGGAGCAAGAGTAGCCACGGGCTGCTGGATGAGAGCCAAAGATAAATTCGAAGCATCTGGGGGAGGAGTAACTTTCAGAATCATCGAGCAAACGTCCGAGAGAGACGGAGTAACGACGAAAGATAGAATCTGAGCTCGAACACTATGGAGATGTGGTGGAAGACGAGCCATCATCATTGCAATCCCAATTATTTTTTTCTGCACACGTTGTGTAACCAAATCCATGGTGGAATGCTGATGTTGTATCCATGCCTCCACAAGAGTTTTAGCTCGAGCAACAAAAGAAGTCAAATCATCAGTAGCCCCAAGGTCAAGGGATTGAAGATCGGTAAGTATGTTGAATGCATGTTGAAGACTGTCCTTGCCAGAGTAGAGGGAGTGAAGATCCTCCCACATTGCATGAGCCGTCTCGTGATACATAGTCATCCAATATGGCTCGGTGTCCAGAGAATTGAGAATCCATGATTGGACATGCCCATCGTCACAGATCCACTTCTCAGTGGGTGCAGTGGGAGGAGTTCTTGTTAGGTGATGAATGAGATCTTTAGTTTGCAGAACACGACGAACTGAGTGAACCCATTCAACAAAATCCGATTTCCCACGAAGAGAGGTGGTAGTGACCCATAGTTCATCACGAAGCTCAAGGGGAGCAACATTAGCACGTCCAGGAAGAGAGGAAGCAGTAGTCGAATCTGAAGCCATGCGGACTAAAGACCAAGCCCGACGTCTAGGTGAACTGCCTGAGCGATTAACAAGAGACCGACAAGTCGCAGCAGCCCGCGGGAAGTAGCAACAGACCAAAAGAGCGAACAAAAACCAGTTCGCGGTTAGAGACTGCAAGAACGAACAACAGCCAGACTGCGAAAAGCAGTAACAGACCGCGAACAACAGCCAGACCGCGGCTAGAGAGCAAGAGCGAACAACAGCTTGACCCCGGAAAGCAGCAACAGACCGCGTCAACAATAAACATGGCAAATGGCAGCCCGAGAAAGGCAGCAAGAACCGGGGTGACTTCAAAGAACAAACCGGGCGAGCAGAGAAGGCAAGCGGCCTCAACGAGCAACGAGCAAGAACAAAGGTAGCGGCAAGGGGCATCACTACATCATTACATCAATATGCGCAAAGTTATCAAAGGCGCAAGGCGCACCGAGTCGCAAATGGCCCCTGGAGCCTAGGCGCAAGCGCGCGCCTGAGGCATGCGAGACACAAAAATGAGAGAAAATGGAAATTAAGCGAATTGGACGCCTAATTCGCTGAAATTGAGCGAATTGGGTGCCCAAGTGTGCCTAGGGGTGCCTCGGGTGCGTGTAAGATTATGTTTTTGCCCATATCAAAATTTTTAAAAAAAATCTTGAAAGTCCCAAGCGCGCCTGGGAGCCAGTAAGGCGCGCGCCTGGGCGCGCCTGGGGCACATTGCCCGCCTCAGCCGTGCTGAGGCGCGGCGGGCTGCGCCCGGCTCCTCAGGCGCGCCTAGGTGCGCACCTTGACAACTAAGCATATGCGCGCTCCATAGATTATGATGAGGGGGGTCCACTTGAGTGAATGTGCTCGCGACCACCGCGGCTTCCCTATGCGCGTTCCATGAATTATCACGAGGGGGTCCACTTGAGTGAATGTGCCTACGTAACACATAATGATTGGAGTGATGCAAGGCCATGATAGTAAAACTTGTATAATTTGATGGAACTTTATAATTGCATTACGTTTAAGTAATCAAACCCATTGTATCTCAAACATTCAATTTTTTAGCATTATTGATGAAAAGCCTCACTCCAATGTCTATCATGAGGACCATTCCCTAATAGATGAAAAATGAATTAACTATATATTACCTTATTAAAAATGTTATCTTATTTTTTCTGCAGGTCACAATGGCACTATAGATGGGCAGGGTAAATCATGGTGGACAAAATTTCAAAAGAAAAGTCTTAATTACACGAGAGGTCCTCTTGTACAGTTCATGTGGTCAAAGAACATAAAGATTTCCAACATAACACTTCAAAATTCACCATTCTGGACACTTCATCCCTATGACTGTAAGAATATTTATATTTCGAATGTCACAATTTTGGCTCCAATTTTTGAAGCTCCAAACACAGATGGAATAGATCCAGGTAAACAATAACTCTCATATTGTGAATTCTTCATTGATTCTTATTTGTTCAATGCTCGTAATTTGCTTATTTTCTTAGAAATTTGATCAAGGTTGAGATTATGAACAGTCCTTGGAAAATTCCATTATTATTTCTTGTCCATCTGTTTGTGTTGGTTTTGATACGAACCCGAAAGGAATCCGACAAGGGGGAGGGCCGGCGGAGGTGAGGAAGAGTAAGGAGCAGGGAACGAGACAAAATCATCAGGGAGCAACCCTAATTTCCATTCATCCAAGAATATTGAAAAAAGAGTACAACTCCACCCCTTATATGTGCGGGGCGCGAATAGGAAGTGCGAAGTACATAATGCATACACAACATAATATAAAATAACAAAGTGCAAAATAAATAAATAGTCACGCCGACGTCACGTCTTTGGTCTCTCTTCCTCTAGACGGGCTCATCACCATCTCCCCCCGCATACAGACTCGCCACGGTGTCTCGTCGGCGCCTGCATGTCCCGTCGCCGTCGGCATGTGCGACTGTAACAATGTCGCCGCCTGAAAAATATGTCTTGTCCCCAGGGCAGTGGTCGGATGGGTGGCGGTAGCAGTGATCCTGGGGTATCCACGTAGCGTCGGATTCCCAACGGTAAGACACAGCAATAGGGACCTCCTGCAAGCCAGAGTACCCCTGAAGGTGGTAGCGACGATCAAGTAGCTTGGCTAGGTAGTACGATGCCAACTACCGTCTTTCTTCCAAAGCAGAGTAGGCTGGGCAGGTGGCAACCCTGCCGGAGGCTGGATGACGTCGGCGAGCACAGTAGAAAGCTCTCGGGGGTTCGTCGGAAAAGGAAGAGACACAACAGACGGGCCAGAGGGGCCATACAGCCGCGCGGAGCGGCTGACATCTGTGGTCCGCTGGATCGTGTAGAGGGATATCAGAGAGCCTCGGAGTGCGGAGTCACCGTCAAGGCGACATGGCTGGCCCTCGTGTAGGAACTGCATCAACATAGTCTCCCAATTGACGCATACCTCGCCTAGCATGCAGAGCCATGCCACTCCCAGAATGACGTCGACATTCACCTAAGCCGAATGTGTAAAAGTACACGGTCACGGAACAAGATCCCACAGAGAGACAGACGACAATACAACAGACCTGAGTCGGTTAGTAGCGCCCATCTCCCATACGGGTCGCAACATCCGAGCAGGGAATCGAGGGAAAAAGTTGTTGTACTGGGTGCTCAGAGATGAGGTTGTGGCTTGCGCCGCTGTCCACCATGGTGATGATCAGGCGATCCCGCAGTGTGCCCGAGAGTTGCATGGTCTGTTGGCCGGAGGTCCCACCCATCGTAGCACTGGATAACTCCAAGTGGTGGAACGTAGCCGTGGTGGGGTCGAGAGGTGTATCCCCCGCTGAGATCTCCATGGACTCAAAGTCGGCCAGGGTCACCTCGGGTTCGACGTCGCCGGTGATGGCATGGAACTCCTTCACGGTGCACTCATGGTTGGGGGAGTATGGTTGGCGGCACTGAAAACAGAGTCTCTTGCTGCGAAGTTCATTGTAATCAATGTTCGAGAGGCGTTGTGGGGCTGGTGAGCGGCCCGGTCGGTTTCCCTAAGCAGCGGCTGTGGTGGAGTCGTAGCTGGCGGTTGCCAAAGTGGCCAGGGCTGGTGGTGGCCGGCCGTAGGAATAGGTGCCCGAGGGGAGAGGTCGGCTTCCACCAGACGTGCCAAGTCCATGGCATCGGAGACTATGTGAGGGTGATGCGTGCGGAGACGAGAGTGGATATGTGGCAGTAGACCCTGCATGAAGAAGCCCAAGTAATGATCGGGCGGTAGTCCAGGAATGTAGGAGACCAGGGCGACAAACTCATCCACATAGTCATCCAGGCCGGATGTCTGGCGAATGCCGCAAAGAAGCTCGATACCGCGTGCGTGCGGACTCGCCACGGTGTTTCGTCGGCGCATGTGTGTCTCGTCGGCGCGTGCGTGTACCGTTGGCATGCGCAACCGTAACAGGTTTGCAATGCTCTATGTATTAAAGATACTGTTTCTTTGGTATAAATTTAAATTAGTTATGTTGTGACTACTTTTCAATGTTGATCTGCTCGATTGACACGTCTTGTGTGAACAAGTAGGGTTGGACATAGACTAGGTTAGAGACACTGGAAATGCTCCCTGGGCATGTTATGTTATGGTAGTCTCATCTAATGAAATCACTTGGTCTTAGAGTATTTCATACTTGAAATTAGAAAACATCTTTTATAAAATTTAGGAATTTGTCAAATTCAATATTGGATGGATGTAGTATATCTCGACACTGAAATCAAACTCATCTGACCTTCACAGAACTCCCTGAAAAAGTAGTGATTTCTGCTGCATAATAAAATGAGTAAATACAAAGCAACATGATTTCTATATGCATGAATGTATTTGTAACAGTTACAATTTCAGATTCTACAGTCATTAGAATCTTGATAGGAAATTGATGGGGGACCATCGGGCGCATCTCGGCGCAAGGCAGGCCCCACCTTCATATATTCGCGTCGACGGGCTTGATCGGACCGGCGATCCGCCACCTCGGATGTGTCCGGCTCGTCGTTTCGACTCAGTTTCATATATGACATTTTATATTTTGGATTTTATTTCATGTACTTATGGGATCGGAACCGCCGGCCAATCATACCCGTCGATTCCGGTTGCCCTAATTCCATTCTCCTATAAATAGAAGTGTTAGGGCTGCAGGAATTTTATTGCTGAAAGTTTGGAGATCATCTTCCCTACTTCCGGTGGTCCTTCCGCGGTGCCGACGCCGTGGAGCCCTTGGTGCCGACGCCTCGGGTAAGTTCCCTTGCTTTCTCCCCCTCTTCCTCTTCCCCGTCCAGCCACCCAGCCACTCCCGTTTTCCCGCCCAGGTTCGGCCAACCGAATCCCCACTTCCTCTCCCCCGTCCAACCCGCCAGCCCCTCCCATCTGTCCGCCCAGATTTTGGGCCGCCTGAACCCCCAGTCCCGCCCAGATCGGGGGCTGCCTGAGCCCTCTCCACCGCCCGGCACACCACCAAAACCCCCCTACCACAGCCCTTATTTCCCCCTCCCCTGCTGCCCATTAACCAGCCCCACCAGCCCCGCGATCTACCCTCACCGGATCTGGACAGATCTGTCCAGATCGGGTTGGATCCCGCCGGAACCAGTTCGGCCACCAAAAACATCCCCCTCCTCCCCCAAACAACAACCCCTTCATCTCCCCACGTGGATCCACCTTCCCCCTTGCCCGATCTAGTCTCGCCACCACCCGGAAGTCCCTCCTAGCCTCCGAAATTTCAGATCTACACCGATTTCCTGCAGTCCTAATTTTTAATTCAGAATTTTGTTATTTCCTTTGAGATTTGTATGTGTTATTTGGTTGTGGAATATTGTATGCTCTGTGGTGTTCGTGCCGTATTGGAATTACAGCCCGTTATCATTTTGCCTGTGAAAATCTCTAACTTGCAGGTCGCTTAATTCGCCGCGCGCTAATTTTAAGCCTCCGTGCGGAGGAGTGCTTTTGCCTAACGCCTAAAGAAATTGCTCTGCCGCCTAATGAATAAATGTCATGTTTAGTTTAATGTTTTGTTGCTTATCTTGATTAGCCACTTGATCATCTTTGTGTCGGCATATAGGCATTGCTTAGGGTGAGTCCACCCCCTCACGGCACTAGCGGGCGTCTTAGGGCACCACTACACAGCCTACCCTACATCAGTTGGTATCAGAGCAAGGTTGGGTCATTGTGCATGCTCCGTAGTGGTAGGGCATTTAGAAGCATGGTAGATCCTCCAGTCACCAATGACCGGGCAGCGGGCTCGAATTCGAGCACCGCTACCACAGACTTCCAGCGTCTTATTTTAGAACGTTTTGACGCAATGGGTACCCAGTTCGAGAATGTGCGTCACGATATCGCCGCGGTGACTCGCCGTCTAGATCTGATAGAGCACGCTAGAGATACTCCCTCCCTTCATGACGATGAGATCGCGGGTGACCCGGGCGACTCTCCCCGTCGCGGGCAGCGGGTCAGAGATGATCCGCCACCGGCAGACCGCTACCACCGTGAGGTCCCCGTGAGAGTCCCCACCCCGCCTGCATGGTGGAATCCTGAGCCAGCACGTGGCCGACCCCCGCCCCCGCGGGAAGATTACCGCATGCCACGTCATCCTGGCCCGAGGGACCGTGTCCCTCCACACGGTCGCCGTGACCATCGTCGAGACGAGTATTACCCGCCGGGTCGACGTGAGCGCGGGCCCCCGCCCGCTCGGCACGACGATGACCGGGACGACGATCCTGATGAGTATCCTGACCCGCGGAGAGGTGATCGCGGTTTTGACATCACCCGTAGGATTCGCCTCGATGCCCTGACATTCGATGGTCGCCTGGATCCAAAGGCCTTTAGTGATTGGCTCCTGGACATGGATCATTATTTTGATTGGTACGATATGAGTGATGATCGTTGTGTCCGGTTCGCCAAGATGAAATTAGTCGGACAGACTAAGGTGTATTGGATTAGTGTTGAGTGAGCCCTAGAGCGTGACAGTTACTACCCCATCACCAGATGGGATGACATGAAGGAGAGGCTTAGGGATAAATACCTCCCT
Organism: Platanthera guangdongensis; assembly: GCA_039583875.1. Taxonomy (NCBI): domain Eukaryota; kingdom Viridiplantae; phylum Streptophyta; class Magnoliopsida; order Asparagales; family Orchidaceae; genus Platanthera; species Platanthera guangdongensis. The sequence goes on along the minus strand of CM077165.1, from coordinate 160,667,578 downwards.
GCCTCCTACCGTGACCAGCTACTTGATCAGCTGCAGAGCTTACGTCAGGGGTCGCTTTCCGTAGCTGAGTATATGGCTCGATTCGACGAGCTAGTTGTTAGGAGCGATATTTCGGAGGAGCCTATTGCCACCGCCTCTCGATTCAAGGCTGGCCTCCGCTCGGATCTCCGGAGAGAGCTAATTCCCCATCGCTTGGAGACTGTAGATCAGATATTCCAGCTCGCTCTAGAGTATGAGCAGTACCTTCGTGCCCCTAGTACGAAGCAGTTTCTTTCCCGGACGGATTCGTCAACGTTTAGGAAGCCCGCTCCCGCCCAGACTGCTGCAGCCACCTCATCCCCCCGAGTCACTCCTGACTTGAAGGGGAAGGCTGTCGCTACCGAGGGCCAGAGGCCTGGGGGTATACAGTGTTTTAGGTGCGGAGGTAGAGGACACGTGGCGGCCCACTGCCCCACACGTAGTCTGTTGATTGAGGATGAGGAGCCCGATTTAGAGGGTGATGTGGAGATTACTGAGGAGGTCACTGCCACCGTTGAGGAGGGCTGGGAGAGCGACGCTGAGCGATCGTTAGAGGTGGGAGTGGTCAGGCGCTTTCTGCATACCCCACGAGCCGATGAGGATTGGCGCCGCACTACCATTTTCTACACATATTTCCCGAGTGCAGGCGGTCCCTGCAAATTAGCTATCGATAGTGGGAGCTGTGTGAATATTGTGGCCCAGAAGGGTCTAGACCGCATGCAGGTGAAGGCGGAACCTCACCCCCACCCCTATCATGTCGTCTGGGTCGACAAGACCGCGATCCAGGTTACCCAGCGCTGTCTCGTTCCGATCACCATAGCATCTTTTGAGGACCGAGTTTGGTGCGATGTCATCCCTATGGATGTCGCCCACGTCCTGCTGGGCCGCCCTTGGTTATTTGATCGCGATGTCACGTGCTTCGGTCGATCGAACACGTGTGTCTTCTATGATAAGGGGCGGAAGATCACCTTATCCCCCACCCAGCCCAGAGAGAGGCCTAAGGGCCGGGTCGAGCCGTCCACTCGCACGATTGCTTCGAGACCCGTGCATATCCTGAGGCGTAGTGAGTTTCTGAGAGATAGCACTGATGCTGGTATCATGTATGTAGTGGCAGCCACTATGACTTCTGATTGCCCTACACCTGAGGTTTCCCCTACCGTGCGATCGTTACTAGATGAGTTTGCGGACATTATGCCAGAGGAGCTCCCTGATGAGTTACCCCCTCTGCGGGACATCCAGCACGCTATAGACTTAGTCCCGGGGGCCTCGCTCCCCAATCTGCCACATTATCGCATGAATCCCGTTGAGCACGCTGAGCTCAAGAGGCAGGTTGATGAGCTTCTTCGGAAGCAGTTTATCCGCGAGTGCTTGAGTCCGTGTGCCGTCCCCACCCTTCTTACCCCTAAGAAGGACGGCAGTTGGCGCATGTGCATTGATAGTAGAGCTATCAACAAGATTACTGTGAAGTATCGTTTCCCGATCCCTCGTCTAGATGACCTATTAGACACGATGTCCGGAGCTCAGATCTTCTCGAAGATCGATCTCCGAAGCGGGTACCACCAGATTAGGGTCCGCGAGGGAGACGAGTGGAAGACGGCGTTCAAGACGAAAGACGGTTTGTATGAGTGGTTGGTCATGTCATTTGGGCTTTCGAACGCCCCGAGTACGTTTATGCGAGTCATGACCCAGGTTCTGCGACCCTATATGGGCAAATTCCTAGTCGTTTACTTTGACGACATTCTGATCTATAGCCACACTGAGCCGGATCACCTTAAGCACTTGAGGCTCCTATTCGATATTCTCCGAAAGGAGAAGCTGTTTATCAATCTGAAGAAGTGCTCCTTTTTATCGGAGTCCGTCCACTTCCTGAGATTTATTATCTCTTCCTCAGGCGTGTCAGTTGACCCTGAGAAGGTCCAGTCCATCCGCGAGTGGCCCATACCTTCGACCATTCATGAGGCCCGTAGCTTTCATGGACTGGCGACCTTTTACAAGAGATTTGTTAGGGGTTTTAGCTCGATCATGACCCCATTTACTAGCTGCCTGCGTAAGGGAGATTTCCAGTGGACCGCCGCGGCCACTCGAGCATTTGAAGAGATTAAGGACAAGCTGACGTCCGCCCCCGTTCTACGACTCCCCGATTTTAGTAGGGCCTTCGAGGTCGCGTGCGATGCATCGGGTGTGGGTATTGGAGGAGTGTTGAGTCAAGAGGGACACCCAGTTTCTTACTTTAGTGAGAAACTGAACGAGGCCAAGCAAAAATACTCGACCTACGATCGAGAATTTTATGCTATCGTCCAGTCACTGAGATATTGGAGACACTACCTCCTACCCCGGGAGTTTGTGTTGTACTCGGATCACCAGGCCCTACGCTACCTCGACTCTCAGAAGAAGCTGAGTCACCGCCACGCGAAGTGGGTAGAGTATTTACAGGATTTCCACTACGTTCTCAAGCACCGCGCTGGTGTTGAGAACAAGCCCGCCGACGCACTCAGTCGTCGAGTCTCTCTACTTCACACACTGCGGGCCCAGGTGGATGGTTTCGAGAGGTTGATCATGGACTACCCTACTTGTCCTGATTTCGCTGAGGCCTACACTGCGTTGTCGAGGGACCCTCCTGATCCTGTTGAGGGGTTTCAGATCATCGACGGTTATTTATTCCGGGGCTCCCGTTTGTGCGTGCCCAACACCTCGTATCGCGATTATTTAGTTTGGGAGCTGCACGCCGGGGGTGCCGCCGGACATTTTGGGCGGGATAAGTCGATTGCTCTGGTAGAGGATCGTTTCTATTGGCCGAGTCTAAAGAAAGATGTGGCTCGTATTGTCCGACATTGTCGTGTATGCCAAACGGCCAAGGGAACGAAGCAGAACACGGACTTATACACTCCTTTACCCGTTCCCCACCGTCCTTGGGAGGACATTAGTATGGACTTCGTGCTGGGACTTCCGCGCACCCTGCGGAAACACGATTCTATCTTTGTTGTGGTCGACCGATTCTCTAAGATGGCGCACTTTATTGCATGTAGCAAGACCGCCGATGCTCCCCGCGTCGCGGCCTTATTTATGAGCGAGGTCTTTAGATTACACGGTCTCCCAAAGTCCATCGTGTCCGATCGGGACGTGCGGTTCGTTAGCTATTTTTGGAAGACGTTGTGGCGGAAGACAGGAACTACTCTTAAGTTCTCGTCCGCATACCACCCTCAGACGGACGGTCAAACTGAGGTGGTGAATAGAAGTTTAGGTAACCTGCTGAGATGTCTAGTTGGAGAGCACGCATCTAGTTGGGACTCGGTGCTCCCTATAGCGGAGTTTGCATACAATAGTTCCATCAATAGGTCGACTGGTCTGAGTCCGTTTCAGGTCGTATCAGGTTATGACCCTAGGAAGCCTATTGATCTTATACCCGTCCCGACTGAGTCACGTCCTAGTGAGTATGCTGAGTCCTTCACACGTCATTTGCATGAGTTGCATGAGTCTATCAGGCATAAAATCAATTTGAGCAACGAACATTATAAAGAACAGGCAGACAGACATAGGCGGGAAAAATATTTTCTGGTTGGTGAACAGGTGATGGTGCGAGTTCGTGCGGAGCGGCTCCTTCAGGGGCCTGCTAAGAAATTAAGCGCCAGGCAAATTGGGCCCTACACTGTTTTGAGGCGGATCGGGTTGAATGCCTACGAGCTGGACATTCCTACGAGCATGGGTATCCACCATGTGTTCAATATTGAGGACCTGACACCCTACTTCCCACCTCACGAGTACCCTGATCCCTACCTTGGCGGCCCTCCCGAGCTTCCACCACCCCCTCTTTCCCCCACCACCCGGCCTCCCCTTGCTTCCCACTTCCCCAGGAGCTCACCACCATTGGCTTCACCGAGTGCACCACCTCCACCACCGGACCACTTTTCCCGAGAGCTGAGGGTCGAGCAGGTTACGGAGATCATTGCGCATGAGTTCGCCCCCTCTACGGATGGACTCGTGTGCCGCTACTTGGTTCGCTGGTTTGGACGTTCTTCTTCCGACGATACTTGGATTGCTGCTGCTGAGCTTGATCAACTCGCTCCCGGACTTCGACTACAGTACGATCGTCTCCATTCATCGGAGATGAAGGCTTTTCAGTCGGGGGGAGTTGATGGGGGACCATCGGGCGCATCTCGGCGCAAGGCAGGCCCCACCTTCGTATATTCGCGTCGACGGGCTTGATCGGACCGGCGATCCGCCACCTCGGATGTGTCCGGCTCGTCGTTTCGACTCAGTTTCATATATGACATTTTATATTTTGGATTTTATTTCATGTACTTATGGGATCGGAACCGCCGGCCAATCATAGCCGTCGATTCCGGTTGCCCTAATTTCATTCTCCTATAAATATAAGTGTTAGGACTGCAGGAATTTTATTGCTGAAAGTTTGGAGATCATCTTCCCTACTTCCGGTGGTCCTTCCGCGGTGCCGACGCCGTGGAGCCCTTGGTGCCGACGCCTCGGGTAAGTTCCCTTGCTTTCTCCCCCTCTTCCTCTTCCCGTCCAGCCACCCAGCCACTCCCGTTTTCCGCCCAGGTTCGGCCAACCGAATCCCCACTTCCTCTCCCCCGTCCAACCCGCCAGCCCCTCCTATCTGTCCGCCCAGATTTTGGGCCGCCTGAACCCCCAGTCCCGCCCAGATCGGGGGCTGCCTGAGCCCTCTCCACCGCCCGACACACCACCAAAACCCCCCTACCACAGCCCTTATTTCCCCCTCCCCTGCTGCCCATTAACCAGCCCCACCAGCCCCGCGATCTACCCTCACCGGATCTGGACAGATCCGACCAGATCTGTCCAGATCGGGTTGGATCCCGCCGGAACCAGTCCGGCCACCAAAAACAGCCCCCTCCTCCCCCAAACAGCAACCCCTTCATCTCCCCACGTGGATCCACCTTCCCCCTTGCCCGATCTAATCTCGCCACCACCCGGAAGTCCCTCCTAGCCTCCGAAATTTCAGATCTACACCGATTTCCTGCAGTCCTAACTTTTAATTCAGAATTTTGTTATTTCCTTTGGGATTTGTATGTGTTATTTGGTTGTGGAATATTGTATGCTTTGTGGTGTTCGTGCCGTATTGGAATTACAGCCTGTTATCATTTTGCCTGTGAAAATCTCTAACTTGCAGGTCGCTTAATTCGCCGCGCGCTAATTTTAAGCCTCCGTGCGGAGGAGTGCTTTTGTCTAACGCCTAAAGAAATTGCTCTGCCGCCTAATGAATAAATGTCATGTTTAGTTTAATGTTTTGTTGCTTATCTTGATTAGCTCGCTTGATCATCTTTGTGTCGGCATATAGGCATTGCTTAGGGTGAGTCCACCCCCTCACGGCACTAGCGGGCGTCTTAGGGCACCACTACACAACCTACCCTACATCAGAAATATAGTAAGTTGAATATGATAACAGCGATAGTAAAAGCTCATAAAGTTCATGTTTGCAGTAGAATGAAATATACAGTTTGTTTTGGGTGGTATCTTTGTTAAAAAAAAATGTATGCTTCCTCAGCCCAGATTCTTTGTTTATTTTCTTTTTCTGCCTTTTGAACTACCCTATACTATGCAAAACTGTTGATAGTTTATAGTAGTTTGTTCAGATTAATGATAGCAATCTGGTTTCTGAAGGTAAAGCATTTAAGCATCTTTAGAACAAAATATCTATACGTTCCTCCTATAAAATAGAAATTGCTGAACATTATTCTTTTTTATCTAAAATTTGAGGTGTGCAAAATGAGTTATAATTTTGATCCTTCTTGTGTATATTTATTGCAGATTCTTGTGAGAATGTGGTGATAGAAAACTGCTACATAAGTGTTGGTGATGATGGAATAGCTATTAAGAGTGGTTGGGACCAGTATGGGATCAAATATGGGAAACCGTCCACCAATATTGTAATTCGAGATCTTGTTATTCGCTCTTTGGTTAGGTGAAGCGCTTCTTACCAGATTATGCATGTATGCATGTCCCTTTAAATTTCTATGACCTATCTTTCTGCAGTCATCATTATTTTCTCTTAACTTGTGCCATCACAAAATCTGCATATATAATATACTAATAGACAAAGTAATACTTGAAAATGTTTTAAAGATGTTTTACTATATCTAAGGACATGAACTATCCCTCGTAATTTTTCTTTTGACTGAGCTGTTCTCTAAGAGCTTCTAGAATGTAGGCTTGTCTTTAAAGAATGTGCACACTGGTCCTACGGCCTTGCAAATTCTGTCAGCCACCTGATTTTTTTTCTATTATTAGAAACATTGACTCTTAGGATTTCCATCTTGTGTCTATGTGCATTTGCATGCCCTATGATGGGGATCAGGCCACATGGCCCATTTGGGCCCAGTGACGATCGGAGCTACTCATCACGAGTGGATCGTCGATTGTAGGAATTTTTGTTCTTGCATTTTTTCCTTAATTTATGTATTTTTTGTTTTTTGAGGGCTACAAGGATTGGAGGATCTCAACCGTAGTCGGTCCCTCCCGTGCTCTATGTAAAGGAGTAGATGGTTCATATTTATTGAAAGTTGAGTGCAAAAGCCCTCTTTTTATTATTTCAGTGTCGAAGCCGGACTCGTGCTTGAAGCCATCTCCCCTCCCCTCACCATTGGACAACCCCTCCTCCCCCTTCACCCACTCCCTTGGCCGGCCACCCATATATCCCCTTTGTTGTGAACCACCTCCACAATTCCCCTCCTCCAATCACCACCCAAAACAACTCCCAAAATCCCCTTTCATCCACTGTTGTGGGCACTTTTTATTCCCATCAACAGGGCCGCGGCACATACAGCCCAACCAGCTCTCCGCACTGGATATAATCAATGCAGTAGGTTGTTGAGGCAGGGGCTTGTTCCTCAGACCTCCTTGAAGAGAGTCTTCATCTTAACTTCAAGGAGGTCTGGGAATCAAACCCCGACCTCAGCAACCTATCACATTGATTGTATCTAGTGCGGAGAGTTGGTTGAGGTGTATGGGCTGCGACCCTATTGATGGGAATAACAAAGTGCCCACAACATAAAAGTGCACTTTTATGTTATGGGCCGCTCATTCAGGTTTTAAACCCCGGTCGAGCCACATAGAAAGGCCGCGACCCATACAACTCAACTAGCTCTTCGCACTGGATTAGGACGGGTCCTGAACCCTTTACCTCTGGCAATGCGGTAGGTTGTTGAGGCTGAAGCTCGATACCCAGACTGTTATGCCCCCACATCCGCTTGGGTTCTCGGGGCATAAATACTCGCGGCGGGTCAAGGAGCGCGCGCAAGACAACGGGGCTGAACCATCCGGTTCAGCCCCCATTCATTAAATCGGCCAGAAGGGGGCTGAACCACTCCGGTTCAGCCCCACTTGGGGGAGGGGGAGGGGGGGGGGGGGGGGCGGCCGGCCCCCTCCTTTCCCGGGTATTTATAGCCCGGGGCTGCTTTGGGGAGGGATTATGGAAGATCTATCAGGTTTCTTTCTTCTCTCTTCCTCAACCCTAACCCTAGTTCTCTCTTTCTCTCTAGAATCTCCATCTCTCCTCTTTTTCTCTTGCTAGTTCATATCATTTGGTATCAGAGTATCCTTCCTGCGACCATGGTGACACGTTCGGAGGCGGAGACCGCACGACTGGCTACCCTAGAGGAGAACTACGTGGGGTTGGCGGATTCAGTGATGGCCATGGAAGGCCGCTTGAACACGTCCACAAAAAACATGGAGGAACGCACGGATGGGCGAATGGAGAAGATCAAGGCGTTGTTGATGCAATCGTTGAAGGGCAAGGCGGTTCAAGGAAGCGATTCTGAAGCCGAGGCACCACAAAATGTCCGATCTACGGGCAACGGAGGAAGCGCAGGGTCGGGACACTTCGGTCCCGACGGAATCGGGACCGATCCGGGCCGCACGGAACCAGCGGGCACCGGATCGGCCCCCGCCTGGATGGGAGCACCGCACGCCTACCACGGCTGGTCAACCGTGGCCGACGGGACCGGCGGAAGCCGGCCAGGGGGCGCCTACGCCGCACGCCAGCCTGCGGCCTGGGCCGGCCAGCCAACGCCACATCCGGGCGTGCTGACCGGAAATGGGGCAGGCGGTCCGTCCGCCGCCCAGGAAGGGGCCGGGGCCGACCTATGGAGAAACCGGGAGGCACCAGCGGCTCCCTTGCGACCACCGGGGGCTGTTGACGCCAATTTCGGAGGGAGAACGGGCCTTCTACCGACGCCGCAGCACATGGGAGGTCCAATGAGGTTTGGAAACGGCGAGACATGGGCTGAGCAGCCACGCCGTCAGGGATTTCACGGTGGGGGACAACAATGGGGCGGCGGCCAAGGGGGAGCTAATTTCCACGACCCATTCGGCCGACCACAGCATGGACCGAAGTTCAACGGGAGACATGGAGATATGCAACAACGACCCTACATGCCTCCGAAGAGAACTCACATGAATTTCCCGAAATTCCGCGGCGGGGATGCCTTGGAATGGGTGCAAAAGGCGGAGTTATTTTTCACTTATCAGGAGATACCGAATGATCAGTGGGTGCAGCTGGCTTCTTTCCATCTGGAGGAAGATGCATATCAGTGGGCTCAGTGGTTCATACGGGCCTACGGGTACGCAACATGGGCGAATTTTGTGGAAGGGTTCGTGGCTCGTTTCGGACCGTTGGAGTACGAGGATGTGGAGGCTACGCTACAGAAACTCCGTCAGAAGGGCACAGTGATGGAGTACCGAGCGGATTTCGAGAAGCTCGCAAACCGGGTTAATTGGGAGGAGAAGACGCTCCTCAGTTGTTTCATATCCGGCCTGCGGGACCATTTGAGGGATGAGGTCCACGCGTATATGCCCCGCAGTCTAAGCCATGCTATCAGTCTGGCCCGCATCCAGGAGGAGCGCTTCAACCGCCAAAGAACTCGAGCTCCACCAAGGGCTCCACCCGCCCCTGCAACGGGCCGAAGGGAGCAGGCACCGGCGGCACGGCCGACGGTGACACGACTTACGTGGCCTGAGCTGCAGGCCAGGAAGGAGAAAGGATTGTGTTTCAACTGCGATGAGAAATACGCACCGGGGCATCGATGCCAGAAGGTGCAGGTCTTCATGCTGCGGGAGGAGGACGAGGAGGACCACCCGAGCCTCGAGGCAGAGGAGGAGTTGGATCTGGCTGAGTTTGGTGTTTCGATTCAGGCTATGGAGGGATGTGTTGTTGAAATTTGTGAAGTGGAAGTGGGTGACGGGACAGGCCGCGCGGCCTGTGCGGACAGCTTTGGCGGACTGGGCGGACTGGGCGGACTGAGGTTGCGGCCTGGTGAGAAGTCTGGTGGAAGCCGGCTGTGTTCTGAGCGGGTTGTTGCATGGAGTCCGCGGTTTGGTGCGGCCTGGTATCTGCGGATAGAGAGGCTTGCGGACTGGTGCATTGCTCAGTGGTCGCGGGTGCAAGTTTGTGCTGTTGGCGGGTTGGTTCGAGTTCGCGGGAAGCCTTGCGGACTGGTGTGTCCGCGGTTGGGGCTGTTGCGGACTGGGCCTTGAGCTTGGCTGAGGCCTTGTCGAGCTCAGGTGTTACAGCAGGTCTTGCTGTGGAGACCGGTTGGCGGACTGATGTTTGGAGTCCGGCTTGGTGCTGCTGCGTTGGACAAGTGCGAGGAGCTCGCGGACTGGTTGCGGTCTGTGCTAGGGTGTTTGGCGGACGGGACTTTGTGTCCGCTATGCTCGCACTGACCCTTGATGGTTTTGGACTTGGTCACACTTGGTGTCAAGTTCATGGTGTCCGCCGTATCCGCCAAGTCCGCTGTGACCGGGCGGACTGTTGCTGTTTGCCTTTGGTCGTGGACTTGTGGCGGATTGAGGTGTGGGTCTTGCGGACTGCCTCGGGTTGGTGCGGACTGCCATTGAAGAGGGTGCTGTCCTGAAGCAGTTGGAGCTTTGCGGGCTGGTGCCTTGTCCGCTTAGCTTGGGCGGACTGGAGAGGGTTCGTCAATGGTTGCCTTGCTCCTGGCGGTTTCCCTTGGTGACTGGCTAAGTCCTCGCGGACTGAGCGGACAGTCGTTTTGTGTTCGCGCGGGCTGGGGCGGTGTTGCTATCTCATGGGCGGTGACCACACTCCTCACCTGGCCTATAAATAGGACCCCCCTGGCACATCTACAGTAACCAGAAGTAACGTGAGTGAACAGTAAATTGGGTTGGGCGAGTGCTGCGGTCTGTGTTTGTCAGTCCGTGCGGATTGTTTCAGGCTGACGGTTTGCTGTGTGCAGGTCGCGCGGATAACTTCAAGGAGCCAGGAGTTTGGCTGTGACTTCGGTCAGTGCTTGGAAGTGTGCGGTCTCTGCGGACTCAGCAGGAGGTCGCTCTGCGGCTTGTCAGTTCTGTTTCAACTTTCCCAGCTTCAATAACCTGTCCGCCGGCTTCAGGCGGGTAGGGGAGTTCCTCAGTTCGGGTTCAGCAGGAGGCGAATAACGGTCTGTCCGCGCGACCTCGCGGTCTCGGCGGACTCCGTGGTATTCGGCGGATTGCAGCATAGCTTGGGCGGTCTCGGCGGTCTCGGCGACCTCGCGGTCTCGGCGGACTGGAGTTCTGTCCGCCCGGCTTGTTTTTGGTTCTTTCTGTTTACAGCTGTAATACTAGCGAAATCATGTCTCGCTATGTATGCCTCGGATTGTAATGAAGTGAATGCATAATAAGATCTTCTTGTGCTTCCATTGGTTTTGTTGGGTGCAACCTCTAGTCCTTGGGTTTCCGCGGTTCAGCGTGCGAACTGGGTAGTTCCGAAGATATTAATTTGGTGTTTGGGCTATCTTGCTGACCACGTTGAGAAAATTTTAACATGGTATCAGAGGGAGGTTTCTGAGGTTGCGGAGGTTCAGTTGCGTGAGCGGAGGTCAGCCAGTGTTGTTACTCAGTGATTGAGTGGTGATCAACCTGTGTTGTTGCTCGGAGCTGCTGAAGGGTACCAACAGGTGATTGCAATGGAAGGAAGCTTAGCAAGAGGTCTGGGCATTGAACTCTTAACGCCGACTAACTATAAAAAGTGGAAGTCGTGCATGAAGAGTTATCTTCTGGGCGAGGAGCTGTGGGAAGTTGTCGGTGGAGACGACAGACAGGAAGTAACTGCTGCTTTCGGTACTGCTGAACAGGTAAGGCTCTGGAGAAGAACTAATGCTAAGGCAGAGTTCGTTCTGAAGAGAGCTGTCTCTCCGGAACTGTTTGATCACATCATTGGGTGTGAGTCGGCTGCTGATATTTGGACAACCATTGATGAGTTGTTCAATAGGAAGAATGTGGCGCGGCTTCAGTTCCTGGAGAATGAGTTGGCCAGGGCAACTCAGGGAGACCTTTCCATCTCCAGGTACTTCTTAAAGATGAAGAGCTTGTGTGCTGAGCTGTCGGCGCTGGATCCTGATGAGCCTATCTCTGAGGCAAAGATGAAAAGGCACATTTTCCGCGGCTTGCGGAAGGAGTATGTGGCCTTTGTTACGTCTGTTCAAGGGTGGGCTACTCAGCCGTCTCTGCTGGAGCTGGAGAATCTGCTTGCCTCGCAGGAGAGCTTAGCAAGGCAGATGGCTGGAGTGAATCTGAATCAGGAAGGCAGCGAGGCTCTCTTCTCAGGCAAGAAGAAGGAATGGGAAGGGAAGAAGAAGAAGAAGAAGGTGCAGGCCGCTGTTGAGAAGGAGACTTCAACTTCATATCCGCCGGAGAGGAGCAATGCTCCTAAGGACTGGAAGAAGAATCTGAAGTGCTACCGGTGTCATCAGCGTGGGCACTTCAAGCGGGACTGCAAGGTCAAACTGCAGCCTGGGCATGCTGCGGGAAAGGAGGAAGCTTGCTCGCGAAGTGAAGAAGCAGAATGGGGAGGAGCTTTCATGACGGGCACTTGTGTCCGGGCCTTATCTGCTGAGGACTTCAACAGCGAGTGGATCATCGACTCCGGGTGTGGTCATCACCTCACCGGAGACAAGTCGAAGTTCACCTCCATGCAGGCTTACTCAGGTAATGAAGCTATTATCACTGCTGATAATACTGTTTATGCAGTAGAGAAGGAGGGGGTCGTGTCTTTGGGTAGTGATCAGGGGCCACTCACGTTAAGGAGTGTGTATCACGTGCCGGGCATGAAGAAGAACCTCTTCTCGGTGACCAACGCGGTGGACGCTGGGTATCACGTTCTGTTTGGGCCAACAGACGTGAGGTTCCTTCGCAACGTATCAGCGGTAAAGGCTGATGTTGCTCATGTTGGGAGGAGGGTGAAGAACTTGTTTGTTCTTTCCACCAGTGCCTATGTTGATAAGATGAGGGCCAATGATAGTGCGGCTATCTGGCATGAGAGGCTGGGGCATGTTGGCATGGACAAGCTGAAGGCAATGGCGAGTAGAAGTCTGGTGAGGGGGTTGCCGATGTTGTCCTCCTTTGGTGATGGGCATGTTTGTGCGGGCTGTCAATACGGTAAGGCACATCGCCTTCCGTTTGATAAATCTCAAACAAGGAGCAAGAAACCATTGGAGTGTATTCATGGCGACCTGATGGGACCGACTGTTACTGCCAGCCTTGGTGGAAGCAAATACATGCTTGTCTTGGTTGATGACTACTCAAGGTATACTTGGGTGTACTTCTTAAAGGAGAAGTCGGATGCCTTCCGTTTGTTCGTGGAGTTCAAGGAGTTGGTAGAAGGCCGGCTTGGCTTGCGGATTAAGAAGTTTCGAACTGATAACGGGGGAGAGTTTGTCTCTTCCGAGTTTTCTAACTTCTGCAGGAAGCACGGGATCCAACGGGAGCTTACATGTGCTCACACTCCACAACAAAATGGGGTAGCGGAGCGGAAGATCCGTCATTTGACGGAAACCTGCAAATGCTGGCTGCATGCGAAAGATATCCCGAGGTCTTTTTGGGCGGAGGGAATGTCTTGTGCTGCATATGTTATCAACCGGATGCCACTCAGCCCTATCAACATGAAGACGCCCATTGAGCTGTTGCTGAAGGAGAAGCCGAGTGTTGGACACCTTCGGGTGTTCGGTTCAACTTGCTACGTGCATGTCCCGGATGCTTCACGGACAAAGCTGGATGCGAAGGCAAGGAAACTTGTCTTTGTTGGCTATGATGAGCGGAAGAAGGGATGGAAGTGCATGGACCCTGTGACGAAGAAGTTCGTGGTGTCAAGAGACGTTGTCTTTGACGAGCTGACGTCATATGGAAGGTGGCTCGGTGGAGCCTACCGGAAGTAGCAAGGTTGAGGAAGCACCGGTGGAGGCTGCTGAAGGCTTGGAAGAGGAGCTTGCTGTTTCACCAGCAGCTCCTGTTGCTTCGAACTCCGAGGCTGAGCTTTCTGGCTCAGGAAGCAGGGGGAGCACTGCTCAATGCTTGCCCCAGGTAGGAGTGGAGCCTGAAGAAGCAACGGAAGCCGTGAGCAAGGAGCCATGTCTTCGGAGATCGAAAGAGGGTGGTTAAGCCACCGGCTCGGTACTGTGATGGGAATGCAGTGAGCTTTGTCTCCTGCTTCTTTGCAGGTCCTCTGGATGAGCGAGAGCCTGCAAGCTTCAACGAGGCCACTGGAGTGAAGGAGTGGGAAGGTGCCATGAAGGAAGAGATTGATGCTCTGAAGAAGAATGAAACCTGGGACCTTGTGCCCAAGGTTGATGGCATTACTCCGGTTACTTGCAAGTGGGTGTATAAGTTGAAGAAGAAGGCTGATGGGAGCATTGATCGGTTCAAGGCTCGCCTGGTCGCTAGAGGATTCTCACAGCAGTATGGAGAAGACTATGAGGAGACATTCAGTCCAGTTGCGAAGATGACGTCTGTAAGAGTGGTGATCGCCTTGGCTGCTTGCAAGGGATGGAGGTTGTGGCAACTCGATGTGAAGAATGCCTTTCTTTACGGAGAGATTGACAAGGACATCTTCATGGATCAGCCGCTTGGTTTCGTCTCTGAGAAGCATCCGGACTATGTCTGCAAACTCAGGAAGGCTCTCTATGGGTTGAAGCAAGCTCCTCGAGCGTGGTATGGGAAGATTGCAGAGTACCTGCAGTTCTGTGGATACCTGGCTTCTAACTCGGATTCTAGCTTGTTCGTCAAGAAGAAGGGAGAGCTAAAAGTCTTGGTCCTGCTGTATGTGGATGATATGATCATCACAGGGAACTCGGAGGAGGAAGTAGCAAGGCTCAGGGGAGAGCTTGCTATACGCTTCGAGATGAAAGACTTGGGAGAGTTGCATCACTTTCTTGGTCTGGAAGTGGAGAGGAAGGAGTGCGGGATTCTCATTAGCCAGAAAGGGTATGCTGATCGTATTGTGAAGCGGTTTGGCATGGGCGAAGGGAAGAAGTGCTCTACTCCACTGGAATCTGGGCTGAAGCTTCGACGAGATGAGGGAAGGGTGCTTAATGATCCCTTGGTGTTCAGGGCTCTTGTTGGGAGCTTGATCTATCTGACGATTACAAGGCCGGATATAGCTTATGCTGTTGGCCGAGTAAGTCGGTATATGGCTGAACCAAGGCAATCTCATCTAGTGGCGGCGAAGGGAATTCTGAAGTATGTCAAGGTGACTTCTGAGATGGGACTCCTCTATGGAAGGGATGCGGAGTTTGCATTGCTCGGGTACACGGATGCTGACTATGGCGGTGATTCGGATGATCGAAGGTCTACTTCAGGTTATGTGTTCACTTGCGGTTCAGCTAGCATCTCGTGGTGTAGCAAGAAGCAGGACTCGGTGTCGGTTTCAACCACGGAGGCGGAGTATAAGGCTTCGGCCTTGGCTGCTCGGGAAGCCGTTTGGTTGAGGAGACTCATAGAGGATGTTCATGAAGAAGTGCAAGGGCCTACTTTACTCCGGGGTGACAATGAGAGTGCTCTCAAACTGGTAAACAATCCAGTGTGTCACGCCAGGACCAAGCATATAGAGATTGATCACCACTTCATCAGGGAGAAGGTGTTGGAGGGGTCTCTGCTGGTCGGGCATGTTCGGAGTGAAGATAATCTTGCTGACATCTTCACGAAGCCGCTGTCGAAGGGGCCCTTTGAACGCTTGCGCAGCTTGCTGGGCTTGGTCACCACTTCTCACTTCAAGGGGGAGTGTTGAAATTTGTGAAGTGGAAGTGGGTGACGGGACAGGCCGCGCGGCCTGTGCGGACAGCTTTGGCGGACTGGGCGGACTGGGCGGACTGAGGTTGCGGCCTGGTGAGAAGTCTGGTGGAAGCCGGCTGTGTTCTGAGCGGGTTGTTGCATGGAGTCCGCGGTTTGGTGCGGCCTGGTATCTGCGGATAGAGAGGCTTGCGGACTGGTGCATTGCTCAGTGGTCGCGGGTGCAAGTTTGTGCTGTTGGCGGGTTGGTTCGAGTTCGCGGGAAGCCTTGCGGACTGGTGTGTCCGCGGTTGGGGCTGTTGCGGACTGGGCCTTGAGCTTGGCTGAGGCCTTGTCGAGCTCAGGTGTTACAGCAGGTCTTGCTGTGGAGACCGGTTGGCGGACTGATGTTTGGAGTCCGGCTTGGTGCTGCTGCGTTGGACAAGTGCGAGGAGCTCGCGGACTGGTTGCGGTCTGTGCTAGGGTGTTTGGCGGACGGGACTTTGTGTCCGCCATGCTCGCACTGACCCTTGATGGTTTTGGACTTGGTCACACTTGGTGTCAAGTTCATGGTGTCCGCCGTATCCGCCAAGTCCGCTGTGACCGGGCGGACTGTTGCTGTTTGCCTTTGGTCGTGGACTTGTGGCGGATTGAGGTGTGGGTCTTGCGGACTGCCTCGGGTTGGTGCGGACTGCCATTGAAGAGGGTGCTGTCCTGAAGCAGTTGGAGCTTTGCGGGCTGGTGCCTTGTCCGCTTAGCTTGGGCGGACTGGAGAGGGTTCGTCAATGGTTGCCTTGCTCCTGGCGGTTTCCCTTGGTGACTGGCTAAGTCCTCGCGGACTGAGCGGACAGTCGTTTTGTGTTCGCGCGGGCTGGGGCGGTGTTGCTATCTCATGGGCGGTGACCACACTCCTCACCTGGCCTATAAATAGGACCCCCCTGGCACATCTACAGTAACCAGAAGTAACGTGAGTGAACAGTAAATTGGGTTGGGCGAGTGCTGCGGTCTGTGTTTGTCAGTCCGTGCGGATTGTTTCAGGCTGACGGTTTGCTGTGTGCAGGTCGCGCGGATAACTTCAAGGAGCCAGGAGTTTGGCTGTGACTTCGGTCAGTGCTTGGAAGTGTGCGGTCTCTGCGGACTCAGCAGGAGGTCGCTCTGCGGCTTGTCAGTTCTGTTTCAACTTTCCCAGCTTCAATAACCTGTCCGCCGGCTTCAGGCGGGTAGGGGAGTTCCTCAGTTCGGGTTCAGCAGGAGGCGAATAACGGTCTGTCCGCGCGACCTCGCGGTCTCGGCGGACTCCGTGGTATTCGGCGGATTGCAGCATAGCTTGGGCGGTCTCGGCGGTCTCGGCGACCTCGCGGTCTCGGCGGACTGGAGTTCTGTCCGCCCGGCTTGTTTTTGGTTCTTTCTGTTTACAGCTGTAATACTAGCGAAATCATGTCTCGCTATGTATGCCTCGGATTGTAATGAAGTGAATGCATAATAAGATCTTCTTGTGCTTCCATTGGTTTTGTTGGGTGCAACCTCTAGTCCTTGGGTTTCCGCGGTTCAGCGTGCGAACTGGGTAGTTCCGAAGATATTAATTTGGTGTTTGGGCTATCTTGCTGACCACGTTGAGAAAATTTAACATGTGTGGCACCCACCACCATGCGGATCAAGGGCAGGATTGGCAAGGAACGGGTCACCATTCTCATTGATAGTGGGAGTACCCACAATTTCATCAACCCTGAGGTGGCACTGAAGACAGGACACCCAGTTGACAGGAACGCGGCGTTCCAGGTGATGGTCGCGGATGGCAGCAAACTGCGGTGCGAAGGGGCACTGAAGGGCGTGGAGATACAACTTACAGGTTATGTGTGCCGCACCGACGTCTACCTCCTTCCGATTAAAGGGTCTGATATGGTGCTGGGGGTACAGTGGCTCCGCCAACTGAGGCGGGTGACCACGGACTGGGACCGCATGACACTGGAGTTCACGCAGCAGGGGACGGATTACTGTTTGCATGGTATCCGATCCTCCCCTCTCAAGGAGATCTCCCTACGGAGCCTGCAGAGATTGGAGGAGCAGGGTAGTATGATGGCCGTGATACTCGGGATGGCGGCGGAGGGCGCCGACACGCAGAGGGCGCCGGACCCGATACAGTTTCTTTTAGCTCAGTATGAGGACGTCTCAGGAGCCGCACACTCTGCCTCCCTCGCGTTTCCGGGATCATCAGATACAGTTAAAGACAGGGACGGACCCTACCAATATACGTCCCTACCGCTACCCGTACGTGCAGAAGGCAGAGATCGAATGTAGCGTCCGGGAGATGCTAGTGACGGGCATTATTCGGCCCAGCACCAGCGCGTTCTCTTCTCCGATCATCTTGGTCAAGAAGAAGGACGGCTCCTGGCGCTTCTGCGTCGATTACCGGGGGCTGAATAGCTCCACCATCAAGGACAAGTTTCTCATTCCTATGATTGAGGAATTGCTGGATGAGCTGCATGGAGCGAGTTTGTTCACCAAACTGGACCTCCGGTCCAGTTATCATCAAATTCGGATGAAGGAGGAGGATGTCCACAAGACGGCGTTCCGGACCCACGACGGTCACTACGAGTTCTTGGTGATGCCGTTTGGGTTGGCCAACGCTCCCTCCACCTTCCAGGCTGTTATGAACGAGATCTTTCGCCCACTTCTTCGCCGGTATGTCCTGGTATTTTTTGATGATATACTAGTTTATAGCAGGACTTGGGACGACCATTTGGAGCACGTGCGACATGTCCTTACTATACTGCGGGAAAACCAGTTATTCGCCAAAAAGTCCAAGTGCTCCTTCGGCCAGAGTCAGGTCGAGTACCTCGGGCACCTCGTGTCCGCCCGTGGGGTCCAGGCAGACCCACAAAAGATTGAGAGTATGGTGTCGTGGCCCCAGCCCACGACGGTTCGAGCCTTGCGTGGCTTCCTCGGGCTGACGGGGTACTACCGCCGTTTTGTCAAGGACTACGACAAGATTGCTCGACCTCTGACACAGTTGCTGCAGAAGGATGCGTTCCAGTGGAGCATCGAGGCGGACGAGGCCTTCCGGGCCTTAAAGCAGGCCATGACCACTACACCGGTGTTGGCGCTGCCGGATTTTAGCAAGGAATTTGTGGTGGAGACTGATGCCTCGGGCGTCGGCCTCGGGGCAGTCTTGATGCAGGAGGGCCGCCCGCTCGCTTATTTCAGCAAGGCTTTGGCCCCACGGACGTTGGGGCTTTCAACGTACGAGAAAGAGATGTTGGCTATTATACATGCAGTCGAGATGTGGCGACCCTATCTCTTGGGTCAGCACTTCCAGGTCCGTACGGATCACCAGAGTTTGAAGCACTTCCTAGAGCAGCGCTCGGCGTCTCCACTGCAGCAGAAGTGGTTGACCAAGCTGATGGGGTACGATTACGAGATTGTGTACAAGCAGGGCAGAGAAAATGTGGTCGCCGACGCTCTCTCCCGCCTACCTGAGAGCTCTCTCTCTCATGTATCGGGACCGGTGGTTACCACATTGGACGAGATGCAGACAGCGGTACTCCAGGACCCAGAGTTACGCACCATTATCGAGACACTACAGCATGGTCAAGCTACGGAGCCGGGTTACCATCTTCAGGGTCAGCGGCTATACTTTCAAGGCAGAGTGGTCATTCCATCTGCGTCGCCATGGCAGACGGCGATGATGCAGGAGTTTCACGCATCACCCACAGGCGGCCATGCAGGGATTCTACGAACGCTTCAGCGGCTCCGAGCAAATGTATTCTGGAAGGGGATGCGTCGCGATGTCCAACAATTTGTGCGGGAGTGCGACATTTGTCAGCGACAGAAGTATGAGACTACATCACCTGCGGGGCTTCTTACACCGCTCGAGATCCCGAACCAGGTCTGGGGCACCATTTCCATGGATTTCATTGACGGATTGCCCAAGTCCCAAGGCAAGTCCGTCATACTGGTGGTGGTAGACAAGCTTTCCAAGTATGGTCATTTCCTTCCGTTGAGCCATCCGTACACGGGGGAGATAGTCGCAGAGTTATTTGCGCGAGAGATTGTGCGCCTCCATGGCCTCCCACGCTCCATCATTTCCGACAGGGACCCGGTCTTTATCAGCAGTTTTTGGCGGGAGCTTTTTTGACTCCAGGGCACGACACTGCGCATGAGCACCGCCCACCATCCCCAGACGGACGGACAGACTGAGGTCCTCAACGGGGGGGTGGAGACCTATTTACGGTGTTTTGTGATGGACGAGCCGCGCACGTGGACGCGTTGGTTGCATTGGGCGGAGTACTGTTACAATACGTCATTCCACACAGCCAGCAAGCTCACCCCCTTCGAGGTGGTCTACGGCCGCCCTCCTCCTACTTTGAGTTCTTATGAACCCTCTAGCACCGCTCTTCCAGCTGTGGAACGGACACTTCAGGACAGAGATCGCACTTTAGCTTTGCTCCGGGACAACCTGCGGGTCGCGCAGGACCGCATGAAAGCACAGGCAGACAAGCACCGGACAGAGCGCGAGTTTGCCGTGGGCGATGAAGTTTTCCTCAAGCTCCAACCTTACCGCCAGCTGTCAGTCTCTCGGCGGTCGAATCAGAAACTCGCCCCACATTACTACGGGCCATTCCGCATTCTTCGTCGCGTGGGCCCCGTGGCCTACACCTTGGATCTCCCCGCGGGGTCTCGAATCCACCCGACATTCCATGTATCTGTTTTGAAGAGAAAGCTGATGAGGTGAAAGAAAGACACGCCACGTCGCTCAGCGCCTTCTCCCAACCTGAGACCCCTCGAGAAGGGATGCAGTAGAGCTCAAATCTCACCGGAGGAAAAAACTTCGATGACAAGGAAGAAAAGAACGAGGGCGTTTAGCATCGATGAAGAAAACAAGAAATCGGGACGTTTCTGTCTTTTTTAAAGATTTTCCCATATTTAGAGTCGAGCCTGCATTCTTGTCCATCGAGCACTTTGAGCAAGGTGTGCTTGGGGCTTCCGTTCAGGCCAGCCCTTCACTTCCCGAGGCGACCAGCATGGGTGAGTTGCGTCCGTCACCGGAGGCCATTTTGCTAACCAAATGGAAGAAGTCAGGCACGGAATATCGGCCGGCGGTGCTCGTCAAATGGAAGCAGATGGACACAGTGCATAACTCATGGGTTGACTTGTTGGACTTCCGCGAGCGGTTTCCGGACTTCCACCTTGAGGACAAGCTGGTGCTTGATGGGGAGGGGAATGTTATGCCCCCACATCCGCTTGGGTTCTCGGGGCATAAATACTCGCGGCGTGTCAAGGAGCGCGCGCAAGACAACGGGGCTGAACCATCCGGTTCAGCCCCCATTCATTAAATCGGCCAGAAGGGGGATGAACCACTCCGGTTCAGCCCCACTTGGGGGGGGGGGGGGGGGCGGCCGGCCCCCTCCTTTCCCCGGGTATTTATAGCCCGGGGCTGCTTTGGGGAGGGATTATGGAAGATCTATCAGGTTTCTTTCTTCTCTCTTCCTCAACCCTAACCCTAGTTCTCTCTTTCTCTCTAGAATCTCCATCTCTCCTCTTTTTCTCTTGCTAGTTCATATCACAGACCTCCTTTATAAGAGGCCTCTGTTCTAACTCTCATCACCAACTGAGTCGCGTCTCAGTTGGTGAAGCGAGTCAAGATGAGGATCTCTTCAAGGAGGTCTAGGAATCAAACCCCGGCCTCAACAACCTACCGCTTTGATTGTATCCGGGGCGGAGAGCTGGTTGGGGGGTATAGGTCGTGGCCCTGTTGTGTGGCTCCACCAGGGTTCAAAACCTTAATGAGCGGCCCACAACATAAAAGTGCCCTTTTTATATTATGGGCCGCTCATTCAGGTACCCCAGCCGAGCCACATAACTGGGTTAACCCGCACACCCCAACCAACTCTCCACACTGGATTAGGCCGGGTCTTGAACCCTTACTTGTGGCTCAGTTGGTCAAGGGAGTCAAGATGAGGACTCTCTTCAAGGAGGTCTGGGGATCAAGCCCGGCCTCAACAACCTACTACATTGATTGTATGCGGTACGAAGAGCTGGTTGGACTGTATGGACCGCCGCTTTGTTATGTGGCTCGGTCGGGGTTCAAAACATGAATAAGCGGCCCATGACATCCACCTCCTGTGATCGCCGAAGAATCACCTCCGACCACCTCCTCTGGTCCCTCTCCAATCCCCTTATAATTTCCTCCATTTTCAGTTTTCTAGCAATTGCTAGAAAACACCTCTGGCCAACACCACCACCACCGGCCTCCCACCCCCATTACACCCATGACTACCATGACCACCTCCCCAAGGACCCCAACTACCCCACTACCTCCATAATTCCCTTCTACTTCCACTAATTCATCTATAACCACCCACTATCTCCTAATTAACTCCCCTGGATTAATCCCCACCTCACACACACACACATCTCCACAAACAGCAGCCCTCATCGATCAATCCAGAGCAGCAGCCCTCCCCTCAGTTATCATCTCACGTGGAGCCTCAAGACCAGCATCCTAACTGATCCCACTTCCCCCATTCAGCAGCCCCCCAACGTTCTCAAGTGGAGCCTCAAAACCAGCCTATACCGGAACCCCATCCCCCCCCCCCCCCCCCCCCAGCCACCCACATTCCCAGCTGTCCAACAACACTCCAAATTGCTGTCCTGGTTCCAGGACCGCCAATTTCGGCAACTCCTTGCTGCCAGCCGCTCCTGTCCAGTTCCAGTCATCCGGAGTCCATTCCCAGCAATCATTGTCACTGTCCGACAGCTGGGCCTCTATTTGAAAGGGATATTGGTTTGTAAACTTTGAATTTAGTTGTTTGAGTCTTTGTAATTTTCTATTTATTTTGTTATTTGTTTCTGTGTGCTCTTACGTTTATACCTCATCTCTTGTTTTCTTATTTTAAAGTTTTTTTTATTATGTGGCAAATCAAAGAAAATTTGGTTTATAAAAAGTAATTCAATTGCAGGCAAGTATTCTTTGAAATTGTGTCCTCTTATGACTCTGAGTCACCCTTATAGGACCGTCCTTCATCACCCTACTTATGCACTCGCATGATAGGTATAGGAATACACGCAGCAATGGCGTTATACTTAGAATGTTGTTTTTATGTGTATGGTATTAGGTGGAGTGCTAGATTATAGGAAATATGCAAGTCCTAATTCTCAATTATTTAATTAGGTTTTTGGAAACCCACAACTTCCTTCCCAAAATCCCAACATGAAAGGAGGAAGGGGCCTGGGACCTGTAAGCACATGTTGTTGATGCGTGGTTGGCAATGAGAGACAAAACATCTGATTGCGTCACGCCGGGGATAAACCAAATAGAAGTCAGTCCCTCGCGACACGCTGGAATCACGGCAACCCTAAACATTCCTGCAGTGGGCCAAGCCCAACTCTAATACCGTGTTGGAAACCCGTAGCTTTCTTCCCAAAACCTCAAGGTGAAAGGAGGGTCTAGAATCCGTAGGCACAGGCGAGTGATGCGTGATAGACAATGTTAGAATAAATCTCAGACCGTGCCACACCACATGCTGGAATCACTTCAACCAACATAGGTATATTTTAGAATTTTCCTAAATAATCATTCCCAAAATTATTGCTAATAAACTTGTTCATTTATGCATCAACCTGCTGAAAATGCCTGGAATTCTTTATGTAAGAAACCAGTTTAATTTTAAACCATCTTGCTGGAAATTCTGTTGGCTGTCTGAATATAATTATTATACCCCCATATCCGAGCAAATCAATGGAGTTGCACATCTTATTTTTTCAGTAAATAAGCTTTCATAAATTTCTCTTCTTGCTGTATTCTCAATAACTGTTTCTTTCCCTGAACCCTGCTGCAGCAACTAATAGTTTTTTTTTTGACTTTTTAATATGAATTCATCATCCCATCGTGCTTCTTTTGCAACAAATGATCTTTCCTCATCATGATATGCAGCGCCGGAGTGTCGATTGGCAGCGAGATGTCCGGCGGAGTCTCCAACATCACAGTCGAAAACACATACATTTGGGATTCCAGGCGGGGCGTCCGGATAAAAACCGCCCCGGGAAGGGGCGGCTACGTGACTAACATCACTTACCATAACATCACCTTTTTTAATGTGCGGGTCGGGATGGTGATCAAGACAGACTACAACGAGCACCCGGACGGCGACTTCGATCCTGAAGCCCTCCCCGTCATTGCGAACATCACCTACGACGGAATCCATGGTGAGCGCGTGCGGGTTCCCGTGAGGATCCAAGGCAGTGACAAGATCCCTGTGAGCGGTGTCACTTTCCGCGACATATCAATTGGACTCACACACAAAACGAAGCATGTCTTCCAGTGTTCCTACGTGCATGGAGCCGCGATGGGCTCCATTTTCCCGGTTCCTTGCAAGAATCTCGACCGTTATGATGAAAAAGGGCGTCTGGTGATGCGCTCCTCATCCCAAAATGCCAGCGATATTGACTACGATCTCTGAAAATTGATATCGGATCGTCCTATCTGTTGTTAGGCATTCAGGTGAGTTTCTCTTATGGGCTGCTACTGCTGCTATCGTTCCAGTTATTTCTTTTTTCACTGATTTGTTTATCCTTTGTAAATTTATACACACTCGCACGCACGCATATAATATATATATATATATATATATATATATAGCTTAGTTACCATATTTATTTGGAAATAATTTATAGGCTATGAATTCAGTTAATTGCGCTGGAATCTTAATATCCTATCAGTTTTATGTGATAAATATATAAAGTTATTTAAGGGGACCTCCACTCGAAGTTTGTGTAATTACAGCTTGCGTGTCTCTAACTTTCAAAATTACAAATATCATCCTCGATGTTTACATTTCATAACATATATACACAAAAAGACCCCTCAAAAGATTTACTTCAAGGGGGTGCTTTTGTGCATGAACATTTATGAAATGTAAATGTTGAAGGGAATTTTTTGTAATTTCAAAAATTAGAGTGGTACAAGTTGTAATTACGTACTTTGACCATCTAAGGTTGAAATCCCTTGTCACTTTAAGGAGACTGTAAAGATCTTTGAAGCAGATATTTTGAGGGGGGCTATGAATGAAAAGATGTCTCTTCATAAAAATATTACTTGAAGATTATTGTAGTGACTCCTGGGTAGAAAGGTCATTGGGTGCAATTGGTGCGGGCAATATCGTCCCTGACAGGGCTTTGAATTTCAATTGGGTAAAGATGCAGAGTCTTCGTCCATGGTAGTAGGTGATTTTTATACCTTAGCCTTTCTTTGTTCCAAGAGATTCTCTTTAGAGAGTGCAAGATATCAAACCTAATAAGTAAGTCTTTTGCAGGGAGTTCTGATCTGTAGACTTGTTGTTTGATAATATATCCTGGAAAGATTTGAATGTTGATGGGTTTACTAATCAGGGTGATCATGAAGAGGTCACCGTTGGCTGCTCTGAATGATCTATAGCAAGAGTTCCAACATTCCTTTGGTAGAATGTCTGACTTCATGATGGAGGATGCGGCTCCAGTGTCAAAGAACGCTATTACTGGGATAGGTCTGTCCCATTTTCCTGGGAAAATGTGGATCTTTGCAGAAGATGGCTGATAAAGAAGGTTGTCGCCAGTCGTGAGTGTGTATATATTATCATCAAAGAGAACTATATCATCATCAGAATCGACAGATGAGTCTGATATCTCCGCTCCAAGGGCAAGGATCGTGTCAGGACTGACTTCATCATCAATAGAAAAGAGTGATTTGATGTCGTCGTTGTCTATGTCTTCAATTTGAGAGAGCTTTGCAATGAGTCGCGAACTCTTCTTTTTGTCTGGACATTCTTTGGGAAAATGTCCCTTCTTTCTGCATATATAACACCTTGAGAATTTTGTATTTCCTTTCTTTCTTTTTAGGAATTTTCATTTTTTCTTTTTCTTGGAGAAATAATCTTTTCCTCCATCCGTTTTATATTTGAAATATCTATCCTTTTTCTTCTTGTTGCGCGCATAAGATTTGTCTTTTCCACACTTGATTTGAAGGTCATGGCGATTGCAAGCCGATCCAAGGTTCTTACTTTGATCTTAGGAACCTTTTCTGGTTGCGTACCTTTTCAAGCGAAAGTAGCACATTATGGTATTGCTCCCCAATGGATGTATGGCTGGTCGGAATGTTTTTTTACTTGGAGGAGTTGAGATGTTTCGTTTCCAAGAGGTTCCGAGCTTCAAATTGACATCGTCAATTCCATTGATGACATAGAATCGTTTGGATATCTTTTCATAATGGTCTTCCAGATCTTTTCTTTTGTACGAGCAACATCTCATGCTCAAGTATTCTTCTCTGGCTTGGTTAGTATAATGATCTCATGCTCCCAAGAATTCATTGCGGACATGTATGATCAAGGAATCCACATTTGACTATGTTTGACCATCTGTTGTTTGTATGCTCCTAGAGCAATTCACCATTGCCTTAGTCTACTATGAAACTTGAACACAAATCTATCTGCGACAGCAGGCATTGTCCCTCCCGGCTGTAGCAGTTCTACAGTGCACCAAGTATGCATTTCATCGATTCTGTCACGTCATTTTGATGGTGGAATATTATCAAATGAGAAGCCACTCGAGTGATCATTCTGAAATTGGCATGCTTGTGCAGGTCCGTCGTGGGATGCTTGACCAGGCTCATGGGTTTCTTCATCTTTAACAGTTGGATCTTCCGTAGGTGGATCAACCATTAAAATATTGAGGGACATGCTTTCATTATCCGAATCTTCAGAGCCCTTTTTCCCTTAGGGATGAAGATTGTGGTTGTGTAGCTATTTGCTTTAGCAATGAGGATATAAGATTTTCAACCATAAGCTGAGAAAAAAGGTTGAGTTGTGAGTAACTCTTGAGGGGAAGATTCTTTAGATGAATATTTTTCTGATTTTCTTTTTGAAGTTTGAGGTGCTTCATAACACGCCCTTGAGAGGAATGTCACGCTATTAAAAGTATTGTGATCAAACTGGGAGAAAGTTGATAGTGGTTGAGAATATGTTGGAAGTGGAGGTAGATAGGAGTAAGGTGGACTTCATAATATCTTGAGGAATGATATTGCTTTTGGGTTGGATAGAATGAAGTTGGGCTTTGAGATCCTTTAACTTCGTCTCCTTTTGGGGACAGAATTGGTGAATTAAAAGAGGCAGTACTAACCAACTGGAGTAATTCATGATGCACAACTGTTATCTCCTCTTGGAATTGCATTGTGACTCTGGTGATTGTCGTAAGCCCAATGTCGAGCCTTTTCTCTATTGTATGGTTGGCTTGCTGCTATTTGCTTCAAGATTTTGTTCTGTACCAATGCATTTTCTGACTGTCAATTCAACGTAGCATCTGCATAAGATACATGCTTAGTTGATCCATCGGGATTTTTAGTGCTCGGATTTTTTTATCTTCCAGGTATGTGAAGTTCTATCTCTATCGAACTCCATTGGAGGAAATTCTTCATGATAAAGGGTTTTTAAGCATGTTGATCTTTGATTTTTTAGCATAAAGGACATAATAGTCAAATTTTTCAGACTGCTCGTCAAACAATCTAACTTTTGGATCTCCCTTCTCATAACGCTTCTTGAGCAGTTGTTGTGTCGACTTTTTTTTTATTTTTTTGCCTTTTGGGTGAATCATCTTGATCAGAATCAGCATCATAACTTGTTCCACATTTAGCATGCGAGCATACGTCAAAGTACTGGTGACCATTTTCATCTTTGAATGGATAGACGAGTGATCCGCCGGATTTGAATGAAAGGATGGGCACATCAAGTTCAAAACTTTTATCTTCAATCATGTTTATCTCTAAGGTGAAGATGGGGGACGTGCTAGAAGATGAGTCTTCTCTGTTGAACTCAATTTTCACTTGCGCTGTCCTTTTTTCTTTTCTTACAAATGAAGACTTTACAGAGTGAACCAACTGATTATCACTTTGTATCTTTTCATAGTGTGTGACTCATGATTCAGGAAGAAGTTTAATGAGCTCATCTTTTGGAAGTTGCTTTGGAACATGAACGTGCGAGGAGCCCGAGCGGGCATCAATCTCTAGGTAGAGAGCTTCATCCGTGTCTTGAGGAAGACTTAGGTCGAAAGAATGATTTCGAACCCGATAAGTCATTTGGTAGTGGTGTGTGGCAACATATGTTCCCGCAAGTTGAGGTGCCCAAATAATCTGAAGTTGAACATTAAGGTTGTTGTAGATAAGTGGATCAGCAAACCTCAGGTTGAAGTTTGGAAATAACGTTACAAATACAGTGTCAGCATTCAAGGTAGTCTGAATAGTCGCGATGCAGGCGTGACTGTATTGCTGAAACCTTGTGTCGAGTAGAGCTAGTCGAGCAACTACCGGGAGACCTTTTCTTGCATAAAAAGTAAGAGTCATTCTTACCGCTCCAAAATTGATATGGGAATAACCCAGAGCACTCCATTGATTTTCCCATGGATATTGGTTGGACTCAAATCAATATCTCTAATTTTTTCCCAAAATTTTGGACCCGGGCACGTGCACGGGTGTGCCCGTGAACAGTTCCGCCCCTGCCTAACACCCTAATTTTATCCCCTCTAATAGCAGCCCCGGCCCAATAGAAATCTAGACCTCATTTATCCGTCGCCCCTTTGGCTCCACTTCCCGACCGTCGAATCCTCGCCGCCGCCGCCGAAAACAGCCAGAGGATCACCAGGCATGGCAAATAGGTAAGGGGCCGGCTCGGCGGGGCGCTAGTTTTGTGGCCGCCCAGCGTGGGGTGTTGTTGGGAGTTTGGTCTCCTTTTTGGCGAGACTACTCGACTCGAGGTTCGGTGTAAGTGTTGCTTCTGCTGCCCCTTCGGGAGTTGCTGCTCCAATGGAGCCGAAGGAAAAGCTAAGATGGCTTTTTGTAGCTCGTCGCAGCTTTCAGAGGGGGAAAAGTTGGCGTTGGGGTGCCTGTGAGGACTCTTCCCGAGCAGGAAAAATGTTGCATTTTTTTGTTAATGAACAAAACTGCATAGCGGGTGTTTGTATGAATGCCCCAATGAACTCTGGCTCTAATCCGCCCAGCTCCGCCTTGAAATCTGCAAAGCCGTTCACCCCTGGTTCTATTGACGCAGAATATCAAGATTTGTGTTGTTAGATTGCTTAATTGATTTAACACAAGATATTAGACGCAATTTCTTCAGTTTTACATTCAATTTTCTGTTTGAAATTCGTGTTTTGAATATATTGGGATGCTCGTAAGGTGTTCGATGATAACATTCAATTTTCTGTTGAAATTCAGCGTGATGAGTGTGATTTCTACGTCTGGTTTTCACACTGATAAGAAACCAAGCACGAATATGCAATATAATTTGGTGATTGTTAACCACAACCCGTAATTGTCTAGTCGCACCCCAAAGCTCTCAATTTTTCATGTCTTTTCGAAATACGTCTTGTACATGCAATTTCAGGAAAAATGTTCAACACTAAAGTTGTAGATATCGACGAGATCTACAACTTTCGTGTTGAACACTTTTCCTGAAATTGCATGTACAAGGCGTATTTCGAAAAAGGTGCAAACTTGAGCATATTTCCAAAGTACGTCCTTGTACATGCATTTTTAGGAAAAGTGATCAACACGAAAGTTGTAGATCTCGTTGATATTTACAACTTTCATGTTGAACACTTTTCCTGATATTGCATGTACAATGCGTATTTCGAAAAGGCGCGAAAAATTGGGAGATTTTGGGGCGCGACTAGCAAAATAACGGGTTGCGGTTAACAATCACCTATAATTTTTCTAACATCATTTTAGATCTTTACGTCAAGTGCGAGAATATCGAATATGCTTCGACGCAATTTAGTTCAAAGTATGGTATTAATCATAAAATTAAGATGTTTTAATTTTTTAAAAAAATTGTGGGTTGTTAATATCCACTAAGCTATTGAGCTGTCAATGTTACTTTGTTGGACTGTTATTATCTATGAGCTGCCAATAATCATAGGCGGGCTGCCACTATAAACACCCATTTTATTTTATTTAAGATTAAAGGAGAATTAGTTGGATCTTCTAAATTAGGAATGAATAACGAGCTAGAAAAAAGCATAAATAACCTTTTAGAGTCATAACAAAGTAAAAAAATAGAAAATTCAAAATAAAAGCAACGAAAGATGAAGATTACAAGTAGTGGTGCACAAAAACTTGTCCTTACTGGTCCGGACCGTTAGGACCGGTAGGGACCGGTCCCGTGAGGACCGATCCGGTCCCGCACCGGTCCCAGAGTTCCAAGGAGTCCCCTTTTTTCATCAAAACCGGTCCCGGACTGGGACCGGTCCCGGACCGGGACTGTAAAAGACCGGTCCCAGACTGGGACCGATCAAAAGACTGGTAATGACCAGTCATTTTAGTAATTTTAGTAGAGACCGATCATTTTTAGACATTTTAGTAAAAGACCGGACAAAAGACTTGTAAAAAAGATCGGTCCGGGACTGGTCCGGGATCGGTTAGGACCGGTCCTGCGGTCCCCGCCGCCTGTCCTCCTCCATAGGAGGCAAACCGGTCCCGGACCGGGACAGGTTTGAGCGGGACCGGTCCGGGACCGGTTGACCAAAAGATCGGTCTTTTAAAAGACCGGTCCCGGACCGGCCCGACAATCTTTTTGTGCATGACTGATTACAAGGCATTAGCAAAGGGAAATTAGATAATCTTTGTTGTCGAAAGTTTTGGGTTCTCCGTCTTTATTAGAATGGGGAATTTGTTTGGTACACATGACTGCATCTTTCTCTGTGTGCTGTGTGCGCGTGAATTGTTTTTTTAATTATTTTTTTAACTCAAAATTATCTATTTTTACAAAATAAAATATGAACAAATAAGTACTCAATAGATTGTAATTTATATTCAGTCATTTACTTTGTAAAAATGTGTAATTTGAGTCAACAAAAATTTAAAAGAAAAAAATGACTTCTGCGCACACAGAGAGAGAAAGATGTGTCATGCGGAGGCAGTCGTTACTCGTTATTCACACTGTAAAAATGACTATTGGCAACTATTTGATATTTGCACTATATTTTTTCTAAAAAAATATATCCACAAATAAATTAGATATCGACAAACCAAAACTTTCCTCCTTTGCGGAATGGCCTTGCCCTACCTTTCTTTCTTGCTTCCTCAGGATTCTCGCCCCTCTTCAATCTGTTGAACCCCCACAAGGACCCGAGCCGCCGCTGTCCTCATCGGGACCTTGAGCATCCTCGACGTTGTTTATGCACATTTTAAACCATATGTAATCTAGTAAGCACGATTTTACTAAGGGCTAAAAGTAAAAAAGGATAAGACCATCGTTAAGAGTAGGGAATTCTACTCTGTAGAATGAAGACATCGATTATTTAAGTTCGTCGACACGTTCAGTTTCCTGCCGGAACGCATGATCGTCACCGAGCTTTATGGTGGCGAGATGCTTATCGGCGTGCGAAGCTCGGGTAGAGGGTGCGATACGCGAAGAGGCATCCGAATGCGGGGCCGTGGGTTTGAGAAGAGCCCAATTAGATGTTTCAAAAAGGGAGTAGTCTTTTATCATGCAGACTAATAATAGCACTATAAAAATCTTGTCAGAGCATATAAATAAAATCTTAATATATATTATATTTTAGAGCAGTTGTTATTTATAGATCATAAATGCATATTCACAGAATCACAGGTCAACTTTTTATACTTGAGTCTATAAATGTTTATACACAGTCAAAAGAATATCTTTAACGATCTTCTGACCTAATGTCGATGAATCTATCTTGAGTCTAGCCGGACGACAACAACACTGTTTTGACACTATTAACAATTTCGTCAAACTCAAAATTGAAAAAAAATTATTAGAGTAAATTTGAAAATAAAAGCATGCTTCTTATCCATATATGATACGTATTTGCTCTGTTACATCAAGAAAATTAAGTATATATGTCACAGATTCTGATTTGAAAGATAAATAAAGGAAATAAAATCAAAAACCCTAAAGGACTTGATGATTGCTTTAAAGTTGAATACTTCTATTTTGTTCTTTTTTATGCTGGTCTGCGGATAGTAAATTTTTCCGTAAATGGCAAAGCTAGATCCATGTAGAGCCATGAATAGTAAGAATTTATGAATGACAAACTTGATCTACGAATAACAATCGCCGAGTATAAACTTACATCATTACATAATCCATCAACATTGTTGTACGCATTTTATAGGAAATTTTTTTTGTGTGCAAATCTACCTATCAATAACAATTTGCATGTAAAACATAATACTTATCGTGAGTTCTCAAAATGAATAAATATGAGAATTGTGTTGGGTGTGGCCCGCCATCCAGGTGTTGGATGGGGTGCCTCCCGGGCGCACTCGGGTTGGCTCCTGGCATGGATGCAGAGAAATTTCATGGTACGGTTTAGTGCAAAGGAGTCGGGTTGGCTTCAGGCATGAGTATATGAGAGTTCCGGGCAAGGTTTAAGTGTGAGAGAGTCATGCGAACAGTTTGATTGGTCCTGCTATAATAATATAAAGGAATTGGTATCGCCCTTTCTAACACTCCGGGGTTTTGGGAGAGTTGGTTGACGTCATTCCTAAAAGAATTGTTATTTGCGGAGTTAATTTGTCTATTCATAAGTTTTTACCATCCGCAGGACCGCAACTCTAAAGAGAGCCAGTTTTACTATTTGCGGACATTTTTGTTATTCACAAATTAATGTAGAAAAAAAACAAAGTGAAATCATTTCTAAAACAATACAATTCACGTTGATCACTTATTTAAAGGAAGCAGTAAAGCCTGTCATGAGCTTGGAGACTTAGGCTCGGTTTGGGAGGACTTATTTTCACCGGTCAAGTGGTTACGATCGCATGAATCAAATCATAATTAAGGTCTGATTCATGCGATCATAACCGTTTGATCAGTGAAAATAAGTCCCCCAAACGGAGCCTTACTATGTTGCTCTTGAATTTAAATTATGTGGCAAAAAAATAAAAATGCATGTATAAGTACATGCTACCTCAGTGCCTCTTAGGGCTTAGAGACTTATTATGTTACTCACATATTTAAAGGGCATGGAAAAGCCATCTCTACATGCAATAGTCATAGAATTGTGAAAAAAATCATGCTTATGAAGAAAGACATGTTTTTTTTCCTATTACAAGTGAGAGAGTGTTGTTCTACTTCGAAGACATGCCGGTAATAAAGAAGCGGATAGAGATGGTCGGGCTTGGATAAGGCATTTGTTTGGTTCCACGTTTTCCAGCGCCGTTAGGAGCAAATGCTGTCGGACGACAGGTAACCAAATGACCCGCCGTCCCCGTTTGCTCCCGGCGCAAGGAGGAATCACCCCTCTCCGGTTCCAAAGTCCGTTTCTGACCCGCCGGGTGCTCCCGTCACCGCCGGACCAAATGAAGCCTAAATGAGTTGAGATTCATAGTACAAAAGTCACATAAATTATTTAAGAAAATTGTTTGCGTATAGACAAATATGAGAAGTAAAAAAATAAGGAATTGTTATTCACGCCTCACAATTGGATATTCATACAAAGAATAATATAAATTTTAGTATTTTTTCACTCTAAACTTACCTGATATTTGTACCAAACACAAACTTCGTTTATGTTTCTCTCAAGCCTAAACTCCCGCAACCGAACCTTCAACTCTCCGCTCGCAGTCTCTCACCGGCGGTCCGATAATATCTCGCCGCTTGTCGCTCTCTCTATTCCGTCGCGCCTTCCGCTCATCTCCTCGCTGTCGGTCAAGCTATAAATAGTTCATTTTCGGCGGTGGCGATTTCGGGGCAGCGTCGACGATGACGGTTTGCTGCGATGGCGGTTTGCGGCGGCGGCAGTTTCGGTGCAGCGTCGGCGATGGCGTGCGGCGACGACGATGACGGTTTGCGGCGGCGGTTTCTGTGCAGCGTCAGCGATGGCGGTTTGCGGCGACGACCATAACGGTTTGTGGCGGCGACGGCTATGACGGTTTGCAGCGACGACGATGACGATTTGTGGCGACGGCGATGGTGGTTTCGATGCAACGTCGGCGATGGCGGTGTGCGGGCACCGCTAACGCCTCTCAGGAGATCTCATCATTTTCTCCATATTATTATGTATGTGTACAAATATTAATTATGTGTATAAATATCTAATTCGGGTACAAATATCAATGATTATAAATATCCATTTATGAGATACCAATAACAATTCTAAAAAAAAGTGCATTAATTAAATATAAATATCGCGTCGTACAAATAGACGTCTTTGGAGACCTGTCCCCCTCCCCCCGTCGACCATTTCTTCCTGGTTTCCCATCCCCGCTCTCACCACTGCTCCGGCCCTCTTCTTCCCTCGATTTCGAGGGTTTTTTTTCCTTTTCCCCCTTTTCTTCTCCCCTCAATCTCCTCTTCCGATTTCCTTCAATTTTCTTTCCTGCCCGTCGCTTGTCTTCTCCTCCCTTCTTTACAGCTCCGTAAACCCTAATCCTTAGGGCTCTTCCGGCCCGATCGGAGGTGCTCTCCCCGCCATCTATCAAAATCGATCGAGTTCGAAGCTCGGGAAGTATGCAGCAGCAGCAGCAGCAACAGCAGAGGCTGAAGCAGCAGATTCTGATGCAGCAGGCTCTGATGCAGCAAGCCCTCCCCCAGCAGCAGCAGCAGTCTCTCTACCCACACCCTGGACTCTTAGCTCCCCCACAGGTATTGACTCTCGTTGGCTCTCCGTGATTCTTCTTTTTCATTTCGTTCGTTATTTTTTCTTCCATTATTGAGATTTACGAAAAAAACTTTACTTGTGGGATCGAGGCTTTCTTTTAAGTTTTATTTTCCTCTATAAAAGGAGTTTTCATGAGGTTAAGGTTTTATGAAGTGTTTTTTAGGGTTCTTTGCTTGTTTGAGAGTGTGATTCTTCTCATCTGATTTGATTACTGTTGTAGCTGAAGTTCCGTTTTTTTTAACGTAGCCGATACTTTACAATTTGTTTCCTTTTTTCCATTGTTAAATTTTCCAATCTTTGAATGGTCTGTCTTTTGTTAAAGTGCGATTTTTGTTAATTAGATTAATTAGATAGTGGAGTGGAGTCACAAGAACCTTACAGTTTCATTCAAGGAGATTAGTTTTTGACCGCTCGGATACTTTCAAAGTGTGTATAAAGATGGTGAGCATGGGTAGACATTAAGTGGGAGATGATTATTTCCATATGAGATCTTATACAATTAGGCATTCTGATTTCTAAAAGTTATTCGGAGATCTAATGCCCCTATTATAGTGTCTTGTTTGATGTCATTCTTTCATTAGTTATTGGGTTATTGTGTTGATTGGTTAGTGTGGGTGTTTGGCCTCAAGGTATTAAACTATACAATGAAACATGGAATTTTAAGGTGTAATAGACCTTTCCTTGTTCTTCCATTTCTTTTAGTATGGGTGTTTCTGACCTCAGGATTTGAGTGTTTCTTTGTTTGGAGGATAGGTTTAAGTAGGGAATTTTTTTTACTATTTTTCTTGTTCTTTTACACTTTCTTTTTGCAGATAGAGCCGATTCCAAGTGGAAATCTTCCCCCTGGATTTGATTCAAGTACATGCCGCAGTGTGTGAGTGTTAATAGGAACTTTTTAGTCTTTTTATTTTTTTTCCTTTGTAAGTTATGTTTGCATTCCTTCTAGTTCTTCTAGGAAATTCATCTTTTTTTCTTTATTGTGATGTAGGACCTCATTATGATCCTCCTAGGTTTTAATTTTCTATGATTTATTGACTTCGTTGGCTTAATACAAAGTTTAGAAAATTATTTTCTTATTCATCATGATATCATTGAGTTTAAATTAAAATCTTTTTGCACCAAAAAATATATATCATTACTTACTTTTGTACTGCTGTTTGCTTATGAGTTTATGCAGCTATGTCGGAAATATTCATGTTCAAGTCACCGACGCACTTCTTCAAGAGGTTTTCCAAAGTACTGGTCCTGTCGAAGGATGTAAGCTTATAAGGAAGGAAAAGGTTTTACCAACATAACCTATATTTACTTTCATCACCCACCTTCAAACTTACACACATATACACCCTTTGCATCTGGCATCATCATGCATGCATCTTTAAACACACACTTTGGTGCTGTGAAGCTTTTATCACTCAATGTATCAAATGGAAATTAAGAACTAAGTTGTAAGCTTGATTTTATTTCATTATATTTTTTATATACTTTCATGAGTGAAAGTCCAATGAGTTTAAGATTGCTTGGAAATTCTGGTTGGTTTTTACTTTTCTTATTTTGTAGATAATTTTTTATGTAAATGCATATGCCATCTCAGTTTCGTCTTTATAGAAGTATGATCTTGCTACTGGTTTATTTAATAATCCATGAATCGTGTTAAGTTTACAATAGTTATTTTAAAGATGGCTATATGCATTTAGGATCACAATACAGACTATTCTTACAAGTCTACATGTAGTTTAGAATCCTTCAAAATTTTTCTCGAGCAACTTTCATCATTTAAATGCCTTAATAATTGACCTTGCCATATATTACCAAATTTTCATTTACATGATATCTTGTTAAGCATATTATTGTTCATGCACATCATGCATTTTCTTGGTTGGTTATATTCATGATGCACATATAAGGTTTTTATAGGTACTGTCTGATTTTTGTGAGTATGTATCAATCTGATTCTCCCCGAGTCACCGGAACTTAATGTTTATAATTAATGCAGAGATCCCCGTTCCACATTTAGTGAGAAGACAATATAATCCATGATGGTCAAAGTTTGCCTATTTGTTATTCTTAAATCTCAAAAGGAATAAAAAAGTAAACAAAAAATGACAACATACCGCCAAAAAGTTGACATTATTTAAGAAATTTTTAAAAGGAGACTCAGTCCCATACTACATTAAAATTTTTGCCATATCAAACCCCTATGCAGCACCTTAAAATTTACTAATTGATTTGCATCTCTTTGAGTCATGTTTATGACCCTCAAATTTAGTATACTTGAATGAAATATGTTTTTATCCTGAGAGAAGCCACTTTAAATGAAACTAGGGGGCATACACAATACGAAAGTTGGTTGAAGTATTTTATATTTGACTCAGGCATCACTAGTAAGTGGTGGGGCACAATTTTTCTAGGTTGTGAAAAGTAAGCACTAGTTTACCAGATTTAAAACAAAGATTTCTTGCCATATTTAATTAAGGATTTTTGAACAGTGCGACAAGTGAACAGATCTGAGATAACTTATTGAGGTAAATGTGCAGTGACAGTGTTATTACAATTTAGATTGCTGTAGATGAGAACAGTATAATGTGCTTAATGCT
Source organism: Platanthera guangdongensis (assembly GCA_039583875.1). Lineage (NCBI taxonomy): Eukaryota > Viridiplantae > Streptophyta > Magnoliopsida > Asparagales > Orchidaceae > Platanthera > Platanthera guangdongensis. The sequence continues at coordinate 160,631,306 of CM077165.1, read as the reverse complement.
TTTGTTTAAGTTGGATTAGAAGGCACTTTAAAAAATCACTTTTTTGCAAGAGATTAATTAACATTTACAATGGATAATTGGATAAGAATATCTGCGAATGTGGCTTAAATGACATAAATTTTTAGTTAGATGGATCATGGTAGGATTCATGATGGATATGAATATGAGATCAATGTGATTAGGTAGGCAATACATGATTTAAAGGTATTTTTGATCTTGTAATAGCGAAGACATCTTTATAGTTAATAAGGCTAGACTCTGCCACACTATCGGAACATTTATAGACTTTAGATCAACACTATAAAAACATTATCAGGCGTTGGATTCATTTCAATCAAGAATTAGCACCACTCACATCCCACAATTTCATATTCCACGAAATCATACTCCCAACTCCATGAAACCCTCCATTGCTAGCTCTGACCTCATCTCTCTCCAAGACCCACCGTCCGTCATTCCGATCTCGCCTCTCTACAATACCCGCCCGCCATGGCTCTCTTCTCAATTATTCCACTCCCACGCTGTTATTAGGAAGAGGAGGCGTTTCTTGGGCGTGAACATTCCTGGAGAGGGATGCCCCATGCAAATCTAATTGGCTCAATTTTCTCCGTCCATTTTCGAGCTTGACCTCGTTGGAGCAATCATACTGTTGTTTGCGAACATGGTGCGGATCTCCCTTGCAGCAGTTGCATAAATAAGTGGAGCCTCAAAATCACAATAAATTTCATTTTACCAGGTGAAAAGAATTATTTGAATATCGTGAGATGGTTGTAGGATCAAGTTTGATCACACATCAGGGAGTATATGGGCGCATATTTAAATATTTTGAAAAAGGATCAATGAATAGTAAGTCTAAGCAAAGATACTGAAATTTGTAAGGGGAGGAATTATTGATCTTTCAGGATGAATTGATATGGTAATCACGCGGAGTTCTTCAGTTGATCCAAACTGGATGTGGTATAAGATGATTATCTCCGTAAAAAAGATTACTAGAAGTTTGAGGGAGTTTAGAAACACGGATCAATCATATATTGATAAGTGGAGCAAGGATGTATAACATGTCAGTAAAATGGATAAGATTTATGAAAATGATTACCAAAAGTGAAAGTTGTAAATTCTTATAATGATTATAAGAAGGCTAGAGGTCATGCAAAAGGTAAAATTTATCTTTGTCCAGATCCTCCTCTTCTTTTGAACAAAAGGAAGGGGCTTTCTTTGGCGGATTCGTCTTGTTTATGTTAGTCTCCTTCATTTCGTTAGTTATTTCTACATCATCGCTTGCTTCCTTTCTTTCTCCCTCTTCTTCCATTTCTTTTGTTTCTTCCGTTTATGAGGTTTCTTTCACTGTCATAGTGATAAGATAAGAAGATTTGAATTTGATTGAGAATTATCTATGATTGTTGAGATGTTCGATTACTTCTATTAATTCATTACAATGAGCCCCATTCTAACATATAGGAGTGAGGGGTAGAGAGGAGAAACACATAAAATAGAGAATTACATCTAATAACAACTAATACTCGTCATCCCGTCAAGCTAGGGATGTAATGTTGACCTTACCCAACTTGGTAATGATTTTTCCAAAAGTACTCATGCTCAATTTTTTGTGAGGATGTCTGCCAATTTTTGTTCAGGTGGAACAAACAAAATACATTCAATTCCTCTCATCATGTTTTCTTTAATAATGTTTTTGTCTACCTCAATGTGTTTGGTGTGATCGTGTTGAACAGAGTTATGAGCAATTCTAATGACCGTCTTGTTATCATAATATAGTCTGATTGGATCATTTCTCTCAAGGCCAAGGTCCCTCATAATAGTTTGAATCCACAGTCCTTCACAGATTCCATGTGTCATGGCTTTGAATTCAACTTCAACACTAGATCCATGGACTTGTTTTTGCTCCTCCATGCAACCAAATTCCCACCAACCAAAATGCTATATCCCGAGGTGGACCGTTGATCATCAACCGATCCAACACAGTCTGCGTCGGTGGAAATTTCAATATTTAGCTCTTTTTTCAGGGAGAATGAGATACCGCTCATGGGAGAGGACTTGAGGTATCCGAGAATATGGTAGACAACATCAAGATAGTGAGTCTTTGGGGAGTGCATGCACTGCCAGAATTTAGCTCATTTTTCGTTGATCATCAACCGATCCAACACAGTCCGCGCCGGCGTAAATTTCAATATTTAGCTCATTTTTCAATGAGAATAGGATACTTGATGGGAATCCATCGGATCGTGCACATGATGGGGCGGGACCCACGTTCATTTATTCCCGCCGGAAGACGTGATCGGATCGCCGATCCGACCCCGCGGTTGCGTCCGGCACGTCGCCGCGAATCAGATTTATATATTTATGTATTTTTTTTGGACACGTACTTATTTTATTTAAGGGCAAACCCACCGGCCAATCATAGCCGTTGGATGGGATGCCCTCATGCTTATTTTATTATAAATAGGACTAGTGGCTGCCTAGGGTTGGCATTGCTGAAGTTGGAGAGCCTCTTTCCCGCTTCCGGTGGTCTTCCGCGGTGCCGACGCCGTGGACCCTTGGTGCCGACGCCTTGGGGTAAGTTTCCTCTTCCTCTCCCTCGCTTTTCCTCCCCCATCCAAGCCGCCAGCCCCCCTGCCCTCCTCCGCCCAGTTCCGGCCACCAGCAGCACCTCCCGCTGCCCCCATCCCAAACCGCCAGCCCCCTGCCCTCCTCCGCCCAGTCCCGGCCACCAGCAGCCCCTCCCGCTGCCCCCATCCAAACCGCCAGCCCCCCTCCCCTCCTCCGCCCAGATCCGGCCTCCAGAACCCCTTTCTCTCCTCCCTACCCAGGCCGGCCACCCTTTCCAGCAACCCGCCGCCTGGAATCAGCCCCCGCCCTGTTTCCACCCCCCACCAGCCCGCCAACGTTCCGTCCCCACTCCAACTCCGTGGATCCACCCTTCCCGAGCCGGATCCGGCCATCTATTACCGGATCCGTCCACCCGAACCCGGATCCGAACGTATTCATCCGGATCCGCCCGTTTACGTCCCGATCCCTTCTCCCACCACCAAAACAGCCCCTTCCCGTCGTTCCCACCTCCGGCTCCACCCCCGGCACCCGATATACGCCACCCGCACCTTCCACTTCCATTGCCCGAAATCAGCCCCTAGTCTTGAGTTTTTTTTTGTGATTGTGGTGTACTATTTTTCTGGATATTATTATTGGAGATCTCATATTTGTTTGGAGCTAGTTTGTGGCATTTTGTATCGGTTGATTATTAATCTGCAGGTGGATTCCTTCGCCGCACGCTTCGCTTCTGGCCCTCCGAGCGGAGGAAAGCCAACTAAGAAATTTGCCAAGTATTAAAATAAAATCTTGTTGTAGTTATTTGTTTGTGGTGTTGCTTTCTTCATTGCTCTATTAATCCGTTGCATGAACCGTTGTTGTGTTGCATTTAGAGCCTAAGTGGTGCCCTTCATAGCCTACCCTACATCAGTTGGTATCAGAGCCTAGGTTAGGCCATTTGCATGCTCCGTAGTGGTAGGACATTTAGAAGCATGGTAGATCCACCCGTCACAAATGACCGGGCAGCGGGCTCAAATTCGAGCACCGCTACCACAGACTTTCAACGCCTTATTCTAGAGCGTTTTGACGCAATGGGTACCCAGTTCGAGAACGTGCGTCACGATATCGCCGCGGTGACTCGTCGCCTAGATCTGATAGAGCGCGCAAGAAGTACTCCCTCCCTACACGACCATGAGGCGGGTGACCCGGGCGACTCTCCCCGTCGTGGGCAGCGGGTCAGAGATGATCCGCCACCTGCGGACCGCTACCACCGTGAAGATCCCGTGAGAGCCCCCACCCCGCCAGCGTGGCGGAATCCAGAGCCACCTCGTGGCCGACCCCCACCCCCGTGGGAGGATTACCGTGTGCCACGACAGCCCGGCCCTAGGAACCGTGTATCCCCGCTTGGTCGCCACGACCAGCGTCGCGACGAGTATTACCCACCGGGTCGACGTGAGCGCGGACCCCCACCCGCTCGACACGACTATGACCGTGACGATGATCCTGATGATTATCCAAACCCGCGGAGAGGCGACCGTGGCTTTGACATCACTCGTCGCATCCGCCTCGATGCCCCTTCGTTCGATGGTCGCCTAGATCCAAAAGCCTTCAGCGATTGGCTCTTGGACATGGACCACTACTTCGAGTGGTACGACATGAGTGACGAGCGCTGCGTCCGCTTTGCAAAGATGAAATTGATCGGGCAAGCTAAGGTGTTCTGGATTAGTGTCGAGAGAGCTCTAGAGCGGGATGGTTACTACCCCATCACACGATGGGACGAGATGAAGGAGAGACTGAAGGAGAAGTACCTTCCCGCGTCATATCGGGATCAGCTATTTGAGCAGCTACAGAACTTACGACAGGGGACACTTACTGTCGCTGAGTACATGGCTCGCTTCGATGAGCTGGTCGTCAGGAGTGATATTTCAGAGGAACCTATTGCCACCGCCGCCCGTTTCAAGGCGGGCCTTCGCTCCGATATTCGGAGAGAGTTGATTCCCCACCGCTTGGAGACGGTTGATCAGATATTCCAGCTCTCCCTCGAGTATGAGCAGTACCTTCGTTCGTCTAGTACGAGGCAGTTCACTTCCCGGACTGATTCCTCGACCTTTAGGAAGCCCGCTCCTCCCCAGACCACCACGGCCGCACCCTCGCGCATCCCCGCGGATGCGAAGGGTAAAGCCGTAGCCACTGATGGCCAGCGGTCTGGGGGCATTGTATGTTTTAGATGCTCTGGCAGGGGCCACGTGGCGGCGCAGTGCCCCACGCGGACCCTGTTACTTGAGGAAGAGGAGGAACAGGGCTTAGAGGGTGAAGAGGAGGCCCCAGAGGAGGTTAGGGCTGCAGTCGAGGAAGGTTGGGAGAGTGATGCCGAGCGATCCTTAGAGGTGGGAGTGATTCGGCGCCTCCTACACACCCCACGTGTGGACGAGGACTGGCGACGCACGACCATCTTTTACACGTACTTCCCTAGTGCAGGCGGCCCTGCAAGCTAGCCATTGATGGTGGGAGTTGCGTGAATATTGTAGCCCAGAGAGCGCTTGACCGTATGCAGGTGAAGGCAGAGCCTCACCCCCATCCGTACCGTGTCGTCTGGGTTGACAAGACGGCGATTCAGGTCACCCAGCGTTGTTTGGTCCCGATCACCATTGCGTCCTTTCAGGACAAGGTCTGGTGCGATGTTATTCCCATGGACGTCGCTCACGTGTTGCTTGGCCGCCCCTGGCTTTTTGATCGTGACGTCACGTGCTTCGGTCGCTCGAACACGTGTGTCTTTTATGATAAGGGGCGGAAGATCACGTTGACGCCCACCCAGCCCCGAGATCGACCCAAGGGTGTGGTAGAGTCATCTCCGAGCACGAGCGCCTCGCGACCACTGCATATTCTGAGGCGAGGTGAGTTCCTGCGAGATAGTGCCGAGTCCGACGTCATTTATGTAGTCGCCGCTACCCAGGTTACCGAGGGCGCTCCAGTCGATTTCCCACTCGCGGTGCGTCCCCTGCTAGGCGAATTTGCGGACATTATGCCAGACGAGCTCCCCGATGAGCTGCCTCCCCCCCGGAATATTCAGCATGCCATTGATTTAGTCCCGGGAGCTTCCCTCCCGAACCTGCCTCACTACCGTATGCACCCGGATGAGCACGCTGAGCTCAAACGGCAAGTTGACGAGCTTCTTCGGAAGCAGTTCATTCGCGAGAGCATGAGTCCTTGTGCGGTTCCCGCCCTTCTTACCCCTAAGAAGGACGGTAGTTGGCGAATGTGCATCGACAGCCGCGCCATCAATAAGATCACGGTCAAGTACCGCTTCCCCATCCCACGACTCGATGACTTACTGGATACTATGTCCGGTGCCCAGATCTTCTCCAAGATCGACCTCCGCAGCGGGTACCATCAGATACGAGTTCGTGAGGGGGACGAGTGGAAGACCGCATTTAAGACCAAAGACGGTCTGTATGAGTGGCTAGTCATGCCATTCGGGCTATCCAACGCCCCGAGCACATTCATGCGAGTTATGACGCAGGTGTTGCGGCCCTACATGGGCAAGTTCCTGGTGGTGTACTTTGATGACATATTAGTCTACAGCCAGACTCAGGCCGCTCACCTCGATCATTTGAGACTTCTCTTTGGCACCCTCCGTCAAGAGAAGCTGTATGTGAACCTGAAGAAGTGCACCTTTCTGTCCGAGTCCGTCCACTTCCTAGGCTTTATTATTTCCTCCACTGGAGTCTCCGTGGACCCTGAGAAGGTCAAATCTATTCGCGATTGGCCTGTACCTAGGAATATCCACGAGGCTCGTAGCTTTCACGGGCTTGTCACCTTCTATAGGAGGTTTGTCCAGGGGTTCAGCACGATTATGGCCCCCTTCACGAGCTGTCTCAAGAAGGGAGAGTTTCAGTGGACCCCTGCAGCCACCAGAGCCTTCGAGGAGATTAAGGAGAGATTGACGACAGCTCCCGTCCTGAGGTTACCAGATTTCAGTTGCGCCTTTGAGGTTGCCTGCGACGCGTCCGGTATCGGCATAGGTGGCGTATTGAGCCAAGAGGGACACCCAGTTTCCTACTTTAGTGAGAAGCTGAATGACGCAAAGCAAAAGTACTCGAACTATGATCGAGAATTTTATGCTATTGTCCAGTCTCTGCGCTACTGGCGACACTATCTCCTCCCCCGGGAGTTCGTGTTGTATTCCGACCACCAGGCCCTCCGTTACCTCGATTCGCAACGCAAGCTGGGCCACCGGCATGCGAAGTGGGTTGAGTATCTGCAGGATTTCCATTACGTTCTCAAGCACCGCGCGGGTGTTGAGAACAAGCCGGCCGATGCGTTGAGTCGTCGTGTCTCTTTGCTTCAGACGATGACCGCCCGCGTCGACGGGCTTGAGCGCATGATCTTAGAGTATCCGACGTGCCCTGATTTTGGTGAGATTTACACCGCCATATCCCGAGATCCCCCAAACCCTGTTGAGGGATATCAGATCTTCGAGGGATATCTATACCATGGATCCCGCCTATGCATTCCCCGAACATCGTATCGTGATTTCCTGATTTGGGAGTTGCATGCGGGTGGAGCCGCTGGACATTTTGGGCGCGACAAATCTATAGCCATTGTGGAGGACCGCCTCTACTGGCCCACGCTTAGGAAGGATGTGACTAGAGTCGTCCGCCATTGTCGTACCTGCCAGACGGCCAAGGGTACGAAGCAGAACACGGGCCTATATACTCCTCTGCCGGTCCCACATCGGCCTTGGGAGGACCTTAGCATGGACTTCGTTCTTGGACTTCCCCGCACTCTTCGGAAGCACGATTCCATCTTCGTAGTGGTTGATCGCTTTTCGAAGATGGCTCATTTCATTGCATGCCGCAAAACGGCGGACGCGACCCACGTTGCATCCATTTTTATGAGGGACGTTTTCCGGTTACATGGCCTTCCCAAGACCATCGTATCGGACCGTGACGTGAGATTTATGAGCTACTTCTGGAAGACCCTGTGGCTCAAGACTGGCACCACCCTTAAGTTCTTGACTGCCTACCATCCACAGACGGACGGCCAGACGGAGGTAGTAAATCGGAGTTTAGGGAACTTGCTGAGGTGTCTAGTGGGTGAGCGAGTGAGTAGTTGGGACTTAGACTTGCCGGTCGCCGAGTTTGCATATAATAGCTCCGTCAATAGGACTACGGGCTTGAGTCCATTTCATATAGTGTCAGGTTACGACCCCAGGAAACCCCTTGACCTTATTCCGAGCCCGTTAGAGTCTCGTCCTAGTGAGTCTGCCGAGTCATTTGCACAGCATCTGCATGAGTTGCATGAGTCGGTTCGCCGACGTATTAATATGAGCAATGAAAATTATAAAACCCACGCAGATCAGCGAAAACGAGAGCGCATTTTTAATATTGGCGAACAGGTGATGGTACGAATCCGCCCGGAGAGACTCCCTTCGGGGTCTGCCAAGAAGCTAAGCGCCAGGCGAATGGGTCCTTTCTCAGTTATTAGTCGGATTGGGACAAACGCCTACAAGCTAGATATCCCGGCAACCATGGGGATTCATCCAGTTTTTAATATCGAGGATCTGACACCCTATTACGAGCCTCATGACTATGGGGACCCGAGCAGTGGCGGTGCGCCACCTTCTTCCCTCTTGCCCACCTTCCCCACCGCCCCACCCACACTAGTTGGCCACCACAGCCCGCCCACTACTGACACCCTCTCCCCTGGGAGTTCGTCGCCATTGGTTCCACCGCCGGCATCACCACTCGCACCGGATCCCACCATGAGAGACGAGAGCATCACGGAGATCAGATCCCACCAGATTGTTCCCACCACGGATGGGCCGCGCCTTCGCTACTTGGTTCATTGGCGGGGTCGTACAGACGCTGACGACGCTTGGATACTACCGGCCGAGCTTGATCGACTTGCCCCCGGACTTCGACTCCAGTACGATCGTCTCCATTCCTCGGAGATGAATGCCTTTCAGTCGGGGGAGTTGATGGGAATCCATCGGATCGTGCACATGATGGGGCGGGACCCACGTTCATTTATTCCCGCCGGAAGACGTGATCGGATCGCCGATCCGACCCCGCGGTTGCGTCCGGCACGTCGCCGCGAATCAGATTTATATATTTATGTATTTTTTTTGGACACGTACTTATTTTATTTAAGGGCAAACCCCCCGGCCAATCATAGCCGTTGGATGGGATGCCCTCATGCTTATTTTATTATAAATAGGACTAGTGGCTGCCTAGGGTTGGCATTGCTGAAGTTGGAGAGCCTCTTTCCCGCTTCCGGTGGTCTTCCGCGGTGCCGACGCCGTGGACCCTTGGTGCCGACGCCTTGGGGTAAGTTTCCTCTTCCTCTCCCTCGCTTTTCCTCCCCCTCCCCCCATCCAAGCCGCCAGCCCCCCTGCCCTCCTCCGCCCAGTTCCGGCCACCAGCAGCACCTCCCGCTGCCCCATCCCAAACCGCCAGCCCCCTGCCCTCCTCCGCCCAGTCCCGGCCACCAGCAGCCCCTCCCGCTGCCCCCATCCAAACCGCCAGCCCCCCTCCCCTCCTCCGCCCAGATCCGGCCGCCAGAACCCCTTTCTCTCCTCCCTACCCAGGCGGCCACCCTTTCCAGCAACCCGCCGCCTGGAATCAGCCCCCGGCCCTGTTTTCCACCCCCCACCAGCCCGCCAACGTTCCGTCCCCACTCCAACTCCGTGGATCCACCCTTCCCGAGCCGGATCCGGCCATCCATTACCGGATCCGTCCACCCGAACCCGGATCCGAACGTATTCATCCGGATCCGCCCGTTTACGTCCCGATCCCTTCTCCCACCACCAAAACAGCCCCTTCCCGTCGTTCCCACCTCCGGCTCCACCCCCGGCACCCGATATACGCCACCCGCACCTTCCACTTCCATTGCCCGAAATCAGCCCCTAGTCTTGAGTTTTTTTTTGTGATTGTGGTGTACTATTTTTCTGGATATTATTATTGGAGATCTCATATTTGTTTGGAGCTAGTTTGTGGCATTTTGTATCGGTTGATTATTAATCTGCAGGTGGATTCCTTCGCCGCACGCTTCGCTTCTGGCCCTCCGAGCGGAGGAAAGCCAACTAAGAAATTTGCCAAGTATTAAAATAAAATCTTGTTGTAGTTATTTGTTTGTGGTGTTGCTTTCTTCATTGCTCTATTAATCCGTTGCATGAACCGGTTGTTGTGTTGCATTTAGAGCCTAAGTGGTGCCCTTCATAGCCTACCCTACATCAATACTGCTCCCGAGAGAGGAGTTGAGATATCTGAGAATACAGTGGGTAACATCAAGATAGTGAGTCTTTGGGGAGTGCATGCACCGTCTGATCACTCCAACTGCATGCAAGATATTTGGGCATGTATATGACAAGTAAATTAGCTTCTCCACGAACTTCTGAAAACCAAGGATGCCCTCGACAGTTTCTCCATCATCTCTCCCTAAGATGTGGTTGGATTCGATAGGAGTGTTGGCAGGTCTAATAAATCAAGAATATACTTTCTCTGTGAGATGAAAATCCCATGTTTAGATTTTGCGTCTTCAATACCCAAAAAATACTTGAGGTTCATTAAGTCCTTTACCTCAAATCGTCTTGCCAACATTTCTTTTAGAGTTTGAACTTTTTCTAGATCTGTCATGTTATAGCAATATCTACATAAATTATAAGGACTGTAGTTTTCCTTCCATGTGCTTGATGAGATGAGTATGATCCACATTACTATGAGTGTATCCAAATGTTGTCATGGCCTTGTAAGTCTCCCAAATCAAGATCTAGGAGGTTATTTGAGGTCGTATAAAACCTTTTTTAGTTTGCGTACCTTCCCTTTAGATACTTCAGGGGCAAGTCCATGAGGTAGGAACATATAAACTTCTTTTAGATTCTAATGAAGGAACACATTCTTCACATCGAGATGACTGAGGTTCCATCCCTTACAGACAACACAAGATAGGAGAATTCTTCTAAGTTTATAAGTAAGAATGGACAACAAAAGTATGTAAACTCGAGATAAATTTACAATATTGAATGATTTGAAAGATAAACAAAGATATATTGTAGTGATGATAGCGAGTAATCTAGATGAAGTTCATCTTTGCTACATGTGCAAACATCTCTTGATAATTGTGATACGTGCTCCGGATTGGGAACACGTAACGGGTTGGCGATGAATGGAGTTCCGAGGGTGATTCTTGCTTCTCGTTGGGGAGGCCGTTTGTGTGTTTGTTGGGCGGCCAATGAGGGTGCGGTGATGATGGAGGCCTCTATGTATCGTGAAAGGGGAGGAAAAAGAGAGAGAGAAAGAGAGAGTTAGAGAGAGATTGAGAGAGAGAGAAAGAGAGATTTAGAGAGAGATTGAGAGAGATTTTTCTACTAATTTCTTCTTTTTCCTGCAAGAGCCAAACCAGCAAATATATATGTTGCATGCCCCCCATTTAGACTTAGACAAATGGGATAAAAAAATATTAAAAGCTTAGTGGTTGCCCCATTTAAACAAATGGGATAATAACTAGTGGTACATAAACAAATGGGATAATAATTAACGAGTGGTTGGCCCATCTAGGCATTAAACAAATGGGATAATAGCAAATGGTACATAAATATAAAGAAGACTGCATTTAAGGTCTCATCACCAATCTTGTTCCACATGAAGATCATGGTAGCCTCCTTGGTCCACATGAAGATTATTGTGGTTGTCTTGGTCCTTGTGAGGATCATGATGGTAGCCTACTTGTTCTACATGAAGATTATGGTGGCGATCTTGGTCCTTGTGAGGATCATGATTGTTGTCCGCCCCAGGTAGGTTGAACTCTGCTTCGTTTGTCGGTTCGTTGCGTGCGCGACGTTGGTAGATGTTGTCCCAACGTGGGTTTGCGGCGACTTGATCTGTAACAAATTGATCCCCGCAATGTAAGTGTCCTCTGACAACCAGCGTTGCCTTGTATCTATCAACAATTTCCTTGGTGTTTTGTTTGTCAGCAAATACTCACTTACACCCAACAATTGTCCCAACAATTGTCTTTCCTCGAGGAAGAGAGACAAAATCCCATTTACAAATTTTTTTTCAAGGGCATGAATTTCTTTGAGCATGGCTTCTTGCCACCTGCGGTAACTAGGACCTCCACAAGTACTTCCTCCATAAGGACTTCGAGGTCGCCTTCCTGTGAAGCGGCCTTGACTCGCTCCGCCCCGTCCTGCCCGACGAAGGTATTGTCTGCTCTGCTGCCTAGCTCGCCATTATTGTCAAAGAAATTTTTCTAAGTTATTCTATGCAGGAGAGCGGCTGATCCCCGTGAACCCGCCGTTTGCGGACTCGGGGTTATACTCGGACCCTCTTGCTCGCGAGAAGGCAGCGGCGGCGGCCAGCCGAGATGAGGCAGCTTTCTCCCAACCCTCCTCCAACAAGAGGCGACCGGAGGATGCGGGGTCGAACCCGCCCCATCGCCAGCAACTACTCAAAAAGATGAGGAGAGCCCTGTTGGCTCCGCGGGGGAAACAACAACAACATCAACCAAGCCCCAAATGCATGAGCAACAGGCTCGGCATCAGGTCCCGGGCCGAGATATCCTCGCACCCCTCCACCAGCACTCCAGTGTCCTTCATCATCTGGAGGGTGCATTCGGCGGCCTGGATGGAGTTGATCCGCAGCCTCTCGGCGAGGACGGCCTCGCCAAAGATCCTCGGCCTCTTGTAGAGGAGGGTAGGATCGGCGCCGCCGACCGGGAAGAAGATCTCCGCCTGGCGGCGGACCTCGCGGCTGAGGCTCTGATTCTCCTCCTTCAGCATTAAGAGAGGCATAATATACAAACTGAGACAAAGTGTGTTGGGTAGATAATGGAGACCAGCCCCGACCAGGTCGACGAAGAAGTTCCGACGCCACACCAGTCCGGATCTCGATCAACCCTATGTATTACATGTTTTATTTGTGTCATTTATTGTGTTGCACTTTATTTTTACAAATTTTATGTTGTCACTTTTAGTTGTCGCACGCCTGTGTGCGTAGTCATGTTGTTGCACGCCTGCGCGCGTATCCATGTTTGAAGTATTATTTTCTCTACTATTATGTTTAGTGTCAGAAGGAGGTTCCGAAATGTTTCTAAGTTTTGGGATCCACCCCGCGTAGAATAGGAACCCACATATCATTTTGAATTTTTTTCTTCCAAAAAAGAGAATTTTTTTAAGCATCATCATTTCATTTGACTTATGTGTTCGCATGCATCGACGTAGTGATAGGATGCGTCGAGTTGAGCATGGTCAACCGAGTCGTGAGAACGAAGAGAATGAACCATCCCAGTGATTTCTTCCACTCACCCACCAAATAGCCAAGTTGAATATGGCCATGCGAGAAAGGCTTGAAAATCTTAGTGTTACGATGAATAGGTTAGAAGTACCCCCTCGAGCGACAGTACCACCTCAAATTCGAGATGAACATTCTGTCCGTCCACATTACGGTGTTCCACATCACTATGTAGAATGATCTACATTTAGGAGGAATCCTTTATTTGATGATCACAACTTCACTTATACCCACTCCCATAGTACCTCATCACAGAGATCTGTGTGATACTTCGATGATTATCATCGATCACAGTACATCACTGCTAGAGAACGTATTGACCCACCAACACGATCTCATTATGCTAGAGACGATCAGCACAATGACTATCGTCGTTATTATCCTCGTACTCGAGTGGATCATACTGGTCCTTCAACACCATATTATGAGGATGAAGTTCAGTATCCTTCTAGTTATCGATACTACACGTCTCCTTTATATGAGGAACCCAAGACTGCATATGTGCGACCACCACCACACGTTCGTAGGACTTATGATCATCCACGAGCACGACGTGATTATGATATGGACGATCGTCACGACTACACTCACGAATTCTATAGAGGTCACTATCGTCAATAGTACGTCACACCTAGTGATCCTTCTAGTGTTCCGAAGACGAACATGCTGATAAACATTAAGGGTTAGCAAGAGCATTCCACTGCCCACAGCAGGAAGACATCACCCACTATGTCTGATATTCTAATACAAGATGTATGGAGTCAACTTCCATGTGAGTCTGCTCCACTTAGTGAACCCACCCTTGATTCTATATCTACTAGCTCTCTTTTGAGTGTAGATTACTTGCACACTTCATCTAGTGCCGCACCGAGTAACATCACCACACCCGATGGTGCATCGAGTCACATCACCACACCTGATGGCGCACCGAGTGACATTACGATCGAGAGTCGAGAGTCTAGTAGTGATCGCGAGGTAGTCACCCCTACTCTTTCTGGGAGTATGACCCCTTCTGATGGTTCAGTTCTGGAGGACCATCACTCGACTGATTGGTCATTTGACGACCCTCCTATTGAGCCTCCAAATGAGCCACCTCGTCCTTGTGCAGATGAGCTTTATCTAAATAACACCCTTATAAATTTTAAGACATGGATACCTGCTCCATTTTTGCCCTTGATGTCGATAGTGCTTCAACAAGATGATTTTGAGTGTGACACCTATGTAGTAGGGCTTGAACATAGTCATCTGTTTACTCCCACTCTAGATGAGTTATGGGACGTACCACCTGTTGACCATCGTATTCGCGATTAGTTTTCAGATATCCCACCTGGTGAGCCACCTGACGCCTCACCTTTCCTTAGTAAGTTTATCACGAGTGACACACTTCACGTACATTATCATTTATATGAGAACACATCATATGTCGTTGGAGCCTACGTTTGCACGCGTCGCATTTGCGACGAATTTTACTATACCCCTCCCGGTGAACCCCCAGATGAACCACATATGGGTTCACCACACATTTGTGATATACCTATCCTTAGTATCACCATCGAGTTTGAGGGCGCACTCACTGATTCGTTGATATTATATATTGTCACCCGCACTTGCAGAGACAGCTCACATACCGTATTGACACATTTGATCACCGATGTCTCTGATTTGCTCTTAAGTGTTCATCGCCCCCGCGATGAATTCTTTTATGATCCACCCTCTAAGCCTCATGATCATGTACCCCTCTCAGGAGTTGTTTTTGGTATCTGAAACCATCAGTTTGTGGTATTAGTCGTATTAGTAGTTCATTTATTGCATTTGCATGATTTGCATAAAAATATTTTTAGCAAAAAAGTGCATAGTACTTATGATTTTTATGCAACTCAAATTAAAAGCACAAAAGAGCTACTAGTTTCAAAATGGATGACTTAGTTATGGTTCGGCTAAATTCGGAACGGTTATCTTCGGGTACCGTAAAGAAGCTAGCCGATTGTAGAACTGGACCCTTTCGAGTAATAAATCAGATTGGGCAAAATACGTATGAATTTGAGATGCCTTCCGTTTGGGGAGCAAATCCTATTTTAACGCAGCCTATCTGACTTTATTTCGCGACTGTCCGCATGAGTCTTTAAAATTTCTGTTGTCTTCTCTTCCGTTTGATTCCGCTCGGTTGGTGAGTGAGAGTGAGGAGCCACATTCAGGATATACCGACATTCCTTCCGCTACTGACACTTCCTTTGCAACTTCTTCTGTTTTCAATGATAGTTTCATGTTGAGCATGAACACCAGGAGATTATTCTGTTCCAGTTTCCGAGCACATATTGGACAGTGCCCACTACTGATGTTGGTTTTCAGAGATCTTTGATCGTTGGCATAGATGTTGATCTTCTCTCATACTACCACTCGGACCACTCACCAGAGATGAGTGATTTCGAGAGGGGGAGAGTTGGTGGAGACCAGCCCCGACCAGGTCAGCGAAAAAGTCCTGACGCCGCACCAGTCCGGATCTCTATCAACCCTATGTCTTGCATGTTTTATTTGTGTAATTTATTGTGTTGCACTTTATTTTTACAAATTTTATGTTGTCACTTTTAGTTGTCGCACGCCTGTGTGCGTAGTCAGGTTGTTGCACGCCTGCGCGCGTAGCCATGTTTGGAGTATTATTTTTCTCTACTATTATATATATATATATATATATATATATATATATATATATATATATATATATATATATATATACGAGTCGCAGGCACGGGCCTCCGGCCCGATGGCTACGCGCCACAGTACCTGGCCACCGACGGCGGGCTTCGCCCGCCTCCCCGCCGGGCGGTCTGCTCGGCCGCCGCCGCCAGTGCCGCTGCCGCACTGACCGGAGACCCTCATCGGGTTCGCGGGCTCTACGGGCAAGTGAATTTGAGGGTCAAGATGGTCTCAAAACGAAAAGTGATCAACATGAAAGTTGTAGATCTTGGCGAGACGAACAACTTTCATGTTGATCACCTTTTGATTTGAACCCGTCTTGGACCTCGATTTGGGCCCCGAAATCGGGGGTGGCGGAACGGTTTTCTGTAGCAGTTCCGCCGCCCCCGATTTCGGGGCCCAAATCGAGGTCCAAATCGGCTCCAAATCAAAAAGTGATCAACATGAAAGTTGTTCGTCTCGCCGAGATCTACAACTTTCATGTTGATCACTTTTCGTTTTGAGACCATCTTGACCCTCAAATTCCCTTGTCCGTACGCCCGTACCTTAGTAAATATAAAATCAAGCTTTTATAGTCCCACACTGCTGGTAGGTTTGAACCTTTTGGATTTAAATATAGAATTCCAAAATGAATGATTGAAATTAGGCGGGCTTGTGGGCTTGCGGGCTTATCTTAAATTCTATGAATAGGCGGGTTAGCGGGCTGGTTTTAAATTCATGGGAGTGTTGTTTTTAAGGTCTTTTTTATGTTATCTACTTAACTTTAAGATCCCTAGTAGTAGGTTTAGGACCCCTAGTAAAATCTGAAGAGAGAGGGTTGGTTTGATCCAACAGTTCATGATCAAATCTCTGAAACCCGACGGCCACCTAATTTCCTTTCAATTTCGAACTCATGCTATTTGCAGACCTCCATATTTCTTTATAATATGGTATAGATATATAACTATACCCATATATGTATATATATATATCTATGCACACATTTACACACACACACATATATATATACTTATTAATATAATATATATATATAGATATATATGTTAAATGGTTTAAGATACAGCCGGTCAAGCCCCTGCCTCAAGGGTCAAGTCCCGATCAGAGCACTACTCATCTTCCCGGATTCATCGGCTAGGTTTCCTCACGTGGGTTCCTGCACGCAATAGCGCATCTCTCGGCCACGGTTCCTCCACGCTGCCCGTCGCCGACCACGACTCCTCCAAACTGCTGCCGTGTCCACTCCACGACGCCGCGGGTTTGGCTCCAGGATCACGGTGATTCCGCCACGGCCGCACCTGTTGAGATTTCTTATTATTATTTCTTTTCTCTGTTGTAACCCTATAAAAGGGGGCTTTTGCTGTAATTTGGGAGGTGATTGATGAATGCAAATGAAGTGTTGCTTCCTATAACGGCGCTTCCCGTGTGAGAGTTAGGAGATTTGCTGTAATTTCAGTTAGGATATTTGCTGTAATTTCAGTTAGGAGTTTTGTAGTTTGGAGAGGATGAATAGTGTTTCTTCCTTGCTGCTTGTTAATTTCCCGTTTGGGAGTTGTTGATGTTGATGGACCAAGGTAAAACGATGGCGATTGCTATTGTTTCTTCCATGTGGAGGAATCCTGTAGGTGAATGTTGATGTTGAAAAAAAACTAGAGATTGTTGTGTGTTTTCTTAGCTTCTTGTTGGAGGAAAATGAGTAGTGAGGTTAGCTATTGAGAGTAGTTAGTGAATTTTCCGTGTGCTGTAAAATCCCGTGTGGGAGTTGTAGGTGTTAGGGTTAAGTTGATTTGAGAGTTGCTGCTTGAACTATGAAAAGTTGAATAGTTGAGCGTTAGAGATTTCGTGAAGCCACCATCCGTGTTTGAGATTTCGTGGAACCACTTCAAGTGCGAAGAGCGAGTGAATTTAGGTTGTTAGTGTGTGACTTCCTTAATTTGTTGAGTGATTCCGTGGAACCACCTTGTGTGAGGGAGCGATTTAATTCCTTGGTGACCGTCTGCGATAGCGGCCGACCTCAGAACGGAGATCGAAGGTGACGAGGAGTTTCTCGCGTGATCGCCATCGACTTCGAATACGGAAGACGTCTCTTCCGTGGGTAATTGTTTCTATCTTTCCTTTGTGTGTGCCTCAATATTTTCTCGTAGGATAATATACTCTTTGTTGAGTTTTCGCCTGAATTATGTCAGCGAACGCTACGTCGAAAACTCCAAACGGAAGCGTATTTGGAGTTCACGATTTTCGTTTGGCTACGACAAGGGGAACAGAACGAAAGTTGCGAACTTCATTCTCCGGATTAAAATTTGAACCATTTTATTTAAGAAAATCATTTTAAAACAAAATAGCAATTTTGTTTTACAAAGAAATTAGTTGCTTTCTTTCGTAAGGTTCGTGCAAATTTCGCTCAAAACTTTGCAATACTAATTTAATCATCGCATGCATTAGGGTTTCCTAGAGAAAAGCCGACAGACGCGTAAACCCTACGCGTCGTCCTGCATCAGTAGATGTACCTTTTCATAGCGTAGTAGGTTTTGAAACAGATCAGATGCCAGCTCTGGTACTCTGAGAGATGCTTGTGTTTATATCTCATATTTCTCCGAAAGTAAACCTGCAAAGGGGGAGCATTTCTTCGGGAGTAAACTTGCAAAGGGGGAGCACGAGATGTCTCCTGGTCGTTAGGGGCAACAAAAGAGGTGGTAGCAACAAGAATTGTCGCTGGAATAGGTTGGTATAGAGGAAAAATGGGTAAGGGTGTAGGTGAGGACTCCTCTAGAAGTGGTAAGGAGCTCACTTCCAATATGAGAGAGGGCCCTCCCTGGAGTGAGGTCCCATAGTAGCTCTCAAATTCACGAAAGGTGACATCCATGTTTACAGAAACCTTTTTGGTTATAGGATCAAAGCATTTGTAAACCTTTTGAGTAGAGGAATACCTAATGAAGACACTTTCTAGGGCACAAGAGTCAAGTTTAGTGTTTTGGTGTATGTGAACGAAGCGCACACATCTAAAGACACGAGGATGAAGGGAGGTGGGAGGAATCTGAAGGGCGGAGGGGTGTTTTATTCCCGAAAACCCGCGTATGCATACAATTAATTTGGTAAGCTATTTTGAGAACATCACTCTGCCAATAATATTTTGGAAGGTGCATCGTAAGTGAGAGACACCTGACAACCTTCAGAAGATGACAATTCTTGCGTTCCGTCACACTGTTTTGAGAGGGTGGGTTGACACAAGATGTTTGGTTGGTTGAACTGTGAATCAATGTACTCACAACTGTTGTCAGTACGAAAAATTTTAATGGTGATAATGAATTTGGTGACAATCATTTTTAAATCACTGAAATATCAAAAAGACTTCAGTCTTTACTTTCATTAAATATACTCAGGTTGTGTAGGAAAATAATCAATGAAAGTAAAAGATAAAAAAATACCCAAAAATTGAAGCAACGGGAAAGACCCCCCAAACATCATTATGAATAATATAGCAAGTGGTGTAGTGCTATGAGAAGAAACAATATTAAAAGAAGTTTGACAGTGTTTCCCTAGTTCACATAAAGTGAAAATTTTCAATAACAATGGTGATATAGTCGAGAATAAAAGTTTCATAAAAGGGGTAGAGGAATGTCCTAGAAGACAATGTCAAAAATTCAAAACAGAAGACTGGTTAACATGAAGAGCTTGTTGTGGGAAGCTAGGATGGAGGAGTCAAACACCTAGAGGCCGTTGCACAATCTATTAGAGTCAAATCATTGTCCCTGTCCTTAGATCCTGAAATACACAATTGGTGGGAAAGAAAATCACAGAGCAGTTCATAGAATTTGTTAAATGACTAATGAAGAGAAGATTACGAGTAAATTTATACTCATGAATAGCAAAAGAAAGTGTGAGAGAGGAGCTAGGGATGGATTCTTTCCCAGCAATATGAGAGAAAGATTCATCCACAGTACTCGTCTTATCTCTACCAGACCAGGTAAATAGAGCACAAAACATGTGGCAGAACTGATCATATGATCAATCACTCCAAAATTAATGGTTTGGTGGGTAGAAGGGCGAGTAATTGCAACATGAGCACCCAGTAGTCCCTGATGTGCATATGAGGACGAAGAACTGGACGACTCAGTAGACTGTTCCTGCATCAAGCGGCGGAACGCATGTATCTCATCAGCAGATCGAGCCACTAAAAGACCCGCAATGTTAAAGCCAATGTTGGACATGACCTCCTCCAAGGCTTCAAAAAAGTGAGTGAATCTGTACTGAGATGATCGGCCTAGCTGCAACTCCCTCTCAAAGCAGAACCACCTCTCGGTGGTGGGAAGACATTAAGTCTGAAACACATGTCCTGTCAGTGACGAGACTTCCGCAATAGTCACAAATTAGATGATCTTGTCAGTGGATTTTGATCTTGGAGCATGACTATTAGAACCATACTGAGCAACCAAGCCAGAGCCCTCAGATGCAGAGTCAGGTATCCAAGTTTGTCATTGATCAATTTTTTGTTGGAGAAGTCTATACTCTTCTGAAAGAGAGGGAATAAGAGAGAGCAGAAGGATCTGAACGCTAATTTGATCGACTTCCCAATGCTTGCCATGGAGAAGTTCAAAGTCCCTATTGCATTCTTCGCGGGATTGAACAAGAACTTCATCTTTAGGGGATACTAGGGTAAGCGAGTCTAAGTGGTCATATTCTCAATAAAGCTGAGTGGACTCTTAAGTATTAGGAAGAAGGAGGACGATCACCCTATTTCAGGACAAAGATCTTTTGTCATTGTTAAAAGATATTGGCTAAATTCTCTCTACATGAGTAACTGCGCTCATCTCGCTTCCAAATATTTGTCATGGTATGCAAGAACAGATAATTTTGTGCAAATGATTCCACCATGGAGTTTGTAAGTCAGGAAATGTCCAAAGAGTTCTCAGACTCTCATTGCAACCAATCTGTAGAAGTCTGGGTAAGCTCTGATGTAATACCTCAAACATAAACAAACATTTGTCTTCTCTTCAAGGCAAGAGTAATAGATTAAGACCACATAAGGTAATTAGAGCCATCCAGGTGTATAGTGGTAACTTGAGATGTATTGTGATCGTAACCAAGAGAATAACCTCTAGGGTTTGCTCATAGAAAGACGGGAGAACTAATATCCATGAAGAATTGACCCAGCAAAAAAGAAGAGAAAATGGCGCCGAAAATAAGGCTAGGTCTTCATCTTCGGCGCCAGTAGAAGAGTCTACAGACAGCTTACTGAAGGAGTCATGGGACACGCACAGGATGCGCTCGAGAAGAGACGACGTTGTGGGACACACAAAATGAGAGAAGGGATGTTGAAGGATTGGGAGACGGAGTCGACGAGTTGCAGTATGCGGGATAGAGTCGAACCCAAGCGGGAGACGGTGTATTTCGCTCTAAGGCGACTTTGATACCATGTTGAGATGTTCAATTACTTGCATGAATTCATTACAATGAGCCTTAATATAATATATAGGAATGAGGGGTAAAGAGGAGAGCCACATAAAAAACTAGAATTACAGGTAATAACAACTAATATATTGATAGGAAGAAGGGAGAGAGAGAGAGATCTAAAGAGAAAGGACTAGAGAATTAGGGTTGAGTGGGGGAGGGAGAGAGAATACCTTGGAATTATCTTGCATATCCACCATGAGAGCCACCCCGGGGTATTTATACCCAGGGTCGAGAGGGGCCGGCTGGCCCCTCCCCATATGGGGGCTGAACTGGTCTGGTTCGGACCCCATATCGCCAGTCTTGAAGTAGAGTGAGAGGGGGCTGAACCGGTTGGTTCAACCCCGTTGTCGCCTCCGGTTTCCTTGTGTCTTCGCGTGTACTGACGCCCAAAGGATGCGTCCGGGGGCGTAACATTCCCTTCCCCATCAAGAACCAGCTTGTCCCCAAGGTGGTAATCGGGGTAAAGCTCCCAGAACTCCAGCAAATCCACTCATGCGTTATGTGTCGCGGTCATATTCTTCCACTTGACTAGTAGCTCTGGACGGTACTTAGTGCCGCGGTGCTTCCACTTGATCATCAGAATCTCCTCAGGTATCGGACGCAGCTCGTCGGTGCTTGTGTCCTCGGGTAGGAGAGGACTGGGTCGAACAAAGTCGCCGATCTTCTGCTTCAATAAGGAGACATGAAAGGTCGGATGTATCCTCGAGCCTTCGGGCAACGCCAACGTGTAAGCAACTAGCCCCACTCGCCGAACAATCCGGAATGGGCCATAGTAACGAGGTGTCAACTTCTGGTTTGACCGCTGGGCCACAGACAACTGCTTGTAGGGGCGGAGCTTGAGAAAGACCTCATCCCCGACCTGGAACTCCCGTTCCTTCCGATGTTTCTCAGCCCGCACCTTCATGTGATCCTGTGCTTTCCGGAGATTCTCGCGTAAAGCAGCGAGTGTGCGATCACGATCACGAAGTGCACGGTCAACGACGGCCAACGCCGTACTGACGGCCTCATAACTGCTCAGGGTAGGAGGAGGACCGTACACGACCTTGAAGGGAGTCATCTTGCTGGCAGAGTGGTGGGACGTGTTGTAGCAGTACTCGGCCCAATGCAACCAACTCGTCCACGTGCGCGGCTCGTCCATAACGTAGCAACGCAGATATGTTTCCACGCCCCGATTGAGGACCTATGACTGCCCGTCTGTCTGCGGGTGGTGAGCTGTGCTGAAACGTAAAGAGGTCCCTTGTAAGAGAAAGTGCTCCTTCCAAAAGTTGTCGACGAACGTCGGGTCACGATCTGAGATGATCGCCCGTGGTATGCCGTGAAGCCGGACAATCTCGCGGGCAAAAAGAGCGGCGACAGATTCCCCGGTGTAAGTATGGCTCAGCACTATGAAATGCACGTACCGGACAATTTATCGACCACCACCATAATGATTGACTTGACCTGAGACCTGAGCAGCCCCTCAATGAAGTCCATGGACACCGTATCCCAAATCTGGTGAGGAATCTCCAAAGGTGTGAGTAGGCCGACTGGGGACGTGGTTTCATACTTCTGATGCTGTCAAGTCTCACACTGCTGAACAAACAGCTGGATGTCACAACACATCCCCCTCCAAAAAACATTGGTCCGTGCCCCCGGGAGAGTGCGAAGAACACCGACATGACCACCTGTCGGAGAGGAGTGGAGCTCATGCATCATAACTGCCCTCCAGGCAGACTTCGAAGGAATGACCACGCGGCCTTGATAGAACAACCTGCCATTCTAAAGATGGTAGCCCAGAGTTGTCTCACGTGCCTGTCGAAGAGCCTCCACAATAGGTTGCAACTCGGGATCACGCTGTACCTCGTCAATGGAGTCAAGCAGTGGTGTAGTAATTTGAGCGAGGGCGCCCTCAGGTAAGCGGGAGCTGCGGGACAAAGCACCAACAACTCGATTGTCCTTCCCGTGCCGGTAGACGATCTCATAATCATGCCCGAGAAGTTTGGTCACCCACTTCTTGTTGGAGAGGAGAAAAGACTCACTGTTCCAATAAATGTTTTAAACTCTGATGGTCCGTCCGGATCTTGAAATGTCTTCCCAACAAATATGGCCGCCACAGGGCCACCACATGAATGACTGCCAACATTTCCTTTTCGTAGGTGGACAACCCCAACGTCCGCGGGGCCAATGCCTTGCTGTAGAAGGCTAGGGGCCGCCCTTCCTGCATCAATACAGCACCGATCCCCACTCCCGACGCATCAGTCTCCACTACAAACTCCTTCGTGAAGTCGGGAAGCGCCAAGACCGACGTAGTCGTCATGGCCTTCTTGAGTGCTTGGAAGGCCTCCTCCTCATCCTGCCAGAGGAAGGCGTCTTTCTGCAGCAACTAGGTAAGAGGTCGGACGATCTTGCCGTAGTCCTTCGCAAAGCGACGGTAGTACCCGGTAAGGCCTAAGAAGCCCCGTACCACCCGCACAGTCTGTGGTCGTGGCTAAGACAACACTCTCAATCTTCCGGGGGTCGGCCTTGACGCCCTGAGCCAAGACTAAATGTCCCAAATATTCCACCTCCTCCTGACCGAAGGAGCACGTGGACCGTTTAGCGTAGAGCTGGTTCTGGCGGAGGATGGAGAAGACTTCTTCCACATGAGCTAAGTGCTCCTCCCATCTGGGACTGGATATGAGAATATCATCGAAGAAGATCATTACAAAGCGACGAAGAAGCGGACGAAAAATCTCATTCATGTTGGCCTGAAAGGTGGATGGTCCACCGGTCAACCCATTGACCATCACCAGGAACTCGTAGTGGTCGTCGTGTGTCCGAAAAGCTGTTTTGGGTTGCCGCTCTCCCGCATGTGGATCTGATAGTAACCGGACCGCAAGTCAAGCTTGGTGAACCACTGTGCGCCGTGCAGTTCGTCCAAAAATTCTTCAATCAAGGAATAGGAAATTTATCCTTTACAGTGACACTGTTCAGTGCGCGGTAATCTACACAGAACCTCCACGAACCATCCTTCTTCTTGACCAAGATGATCAGGGCAGAAAATGAGCTCGTACTGGGGCGGATGATCCCCGCATCGAGCATCACCCGAACACTGCTCTCGATCTCAGCCTTCTGCATGTGCGGATATCGATATGGCCGGATGTTGGTAGGCTCCGCCCTCGCTTTGAGGACGATCTGATGATCCCGAAAGTGCCGTGGTGGGAGAGTGCAGGGCTCCTAGAATATGTTAGCATACTGTTCTAGGAGAGACTACATCTGGACCGGTACCTCAGATGGCCCTGTGTCGGCCGACTGCACCCTCAAAAGCACTACCATCATGTTGCCTTCTTCCCCAATACGTTGTAAGCTCCGGACAGGGATCTCCTTCACTGGAGACGATTTTAGGCCCTTCGTACAAAACTGCTTCCCATGCTGTAAGAATTCCATAGTCATGTGGTCTCAATCAAAGGTGACTTGTCGTAGCTGTTGCACCCAATGTACCCCAAGCACCATATGTGAACCTTGGATCGGAAGGAGATAAACATTTGTATGACCAGTGTAGCCTTGTATGTTAAGCTCCACCTGCTTCATCACCCCCTCACACTGCAGCTTGCTCCCGTCGACTACCATAACCAGGAAGGAAGCACCTCGATCGATCACGTGTCCCCCTTGGCGTGCCACCTCGGGACGGATGAAGTTGTGGGTACTCCCACTATCTATCAGAATTGTCTCCTGTTCCCGTCGGACCTTGCCCGCCATGCGAATAGTGAGGGGGCGTTGCAGCCCTCCATAGCCTGTATTGAGACTCCAAACTCAGTCACTGCCAACTCCTCTGTCAAGTCCGGCTCGGGGGCCATGTCCACCTCCTCCTCGACATCCTCATGTGGCATGAACACCTGAATCTTTTGACATTTATGCCCAGGAACGATCTTCTCATCACAGTTATAACACAACCCTTTTTCTTCCGTGCCTGAAGTTCCGACCAAGTCAGCCGAGTGACAACCGGCTTGCTTGGGCCCTGGGAGTCCCTTCTCGCCACCGGCGTAGTCGTAGTAGTACGTGTTGTGCTGCGGGAGCGTTGCCTGTTGTGTCGTTCCTCCTGTATCCGAGCTAAACTGATCGCATGGTTCAAGCTGCGGGGCATGTACGACTGGATCTCATCTCACAGATAATCCTTTGAGTCCTGATACAAAACAACTGAGTAATGTCTTCTCCTCCCACTGTACTCGGTTAGCCAACTTCTCGCACTCCGTTCGGTACTCCATCACTGTACCCTTCTGGCGCAGCTTCTGTAGGAGCGCCTCAAAGTCTTCGTACTCTAGTGACCCAAAACGAGCGGTAAATCCATCCACAAAGTCGGTCCAGGGCACGCAGTCCTTGCCCCTCAGGAACCACTGCACCCACTGGAAAGCATCATCCTAGTGAAATGATGCTAACTGCACCCACTGTCCATCAGGAATCTCCTGATAACTGAAAAATAGTTCCGCCTTCTGCAACCGCTCCAGGGCATCACCGTCGCTGAACTTGGGAAAATTCATCAGCGTCAACTTTGGCGGCATGTACGGTCGGGGCCCAGCCTGTCCATGCCACCCCACCTCCTGTCCATATTCCGCCGGCCTTCTTGGTTTCCGGGTTCAAAAGGCATGCCCGAGAACCCATGACGAAACGGTCCCGCCGCTGGAGGACCTCCCCACTGCATGCCTCCTCTTGTCGGGTGAGGCAGCAGCCCCTCCCCCCCTCCATATGGGAGAATCGGCCACCCGCTGCCTCTAGGGCCAAATCCGCCCGAGGCGCCCCCGCCTGCGCTGAAACTGGCTGCACCGAACCCGCCAAAGCCGATCCCGCCTGTGCCGACCCCGCCTGTGCCGACCCCCCCTGTGCCGACCCCGCCTGTGCCGACCCCGCCGAAGCCAATCCCGCTTGCGCCGACGCCGCCCGTGCCTACTCCGCCTCCTTGGCTAGATCCGGCCCCTGCAGCGAGCCCCACGCCCCGATCCCGCTCCCTGGCCGAAGCCGATCCCGCCTGCCTTGTGTTTGTGCCGATCCGGTGCTGATCGGCCCGTGGAGCGGAAGATCCGCTCGCGTCCTCTTCTGACACAGCCTTACCCTTCGAATTTTGTGCCAACAACGCCATGATCTCCTCCATTCGGGTGTCCATCCGCTCTTCTAGCATTTGCGTGGATGTTTTCACGTTTTCCTCGATGGCGACCACCGAATCCGTCAATCCCATCAGATTTTCTTCTAGTGTTTCCAAGCGGCCGATTTCGTCTTGCGTTCGAGTAGTCACCATGATGGAGAAAAGAGCCTCTGATACCAAATGATAGGAAGAAGAAGGGAGAGAGAAAGATCTAAAGAGAAAGGACTAGAGAATTAGGGTTGAGTGGGAGAGAGAGAGAATACCTTGGAATTATCTTGCATATCCACCATGAGAGCCACCCCGTGGTATTTATACCCGGGATCGAGAGGGGCCGGCCGGCCCCTCCCCATATGGGGGCTGAACCTGTCCGGTTCGGCCCCCATATCGCCAGTCTTCAATTAGAGTGAGAGGGGGCTGAATCGGTTGGTTCAGCCCCGTTGTCGCCTCCGGTTTCCTTGCACCTTCGTGCATACTGACGCCCAAATAGCCGGGATGCGTCCGGTGGCGTAACATATATCCTAACAACGATGATAATGAAAAAGAGAAAGATGGAAAGATTCTTTCTCATTATCTATGATAAATGAGATTAGAGGATTTATTTTCTCATTACCTACGCCACCGATGATGAAATCAATCAACATTACATACTCATTGATTTCTAATTAGATATGTTAACGATAAAGATGTTATAGTGAGCAAAAGAAAAGATGCAACTACTGATAGTTTATATTATCCGCTTGGTACTAGGATATATATATATCCTAAGGACCACCATATTTTTTTAACTGGTGTATATATATATATATATATATATATATATATATATATATATATATATATGAGGAATTTTTAAATGTAGGGATTGAGGAGGAAAGTCTTTTAGAGGAGCTTGATGAATTAAGGATGAGCTATATTATTGATTGATCTAAAATATTTAGTAGAGTTTGCTCTAAAAAATGCATAAATTGGCTTTAGATTTAGATGAGATGTCTGTTGAAATTTTTAGAATTTTGCCCTTATTGGATACTATAATGATTTGTTTATCGAAAAATTCATTGAAATTTTGAAGAGTTAGATAATGTCAAATGATTGAACAAGAAACACTTCAGAACCTTATATGAATCAAACGCATGAGTCATACATTGAAGGTAACGAGAGCGAGCAATAAATATACTTGAAGAATCTACATTATTTTCAATAATTCAATTTGCTCATGCTCGGATGAGACTGCAATGTAAATAATTCTGTATCAAGTCTATTAAGACAATGAATGAAGAAGTGTATAGGGCAGATAAAGAATCTTCACATGACACTATTGATCCAGAGAAGACATGATTTGAGTACACAACAATTGATTTGGCGTGCACTAGGAATTGTTTTGTCTCAATAAAAAAATTTCATTTGATCTCTATTGTTGAATAATCATGATTGGGTCAATATTCTTTTGTATTGGTTTTTGGGATGCTTAAAAGTGATTCAAGGATAGGCGTGGCTTACTGCAAATATGATGAAATTGCTTTTGTTATCCAATAACTTAGCTCATTAACTTATCAGTTTTGATATGTATTCTTTTTGCAGTCGTCATACGGATTTGTAGATTACTTTGATCGGCGTTCAGCTGCCCTTGCTATACTTACACTAAATGGAAGGCATCTGTAAGAAAGCTTTATTTATTTCTGTTGCCTTTCTTCCTTTTACCGGTGTCCTTCAACTTTATTGAATTCTTAAATTTTATAAACTGCAGATTTGGTCAACCTATAAAAGTTAATTGGGCATATGCCAGTACTCAGAGAGAAGACACTTCAGGTTATATATGCATGCAGATATCAGGATTGTTATTTAGTTATAAGTTCTTTCTTAAATACCTGTTAGTTATACAACCATTTATTTATTTATTAGGTCATTTCAATATCTTTGTTGGTGATCTTAGTCCTGAGGTTACAGATGCTGCATTGTTTGCCTGCTTCTCTGTGTATCCCAGCATCTCGTAAGTTTTAGATTGCTTTTGTATTTCTTTGTTTATTAGGTGTTGTCTTAGCCTTTTTTGGGACAAGCTGTGGAGGTTGAGCACGACGGTGTGAAATTGTGGTAGTACACACAATGTTGGTGATTTGCCTGCATTGTGAACGTTTGTGCACTTTTTTGATGCCTTCAGTTTCTCTGGTTTGGGTATTCACAACTCCTAATGGTTGACCACGCCTACATGACTGTAATGGCGTTTTGGCCTAGAACTCCAACAACAACAACACTCAAGCCTTTATCCCACTAGAACTCCTTTTTGGAAAAATAGCGTTCATGTCAACACCTACCCAAATATTACCTATATTCACTACTATCACCGCTCTCCCAAGCATGACCTTAGTGGATTAGGGAACAGCTGATTTAGTTCAAATACTTTTAAGCTATATTTTTTTTACCATAAGTAATGATGCATTAGAGTTATTATTGTCCAACTCTGTTGCAGTGATGCAAGGGTTATGTGGGATCAAAAAACTGGACGTTCAAGGGGGTTTGGGTTTGTGTCTTTTAGGAGTCAACAGGTGAAATTATGACCCTTCTATTATTTTATGAACATATTTTGTTTATTGTTATTATATGAAACATGTTTAAGTTGATCTGGTTTGTTTTGATTTTCCTTGGCAGGATGCACAAAGTGCAATCAATGATTTAACTGGTAAGTTCCATTTATAAGTCTATTTTCTTTATTTTTTCTGTGTAGATTATATGGACTTGTTTTTTTTTGCTTCTTTTTTCAGGCAAATGGTTAAGCAACAGGCAAATTCGGTGCAACTGGGCCACAAAGGGTGCTGGTACTAGTGAGGAGAAACCTTTTACTGAGTTGAAGAGTATTGTGGAGTTAACAAATGGTTCAGCAGGTGTGTGCTTGTTTTCTGGTGTACTTGAGTGTTCAAAAATATAGTTTTTTATTGATAATTGAATTATAAACGCGAATGCCCTGAATACTCTAACTAGTACAGATTCTGTGCCATTTCTCATGGCTTGTTTTAGTTGCCAGATATCATTTCAAAGTAAATTCTGACCTATTCATGCTGTTTGAAGCCCATTCGTTAGTAGTTAGTCTGAGACTCATCCCTCCAGCTTCATTGTTGTTAGCCCCTTCGGTTCGGGATGGATTTCTGAAAGGCTTCATGTCTTGTGTGAGTTTGTCTGCTATAAGTTTTCATTTTACAGAATTGTTTGTTTTTCAAGACAAATGAAACGCTCTCAAAATTTTCAACAACTATCAATTGTTTCAACAACTTTTTGGAACAAGGCTTTGTTTTCAGAAGCAAAAAATAGAAACATGATAGAATACACGTTTTTTAAATCTGTTTCCTGGAAACATCAAATAAATAGCCAAAACATAAGTGAATCCTCATGTAGTCTTAGTTTTGGACTTCCTTGCCTTAAAAGCTTGTCTTGCGGATGAAGTTTGATTAAAATTTCCATTTGCAATGTTCTTATTTAGCTCAAGGCCTTATTCACTTGTTCTAAATATTTATATTTTACAATATTTATCGGTTTATAAATATTTTGGAATCATAGTTCTTCTTTAGCTCCAAAAAGTAAGCATAGGTTTTTTTTATTAGGAACATGAATACCGATATAAAAAAATTATGTTTAATTTTTACCGATTAATATTTACTGGTATTGATTTTAGCTGCTCCAAGTTGGGAATGCAATGATTAGTTAAATCTATAAACTATCAACCTTAACTCATTATCTTTACAAGTAAATGTTGATCTTAAATAAGAGGGAGCAACATCAACATTTTTGTAGAACTCCTACAAATTTTGTGTAAGAAGCACTGTTCCCCTTAAAAGGGGCTAGTTGTTGTTATATTAATGAAATGTATAAGTTGATATATCTTGAGAATTTTTTTTTTGTATTTTGGGATCGGTGGGCTGTGTGAGGATGTATGAGATGTTTTTCAACTTGTCACTTTTATACTTCATTTCATTTTATTTTACTTCCTTATCAACAGTGATGGATTAACACTAATATGAGGACACCGTACAACATCCACATAGGGAAAATAATTGTTAAAATGTATAAAAAGATATTAGTTTAGACAACATTATATATACGATATTATTTTTATATAAAATTCATTCTTTAGAACTACAATAAACTTTAAATCAAATATGCCAAACAAAAGTAAATCATATTTTCGTAATACCTTTAATTATTACATAAGATATGGCATCATAATTCTCATAATGGTGTTTCATTATTTGTGCGGCGTACTGATGTTGTGCTAGATTAAGGATGGACTGGAGTTCATGCGAGTTGGGGTAGGCTTGAACTTGAAATCTTCAAGTTCAATCTAAACTTGAAATCAATTTTAACCGAGTATGTCCTGAATCGAGTTGACATAGTGAGATAGGGTAGGCTACTGGGTGCACAAAAACCTAGGACTCTAGGTGGGAATGCGAGTGTGACACGCTAATCCGAATCTAAATGCAACACCACCGTCGGAGACGGCGACAACTGATTTTGAGCAATGAAAATGTTAACACCACACAAATAATTAAAGGACAAAAAAACAAACATTCAATTTTAGCAATTTAATAATGACCTTCCTCCGCTCGGAGGGCCAAGGTCAAGCACGTGGCGAATAAGCCATTTCTGCAAATTATTAGTGTACCGTAACAAATTTTCAGAGGCGCTAATCCAAGCAAAGCACAAAAAACAATCCAATAATAATGAAGATTCAAATAGTCTAATACAACAAGGGCTCACCAAAGTAGCGGGCTTACCGAGGCACTGGAGATTATGGATCCAGATGCGTAGATCGGCGATCAAAGATGAAACCGACGGCGTATAAATGATGACGGTGGCTGTCCTCGGCGGTGGATGGCGAGACCGGGCCGAAAATAAATAGATTCAGGCACGAGGGAGTAGATCCGGGCAAGGGAAGGGTGAATCCGATGTTTGGGAGCGGATCCGGGCTAAAAAGGAAATATGAATGGTGGAAATAACGGATCGGGGGGGGGGATTCTCAGATCTAGACCGATCTTGAGAATATGGGTTGGAAGGTGGATCCACGTGAGGGGAGACTTGGTGGTATTCAGTTAGGGCTGGGGAGTGGTCGCGTGGCTGCTGGAAGGGAGTGAATGGGCTGGCGGGCTGCAACAAGGCTGTGGAAGGGGCGGCGGGCTGTTATAAGGAGGAGGAGGGGCTGATGAGTGGTGGCCAGGGTATGGTCTGATGTTGGGGGAGGCTGGCGGTGGGGTTCTTGGAAGCCAGCGGCTGTAGGGTGCTGGGAACAGCAGGCCGCTGGTTTGGGCGGGGAACTTGGGGACTGTCGGCGGCTGGATGAGTGGTGTGAGGGGTGGAAAATGAAAGCTAGAGGTAGGGGAAGGGTTTGGGAAAGAGAAACCAACCTAGGAGTTGTCACCTAGGACTCCACGGCGTCGGGATTATTATCTCCAAAATCTACAATCCCTTGGTTCAACCCCTAAGACCATTATTTATAATAAAACAAGACACTAGGCATCTCTATCAACGACTATGATTGGCCGATGAGAATGGACACTAAAATACATGAATAAAAAACCAATAAAATAAACTAATATATGATTTTGACTCGCGGCGACATTCTGGATGCAACCGCGGAGTTCGGATCGACGATCCGATCAAGCCTTCTTGCGCAAATAAACAAACGTGAGTCCCACCTTGCGGCGAACCCCTCCTGGTGCACGATCTGTTGGTTCCTCATCACATAGACTCTTAATTAGTATGATTTGGGGCTCAGTAGAAATCAATTCATTTAATTTTAAGTTAGTACAATTAAAATGAGAATAACAACACTCAAACCTTTATCCCACTATAGTGGGGTAGGCTATATGGATCCTTTGTCGCCATTGTACCATATCTTGTGTCATAATCTCACTATGCGCAAGTACATCATATCTTTCCTTATAGTTTCATTCCAAGTCATTATTGGTCTCCCCCTCCCTCGTTTAACATGTCTAGTGACTAGACTCTCACAACGCCTAACAAGTGCCTCTAATGGACTCCTTTGTACGTGTCCAAACCATCTTAGTCGAGCTTCTCACATCTTCTCTGCAATTTGTGCTACTCTTGTCTTATCCCTGATACATTCATTCCTAATTTTATCCAGTCTCGTGTGTCCACACATCCACCTATGCATTCTCATCTCCGCAACTCCCATTTTTTGCTCATGTACACAATTCATTGCCCAACACTCGGAACCATAGAGCATCGCTGGTCTAATTGCAGTACAGTTAAACTTTCCTTAAGTTTTAATGGTACTTTACAATCACATAAGATCTCTGACTCGCCTCTCCACTTCAACCAACCCGCTTGGATTCTATGTCACATCTTTATCAATACTTCCGTCTTTTTGAACTATCGATCCAAGATATTTGAAACACTCACTACGGGAAATATCTTGATCGCCCAACTTAATAACAAAGTCATCCGTCCTTCTTGCACTGCTAAATTTAAGCTCTATGCACTCCGTCCTTTCCCTGCTCAACCTAAAAGCTTTTTTTTCTAGTGTCTTGTCAAGATTCAAGTTTTGTGTTTACACCATCGCACGTCTCATCGACCAAAATTATAATCATCCGCAACCAATAAACACCAAGGTTTTGCTTGTTGGATGTGTCGGGTGAGCTCATCTAAGATAAGGGTAAAGAGATGGGGGTTTAAAGCTGAACCTTAATGTGAGCTAACAATGATAGGGGATTCCTGTATTAATCCTCCAGATGTTCTCACCCTTGTCACTGAATGTGTATACAATAAAAATGAGAATGACACAATAAAAATGAGAATGTTAGGACATAAATGTGGTACAACTTGGGAGGATAAGTGATGATATTTTTTGAACTGTTTGGGGAGCATTTGTTGATAATTACTAAATTAGGTATTGAAATTATCTTAGGTGATTTGTTCATGCGCATTGAAAGGTACATAATACTCCCGTTAGTCAAGAAGGTAAATTATGGAGGAGGAAGAGGCCTCAAGTAAAATAGATAAATTTCCTTCAAAATGATATACATTAGATTTAACACCTCAAGCAGCTCTTAATTAGAACAAGTGAAAATTACATTTAAGAAAACCCACCCCAGATAATTTAATGTTAAATGATGATGATGCTAACTATTGATGGCATGCTATTGATAAAAAAATATAACATCCCCCAAAAAATGAGATGAAATGATGGCATGATGCACTAGTGTAAAAAATCTCTATGTAATTGTGTAATTTAATTATCAAATAGAAAATAATAGTAAATATATAAA
The DNA here is from genome assembly GCA_039583875.1 of Platanthera guangdongensis. Taxonomy (NCBI): domain Eukaryota; kingdom Viridiplantae; phylum Streptophyta; class Magnoliopsida; order Asparagales; family Orchidaceae; genus Platanthera; species Platanthera guangdongensis. Next base: position 160,597,965 of record CM077165.1, on the reverse strand, counting down.
ACAACCCAAATTACAATTGTATAAGAGTTGTGTATTTAACTGCATATGATTAAAAAAATTCAGTTAGCTACCTTAAGCTAAAAATTGATTTGAAGTTTTTTCTAGGCAACAATTTTATTAGAGATTATTCAAAATGGCTTTGAGATGACTTTTAATCTTTTTATATGTAAGTGATAAAACTCCCAATTTGAATAATATTGCGGCTTCTAATAGTGTCTAGAAGTTGACAGCGTTTCCCTGGGGTGCCTTCCATTTGAGACAAAATCCCCGATGCAACCATGGAAGGCCACTAGTGGTCGCGTTAGCGCGTTCCACCGTTTGGTAGCAGCATTTTGAGGCTTCAAATGGATTCTATATATAGCTTTTCTACCTATGATGAGCTATTATGGATACTTTATCGTGCTTTACTATTAATTTAAATTTTCAAAAGTTTATATGATCTTTATATGCTTTTTTTTTATCCTGGGTAGGGATTTTATCAAGTACCATGAGATATAATTTGCGGCATGCTAAAGATCATTTCTGTTGGATTATGGATAAGTGATAAGTTCTCATGGAATTGTCAAATATTTCTGATTTAATATAGTTGATTTGTTCATGCTTACATTTAGGATTTATTACATTTGTTGAGCTGAGCCCAAATTGTAGCAATATATTGTCTTCCTAAGATAAGGGCTTGACATTATCGGAACAACTATTAAATCAATTTTAGTGGCCATTGTTTCAAGCATCATGGAATATATTTTACAGAAATGGGATTGAATATTCTTGGAAAATATTCTATGAATATTTTTCAGTTTTGTGATTTAGGCATAAAATATTATTCAAAACTAATATTAACTATGATGCCCGCACTTGATAAAAACCATTGTTGTACCAGTTCTGGCTGAACACATTCTTACTTTTAAACCTGCTAGCTGAATTTGCACGGCATCCGGCAGGCTCCAGCAGTATTCTGGTTGTCGCAGGTGTTCTTTCCGGGCATTGTCCGGCGGCTAGAGTACCCGGCTAATGCTCGGAGTGACGGTGAGATATTGCGATCACTGCACACTGCGCATTAGGGAACCCGTGGACCATCGTTAGTATTATTGTTGTTGTAATTAAATGTTATTATTATTGTTGTAATCTGAATTCTGAGCTAACCAAAATTGTAATTTTTTGAGTTTGAAGGCAATTTTAATCTCACCACTCAAATTTGATTTTGACAGCAGAAGATGGTATGGATAGTGCAAAAGATGATGCTCCGGAGAACAACCCACAATTCACCACTGTCTACGTCGGAAACCTTGCTCCAGAGGTGAACTTCCATCCTCTCTGTCATTGTTATCACACACACACACGCGCGCACACACACGCACACACGAGCATCTTCTCACGGGCTACACCCGCGCTCGATGCTCTTGGGCGGCCTTCGCCCGCCTCCGCTTGGGCTTCGCCCGTGCTCGATGCTTGTATAGATATATATGAGTAGAACAATTAATTAAATATATATGGGTCTCACTCCCCTCTCTTCCCCTCATTATTTCTCTCTCTCTCTCCACCTTTTCTCTCTCCTATCTTTTTCTGACACCCGCCTCTCTCCCCTTTCTCTTCTTTTGTTAATAATCAATTTCAATTTTGTCATATCCTATATTTAATTTATCTCTCCACCTTTTCTCCATCCCTCTATCTTTATCTGCCACCGCCCTCTCTCTCATCATTCACTCCTCTCTCCCTCTCTCTTACTCTCTCACCGTCCCTCTCTCTTACTCTCTCACCGTCCCTCTCCCTTTCTCTCTCACCGTCCCTATCTTACTCTCTCACCGTCCCTATCTCCCACTCTTTCTGCCGCCCTCTCACTTTCTATCTCTCTCCTTCATCTCTTTCTCTCTCTCCCCGCTCTCTCACCCTCTATCCCCCTCCCCGCCTCCCTCACACCCCCTCTCTCCTTTTTTTTCTTTCTGACGGCGCGCCACGACCGACGCACGTGTATACCCGCAGGAGACGGTGATCCGCTCTCCGGACGGACGATCGGAGTCCGTGGTCGCGTCCGAATGATCGTTTCTAGTCATTTTCGTATTTAATGTTTTTTTGGAGTTGTATTTACCCCTTGATCGGACCAAACATTGTGAGCCCTCTGATTCGAGTGGTTTTATTTGGGTTTTATTTTTGTCGTTACACTATGCAGTTACTATTAGGACTTTATATGTCGGCGGTTCATGGGTGAGAGGTATTGAAGGTTTGCGTGAATTTTCAACCGCTCGGTCGGTGCTGTTTTGGTGCGAAGCCAAAACTTCCCCTCCTACTTCCGCCGATGCGACGCCGGCGTCTGCCCTCTTCCCCTCCTCCACTCCCGGTAAGCCCTTGCCTCCTCTGTTTCTCATCTCCCCAAGCCCTGCCGGACTCCCACCCAGTTACCCTAAGCCTCCGCCCGAGCCTCCTCGTGATTTCATTCATCCTCCGGCTAATTTCCTCCGCCTCTTTCGTCTCTCTCTTCTTCTCCAGTACTTCCCCACCGACCCCTAGCCGGCCTATCTGCGTCCTCCTGCTACTACCCACAGAAATCCTGTACTTCCATCCTCCTCACAGTACAATCACTCCTCCACCGCCTGTAGTCCAGCCGCCGGAACTCCCCTCTCTCTCGTCAGCCACTCTCCACCCGCACCCCCCCCCCCCCCCCATCAACAAACTTACACCCACCCAGATCTTCCTCCTAATCCTCCCGTGGACTCCACCCTTCCCAACCACCTTTCTTCTTCATCTACATTATTTCCCTTCTGAGAACCTTCTCTCCCCCAATTCCAGCCAAGCAATCTTTCCAGCACCCCATCCCAATGTCGTGGATACCACTTTAGATTAGCCCCTCGGATGTCCGCGACAACCGCCATCACCGCCGCCTACATATGCAAATAGTGGTATAAAGTCTTTTCCCCTTTCCGTTGTTTACTTTTGGCACTTCGGTTATATTGGATTTCTACTTTATTTGCTATTAGTCCCGTCATTGTGTTACTTGCGTGATTTATTCTGTGCTCGCTTACTTTTACTTGCGCCTTGTTCGTATGCAAATTTAATATTTTGCATCTCGCTTAAACTTAGAGTACCCTTTGGTTAAGGATCTGGTTCTTGGCACTATACTGAGTGACCCCCATTTGGGTAAAGGTTCTTCCTACTCTGCCCCTGTCACTATCTTCAGTCACATCACCACTGAGAGCCGAGAGCATAGTGACGACTTCAGAGTGACTGCCTCACTCACATATGAGAACACTACCTCTTTCAACAATACTCATCTGGAGGTTCATGAGGATAACATTGACTCTGTTGTAGGTGACCTACTTGCTTTCACATACACTACTGTTTTTGGTGCCTTCCTCTTGGTGGTCTATCCCATCATTAATGACCTCCGCGGGTTTAAGTCACCGGGAGGCTCATTTGGCGAGCTTCCCTCCCTGCACCTTAGTGATGGGTCACGTATCCGCGCTAGTGGTCATCTTACACGTGATGACTTTAGGTATACTCCCCCAGGTGAGCCCCCTGACGGGTTTTATCATTTACAAGACACCCATTACACCCATGCGTCACACTATTTTGTCACAATCTACGACGTCCCCATGGGTGATGACGTTAGTCACGTTGGATTTTTCTATCGACCACCCAGTAAACCTCCTGATAGGTTGCCCCATGTTATTGTTGTCCAAGTCATTTTTAGGTTTTTCCTTTGTAAGTGTGTCGAGTATGTTGTACCTCATTTGCATCCTTCACTTCATTTCTGTGAGTCGGTTGAATCATTTACTTATCATTTGCATGCACTCCACGAGTTGGTCTGTAAGAAAATTGCAACTAGTAATGATTATTATAAGAATCAAGCAGATCAGCACAAGCAGGAGCAAAACTTTGACGCAGGAGAACAAATATTAATTCGCATTCGATCTGAGAGGGTCCCACAAGGACCAACAAAAAAATTAAGCGCACGCATAATGAGCCCCTATACAGTTGTACGGCGAATTGGTACGAACGCATATGAAATAGACATCCCCCATGTTATGGGAATCAACCAAGTAAGCAACATAGAGGATCTTACTTCTTACTACGAGGAGCACGTGTACGTGGACCTCTTTTCCATGCCTCTACCAGAGCCTCCTCCTATCTTAGCCCCTCTACCTGAGCCTTCACCTCCTATAGCCTCCACCAGTACTTCTTTGTTGCCACCCGCGGAGTCGCGCCATGCAAATCGCATTGCACCATCGACGGTTCCACCGACACCACCGTCAGTCGGAGATACATCTTTACCATACGGAGATACGTCATTGCCGGACGGAGATACATCACTGCCAGACGGAGATACATTAGTGCCACCAGCTTCTACCGACGACGCGCCTTAGATTATCGGTCATGACTTCTACACCGCGAGCGAGCGAGATATTGTACGCTATCTTGTCCGTTGGAGTGGTCGATACCTGCATGATGCTACATGGATATCTTCAGAGGAGTTCGAGAGACTCGCTCCGCGGCTACACAGCGTGGATGACCACCCGCACTCACCAGAGTTGAGTGTTTTTAAGCCGGGGGGAGTTGACGGCGCGCCTCGACCGACGCACGTCCCGCAGGAGGCGGTGACCCGCTCTCTGGACGGGCGATCAGAGTCCGTGGTCGCGTCCGAATGATCGTTTCTAGTCATTTTCATATTTAATGTTTTTTATTTGGAGTTGTATTTACCCCTCGATAGGACCAAACATTGTGAGCCCTCCGATTTGAGTGGTTTTATTTGGATTTTATTTTTGCCGTTACACTATGGAGTTACTATTAGGGCTTTATATGCCGACGATTCATGAGGGAGAGGTATTGAAGGTTTGCGTGGATTTGCAACCGCTCGGTCAGTGTTGTTTTGGTGCGACGTCAAAACTTCCCCGCCTACTTCCGCCGGTGCGACGCCAACGTCTGCCCTATTCCCCTCCTTCCCTCCCGGTAAGCCCTTGCCTCCTCTGTTTCTCATCTCCCCAAGCCCTGTCGGACCCCCACCCAGTTACTCTAAGCCGCCGCCCGAGCCTCCTCGTGATTTCATTCATCCGCTAATTTTCTCCACCTCTTTTGTTTCCCTCTTCTTCTCGAGTACTTCTCCACCGAGCCCTAGCCGGCCTATCCGCGTCCTCCTGCTACTACCCCTAGAAATCCCGTGCTTCCATCCTCTTCACCGTGCAATCACTCCTCCACTTCCTGTAGTCCAGCCGCCGGAACTCCCCTCTCTCCCGTCAGCCACTCTCCACATGCAAGCCCCCCCCCCCATCAACAAACTTACACCCATCCAGATCTTCCTCCTAATCCTCCCGTGGACTCCACCCTTCCCAACCACCTTCTTTCTTCTTCATCTACATTACTTCCCTTCTGAGAACCTTCTCGCCCCCCAATTCCAGCCAAGCAATCTTCCCAGCACCCATCCCAGTGTCGTGGATTCCACTTAGATTAGCCCCTCCTCGGATGTCCGCGACAACCGCCATCACCGCCGCCTACATATGCAAATAGTGGTATAAAGTCTTTTCCCCTTTCCGTTGTTTACTTTTGGCACTTCTGTTATATTGGATTTCTACTTTTTTTGTTATTAGTCCCGTCGTTGTGTTACTTGTGGGATTTATTCTGTGCTCGCTTACTTTTACTTGCGCCTTGTTCGTATGCAAATTTAATATTTTGTTCTCTCTTAAACAATTAATTGTGACTGCTCGTGCCCTGCTGATAATCGTATAAAAAAATTAATTATTTGATGCAATTTCGGAGCCGACCATTGTGCACTTGCATTACACCGCATTGAAATTAGTATTGCACTTAGAACCCCCTTTCGAGTCGAACTTCCACTGCATCACTTTCGCCCTCTCTCTCTCCCTCTCTCTGATCCTTCACTAGCTTTAGATCTAGACAGTTTTAGTTTTTTTTTTAATTAGAAAAGAATGGACGGATGATGAAATATGAAGACAGATCCACAGTCCTAATTACTTCTGTTAGAATTAAGAAAAACCGAATAAAATCATTATAACAAGCACCCCCTCTTATATAGTGAGGGAAGAATACAAGGCTAAAAGCACACCAGAAAATACAACTAAAAATAGATTCTAACACTCCCCCTCAAGTTGGGCATGTTATATTTCTCATGCCCAACTTGTCAATCAAGCCATAGTGAAGATTTGCCCAAGACTATTTGTAAGAATATCTGCAAGTTGGCCCTCTGAGGGAACAAAGGGAATACATATGATCTTCTTCTCAATGTGTTCCTTAATGAAATGTCTGTCCACCTCAATGTGTTTTGTGCGATCATGCTGAACATGATTGTTGGCAATGCTAATGACAACCTTGTTGTCGCAGTACAACCGAATAGGAGCAGTTTCACTCAACCCCAGATCACTCATGAGGGAGCGCAGCCAGAGTCCTTCACAAATGCCATGTGCCATGGCACGAAATTCTGCTTCAGCACTAGACCTAGAGACGACTTGTTGCTTCTTGCTTCTCCAAGTGACAAGATTCCCCCCAATAAACGAACAATACCCAGACGTGGATCGTCTATCTTCAACACTTCCTGCCCAGTCAGCATCAATATAAACTTCGATCTTGAGGTCAGAATTGGAGGTGAAAAGGATTCCTCTTCCAGGTGAAGTTTTCAAGTATCTCAAGATCCGATGGGCAGCATCAAGATGTCTGGCCCTCGGGGAGTTCATGTATTGACTCACAACTCCAACGGCGTAAGCAATGTCGGGTCGAGTATGAGACAAGTAGATCAATCTCCCTACAAGTCTTTGATAACCTTTAACATCTTCTATAAGATCGCCATCATTTTTTCCAAGATTGTGGTTAACCTCCATGGGGGTGTCAGCAGGTCTACACCCACTCAGACCCGTTTGTTCTAAGAGATCATTTTTAGAATGTACTTCCGTTGAGAGATGAGTATGCCGTCCTTAGATCTGACAACTTCAATACCCAGAAAATACTTCTGTTTGCCAAGATCTTTCACCTCAAATTCTTGTGCCAAGTGTTTCTTTAAGGCTTTTATTTCATCAATGTCATTCCCTGTAATAATGATGTCATCAACATAGACTATTAAATTGTTACAAAGTTGGCCCTCTTTTTGATAAACAGAGTATGATCAGCATGACTTTGTTTGTACCCCAGGGAGACCATGGCGCTATGGAACCGCCCAAACCACGCCCTTGGGGATTGCTTCAGGCCGTAGAGAGCCTTCTTCAATTTGCAAACTTTTCTATCTGAACCCTGAGAGATAAAACCGGGTGGAAGGGACATATACACCTCTTCTTCCAAATTGCCATGAAGGAAGGCATTTTTAACATCCAATTGGATGAGATCCCAACCCTTGCATGCAGCACATGACAGCAGGACCCGAATAGAATTCATTTTTGCCACAGGAGCAAAGGTTTTTTGATAGTCAATGCCAAGAGTTTGAGTATACCCTCTCGCCACTAATCTTGCCTTGAAACGTTCCACTATGCCTTTGGAATTTTGTTTGACCGCAAAGACCCACTTGCAACCAACAGTTTTCTTCCCATGTGGAAGGGTGGTTAAGTCCCAAGTATTATTCTTCTCCAAAGCTACCATTTCTTCGACCATTGCCCTTTTCCAATCAGGATGTTCAAGTGCCTCCTGCCAGGTAGATGGAAGAGAGACCGGAGCAAGGGACGACACAAACCCTTTATAAGAGGGAGTCAACATATCATAGGAAACATATTGAGATATAGGGTGTTGAGTACTCAACCGGATACCTTCATGGAGGGAGAGATCCTCTGACAGAGTTGGCATAGGGTCTGGGAGCATGGGATTAGCCGTTGTGTGCTGACCTTTACGCCGTCGGGTGTAAACCTGTATGGGACGAGTAGGCGGAGGAGAAGAGATAACGGGAGGAGCTGTGGGATGATCAACCGGAGAAATAACCGATATGATATGCTCGCTAGAGGGAGGAATCGGAAGGGAGAAGGTAGGAGAACTCACTTCAACAGCAGGCTCCCCCTGAAGTGAGGGAGCATAATAAGGAGTAGAATCACGAAAAGTAACGTCAGCAGATACAAGTGTCCGACGAGTAGGAGGGTGATAACATTTATACCCTTTTTGAGTAGGAGAATAACCAATGAAGACACACTTGAGGGCGCGGGGGTCGAGTTTAGACCTCCCAGGAGAGGGAATGTGGACAAAGCACGTACTCCCAAATATGCGAGGAGGAAGAGAGGATGTCGGAGAAACTCCTAAGGTGGTGAGAGGAGTTTGGTTACCAAGGACAGGAGAGGGCAAACGATTAATGAGATAAGCAGCAGTAAGGACAGCATCCCCCCAATAGAACTTGGGGAGATTCATAGTAAGCAAGAGGCACCTGGTAACATCCAGCAAGTGACGGTTCTTGCGCTCGGCTACCCCATTCTGTGACGGGGAATGAGCACAGGAAGTTTGATGAATAATGCCATGAGTGGTAAGGTAGTGGTCAAAGGAAGAGTTGATATACTCTCTACCATTGTCACTGCGTAAAATTTTTATGGATGCAGAAAATTGAGTAGATACCATCTTATGGAAGCGTTGAAAAAGAGAAAAAACTTCACCCTTATGTTTCATGAGATAAACCCATGTCGTTCGAGAAAAACAATCAATAAAGGAAATAAACCAGTGACATCCAGAGATAGAGCCAATAGAGCAAGGCCCCCACACATCAGTATGAACAGTATGAAAAGGAATAGTACTAGGTAAAGAAACATGATTAACAGGGAGACGATGATGTTTTGCAACGTCACATACATCACACACAAAATTTATAAAACAACTAGAGGGAAAAGTAGATAAAAGACGCTGCATAGTGGAAACAAAAGGATGGCCAAGACGACGATGCCAGGTAAGCAGCTGGGATGACTGGGTGGCATGAAGAGCGTGCGGAGAGGTGGACCCGTTGGAGGGGTCAAACACATACAAGCCGTCCTGCAAGCTACCAGACTCAATCGCCTTCCCCGTCTTCAGATCCTGAAAAACACAATAAGTAGGAAAAAAGGTGACTGAGCAGTGAAGGGAGGTAGTCAACTGACTAACAGAAAGTAAACTGCGGGTGAAATTTGGAACATGGAGGACAGAAGATAAAGTGAGAGATGAACAAGGTATGGACTCTTTCCCAGCAATGGAGGAAAAGGATCCATCAGCAATACTCACTTTATCTTGACCAGAGAGAGGGGAATAAGACACAAAACCTGAAGCCGAGCCAGTCATATGATCAGTAGCTCCTGAGTCAATAATCCAGTGGGGAGAGGAGGAAGTTGTAGCAGAGTGAGCACCTGAGATACCTGAATGGGCAAGGGCAGAGGAGGAAGAAGCAGGAACTGGCTCAGTAAGAAGACCCTGCATCAAGCGGCGAAGAGTCTGCATCTCATCAGCAGAAAAAGAGGACATAGTTGCAGGAGGAGGGCCAAGAAGACCCTGAGGGCTGCTCTCAGGAATCTCAGTCAGATGGGCAGAAGGATGTGAACGGCCAGAAGTGCGTCCACGACCTCGCCCCCCACGGAAGAAGACCCACCACGAGAAGAAAATCCTGGAGGGAAGCCATGCAGACTGTAACAGGTATCCCGGGTATGACGAGGCTTGCCACAATAATCGCACATGAGATGATCCTTATCCGTGGCACGAGGCTTGAAGTCCCGAGAGGCCCTGCTACTAGTGGTGGGAGGGTGAGCAACCAAAGCTGAACCCTCAGGAGTGGTGGGCATGTTCCAAGACTGTCGACGATCAAACTCCTGCTGAATAATGCTAAATACCTCAGGCAAGGAGGGAATGGGAACACGTCCCAAAACCTGCACAGTAATCTGATCGAAATCGCGGTGAAGCCCCTGGAGAAATTCGAACACCCTGTTGCGATCCTCACGAGCCCGTAATAGGAGGGCATCAGCATCACAGACCATGGCAAGAGACTCAAAATGGTCATACTCCTGGTAGAGTTGGGTAAACTCCAAATAGTAGGCAGAAGGAGGGCGATCTCCCTGACGGAGATGGAACAGCTGTCGGCGAAGATGGTAGATTTGTGCTGCATTCCCTTTGCGGGACTAAGTGGATTCAGCCCGTTTCTAGATGTCAGCAGCAGTGTCGAGGAAGAGGTAATTCCGGGCAATGGACTCCTGCATAGAATTGAGGAGCCAAGACATCACCAGCGAGTTTTCAGAGTCCCAGTGGGACCAGGTAGCAGAGGTGCAAGCAGGCGCAGGAGTGTCGCAACTAACATAGCCAAAGAGACGCCGACTCTTTAAGGCCAGAGTAATAGAACGGGACCAAGATAGGTAGTTGGTGTCATCCAGACGAATCGTAGTGAGCTGAGAGAAACTGTGATTGGAGCCAACCCGGGTAGATCCAGCGGGGGGCACAGAGGCACCGGAAGCACCGGAGTCAACGTCTGACATGGCACCAACGAAGAAGAACGGTCTAAAGGAAGAGGGGAAATCTTAGGGCATCATAGATCTGAACTGCCGGGTAGACGAACCGAAAAAAACACCAAGAATCAAGGATGATAAGAAGGAGAGGAAAGCGAAACTATTTTCAGGAGGCCGCAAAAAAATCCCGTCGGTTAAGCCATAGCAAAACCGGCGGATGCAGGCGGGGCGAGAGAGGAGACGCGGTAGAGAGGGGGAAGAGAGGAGACGCGGTAGAGAGGGGGAAGACGCAGGCGAGGCGAGCGGCGGACGAGGCGAGGCGAGGCGAGCGGGCGAGCGGGCGCGCATGCGAGGCGAGCGGCGGACAGGCGCAGCGAGGCGAGCAGGCGAGCGGGCTAGGTTACGCCTCGCTTTGATACCATGTTAGAATTAGGAAAAACCGAATAAAATCATTATAACAAGCACCCCCTCTTATATAGTGAGGGAAGAATACAAGGCTAAAAGCACACCAGAAAATACAACTAAAAATAGATTCTAACAACTTCAATGAATTTATATTTCATGGCCATCATATTTTTGTATATATATACAGGGTTAAATTACCAGGACCTCCCCCTGGAGTTTGCATAATTACAAGTTGCACCCCTCTATCTTTCAAAATTACATTTACCTCGCCTCTAAGTTTTCTCAGTTTACAAATATGTCCCTTCCGTTAAACTTCCGTTAAAATTATGGATGGAAAATAATAAAAACAGTCAAATAATTTTATGATATTTCAAATTTATCCTTCTATAATGTTTCTTGATACATTACAAAGGGTAAACTTTAACAATCCCTTTTCAATGTAGAGTTATTCCAGAGAGTAAAATTGGAATATTATAAAATAATTTGGTATCTTTTATCACTTTTCATCTATAATCTTAAAGGAAAAGGTCACGCCTTTCAATATAGAGTCATTACAAAGGTAATTTTTTTGAAAGAAAGATAATTTCGTTCATCCATAAGCTCATAGCGTAATAAGTCCAGTACAATTGGCGATAAGGATGAAGGCCGAGAAAAAAAAACGAAGCAAGCTCATGCACAACCTGGTTGAACAATCTACCAGAGAAGATGAATTTTATCCCGGAGATACCCCTAGCCAGCTCTAGAGAGTCAGAAATAAGCTAACGGTCCAACGAGAACGACACCACCCCAGCCGCCAAGTAGGAAATCAAAGTAGAACAGTCTCCCTCAATCAATACATCGGGCCAATCAAATTTCAACGCCACCTCAACTGCCAGACGCGGCGCAAACGCCTCCGCACCGCCACAGAAGACACATGTTCCCAAGTCTTAGTACGCCAAGTCAAGCACCGCCCAGAAGAGTCTCGGACCACCACACCCGCACCAACCAAGGAAAGGCCTCCTTCAAAGTTGATCTTTACCACACCCATAGGGGGAAGAGTCCAAACAACCCGCGTAGGAGGAGCACGAGGAGGGAAGTCGTTGAGGTGGGAAAGCATTGTCGCACAAATGAAGGCAATCGTCTGCCACAGATCCTGAAGAGATTTCTCTCACAACATATGGTTTTGACGCCACCAGAGTGTCTAACAAGCAGTCACAAAAAGAGTAAAAACATCTGAATTCACAGCACCATGGACCTCCGGAAGCTAGTCAAACCTAGAGCCTGCATTTGCATGCTAAGCAAAATTATGGATGCCCAAGAATTCCCAGATCAGGGCAACCAAAGGGCGACACCCAAAGGCTTGCCAAAAGTCCTCATCATAGGAGCCACACAACGGGCAACCGATCACATCCTAGCAGTGTCAGCGGCGAAGGGTATAAGTTGTCTGTAGAATCTCATGAGTCGGGCGCCAAAGAAAGATTCACACCCTTGGTTGATGGAAATAAGGCATATTCTGGTCACCCTTTAGAAGCCAAGCCGCCCTCCCCCGTTGCTTCCACTTTTCAAATTCTCTCACTGAAAAAGCTCTTCCAGTGAAGTCTGCAAAGAAACCTCTTTGTCCCGCATAGACGCCGCCATAAGGGGGGCCTGGCGGATGTCCCCAATCTCCTGCTCCAACCGTCAAATCTCCCGAGGAATACACCCAAACTGCACCCGACTCCAACCAACGAGAGATGAGATGTATCACCGCACAACCTTACTCCATTTAAGGTGTGGATTCTAACCTAAAATACCATCCCACGGCGGAAGTCAATGCTCAGCCTCAGGAAAATGACCCCACCAGGCCTCATACCGCGTTGGACGATGACCGCGAGAAGAAACCGAGCGAGACAGAAGTGTAAGCAGAATAGGCTGATGATCCGGGTACACGATCTGCAAATGTTGTACCGAGGCTGTTGGAAATAAGTCCACCCAAGAGGCAAATGCACAAAACCGGTTTAGCCGAGCCCGGACCGAAAATGGACCCAGCCTACGGTTCGTCCAAGTAAAACGGCCCCCCTACAAAACTCAAATATGATAACAGACAATAATCCAAAGCAGGCCGGAAGGCCTCCAACGGCCATCGAGGACGCTGGACCCGACTATCCAGTTCTGACTGAGTAAAAATCTCATTGAAGACCCCGCCACAAACCCATGGTCGTTGAATATTCCGAGTATACTTTTGATGGAAAGCGGAAGGGTGACCCTAGAAACCAGTAAACCTCCACGGCGGGCCAACATCATTCCCCACAATCATGACATCAATATGATAAATAGAAAAGGATATAAGGCGAACTTCAATATTTCTTTCCCAAAGAAGTAGCAAACCACCACTGCAACCCCATGCAGCAACCAAGATGCCATCCAAACTCCATGTCCGCTTCAAGAACTCTGCCTTAGCACAGGAAAATTTGGTCTCTGAAACAAAGACCAAGGAGGGCTGATGAGTTTGAATAAGCTCACCCAGATGACGAACTGTACAGGTGTCCCCCAACTCCAAACAGTTCCAACATAAGATTGTCATGGTGACCGGCGGGGCTGCATCGCAGTCTTCGCCGATAAACAAGAGTCAGCATCAATCTTCTTCCCATTCTTGTCAACATGAATAAAGTCCCCATCAAGAATGGCAGGCGTCGTCCACTTGCGGCCATGAGAAAGCATTTGAGTAGAAGAAGCCCGTGCCTCTGGTGGGTGGCCGCGCCTTAGCGCGCGCATAGTAACATCTCACTGCACCATGGTCATAGTAAGAGATTTACGGGACAGGCCATGAGAAGCTGAAGCAGGATCCAATTCCTGGTGTCCTAAATGAAACACATCATCACACAGATTCCAAAGCGAGGGGCTAGCAGTAGATGAATCCAGATAGGACTCAACATAGATATAAGAGGATTGAGAACGGGGAGGGATATCATAGGATCATCTAGGTGGGTAGAGCGTGGGACAGGAGGAGGTGGTGGATGGAAGAGAGTGGGGGAGGAGCTTGGTGGATGAAGAGCATGGTCAGCGAGGGTTAAGTGGTGGGTATGCCGGGAAGAGGATGTAGTGGACAGCTGGTGGTGGAGTTGGCCGTAGCAGATTGGCTAAAGGTGGGCATCCTAGTAGGAGAAGGGGGGAGGGGGCTAACCATAGTGGGGGGGAGGGGGCTAACCATAGTGGCCGAAGGGGATGGAGAATACTGAAAGGACTGCTCTGAATGACCACTCAAGGAGTTAAATCCTGAAGCAGAGGGGGCAGCATGCAACCATGGCCCAAAGGGTGGATTATCCCCGGATCCTGGAAGTTCATGTCCAATTGGGAGGGGCACAACCAACTAGAGTGACCGATAAGACCACACAAGTAGCAAAAATTTGTAAGTCTGTCATACTTGATGGTCGCCAAACACTGCTCCCGTTATCAAGCCGAAGCTTCATGGCCTGGAGAAGTGGAGATTCCACATTGATTAGAACTGATATCTGGAGAAACGGCCCCCAAACCACACCCGCCTTATCCGCCTCAGTATACACAAACCATCCAATCCGGTTACCAATCAGCAAAGCAACACCCTTCAACATAAACTGAATAGGGAGCCCCCAAACCTGAACGTGAAACCGACACCAAACCTGCGGCATAAGGCCAGGGTTGTCCTGCTACGTGACCTCGACAAGAACAGTAAGATTCTTATCAAAGTGCCACAGGCTACCATCCAACACCGGTCGGATATCCAAAACATGAGAACATACGCACACAAATCGATCCGGTTCAAGCTGTTTGAATGTAACCGGCCGAATGGTATTGAAAGAGGCCGCCAAGGTCTTTTGCATCGCATCGAAGTTTGGCGGACGATGAGACATAACCCTACCAGCCAAAAAACTAAGGCCATTGTAGCCAAAGAAACCCAGTGTTAAACAGTGACATCAATTGCATCCTCTTCCCCCGGTGTCAATACAAGAGATTTCCCCCAAGCCTTATGAAAATCATCCATAGCTGTGCGAATGGTTTCAATCGGAGAATGAGGCTGAGACCCAAATGCCAACCACGAACCTTCAGCCAAGGACCTGAGAAAGAAAAAAGAGGGCCAAAAACCCCACCCCCCAGGCGCTTGGGGGAGCAGTCAAGGATAGTAATCACAGAGACAAGGCCTTGGCACTCAAGCACTACAGAGAACACAACAGACAAAAACGGGAAAATGGGGGGGGGGGGTATAAGGAGAATAGCAGGAATAAAAGGCCAGGAGAGAAAAATTCCAGGGCAGAACATTGAACCAGCCGGAAGAGGCGAAGCAAAAAGGCAGGGTGGTCCCGAGCCAGCCGGCAAGTTGAACATCAGGCCGGGACCCCGCCCGTGACCCCGAGCAAAACCCCGATGCCCAAGCGTGCACCAAGAAGGAGAGGGAGACTTGGGGAGAGCAGATCTGGAAGCACCGCCGGCGACACCCCGGGTTTAGGGACCACGAAGACGAAGCAGAAGGGAGCAAAACCCTGATGCCCTAGATCGCGCCAAGGAGTGGGGGGCTCGGGGAGAACGGCAACTGGAAGAACTCGCCGGCGACACCGCGGCCCGGGCAACGGCGAGACGGAAAGGGCAAGCACAGCTGCCCTAGAAAGCTCCAGAAGCGGAGACTCTAGATCCCAGCGAAACTCAGGAGAAAAGCGGGGGACTAATCCTCGCCTCTAATTAAAAATCTCCATCGTCCTCCATCTTTTTACAAAGGGTGAAATTGAATATTATAAAATAATTTTGATGATTTATCATTTTTTTTCATATTTTTAATGGATGGGGGCATTTTCTTAAGCTGGGAAACTTGGAGGGAAGTAAATGTGATTTTGAAAGATAGAGGGGTGCAACCTGCAATTATGCAAACTCCCAGGGGAGGTCCCGATTTGATTTTCCGCTCCTTCAATCTCATTTACTGTCTATTTTCTCGCCCTCTTTGAACTGAAATGGAGAAATTTTCAGGTCACCCAAGTTGACCTTCACAGACTTTTTCACACCCTGGGCGCCGGACTGATCGAGGAAGTCCGCATTCAGCGCGAGAAGGGCTTCGGATTTATCAGGTACAGTAATCACTCCGAAGCAGCCCTTGCCATCCAAGTCTCGAACGGCCGGATTCTCGGCGGGAAGCCAATCAAGGTCGGTCTTTTAATGCGTTAATCCACTCGTTTGTTCACCAATCAGCTCTAAATTACATCGAATCTTTTGATTTCTTGCAGTGTTCGTGGGGAAGCAAGCCCACGCCGCCCGGAATGGCCTCCAAGCCGCTGCCGCCGCCCGCCGCAATTCCCTTCCCTTCGCTGTCAGCCGCCGACTTGTTGTCCTACGAGCGAGCACTTGCGCTCAGCAAGATGGGAATGGGTCAGGCGCTGATGCCCGGGCAGGGCAATCCCGCCCTGAAGCAGGCGGGTATTCCGTTGGGTGCCGGAGCTAGCCAGGCTATCTATGATGCCGGGTTTCAGAGTATGCCTCCCGCCCAGGCCCAGCAATTCTACTTCTAATAATTGAAATTAACGATCGGTCCATTGTCTGTACTGGCTTATCGGATTCCTTCGCGGCTTCCTCGGTTCGGTTCCGCCGTGTTTTTATATATTTTTATTTTATTTTATTTCATCCCTTGATATTGTAGTGCTCGGTTACTCTTCCCCTGTGCTTTTTTCTTATGGTTGTATGGATCTGATATAAAAATGAGATTAGTATTTTTATCAGGAGAGTGTGTACTCTTTTATGCTTTGAATATAATTTAAACCCTGTTTTATTTTAATTAAATTTTTTTGTTTGGGTAAAAAATCCTTCTTTAGAGTTTGTTTGATTTGTAAATAAATTTAATCACAAAGTATTTCACCTTATAATTATATTTTTAGTGTCCAGTAACTATTATTATGTACATTCATCTTTCTAGTGAGGTAGCATGATTATAGGTTTCACTCTTCTCTTCTGCAGAATTCATGCAGGAGATTTTTGTTCTGTTATTTTTGGCTGGTTGAAGTCGCGTTTGGGAACTGTTTGTTTGCGAGAGCTGTTGTAATAGTAACGCTTTACCGCATTTGAAAACGGAAGGACAATTCTTATTGGCCTACTTTTCGCTTACCGCACCTGCGAGATTGTGGCGACATTTTGATCTAAAACATTATTTAGCGAAGATAACATTTGTGATTACACTTGTTATGTAAGTGTTGCTTCTGTTTTGTATAATTTGGGCTTTAGGTTTCATTTTGGGTGGTTGCGGCAGTGAGGAAGTTCTTTTTCTTTTTATGGTGTGGTAGAAAAGGCTGTGCTAAAAATTTGTTTTCCAAGTTTTTTTTAAATAATGAGACCATAAACTTGCCAAAAAAAAACTAAAATGAGTTTTTTTTTATTGTTATGCTTTTTCTTTTTATAGTTCATTATCCTCCTATTCTTTTTCTACTACAATTTTTTTTTGGGAATTGTTATTGGTAGCTCATAAATGAATATTTGTAGCTCATTTATATTTATATTTAAAATAGATATATGTATCCATAATTGATATTTGTACTTGATAAAATCAAAACACAATGGTTGGATCACTTGCAAAATTAACATAAACTGATCTTCAATGACCATGAAAAAGAAAGGAAGTGAATCATACTTTGAAACTAGCAGTGAAACAGGGGCGGATTTGAACGGGAACCCTAAACAATTGGCTGATCTGAACGGGAACCCTAATTCAGCAGTAGTGAAGAAAATCGTCTAGATGTATTGTGAAGAGGCTCAATCGGTGGTTACGGATCCCGATGAAATAGGGCTACGAACCAAAACTCACCGTCGGATGACGAAATAGAGGGGCTTCGACGGAGGGCTGCAGCGAAATGGAGGGGTGTCGGGCGGCGAAGGAACTAAGGGCTGCCGGCGAGGAAACAGGTTGAAGGCTGCGGCAGATTAGAGGTGGCATCAGGCGGCGAGGAAACAGGCGGCGAGCGAAAGCGAAGGAGAGGGGAGGGTTCGGTTGCGGGTTTAGGGCTTGAGAGAACGGAAGTTGTGGGTACAAATATCAGGTGAGTTTTTTTTATAAAAACAATGATAAATTTTCGAATTTTATGGATATAGATTTCTAATTTTGAGGTATGAATACCATGTCCCTTTTCTTTTGGATGTCCCAAAGAGAGTCCCACAATGTCCAGTGAAATAGTTGCTTGCAATAAAATCTTTATTTCTATCAATGTTTGAAATAATATTACAATTATAATTTTTTAAATAGTTCCATAATTTTTTTCATCACTATAAAATAATAGATTACTCCACAATTGTTTTTCACCACTTCTTTCACAGCTTAGCCAAACATGTTCTTAATCTACTAAGAAACTCTTCATGAAATGAAGAAATAATCATAATAATAATTACATTTTTGGGACATTTATATTCAACTGAATTTATTTATTTTTATTATATTTTACAAATGCCTAAAAAAATAAGGGCACTGCTATCCGCACCGCAGATTTGGCTATTCGCAACGCACTTTCTCCTAGTTTTTCGCGCATTTTGCAAATATGTCTTGTACATACATTTTTAGGAAAAGTGTTCAACACAAAAGTTGTAGATCTCGATGAGATCTACAATTTTCGTGTTGAACACTTTTCTTAAAAATGCATGTACAAGGCGTACTTTGGAAATACGCTCAAGTTTCGCGCCTTTTGGAAATACGTCTTGTACATGCATTTTTAGAAAAAGTGTTCACCACGAAAGTTGTAGATCTCGACAAGATCTACAACTTTCGTGTTGAACACCTTTCCTAAAAATGCATGTACAAGACGTATTTCCAAAAAGTACGAAAAATTATGAGAAAATGTGGTGCGAATAGCCAAAACTGCGGTGCGGATAGCAGGACCCAAAAAATAAATAATGGTGGAGTGCAGATTTCTGTACGTAGTTGCCTACGATACGCCACGTGCGCATTCCTGGGTAAACCATTCTTGTGACGCCGTCAATTTCTATTTATTTAAAAAAATTAGAAACTATGCTATCGATATTTAGAATATTCTTCTGGCTATGTGCTCACCACTCTCAAAATAAACAATAAAGGTTGTTCCTTTCAACAACATTGATACTAAATTATTGACTTTAAGAAAATGAAGGTTATTTTCGCTGTTCGTATCAACAATTGTAGAGTAGAATTGGCTTTCTGGTGAAAAGCAGTAGATATTCACACAAAACTAAAAACGCATTGGTTCAATATTTATCTGCAGGTGCGGATATTGAGATTGTCAACATCGGCTTTTCAAAAGAAGTGTAATTTTTTCTACATGAATACGATTTTTTGGACCAGACATGATTTTTTCGCCCGAACACGACTTTTTTGCAAGGTCGCGATTTTTTTTCTCAACCCCACCCATCTTAAACTTAACCCCACAAGAGATCGTTGCCGTTGATGGTCTTGCGCTTCTCCCTTCGGCACTTGTCGGAGGCCTCGCCGGTGCTGAAGCTGATTAACTCAAACACGCAATCCTGCACTGTTTCCTTGGTGTCCTTGGAGATCTTGGCATTAGCTGGAAGTGCTTTTCTTAGTGATTTACGTTCACTATAGGAAGGAAGCAGTCCTGCTTGCGGGAGGAGTACTCGTTCGTGGCAGCATTGTTGTTGTGCCCACCAGATTCGTTGTCGGAAGCCGCCATGGAAACTGAAGAGGTTTAAGGAGAAGGATCGCACGTTTAGAGCACGACAAAGTTGCCGTTATCGAGCTGTAACAGCAGAGTGCCAGCGGTGAAGAACATTTGAATGTTGTGCAAATAAAATTTATGATATGCAAATATCAATGATTGAACATAGTCAAAAATAATGTGCCCACGTCCTAAATATACTAATTTAAGTACGTTAATTTTGTCTTTCAACAAGGAGTCAAAGGTCGTTTGTTCCTCTCTTCGCCCGCAGCCTAGCCGCGTTCGCCAGGAGATCTGCTTCTCGCGACCCCTATTCGCCTGCAATTCCTTATCTCATGTCCCTCACGCCTCTCGCCGGTGATCTCATTAAGGTATACCGCCGTTCCCCTCCCCTCTCTTTCTCTTTACAATGCGGAGGAATGAGGGAAACTTGCTTCAAACATGACGTTTGATTTAAAGACAATTTGACTCTAAAGTGAGATACTTTTCTCGCTAATAGAAATTCATAATTTTAAAAAATTTACTTCACATAACTTGCATGATCTCTATTAGCCATGCAGAGACAAATGTGTATCTTCTTCAATTTCTGTTAGTTTGTATCAGGGATACAAGTAAATAATTTTTTAAAGAAAATTAACTATGTTTCTTGTTCTCTAACTGTTGCGGGCTAATTCGATGTCCCGGTCGGACCGAATTCAATTGGACCGTCTTATCTTGCTGGGCGGTCGAGCACACACACAGTCAGAGAAAAGGAAAAATCGACTCAAGATGTGATGACGTGGAAAAACATCTCAACTGTGTAAAAAATCACGTGACCGATCTATGTCGGTCAAAATCCACTATCAGATTGCGGTTACAGTGCGTTTGGAGAATCGGGGCGACAGACCGCTCCCGTTACAACTTGAGGTGAGAGAATAGGACTACAGCTCCCCGCGGGCAACAGGCTGCGTCGCAGGAGCGTTTTGGCTTGGCCGCGGCCGCCACCGGCAAGGCCGACCTGGCCGCGAGCCCGGCCAGCGGCCTGGCCGCTGGCGGCCTGGCCACGGCCTGCGACTGCAAGCTAGGCGACTGCAGGCCTGGCCGGCGGCGGCGGCGGTTTTCCCCTAAAGGGGGCTGTTTTGGAGAGAGAGAGAGAGAGTGTGTGTGTGTGTGTGTGTGAGCCCCACCCCCCATGTTCTTCTCATCATTGGAGGTGGGGTTGACTAGTCAACCCCATGATCTTCCATTTTGGGGGGAGATCATGGGAAAAACTTCCTTGCAAATGATGGTGTAACCCATCACTAACATAAATTTATATTTTGTTGTAGGTACAAAGATGCTTTGATATCAAAGTTTTTTTTGACTTCCTAAAAAGAATTTTGTTATATTAATTTAAAGAATTATCACTCCTATTTTGAATTATAAAAATTTAATTTTTTTCTTTTCTTAATAGTCTGTACCTATGAAGTCGGTTTGCACTTAAAATTTATTGATTTGCACTTAATCATGATTTGCGGGTAGCCATATTTGATTTGCACATATATTCACTCTTTATTTAATATAATCGCAGTCTAATAAGAAGTCAGAAGTAGAGATGAGCCTCTCCATGAATCTTTTTCTCCACGGAATCTTCAGCAACTTCATTAAACTCCCCGCGGATTACACCGGTGGCCTTCTACATGTCTAATGGAGACTTGTTTGAGAAGAATCACAGAATTTTGGGGGAACATTGGAGGAAGAAAGTGGATAGCAAGACGCTCTATTTTTGATGCTCTACTTATAGATGCCTCTGGGAGTAGAGTAATTTGTGCATAAACCTTGTTGCGGGTAGCCCTTCTTTTTCTCCGGTCCGGAGAATCGGAGCGCCTTAGCTCAGGGTTGAGCTGTGCGCGGAATCAGTTAAAAAAACCACAACAATGGACACGAGAAGTTTTTGATGTGGAAATCCCGAAAAAGGTGAAAAATCACGTGGCTGAAACTGTGCCGAGCCAAAATCTACTAGCTTCTTGGAGTATTACGAAAGTCGATTTGATCTCGGAGGGCGACGGGTCGCTACTCCGTTACAAGTACAGAAAAAAGAGGAAAATGACTAAGTTCTCGGAGCCTCGATGGAAGCGATCCGGCCTTGAGACGGAGTCGAGTTCACGGAACCTTAGTAGGAGCGTTCCGGCTGGAAAATCTTCTAAGTCCTCGGGGCTTCAGGAAGTTGTACTCTCGTTGAAACGGAGCCTGGATGGGAGCGCTCTCGCGGAGGCGGTTGACGTCACTTGAGGCGTGAGGAGTCCGTGGCGCAAGGAGAAGAGCGGAGCAAATTCCTAAGCGGAGAATCAGCCTAAGTCCACGATTCTCGCAGGAAAACCTCAGAGCTCTCTCTCTTGCCTCTGGAGTTGTTTGGCTTGAAATGAAGGCATGTTGGTTTATTTATAACTTTCTGGAGAGGCGCGTAAGTAATTGCGCCGATAAGTAATTTGTGCTGGCGAAAGGTGTTGCTCCGTTTTGATCTCGCGGATCACCAAAAATAGCTTAATGATGGAAGCCCCCCCCCCCAGTTCGGGCGGCCCGTGCAGGGTGCCCGGAGGAGGCGGTAGCGGCGATGGTGGCCGGCGGCAAAGGGGGCGGTCGGGGCTCGCCGGCGGTGGCACGGGTGGCTGGTGCGCGCGCGGGCGCGAGGCACGTGTGCGCGGTAGCGCAGGTCGCGGTCGGTCGCACAGGCCACGGCCGCGTAGGCCGCGGGCGCGGCCGTGCGCGTGAGTTGCGTGCTTGCGCGCGTGTGTGTTTGTCCCTTGCTGGTCGTTTGCGTCTGCGCGGGTTTTACCTTCTTCCCGAGCGTCTCCGGGATTTGGGGAAGCGCGGCTTGGTGCGTGCGACTTGTCCGGTCGTGTTGATTTCTCCGCATGTCCTTGATTGAAGTGCTACCGATTTGATTCGAGAATTTCAGAGGGAACCCCATCAAATCTCATTAATCTCCAGCCTCCGACCGCCTAATTTTAGAAGAAGAAAATTGAATGAAACTAACAATGCAGGATAATTCAAATTTGAAAAATATCATTGCAGAAAATTTACACTGAGTTCTATGTTCAGAAGACTGCATAGAATCATGGAAGAATGCCCCAGCAAAGAAGAAGCAGACATTAGGCCAAGAGACCTTAGCCTTTCAATGCCACTCTTCTCTTATTCTTATTGTTCTCAGCCTCAACCTGTTGTTTTGATGCTCCACCGGACCGGTCCAGCTGGACCGGTCCAGCTGGACCGGTCCGGTTCTGTTGATTATATAGATAACTTGCACAGAAAAAAAACACGATCCAGCATTCTAACCTAACTATCGGAAGGGAAAAAAGAAGGCGGAGGCGGCATCGCGAGCGGCATCGCGATCGGGAGGAGGCGGCGGCTTCGGAGCGATCGCCGACGGCATCGTGCGCTAGAGGTGGCGGCGGCTTCGGCAGGGAGAAAGAGCGGCGGCGGCGGGCTCTCCAGCGACGACCGGCGGTTCATAGGGCCCGATCTTGGGCTTCTCCTCCAGCGGCGGTCGACAGGCGGCAGTTTCTTCTCCGGCGAGGCTCAGCGGCAGATTCAGGAGGATATCCAGAGCGACGGCGGGTTCTTCTCCTCCGGCGACAGCGGCTCTGCGGCAAGCCCGGTCTAGGGCTTCTTCTCCGGCGACGATCGTGGGCATAGGGCCGATCTTGGGCCGGCTCTTCTTCTCCAGCGGGCATAGGGCCCAATCTTGGGCCAGCGGTTCTTCTTCGGCAAGGATCGGGATACCGATCAAGGTGGGCTACTCCGGCGGCTCCGGCGATCCAGCGGCGGCGGCAACTTCGGCGGTGAAAGAAGGCATAAGGCTGCGGTTCCTTCATTTTGAAGAAAGCAGCGGTTTTCTTGGCCGGAGGGCGACGACGTGTGGCGGAGGGAAAATCGGGTTACCCGATTTTGGGCACCAGCGGCGCATCGGGTTCATCTCCAGCATGTGACAGCGGCTTGGCCGGCTGTATCCAGGGAGGAGAGGGGGCTCACGGCGGTGGCTGGGTGCAGATTCCGGAGGTGGAGATCAGATTCAGATCCAGGCTCAGATTGGCCAGTTTTGCGGCCGGCATAGGGGAGTTTTCTTCCCTCTCTCTTGATTTCTTGTTGTTCTTTATTTCCTATTTTAGGTTAGTGTCGATCCGCTGAGGATCGTTGAGTGGCTGTGTTGTAATCGGATATTTTTCGATTAGTGGATTCGGCGCGCTCTACCCGTGGATGTAGGAGCTTAACTCTGAACCACGTATATCTCTTGTCGTCTGTGTGTTTTTTTTTCTGTGTTTTGGAAACTCGAATTGTTGGATTGGTGCGCGTCATTATTTGCTCAATATTTTTGCTTCCGTTGCTATTGTCCGCGACGAGTTCCGTACTCGCGGGCAGGTGCCAATTGCACAACAATTGGTATCAAAGCCAGGTTCGACCTTCGGACCAGTGAGCAAATTCAATGACGGCCAAATTCGAGGTTCCAAAATACGATGGGCGGATCGATTTCGGTCTTTGGCAAAAGCGCATAAAGGCCGTACTCGTTCAGCAGGGTCTTCACAAGGCACTCCTTGGAAAGGAGAAGGCTAAGGTGAAAGACGACGACGAGTGGGATGAGCTGTACCTCAAGGCCATCAGCACCATACAGCTGTGTTTGGCAGACGAGGTCATGTACAACGTTATCGAGGCGGGAACTACGGTGGACTTGTGGAGAAAGCTCGAGGAGCTCTACATGTCCAGGTCGCTCACGAACAAGCTGTACGTGAAGAAGCAGTTGCACAGCTTGAGGATGTCCGAGGGAATGCAGTTGTTGGACCATATGAATGTGTTCAACAAGCTGGTATCCCAGTTGCGGAGTATGGATGTGAAGGTCGAGGAGGAAGATCAGGCTCTTCTCCTCTTGTCCTCACTCCCGAGGTCGTTCGATCATTTAGTTACCACCATGTTGTATGGGAAGGATACCCTTAAGATGGAGGAAGTGGTGACGATGCTTCTCTCTAATGAGAAGAGGAGCAGTTCCGGATCGAGTGCGAGCGAGGGTCTGCTCGTGAAGAGCAGAGACCCATCCCGGGGGAGATCGAGAGGGGGAGGCAAGGAGGATGATCGACCTAGGTCCAGGGGTAGATGTTACTACTGCAAGGAGGAGAGGTATTGGAAGGCCAACTGCGCAGTGAGGAAACTCAAGGGCAAAGGATCTATGCCTCAGCAGGCTGCAGTGGCATCCGAGTGCGTGAGTGATGATGACGTTCTGCACGTTTCACAAAGTCGCGACGTGGTATTCGGGACCACAGATTCCTGGATCATGGATACAGGATGTTCTTTCCACATGTGCCCGAACATTGAATGGTTCTCCAGTATTAGGCACTGTGGAGGTGGTCATGTTCGGATGGGGAATCGGTCAGAGTGCGAGATATCTGGAGTCGGGAGCATCAGGATTAGGATGTTTGATGGAGTGGTTAGGACCCTCACCGACGTTCGGTATGTGCCCGAGTTGAGGAAGAGCTTGCTTTCTCTAGGCACTCTGGAGGCTGCCGAGTATTCTTATACCAGTAGCAGCGGGTATTTGGAGGTCAGGAGAGGCACACAGATAGTCTTGAGAGGAGAGCATTCTGGATCGCTCTATAGACTGATTGGCACCACGATTGCCAGGGGAGATGCGAGGAGAGAGATCACACCGTCTCTCGAGCTACAGGATACGGTAGCGCATGCATTTCAGGCGATCTCCTCAGATCGCGATTCATTCGATAGAGCTTTAGAGGGCAGAGACTGTTCTCAGCGAAAAGCTAGGAAGGACCAGCGGAGGAGCGGGGCAGGATTCGTGGCAAGGGCGTGTGCACGGAGAGAGGACCTTGGCGGAGGTAGAATCTTCGCAGCCGTAGAGGAGACGGGTAGAGAGTCATCTCAGGAGTACCCAGACACCGCGAGAGGAGCCATCAGGCTCAGAGGTCTCACCGAGGAACTTAGGATCACTCAGGAGAAGGTGGAGTTGCACAGTGAGAGTTCGAGTGCGATTCGTCTTGCAGTAGACTCGGTCTATCGTGCAAGGACGAAGCACGTCGACGTGCGTCACCGGGAGTTGAGGGAGTTCGCTCGAGGTGGAGGCGTGATGTTGCGGGAGATTCCTACGGAGGAATGCGTTGCGAGCATGCGGGAGAAATCAGTGAGGCGAGTTAAGTTTGACTTAACTCAGACTGATGCATGTTGATCGTGTCGGCCCCAGGGAGAGGGGGCTTGTATTCGCCAGTAGGGGTCTGCGTGTTTTAGGCGGTATTCGTGTTCGTGGAGCATCAAGGTGGAGATTGTTGTTTTGATGCTCCACCGGACCGGTCCAGCTGGACCGGTCCGGTTCTGTTGATTATATAGATAACTTGCACAGAAAAAAAAATACTATCCAGCATTCTAACCTAACTATCGGAAGGGAAAAAAGAAGGCGGAGGCGGCATCGCGAGCGGCATCGCGATCGGGAGGAGGCGGCGGCTTCGGAGCGATCGCCGACGGCATCGTGCGCTAGAGGTGGCGGCGGCTTCGGCAGGGAGAAAGAGCGGCGACGTCGGGCTCTCCAGCGACGACCGGCGGTTCATAGGGCCCGATCTTGGGCTTCTCCTCCAGCGGCGGTCGACAGGCGGCGGTTTCTTCTCCGGCGAGGCTCAGCGGCAGATACGGGAGGATATCCGGAGCAACGGCGGGTTCTTCTCCTCCGGCGACAGCGGCGCTGCGGCAAGCCCGGTCTAGGGCTTCTTCTCCGGCGACGATCGTGGGCATAGGGCCGATCTTGGGCCGGCTCTTCTTCTCCAGCGGGCATAGGGCCCAATCTTGGGCCAGCGGTTCTTCTTCGGCAAGGATCGGGATACCGATCAAGGTGGGCTACTCCGGCGGCTCCGGCGATCCAGCGGCGGCGGCAACTTCGGCGGTGAAAGAAGGCATAAGGCTGCGGTTCCTTCATTTTGAAGAGAGCAGCGGTTTTCTTGGCCGGAGGGCGACGACGTGTGGCGGAGGGAAAATCGGGTTACCCGATTTTGGGCACCAGCGGCGCATCGGGTTCATCTCCAGCATGTGACAATGGCTTGGTCGGCTGTATCCAGGGAGGAGAGGGGGCTCACGGCGGTGGCTGGGTGCAGATTCCGGAGGCGAAGATCAGATTCAGATCCAGGCTCAGATTGGCCAGTTTTGCGGCCGGCATAGGGGAGTTTTCTTCCCTCTCTCTTGATTTCTTGTTGTTCTTTATTTCATATTTTAGGTTAGTGTCGATCCGCTGAGGATCGTTGAGTGGCTGTGTTGTAATCGGATATTTTTCGATTAGTGGATCCGGCGCGCTCTCCCCGTGGATGTAGGAGCTTAACTCCGAACCACGTATATCTCTTGTCGTCTGTGTGTTTTTTTTTCTGTGTTTTGGAAACTCGAATTGTTGGATTGGTGCGCGTCATTATTTGCTCAATATTTTTGCTTCCGTTGCTATTGTCCGCGACGAGTTCCGTACTCGCGGGCAGGTGCCAATTGCACAACATCAACCCTCCCCCTCCGGTTTTGAATTCTGAAAAAAAAATTTCCTCCACTATCTGTTTTTAGAGGAAGGAGTGTGGGTAGTGCAGGAGCCGTCCGCAGTGGCGGAGCCAGAAATATTGGAGCTTGGGGGCACAAGATACTTAGAATCAGGAGTCGGGAGAAAATGACGCGGCCCGCGGGGTCGACTCCAGGCTTAGGGTTTTGGGAACTCGGCTGCGGACCTGCGGTTCACCGAACTGGACCGAAAAATGCGTGGGGGCACGGGCCCCCACGGGTCCCTAGATAGCTCCGTCCCTAGCCGTCTGATGAACTTTAAAAAACGGATTCTGTTTGTATTAATTTTGATTTTTAATTATTATAAATCACAAATATTAAATTTAAGACTGGAGCTATCAGCGGGAAAGCTTGGAGTACTATGAAATCTGACCGCATTTTCTGAATTGCCAGCAGCTGCCCCCACCAAACACAGCCTTAATAACACGTGTCCACAAAATACCCCCAAAGAAAATTTTGCGATATTATTTTATGATATATATGGTATAAAATATAAATTTAGAAGAAGATTTATTTAATTAATTTTAGAAGTGAGAGTTATGTAAAATGTAATTATTAAAACTCATATATAATGTTTAAATAATTAATTATTTATTTATCTATCATATTTGCAAATTATTTGTTTGTTTTTTCTTTGCTCGTGGAGTTGGGTCACGTGTGGAGGAAAAATATTCAGGTGGTTATCATGTGTAGAGAGATTTTTGTCCGTTCGATGTGCGATCGGACCGTCAGTCAAATTCCACTAAAAAAACAGCGATCGCTGGATCAGACGGCTGGCCGCCAGTTCGTGCTGAATCGGATGGCTGACAGCCAATCCGTGCACCATACCTAAATATTTCTCCAGATGGACAGCTTATTATTTTCAACTGATGTATATTTTTTAATTTACTCTCTTAAAGATTAAAGAAGTACACTGGATTAAAGTTATAAAAGGGGGGAAGTTTATCAGGACATGTCCTTAAAAGGCGACATTTATGGGTAAGGGGGACCGGGATCCTCTCCATTTCACGCGAAATGGAGGGATCTATTTCGCGGCTATGATTGCATCTCTCAAATCGAACGGCAAGAAGTAACTTAACTACACTCGCGGGGCCCACTCGCCAAACCAACCGCTCTCGCCTGCCCACCGTCCGATTTGGGAGATGCAATCATAGCCGCGAAATGGATCCCCTCCATTTCGCTTGAAATGGAGAGGATCCCGGTCCGGGTAAGGGGGCGGTAAATTGAGGGTGTAGCACTTTATCGTAAAGTGTGGGCATCCAACGGTCCGCATAGATGTCCGCACATATCTCAAAGTACTTTGAGATGTGTCTGTTTTCAGATATGTGCGGGCATTCACGCGAACCGTTGGATGCCCGCACTTTAGCATAAAGTGCGTACACCCCTTCACTTTACTCCCCCCTTATCCCTTCCTTTTTCTACATCGGCCATCAAGATTGCGACTAATATAAATAAAGTGTATCTTTGCGAAAATATCTTTCCTGCTCAGTTAGTGTTTAACTTTGTTGCTGGGGTAATGTTAAAACTGCTGGGGAAACTAATATTCCAGTTCCCCTTCCCCTGGACTAGCTGGATTCCTGTTACAGAATCAAAAAACTAGAAAAAAACATAAACATTGCATTCATAGATAAATTCATTTTTACTGGAGAAAGCAAAACATACCTAAATAGAAGAGAAACCAGCCCTAAACAGAGGAGAAGCCTAAAAATCTGAGACAAGTACTTAAAAAACCATGTGAATGATGTGGCCGGTGGAATCTCCTACTTGAGCGCCATCGTCAGTGAGCTTGCAAAGTGCGTCGCCGGGGAGAATGTTGCTCGCAATGGGGGAGAACGCCGCTCCTTGAGAATCATGCTCGCGATGGAGGAGAGCGCCTATGCGAAGAACCAACGAACGGAACTTTACGTTTAGCAAACGGGAGAGTTAACGGAATGGATTTTGTGGGACTGAAATGAAAAGTCAAGAAAAGGTTTGGAACTGATTTATGCTCGTTTGGTTGGGTTGTTGTTGATGTAAAGCTACTAATGAAAAGTTGCTGATAGAAAACGTGTTGATTCTGAAAAACAGAGTTTTGTTAAAAAAACTGTTTGGAAGAAAATGAGTTTTTGAAAAGTTATTTGGAAACAAAATGTTTTGAGTGATTTTTTTTTACCATAACTTAGTTACCTACCATTAAATATATGGAAAAAAATAATTTTTTTGATAACATAAGACCCGACACATAAAATATTGTTTCATTTAGACATTTTTTTTGGAACAAGTACCCCTGTCATTTCTGTCTACACTCTAGCTTCATACAACTGATCTGCTACAATATCACATCGTGCGATCATCTTCTCTACACCACCTGTGCTGTCAGAGCATGCTTCTTACCGCCTTTGAGAGGCCATCTCATGATCTCGACTCACTTGCTCGCACTTACTGAAATCAATATCCAGACGCAAATGGTGACGACGAATGAAATTATGCAGTGTCATCGTAGCGATCACAGCAACTGCTTGTTTGTCAAAACTATAGCTTGGCATGTCCCGCAGTATGGTCTACTTCTTCTTCCAAACCCCGAATGATCACCCGATCACACGTCTAAGCGATGAGTGTGAATGATTGAACCTCTCTCGGCGTCCTTCTGCTCGACGACCACCACGAGCAAAGTCTGGTAAATGATACTGTGTATGTTGATATGGTTTCAAGTAACCACTTTGTAAAGGATATTCGGAATCGATCACGTAATATTTTCCTGAAAATTATTAAAAAGTATTTAACCACACACACATACATACAACACACACACACAACACACACACACACACAACACACACAAACAACACATCACACACACACAACACACACATACAACATACACATACAACACACACATACGCAGCAGAAATTGCACAGCAGGAGAGAACAAGCAACAAGCATACGTCCAGCAACAAGCATACGTCCAGCAACAAGCATACGTCCAGCAACAAGCATATGTCAAGGAACAAGGATGTCTAGCAAATTGATAAATAACAATGGAGGAATATACAGAGAAGTCATCAAAACCAGAAATTGCAAAGCAGGAGAACACAACACGATGGTAAATAGCAATGGAGGAATAAACAGAGAAATCATAAAACCAACGACAAACCTCAGTGAGAGGGAGAACGACGGCGCACCAACAAATCTGCATGAATAACACCGATGCAGGTGGAGAACGGCGGCACACCAAGTCCACACCTGAAACATGCGGCAAACCAGAAGGTGGATAGGAATCAGGCGGATGAAGGGAGAACAAACATCAAAATAGGGAGAGACGGTGGAAAAACCTGTAGCGATAATTACGCAGTCGTCGTCGAGGATCGTCGGTATCGGGAGAAGGGAAAAACTTGCAGGGATAATAATCTGTCGCGACGATGATGGCTCTATCAGGAGAGAAGGGATCGTCAGTTGGGGAAGCAAGATCGCCGCTTTCTCTCTAGGTTTTCGGAGAGAAGGGATCAGCGGATTTTTTGTGGCTGAACGGGGAAAATTTTGTGATCTGATATATACACAAAACCGCGGATAGTAATATACACGGTTTTCAAATTCAACCACCCCAAATAGTATTTATTCGCAAAACGGTGGTGCGTTTACACTGCATCGCAGGTAAAAAGTCCAACCAAACATCATTTTAGGCAAAATAAAAAGTTTGGGACTGAAATAAAAAAAAACTTAATGTTGGAGACTGAAATGAATATTTTGCTTGATTTCTAAAATATTCAAGACTACTCTCACTCTCTTCTTGTTTCTTATATTTATCATTTTTTCTATTTAAAAAATAAGAATTAGTCTTTTTTTCATCATTATTTATTGTGTGATTGCTTGATATCAAAAGATTATATTATCTCAGAGTTGATGATGGGTTGTCATGTAGGATGAAGACAGCAACAGGATAGTCTAGCTTTATAAATTAATTGCCTCAAATATTTTGAAGAAAACAACATTTATATATTTATTTTGATATACATGTTTTTTAATTAAGTCCGCAAACATGTATGTTTTAAGTCTACTTTGTTTAAGCTTATAATTAAACTAAACCAATCAATTTTGATTCGATTTTGATTTGAGGCGTGTAAAAATCGAGACTATTTGATTCCGCTTTGCCTAAACTTGAGTCGAACCACACTGTTTACCGCACATAGCTCATCGTGGAGCTCCACCCAGTTATCATTTTGCTTCTCTACTAATTAAAATGCTTGCTTCGAAAAAACGGTGAAAGAGTTATGGAGGGATGGTTGAAACTAGCTTTGTACCTCGACTACTTGTGATTATTGACAGTGTCGGATCCAGAAAATTAATAATGAAAGCTCACATAACAAATTTAATGATATAACAATAACATTTATTATATATTTTAAAATTGAAGAAACATTTTTTTTTCAAAAATTCTTGAAGTAGCATTGTAGTGTGTAATAAAACGTACCGCACGGCCAATAACTTGGATGGCTCTTGATTCACTCAGATCATGTGCGTCAAGTACACGATACTTTTTTTCTATGTTTGCCCCTCTCCATATGAATGCATCACTGTGTTCTAGAAATTTTAGGAAGAGTGTCAGACATTAACTTCTTCAAACATACAAAAATTGAACGCTTCCATCTTATCGGAGTTATTTCTCCCACATCTGCCCATCGTTTTTGACATATAAGTAGTCAAAATTCATTGTCTTAACGAGAGAAATCCAAATCCACTAACCATTTTGAAAAATAATGAGGGGTTCATTATCCCTCGTGCCCCCCTCTAGATCTGCTCATTTATTGTTAGACCGAGTAATTAACAATGATTTGAGTCAGAGTAAGAGATGTATTTATACAGTATTCCCTCAAATTCAATGTCGGCCGGTCAATTTTGAGCACATTTTAGAGGAAAACTCGTATGTAAATTTGATTAAAAGATGATTTGGCGGCCAAGATATTTTGGGTTGAATACTTGAATCTCAAATATTTGTTTGCTTTGTTTTTTTTGTCGGTCGACAAGAGATTCAATTTGTGATACATGCGTGCTTGATCTATATAAAATCACATTGTTGTGCATATAGTTGAATATTCCCACAATTAGCACAAAGCTACATGATTTGTTATATGCAACAGAATTTATTATGTTATAAAAACATTTTTCATTGTAGTGTCACACTTTGTGTGCTTTGCCATTTACTTTATATATAAATAAATAATAGATAAAAGAAGAAGTGGCCAGTGGGTTACAGAGATGTACAAATAAATAAATTTTATTAATTTATATATCTATATAAAATAATCCAAAGAAAAGAGAGGCTAGAGATATATTGAATTAAACAAAAATATAAATTAATAATAATAATAATAAAAAATAAAGAGATTTGTGGCGGGTCACTCGGTTTATCTCCAGTACGAAGAATCAGACCGTCTTAATTTGGAATTGGAAAGGACGCGCAAACAATCAAAGAAAAAATATCAGCAAATGACAAAAAAAATGACGTGGAAAACCCGAAAAGAGTGAAAAACCATGGGACCAGATTTATGCTGGGCCAAAATCCACTATTTTATTGGACAATAGTTGAGATAATTCATCGGAGGATGACATGTCACCTCTCTGTTACAAGTGCAGAATATATATGAAAAAATTAGAGAAAAAGTTAAGTCCTCAGAGCCTCGGTGGAAGCGCTCCGATGGTGAAAATCTCTAAGTACTCGGAGCCTCGATGTAAGCTCTCCAGTTGGGTCGGAGCCTGGATGAGAGCGCTCCTTTGGAGAAGGAAAAGCCGTGTTCTTGAAATCTCGAGACGTCTTCACGTTAGAGAGGGAGCAGTGAGAATTCTGAGCGGAGGAACGATCTAAGTCCCACGTTCTCGCCAAAAAATATAGGAGCTCTTTCTAGCCTCTTGAGTTGCTTGTCTTCAAATGAGGGTCTTGTGACCTTTTTATAATTTTTTGGAGGGATATGCTGGTAATTCCGCCGAGACAGAATTTATGCTTGCAAATGACGTCGCATCATTTTGATCATAACCTGAATTAACAATTTTAACAAAATGACAAAAATGTCCCCAAATAGTTCAGGCAGCCTGGGCAGCACCGCGGTTGTGCTTGAGGCGGCCGTCCCCGCACGCGTCTCTTCTTGTGCGGTTGCCTGGTCCTTGGTCTCAGAGGGTAACCCCATCAAGATTAAATATACAATACTAATAATAAGGGGAAAAAACACCGCAAGCCATCTACATAAAATTTGTAGCCAAACATAATTTACAAAATATTTAATAGAATAACACGTTTCATAAAATAATAAAACACATAATTTAAAAAAAATTATAAATTATAAAAGATGAAAAGTAAGTAAGATTAAAATAGAAGAACACTCACAAGTCACAAGTCACAAGTCACATCACATGTGCATTTTTTTCCTCTGTTTCTCTAAAAGGAAATAAAAATGCATATAAATATTATAATTTATCAAATTTCTAGCTCAATATTAATTTCATCACAGACTACTGATTTTAAATAGATTAATTCGTCCGTTATTTGCTATAATTTGAGCTTATAAATTTATTTTAATTATTCAATTCAAGTAAACTTGATTTAATGGCAAAATTTCGATTAAAAAAAGTATATTGGCAAAAAATTTCATGCGCCGATTACATCCTCACGCCTATAACTATATATAGGCTAAGAGTTACGCCGCAGTCATCTTCTTCAATCTCTTCAACATAGCTAAGAGTTACAGCGCCATGATTCCGGCGGAAAATAGCAGGCGGCGATCGCCGGAGCACGGCGCGCTAGGGATTTCAGGTTGTCTAATCAAAACTCCAGAGACGCATTTCTCCAAGCATTCATCGCTCACGATCTGCTTATACCTGCACTCCATGCTGCAAAATGCCTTCTCCCCTCTGTAATCACAAAAAACAGTCTCAAATCAATTCAAACATTAATAAATTGGGAAAAATTGCAAAATTAAATCATATAAATATATCAGTCCTAAATAATTGATCCAGATTGGTGACGATGGAGAGGCAAATTCTTAGGCAAAAGGGGATCAGATTAGGTTTTCGATTTTTTTTATAAATCATCCAAAAGAGGGATGAAAGTGAAGAATCGGACAATTTTATACCTGTACATATAAATATCTTTGCCGTGCAGTGTCTTTCCGCACAAATTGCAGGAGCTGAGAAAATCCGCTACAGGAAAATCTTCAGCGGCCGATTTTGGGGGCGACGATTTCTGCTCCGCGACGGCGATCTTTGATGGACGGTGGGAAATCGGGCCGGATTTGTTGAGAGCGGCGACGATGGCGAGACCGACGCCGTCGGCCTCCCTCTTCTTCCATCCCTTGGAAGCCTGCGGGTTTCGCTCGAGAGGGCTCGGGAAGGAGTCGTGGACCGCCGCCGCCGCCGCCGGCCTACCGGAAATTGATGTGTGGGCGAGGAGGATCCGGGCAGGCTGGCCGGCGAACATGGCGGGAGCGGGGATGGATAGAAGGATGATCGGAAAAGGAGGTGTAAAACTGTGTTCTCCACTCTGCTTTTAAAGCTCTGAACTCCTTTGATTTTTTAAAAAAAGTTTTTTTATAATATATTATAAAATATAATACATTTTCCATTGTTTTACAATTTACAGGTTTATTTATTATATAATTTAGTCAATTCTAGTAAATAATAATACTGATTATTCTTCTGCGGAGACGCCACGGCATTTTATTGCGTCATGATTGATTCCTGAATTCTGTGGGCTATTCAGTTGGGAGGAATTCAGTGGAGAGAATTTTAGGTAAGCTCAACGCATATAGGGATTGTGATTGTATTTTTAGGCTCTGTTTGGGGGGATTTATTTCCACCGGTCAAGCGGTTATGACCGCATGAATCGGGACGAGCCTAGTTTATATTACAATCTGAATTGATGTCCCAAAGAAGTTGAAATTGTTTTTGACTCCGTCATACTGAACTTCTCCAGAATCTTCTTTATATAACCAGTCTGAGAAAGCCAAAACATGTCTCGCTTTCTGTCTCGCTTGATCTACATCCCAAGGATTTTTTGTGCGTGACCAATATCTTTAATCTCGAACTAAGCATGTAGCTTCTGCTTCAGAACTTGAGTCTCCCGAGCTGACTTGCAAGAAATCAACATGTCGTCGACGTAGAGCATCAGAATATGTATGTCTCAGTTTGCCAGGAACTTATAGTAGACGCAGCTGTCGTACTGGCTCATGCTATAAATGTGTGATGTCATAAAAGTGTCGAACCTCTTGTACCACATCCTCGGAGCCTGCTTCAAACCATAAAGAGATCTCTTCAGCTTGTACATCTTTTTCTCGTCATCGGGTCGAATGAACCCCTCAGGTTGCAGTATGTACATCTCTTCCTCTAAGCTGTCGTGAAGAAAAGTCATCTTCACGTTCATCTGCTCCAGCTCCATGTCCCACATTACTGCCATAGCAAGCAGCATCTGTATGGAACAGTGTTTCACCACGGGTGAGAAGATTTCATCGAAATCAACACCTCTCTTCTGCGTGAACCCCTTTATAGCCTTAGTCCCTTTGGGCAGACTGACCAAGTCCCAAGTTTGGATCTTCTGAAGTGATCCCATCTCTTTCACCATAGCAGCTTTCCACTGAGAACTGTCTCTGCTCTCTGTAGCTGCTCGGTAGGAACACGAATCTGAGGAGATCACCTGAAAAGTGTATGCCACTGTGTCCTGTAGCCTGAGAGGCAATCAGATCTCTCTCCTCTCCTTTCCTTTGGAAATCGTGTATGGCTCCATATTAGTAGGTTGCACAGTATCTGTATCCTCCGAGTTGGAGGAATCATCATGGTCTTCAGCTTTTTCACTTCCGTCCAGCTCCACCTGCACTAGTGAGACTGAAGTTTTTTCCGCTTCTTTGGCATGAGACTAAGACTTCTTCAGCATAGAGACCTCATCGAAGATTACGTCGCGCTTCACCTCCTCTTTCTTGGTTTCAGGATTCTACAGCTTAAATCCTTTCGTGCTGGCCTTTTGTCCGAGATAGATACATCTTTTGAACTTAGTATCCAGCTTAGTCCTCTCTGAGTCCTGCAGTAGTGTGTAAACATGGCAACTAAAAATATGAATATCAGAATAAATATTAGGTGTAGCTGAATAAACTTCCTGTGGAGACTTCAAATCCAGAGACATAGAGGGAGACCGATTCACTAGATAGCATGTCGTATTTATCGCTTCGGCCTAGAAAGACTTTGGTAGATCTACAAATAGACGCATGCACCGAGCTATCTCCAACAGCGTTCTGTTCATTCTTTCTGCAATGTCGTTCTGCTACGGTGTACCAGGAATGGTGAGATGACGAGTGATGCCCTCCGCACTACAGTATGCCTGGAACTCCACTAAGGTGTACTCACCGCCATTATCAGATCTAAGGTATTTCACTTCTTCCCGGTCTACTCCACTTTGGTCTTCCAGATTTTGAATTTCTCAAACACCTCAGACTTGTGCTTGAGAAAGTAGATCCACACCTTCCTTGAGAAATCATCGATGAAGGTC
The DNA here is from genome assembly GCA_039583875.1 of Platanthera guangdongensis. Classification (NCBI taxonomy): domain Eukaryota; kingdom Viridiplantae; phylum Streptophyta; class Magnoliopsida; order Asparagales; family Orchidaceae; genus Platanthera; species Platanthera guangdongensis. The sequence goes on along the minus strand of CM077165.1, from coordinate 160,561,561 downwards.
ACAAAGTATATGACACCTCCAAGTGATGGTTCTGGGTCTGGCCCCCAAACATCTAAGTGTATGTGTACAACCCATATTCATCGAGGATGGGTCCTACCATGGCCAAGTCAGCAGAAGTCAAGGCCAATCAATCAAGACAGAAGTCAGAGTCACCGCGGAAGGCCTGGGCGAGTATGGCGAGCTCCTCTCGCATACTCGCCAGGGAGGCAACCATGCTAGATGCTCGCCCAGCCCGTGCGAGTTCCCCTTGGAAGTCGCCTAGTCGCCAGGGGATGGGGTATAAATATAACCCCCCCTGGATTTCTCTATAAATAGGACCACAGGGGTACGAGGTGAGACACGAAAAATCCTCTACAGGATACTCGCGAGCTATCCTTTCTGGATACTAGCCGAGCCTTTGGATTCCTTTTTCTAAGAGACCAGGTCGCGACCTTGCGACTTAATCATCAGCTAGTCTCCCTTGTACCTAGTTCGACAGCTTTTGGTTGAGAAGGGGTTGCTCCTTTCAAGCATCCAGGTACGTAGTGGGCCCTTCCTGCCGCAACATTTGTGGTCATGTTTGCCTTCATTCTTCATGCTAGTCATCCTAGCCGTCTCGTCTTACCCTCGAACCAGTAAACTTAGGCTGCTTTGATCCGAATTCTGAGGTTGGGATTTTTCCTGACTTCAACAGTATGTACTCTGGTACTTGTTTGCTGCGCTTGCTTGACATCACAAACTTTACTTTGCACTACTTCCCGAGAACGCACGTCTCATAGAAATCCAGGTTGCACGTCTTGATCCCTTTCAATAGGTCTTTCTTATGCAGCTCCAGCAATCCTCTCTCGCTCATGTGGCCAAGCCTGGCATGCCACAATAGTGAGGAGTCTTCATCTGGCGTCGTAGAGACCGCTGCATCACCGATAATAGTGGAGCCGATGAGCCTATAGAGACTACCACAACGCTCTCATTTCATGACCACCAGAGCGGCCTTCTTGACTTTCAAGTAGCCGCCATCACCGGTGTAAGAGTACCTGGTCGCCTCCAATGTAAGACCACCTTTGTTTTTGCTACGCTACAGGATCTTACGCCCAGAATTGCTGTTTCGCAGTGACACCTTTGCTCAGAAGATCGTCACTATGAAACGCCAACTCTGCCGGAACACATAATCACCAAAGATGCGGAAGCTTTTAAAAGAAGACAGTAAATATCAAGTCCACAAAACATATCATATATAAGTGAAAAGCATGAATCACAACATGTCCCAGAATAAAAAGAGTATCGAAAAAGACGAACAAAAAGGTAAACGGGCTTATGCCCAGTACATCAGAATCCTCACTACAAGGTCACTCGCAGAAGCTAACAAAACTAAACACTCACAGAGTCAGAAGAGGGTGCTCCCGTGCTAGACTGACCCACCTCCATGTGCACCATGCCCTGCTGGTGCTATCTCTCCGACTGCTGCCTATCTCCCATCCGTAGCCCCTAAAAAATAATGGTCCACCGACCGTTAGTCAAAAGAGTAAGTCAATTATCATCCCCGCCTCCCCCCGCGACTCCTAGGCACCGTGCGGGAAGGAGGATAGGGAAGATATTGAGGTGGAGAAGTGTCAAATCAGATGGAGGCAGACCTAAGCTAACAGTGATATATCAGAACTATAAAGGTGTACAGCAGTAGTATGATAATATCAAAAGTAAGACAGTAATATGATAATATCAAAAGTAAGGCAATAAAGAAAGAAAGTAGAGAGCAGAGTATAATGAAAAATAATCTTAACTTATATGAATGCTCATACAAACTTATAATTTAAGGGGTCTTTTGCAAGACTCTCATCGTATAAAAAGTCTTATACCATTTTATATGATCGGGTGTCAGGTTTATATGCAAATATGAGTATAGTGCTTTGTTATGCATGAAATGTTATGTTCACACAAGTGCAACTCACGCACACGACTCTATGAGTACAGACCTTTTGTAACGGCCCGACCTTACCGTCCGTGACGCTTAAAGCCCACTAGGATTAGCACGGCACCGTCACCGGGCTACAGCCCAAGCACCCCAAAGCCTCTACGCGCCTGTTTCTCAGCAGCGGTGCATTATTGAGGCCAGGTCTCGAACCCGCAAGCCCCTTGATAAGCTTTCCTCAACAAAGCTCATCACCAACTGAGCTGCATTGTTGAGGCCAGATCTCGAACCCGCAATCCCCTTGATAAGCTTCCCTCAACAAAGCTCATCACCAACTGAGCTGCAGCTCAGTTGGTGATGAGCTTTGTTGAGGGAAGCTTATCAAGGTGGTTGCGGGTTCGAGACATGGGCTCAACAATGCACCGCTGCTGAGAAACAGGTGCGGAGAGGCTTTGGGGTGCTTGGGCTGCAGCCCGGTGACGGTGTCGTGCTAATCATAGTGGGCTTTAAGCGCCACGGACGGTAAGGTTGGGCCGTTACAAAAAAAGTGCAGCTTAGTTGGTGATGAGCTTTGTTGAGGGAAGCTTATCAAGGGGGTTTCAGGTTCGAGACCTGGCCTCAACAATGTACCGCTGTTGAGAAACAGGCACGGAGAGGCGTTGGGGTTCTTGGGCTACAGCCCGGTGACGGTGTCATGCTAATCCTAGTGGGCTTTAAGCGCCACAGACGGTAAGGTCGGGCCGTTACAAAAAAAAGTGTACTTTTTTGTAACGGCCCGGCCTTACCGTCCGTGGCGCTTAAAGCCCACTAGGATTAGCACGGCACCGTCACCGGGCTGCAGCCCAAGCACCCCAAAGCCTCTCGCGCATGTTTCTCAACAGCAGTGCATTGTTGAGGCCAGGTCTCGAACCCGCAACCCCCTTGATAAGCTTTCCTCAACAAAGCTCATCACCAACTGAGCTGCAGCCTAGTTGGCATGGGCGGATCTAGAGCGGGGCCCAAGGGACACTGCCCCCCCCCCATTATTTTTTGAAATTTTATAGCAGGACCGCTATTTCTCCTGATTTCCTCTGATCGACTATATCCTCCAACACTCCCGGTTGACGATCGTTCATCACTCGATCGACGATTTCCCATCCGCGGTCCGCCTCATTCTCCCGATCAACGATTTGATCCTCCGCCTCATTCTCCCGATCGACGATTTGCTCAGCTCCCCGATCGACGATTTGCTCCTCCCGATCGATGATGTCGCCTTTGCCCGATCGACGATTTGCTCCTCCCGATCGAAGATGTCGCCTTTGCCCGATCAACGATTTGCTCCTCCCAATCGAAGATGTCGCCTTTGCCCGATTCTACCCTACTTAATTCATTCCATCGACGATTTCCCCATCCCGTGCCCGCCGATTCCCCCCCCATCTCATGCCCGCTGATTCCCCCCCCCCATCCCGTGCCCGCCGATTCCCCATCCCGATCCCGCGCCCGCGCTCGCCGATTTCCCGTGAATCTCGTCCACTCTCCAGCCCGGCATCGATTTCCCGTCCATGGAAGAGCGCCCGCAGCCCTCCTATCGCGTCTTACTCCTCCTGATTTTGCCGGCGGTGAGGCGAGCCTTCTTCTTCTCCATTCTTTATCATGTTCATCATCTTCTTCATCTCCTTCATCTTCCTCCTCGTTACTCCGCAAAGAAGGTTTTCACATGTGGTTTTGTCAATCCATCTCCTTCATCTTCCACTGATTCTGATCCATCTAGTTTCTACGTCATATTTTACGTAGATGGTTATATCTGTATAGCTATAGCTCTATAGTTTTCTATAGTTCCATCTGGTTTCTGTAGTTCTCTATAGGTCAGACTTTTCTCAGATGATTTTCTTTTAGATTTTGTTTTTATAGTTCTCTATGGTTTTTGTTCTCTATAGTTTAGATTTTTGTTAGTTATGAATGCCAATTTTTGTTTCTCAGAATTTTTGGTACTAAAAGGAAGCATAATGTAGTGGTCAGTGGCTGTATTGTTCAATTTTGTACAAGCAGGAAGTTGTATTGTAATGATCTAAAACAAAGTTCTAGGGAAATGGAATTTTTGTTTCTCTATGGTTGTATTCTTCATAACATATTTTGTGCTCTGATTGTAGTCTTTATTCTATTTAATTCAAAGAGTCAATTATACTCCACATTCAACATTGATAGTCATATCCACCATTACTTCTTTATTGCAGGAGTTTGCCTCAACATAGAACTACTATTCCAAAAAGTATCTTTTTAGTGTACTAGAAAGTAAATAATACCTATTTGTGCCCCCATTTCCAAATTCCTGGATCCGCCACTGTCAGTTGGTGATGAGCTTTGTTGAGGGAAGCTTATCAAGGGGGTTGCGGGTTCGAGACCTGGCCTCAACAATGCACCGCTGCTGAGAAACAGGCGCGGAGAGGCTTTGGGGTGCTTGGGTTGCAGCCCGGTGACGGTGCCGTGCTAATCCTAGTGGGCTTTAAGCGCCACGGACGGTAAGGCCAGGCCGTTGCAAAAAAAATTCAGTTGTAATGAGCTTTGTTGAGGGAAGCTTATCAAGGGGGTTGCGGGTTCGAGACCTGTCCTCAACAATGCACCGCTGCTGAGAAACATGCGCAGAGAGGCTTTGGGGTGCTTGGGATGCAGCCCGGTGATGGTGTCGTGCTAATCCTAGTGGGCTTTAAGCGCCATGGATGGTAAGGACGGGCCGTTTCAAAAAAATGCACTTTTTTTGTAACGGCACGGCCTTACCGTCCGTGGCTGAGAAACGGGCGCAGAGAGGCTTTGGGGTGTTTGGGCTGCAGCCCGGTGACGATGTCGTGCCAATCCTAGTGGGCTTTAAGTGCCACAGACGATAAGGCCGGGCCGTTACACCTTTAGTTCCCCCATTTTGGAGCTAGCTAAACTCTCAGGTACCTCGCGCTGTGGCAAACAGAGACAGTGGGTCGGGCCACCCCACTACTAGGCTGGCATTCACGCCACCCAACCTAGACCATTGTACGCCTCAACATGAAGAACACACCACGGAGCCTCTGCGTACCATGCTGGCAAATCCACCAGTCTTTCCTTGGCTATGTGTGAACCACACTCGTCGAGTCATCGTACCGACGTCGGCGTGAACGACCGTCAAGTAACAAAGACCCACCACCTTATGTTATGCACATGCAAACCAGAATTTCCGAGTCATAGGCTCCCTGGACTAACTCGTCCGTCAAACCACCTACCGAGCCATCGGCTCGCCGGACTAACCAGCCCATCACTAAAACCACCAAGCCTACCGCTCGGGAGACCTAACCTGACTCCCACAACACCGAAGAGTGTGAGTGTAAGTGTAACCCTAGAGTTTTTCTAATTACTCTTCCATTCCATTTATTCATATGGCTGACGTTAACCTTGGACTGCCCAAGGTATTCCCCGTGAAGGGCTCTCAAGGGCACTAGGAACAACAATGGGTTGAAGCCCAAAGCTTCCTTTCGCAAGGTACTTATTTATTATTGGTTAATACCAAATTCCCGATCCCTTTTAATATTATACTGGATCTAATCGTACTGTATTTTGACTTTCTTTCTCCTTACAGGAAAGACGACCTTTCGTCGATCCCGAGCACCACTTAACACTAGTCAACCCAATACTCCCACATCATGACTCCTATAGACCAACACATTTTCTCTTCACCACAAATCAATGACTATTATCCCTAACTACCTATGTTCATTCCTCATGTTATCACAATTTCGCAGTTTTACTAAATGCAGACCAACCTAAGTTATATGATGTACATGATAGGAGGTACTCTAAACTTTCATCCAAATGCCCTAAGATAATTAATGGGGGTCTATCATGACATACTTAGTCTAAATCCAGAAACTTTTATATTTTCCTGAATAATTTGGCATTTATTTAATTTCTCCAAAATCTAGGCCATAGGTAATTTTGAACATGAAGTGCTAGATTTCCTTAATTTCTGGCCACCCAAGGATTGTGAACACTATATTATAGTAAAATATCAGAGGATACAAAATTTCACAAATTTTCATAAACGTACTGTCCTCTAAATAATTAATTCAAGACAAATCAAGTAAATAAGGTTAATGAAGGGAGTACCATAAATCTTAGTTCAAAAATTATATAAAAATTACCAGTGCCTTATAATAATCAGAAAACACTACTAACTAAGTTTCATGTAATTCTAAGGTCAGTAATCCATGTATAAAAATAATTCAAGAAAATTTCTTAAAGTGCACTTTGTGAAGAAACATTCTCATAAATTCATCCAAATAACATGTAATAATATTTTAGATTTTATTATGCCCTAAAAAGTTCTCTAGCCAAGTAACATAATTTTCCAGCAAGATATGATATTTATTAACCATTTATCAAAGTAAGGTGCACTAGTTCACTTAACACATAAGTACTAAGAAAACATGTCCAAATATTCCAAATCATCTATCAGCGGTTACAAATGGTATTTGATAAACTTTACTAGAGTTTCATGTCATTCCAAGTTAATTTAACCATGGTTACTTCAAAATCATCAAAAAGGGCAAGGTGGAGATTATACCTACAAGTATGAGCTACTTTTTTCTAAACATTCTATAATAAATCACATAGGTCAATAGTACTATAAAAATACTTCTACCAAAATTTCACAAGGATCAAGGTCATAAGACCCTATATTTATTCTCAAAGTTGTATAGACCTAAATAATTTCCAAGTGATTTAAGTGGAGTGCATGTGTCCAAATACTACCAAATTCCTTCATAGAGCATTACTCCACCCTAAAAACTCATGTGGTAAACCTCAAGCCCAAACAAAGCCTAAACACCCTAGGTCCTTCACAAACCCTAATAGGCTCAATCCTAGGCTTGAACTAGTGCACTAGGTCTCAACCACCCTAACTCATTCCAAACTCTAAGAGAGGGTGACCATATAGACCTTGGGACTCTGGCCAGAACTCCAACCCATTTGGGTGAGGATTGAGCCCTCCATGCCCCAGGAATCCTAAACCCTAAACTCACCTTAAGGGCCCAAACTTTAGTCACATCAAAACCCAGTCAAATCATATTAGGATTATTGAATTTTTACCAAAACTATAGAAAGGTTTTCTCCAAAAATTCTCATTTCTGGATATGTCTTGGGTATAGATAATATTGACTCCTTGCCCAAGTTTCAGGTCATTTGGACATGTGGTTAAGTGGGGGCACTCATTTTAATCTCTGACTAGTCCTACGTATAGACTGCACCATAATGAGTGATGTGTTCTGACCTGAACTCCAAATTGACTCAAACCAATTTTAAATTAAACTAGACTCATAGGGCTACAACTTTCATGTTGGCCACTTTTCCAGGAAACACATCTATGTATGTTTAATTTAAATCCTAAAGTAACTAAATTTATATGACAAAATATCTTATAATACAATTAATAAAATTGGATTTGCATAGATCTTGAAGCAGATCGGGCGGCTGCTGGCCTTCTTCCTCCTCCAGCCAACGGCCTGGATCGACCCGACCTGGAGCCACTTCCAACAGCTACCGCCGGCCACCCGACCATCTGTCCGGCCGACCACCGCCACCACCACCTCCATTGAGGTGGTGGATATCGCCAGGCGGCGGCACGGCCGCCAGAGAGGCCTTTTTCAGCGAACCCGAGAGGTGAGGAAAAACCTGAAAAACCAGGGAAAACTCATGGGATCGGACTCAATTGAGCCGGATATGTCTCCTACTAGATCTAGGATCCTAGCACCAAGGGAGAGGGGGAGAAATCGACCTTCAATCGCGCTTGCCGACGGGTTTGGTGTTGGTGTTCCATTGCCGGTGGTGGAGGAAATTTGGATTCTGCAATAGCACAACCAAGTATCATGAAACCGCCGGGGAAAAGGTGGAAACGACTCCTTGGTGTCCAGTGAAGCTTTTAAAGGAAACAGAAAGGGGAGAGGAGGGGTCTTTCTTCATGGCTCCATTAATGACCACTTAATGGCAATTTTCGGCCAAGGGTGAATTCACTGTTCTGGTCACTGAACAACCACCAAAAACGTCTCCCGGTCTTCTATACTGAATGGGGAAAGAACAATGTTTTGGAAAAAGGAGAGAGAGAGAGAGAGGCCCTTGATCTCCCCCGGCCATGAATGCTCTCCTCCTGAAACGCCTCCGGTCCGCTCGACTCTTAGCCCGTACTTTCGAAGTGTTACATTGGGTGTCACCAGATCCTTAAGCGCTTCTCAGGGTTTTGTCATGACTCGGTCATGACAAAACCATCCTAAGGGTCTAGAAGTCTGAGGGATGTTACATCCAGAGTACCTAAAGAAATCAGGCTCTTTCTTAAATCTGGCACGTACCTGACATCGGTGAGCGTTCTGACTGTTCCATCGAACATCTTGATTCTGATGCTGTCAAACCCCATTGTTCTGCACTCTGAGTTGTTCCCCATAAGAACACGTCCTCCGTCACATTTCATGAAGCTATGAAACCATTCCTTGTTCGAGCACATATGATAGGAGCACCCAGTATCCATGATCCAGGCATCACAGGAGTCGAGAGTGGATTGAACATGAAGTATGTTTGCTTCACTTTCTGTCTCTGATGCCACAGCCGCCTGTTGTGGATCTTGACTCTTTTCCTTAAGTTTTTTCTTCGGATAATTTTTTTTCCAGTGTCCTTCTTCTTTGCAGTAGTGACACTTGTTGTTCCGGGTCTTGGACTTGGATCTGGGTCGATTTGTTTTCTTGCCTCTGTCCCTGGATCTGCCTCTAACCGGCTCGCCACTCTTCACAAACAGTCCTTCGCTGATGCTGGGACTAGACTTGCTCCTCGCTTCATTTGAGAGCAAAGTCGTCATCACCTCTTCCATATTCATAGTGTCTTTACCGCGGGGAATTGTGATGACCCGATGGTCGAATGACTTCGGTAGAGAAGACAACAATAAAAGAGTCTGGTCTTCTTCCTCAACTTTTACATCCATGCTGCGCAACTGAGAAATGAGCTTGTTGAACACGTTCATATGCTCCAACAACTGAATGCTCTCTGACATCCTTAAGTTGTACAACTGTTTTTTGATGTAGAGCTTGTTCGTGAGCGACTTGGACATGTAAAGCTCTTCCAATTTCTTCCACAGATCAGCTGCAGTCTCAGCATCGACTACGTTATACATGACTTCATCTGCTAGGCACAACTGGATCATACTGATGGCCTTCAGATCTAACTCCTCCCATTCGTCATCCTTCTTCTCAGATTTCTCTTTGCCGATAAGCGCTTTATGGAGATCTTGCTGGACAAGTACTGCCTTGATCCGTTTCTTCTACAAATCAAAATCGATTTTGTCGTCGTACTTCGGAATCTCGAATTTTGTCATCATTGTTATTGCTCACAGATGTCCAAGGTTGAATCATCCTCTGATACCAATTGTTGTGCAATCGGATCTAGTCCGCAATACGAATTGTCGCGGACAACGCAACGGAAATGAGGGAGCAATAATAATAACGCAAAATAAATAACGACGAGAAATCCAAGAACACAGACGATACAAAAAAATTTATGTGGCTCGGAGATTAATGACTGCTACGTCCACAGGGAGAGCACCGAAGAAGATCCACTATAATATTCAGAGAGTTTTAATGTACAGTTGATGAGCAACAAACAATATAACCTGGAGCGACAAGATCTACTATAGTTGTCGTGCCAGCCCTGGACGTGAAGCACGAAGCCGCTGCTACAGGAGTCAGCTTCTCATGATGTCGCTGCTGTAGGCGGCAGGCTGCATGTAGCGGAACCTGTTGCAGGCGACGGGAACTGTTGCAGGCGTGGACTTCTCACAATGTCGCTGGACTGGAAGAACCAGGAAAAAACTGCAGCCGACTTTCTTCCTCTCTCAATTTTAACCCTAGTTATGCCCCTTATAAATCATAGGATATATATATATATATATATATATATATATATATATATATATATATATATATATATATCTTTACCACTATAAAGAAAGTATAAACTCATGAGTTCGAAATTACAGTAGCCATCTGATTATGGTTTGATAATTCTGCTGCCGTCCGATCAAGCTCAATCATACTTCATCATCTCTCCACATTTTAATAGGTCTCCTAAACCTACTAAATAGGTTATGTAAAATTAGATTTTTGCCCCTATATATTTCTAAAAATAATGAAAGACTGAATGTAAAGCAGGACGGACGGACACTAGACCGACAGCACGCTCAAAAAGGCCCACTCTGGCCAGCCCAACTCAACACAAGAGAAACCAACTTTGGTCAAAGAAAACAATTCAAAGGTATTATACTGCATATTTCTTATAAACACATGGTTTAACATTAGAATGGGCGGTGTGGGACTATAAAGCTTCATTTTATATTATAATATACTAAGGTACGGGCGTACGGGCAAGCGAATTTGAAGGTCAAGATGGTCTCAAAACGAAACGTGATCAACATGAAAGTTGTAGATCTCGGCGAGACGAACAACGTTCATGTTGATCACTTTTTGATTTGAAGCCGATTTGGACCTCGATTTGGGCCCCAAAATCGGACGCGGCGGAACTGCTACAGTAAACCGTTCCGCCGCCCCCGTTTTGGGGGCCCAAATCAAGGTCCAAGACGGGTTCAACTCAAAAGGTGATCAACATGAAAGTTGTTCGTCTCGCCGAGATCTACAACTTTCATGTTGATCACTTTTTGTTTTGAGACCATCTTGATCCTCAAATCCCCTTACCCGTACGGAGCAGACCGCCCTTTTTAAAAAAAAAAATTACAAAAATTAAATTAAAAACCAAAATTAAAATAATACATAAACATTAAAAAAATTAAAAATTTATATCAAAAAAATCCAAAAAAGTAAAATAAATAGGACAAACGAAGCCCGGCAGGGGGCGGGCAAAGCCCGCCGTCGTTGGCCAGGTACTGTGGCGCGTGGCCATCGGGCCGGAAGCCCGTGCCTGCGACTCGTGTGTGTGTGTGTATATATATATATATATATATATATATATATATATATATATATCTTTATTATATAATACAATATGCATATTTAAATCACACCATGCATTTCATCTTGACCGTCCGATCTCCAGGAGATCAAATCTGGCCGTTGGATTCATCAAGTGTGGCCTGCAATTAAAGAAATCCCCAAAACTGTTACTGTTCATCACCCAATTTTTCCCGATACCACCGTTTCCGCAGCCCTTCTCCCGCGCCCTCCTCTGTCGACGGCGGCAGAGGATGGCGCGGGAGAAGGGCTGCGGAAACGGGGGAAGCGGGGGGGGGGGGGGGGGGGGGGGGATTTTGGGATTTTTCATTTCTTATACAATTATTTATTATATTATAATTTGTTTTAAAAATTTTAATTATTTATTAAATTATTTAAATGTTTAAATTTTGACCGGGGCGGGCGAAGCCCGCCGTGGGGGGACAGGCCTCGCGCGCCGGGGGGCGGGCGAAGCCCGCTGGGGAATCAAGCGAGCGAAGCCCGCTTGATTGCGGGCGAAGCCCGCAGCGACGCATCGAGAACGGGCGGAGCCCGTTCGAACATGCTAGTGTATATATATATATATATATATATATATATATATATATATATATATATATATATATATATATATATATATATATATATATATATATATATATATATATATACATGTGTGTGTGTATATATATATATATACGAGTGCCCGACACGGGGCTCCGCCCCTATGACCATGCACGACAGTACTTGGCCAGTGACGGCGTGCTTCGTCTGCCCCCGACGGGTCGCTGCGGGCTGCTCCCGCAATATATACATATGAGTACTCAAAATGATCATAAAAAATTCTAAATCAATATTACAATATTAATTTTGAAAATATATATATTTTTATACCTAGAAAATTTATTTTCTCCGTCTCTATTTCTATTCCTCTCTCTCTCTCTCTCTCTCTCTTTCCATCTCTCTCCCTCTACCCGCACACTCTCCTCTCCCTCCTCTCTCTCTCCCTCTCTCTTCTCTCTCTCTCTTCCATGGGCTAATGAAAGGAGATGTTATTCCTACAAATTGGTATGGGTAAATTTGGAAGTGTCAATGTTGCACCAAAGCCCACTTTTCTTTTATATAATAGTATAGATACATGTATATGTGTATATATCTTTATCATATAAACCAATATACATATATTCAATCACACCACCGAAGGAATCTGGACCGTTCGATCAAGCTCCATCAAACAAGGATCGTTGGATTCAAAATAGAAGGGCTGCCTATAACATTTCCTCCCAAGGCTGGCACTGTTCATTTCCTCCAAAATCCCGATACCCCCGAACTCCTCACCCCGCCTTCACTGCCTCATCCCGCCGCTGCCGGCGGCCTGCCCGACGCCCACCGGCGAGTTCGCCAGCCTCCGGCGAACCCGCCGGTGGGTTCCGGGCAGGGCGCCGGCGGCTCTGGCGGCCGGGAATGCCCCCGCGTGAGCACGCGGAAGCGGGGGGGGGGGGGGGGATTTTGGTTATTTTTCAGTTTTTTTTTCATTTTTTAATTTTTATATAATATTTATTATATTATAATTTGATTTAAAAATAATAATTATTTATTAAATTATTTAATTATTTTAATATTTCCCGTGGCGGGCGAAGCCCGCCGGGGGGGACGGGCCTCGCGGGGGATGGGCCTCGCTAGCCGGGGGCGGGCGAAGCCCGCATGGGGGCGGGCGAGGCCCTCCGGGGGGCGGGCGAAGCCTGCCGGGGGGTCAAGCGGGCGAAGACCGCTTGATTGCGGGCGAAGCCCGCAGCGACGCATTGAGAACGGGCGGAGCCCGTTCGAAGATGCAGGGGGGCGGGCGAGGCCCTCCAGGGGGCGGGCGAAGCCCGCCGGGGGGTCAAGCGGGCGAAGCCCATTATATTATAATTTGATTTAAAAATAATTATTATTTATTAAATTATTTAATTATTTTAATTTTGCCCGTGGCGGGCGAAGCCCGCCGGGGGGGACGGGCCTCGCGCGCCGGGGGGCGGGCAAAAGCCCGCAGGGGGGCGGGCGAGGCCCTCCAGGGGGTCAAGCGGGCGAAGCCCGCATCGACGCATCGAGAACGGGCGGAGCCCGTTCGAAGATGCTAGTATACATGTATATATATATATATATATATATATATATATATATATATATATATATATATATATATATATATATATATATATATATCTTTATCTATTATAAATAAGTAGTTTTGAATTCTAGAATCAGATCACGATCGATCACGACCGTTGAATCTAAACCGAACATTTGATCGCAGCCGTTCATCACAGCAACGAATCAGGACCGTTCATATTTTTTCATAGGACTCCTAAACCTATATAGGGTCTCTAAAATTTAGGGCACCCTTCATCAGGTCAGTCCAAAATTACAGACCCGCCGGCCCGCCCACTGTCCAAAAATAAAGGCCCGCCGCCCGCCCAACCAGCGCACCCAAATACAAAACTCACCCGCCCAGCGCCCACCAGCCTAAACCCGCCCCTTTGTATCTCATCTGCACCTTTCAAGATCAAAACTTCTTATATACACATGCAGCAAGACCAAATTTGGCGGTGTGGGACTAAATCCCACACCGCCAAATAAGGTAGGCGGGACTAAACCTCTTATATACACATGCTTAGGCGGGATTAATCCCGCCTAAGTATAGGCGGGATTTAATCCCGCCTAAACAGGCGGGATTTAATCCCGCCTGTTTTTTTTTTAATATATTTTTTTTAAATATTTTGTATATATAATTAAATATTATATTCTTTAAATATATAATTAAATATTATATTTTTTTTTAATTTTTTTTAAAATATATTTAAATACTATATTTTTTTAATCCCGCCGCGTGCCGGGCGCAGCCCGCCGGGGGGGGGGGGGGGGGGGGGGGGAAGCCCACCTCATATTTTTTTAATCCCGCCGCGGGGCGGGCGCAGCCCGCCTCATATTTTTTTAATCCCGCCGCGGGGCGGGCGCAGCCCGCTGGGGGGGCGGGTGAAGCCCGCCGGGGGGGCGGGCGAAGCCCGCCGCATATTCTTTTAATCCCGCCGCGGGGCGGGCGCAGCCCGCCGGGTCGCGGGGGGGGGGGGGGGCGGGCGCAGACAGGTGCGGGCGAAGCCCGCCGTCATGGGCCGGGTACTGTGGCGCGTAGCCATAGGGGCGGAGCCCCGTGTCGGGCACTAGTATTGTATATATATACATGTATATATATATATATATATACATGTATATATATATATACATGTATATATATATACATGCATATATATTTATATATATATTAGCATCTTTGAATGGATTTCGCCCGTTCTCGATGCGTCGCTGCGGCCTTCGCCTGCAATCAAGCGTGTTTCGCCCGCTTGCACCCCCTCGGCGGGCTTCGCCCGCCCCCGATTAAAATTTAAAATTATTCAAAATTTTATATTTCTGAATTTTTTATAATTGTTTTCTGATTTTTTTAATAATCGTATTAAATTATTTTCATAATTATATAATTGTGTGAATTTAGAATAAATATAAATTATTTAATTATTTATTAAATAATAAAATAAAAAGGAAAAAAACGCGCAAAGGGCCGCGGCTTCCGCCTGCCGCCGCCGGCGACGGGCTGTGCCCGTGAAGTGACGGGATGCGGAAATGGGGTATCGGGATTTTTGGGAGTGTGAACAATGTTTTAAAGAGAGATTTAGATATTGACAGTCCTCTTTTGAATCCAACGGCCAGTTTTTGATGGAGCTTGATCGGACGGACAGGATTCAGCTGATGATATGCTTCATGATAGGGAAGGCGCTCAAAGTATTCTACAATGCCCATCTAAGTATGGAATGTGGTATATATAGTACTTCCAGCTTAGGGCCAAACCCTAGAGAGACACGAAACCCGTAAACCTATTCGAGTCGGAGTCGACACGTGCGGACATATAATAAATTAACCTAACACTTCAAGAATGCTATATTGTTTTATATAACAAAGATGAATATCCCCGAATGAACCGCCTGATTCACGCTAAATAAGCTGCACTAAATCAACACACAAGAACACGATGAGTGTGATTCTTTGAGGGCACCAAACTATTTCACTTGAATTAGGCTCCACTTAAGTCAAATTTTTAATGATGAAAAATAATTAATTTATAATAAGAAAAAAGTTTGTAAAATTACAATTTAAAGATTAAAAAATCAATAAACATCTGACCCAAAATGAGGTCTAATTCACTGACACAATCATGTAGTACTATGAGCAATTAAAATATAGAATTAAATTCATCTGCCCGCTCTCAGAGGAAGGTGGCACGGGTAGCGCAGGAGCCTCACGATCGATTTTTGCAAATCGTGCATTTCATTGATTTTTTTCTTTTTTTTTTGCTTTGTTTTTTCACAACCGTTCGATAAAAGAATAAACATTTTGGATTTCACCCGCTCCAACTTTATTGAATGTTACGCGTACCTAATTATTATTTGTTTGGAACAGCAGGGAGATCGTGAATGCGGGCGGAGATTGTGAGCCGTCGTTGGTGGACCTTCAGTCTCCTCAAAAGAACTTCGTTCACTTTTATGTTCACAATTAATGTTTTTTTCTCGGCGGCTGTCATAATATTTGTCATGTCAAACACATGTGATATTTTTACACAAATTCATTGGAGGGAAAAGGGAGTGTCAAACAGATAATCAACAATGATTTGAACAGTATTACTCAAAATAACTAATTGGCCCAATTAACATATGTCAAATGCTAAATTTCACATTAATACCTATGAAATCTAATTATTTGATTATTATTTTTTCCAATTTTTCACCATATAACATTTTTTAAAAAAAATTTAGTATTTACTGCAATGTTTATTATGAGCGAAAATAATTATATGTAATAGAATATTCAAATAGGTAAATAATTAGGGTAAAAATCATATAAGTTTGTGAGTTTTAAAGCTAATGTCAAATTATTCCTTAAAATTTTTATTGTATCAAAATAGTCCTTGAACTTTTCATCTGTATGTTTGGCTAAGCTGTGGTGGAGCAGAAAGCAGTGGTGGGAAACAGTGATGCATGAATCAGCTGTTTTGCAGTGATGAAAAAATTTATGAAACTGTATGAAAAACTGTATTTGCAGTGTTGTGTGAAACAGTGGTACAGAATTAAACAGTTACAGTAACAAATAAAGAACCCGAATAATTTACGAAATCTAGAAATAAATAAACAATTTGCTCGACATTAATTTTATTTAATTATAAAAATAAATATATTAATATTGATGAGCTTCCCCAAAATATGTTCGGACGAGCCGTAGATTGTTTTTCTGATCTTGTCCGGCTCGACGCTACAATTCCAAACGGACGTCAGGACGCACGTATGCGCACTCGATTCACTCACGAGCATGGACGTTTCATTTTTGACCGATTCACGAGTGTCTTGAGTAGGGGTGCAAACGAGTCTATCTCGACAAGCTCATTTATCCCAGCTCGAGCTCGAGCTCATGAACTTTATTTTCTTATTATTTTTTTTTTTAAAAAAAATGTATAAATAAAAAACTCATGAGCCGGCTCATGAACTAGACTAGATGAGCTCGAGCTCGTCTCGTAATCGAGCTCGTCGAGCTCGGCTCGTAATCGAGCTCGAGCTTTTTTCGAACCGACTTAACTCAACTAGCACCCCTAGTCTCTAGTGACCTGCAATAAAAATCGTTAAACATTTAAACATTAATTAATCATTAAACGTTAATGTTTTAATAATTATCAAAAAAATTAGATGTTAATTTAATTTATTAAATACTAATTAATTATGTTATTAATATAAATTTTAATAATATAGATAATTATTGTATATAAATTATCAATTAATATATATATATATTATAATATTTATTTTTTAATATTTTATATTTTATTAATTATAAAATATTTTATAATTAATATTTTATATAATATTATATTTAATATTTTATATTATATAATATATTATATAAATTTAATATTTTATATAAAAAAACCTTTTCAAGGCTGCAGCGTTGTGCTGCAGCCGTGGGTGGTGGGTTCTTGCCACCGCCCACACCAAATAGTTGTTTGGCGGGGCAGCAGCAAAATCAACGGCATGCTGCTGTGCTGCCGCTCCGCCAAACAAGCCCTAAGACTAAGGCTTTGTTTGGTTCGGAGGTGTAACGGCCCCCTTACGGCTACCGCTATAAATCACATATCATTTCAGTTAAGCAAGGTAAGAACCATCAGAGCACAACATATATGTGAAAGAGTACAATAAGTAAATGTTATGACAAATTTTAACCATCCATTTCATTATATAACAGATAATAACGTCTTTCCAACGAAGGAGGAATCACGCGAAACGGAGAAGATTTGAGCTCCCAGAAGCGATCGGCGGCGTGCGGCTCGTGCGGCTTCCGTCGGGTCCTCCGCGTGAAAAACTGAGAAGAACGTTGCTCGATACCGCTTTTATTCCTCTCGGGCGGCACCGCTTTGGCTTTGCTCGACACTTAACCAAAGATCGCATGAGTCGGTCCATTTCCTCCTCTTACCGGTCATTTCTACCCCTCCAACCGGTCACCTAAGTAACTTCATATACTTCTTAACTTAAATATGATCACTAGTCATGTTAATTTTCATGGCGTCACAGGAGGTGGCGGGTGCATCCGGTGGGTCGAAACGGCGCTTTGGAACCGGAGGATAGGTGGGGGTCGAAACGGAGCGGATCGGGGCCGTTTCCTCATTGCTCCAAACGAAGGTGGTGAAACGCCGAACCAAACCCAGACTAAGGCTCCGTTTGGCACGGTGGCGACGGTCACGAACACGGGGTTAAATTGTAATTTGTTAACGTCCACCAAAGAAACTTGATCCACTTTTATGTTCAAACGGATGATGTTTGTTAGGTGATCCTTAATGAATGACGGTTTAACCCGTGCGTTTACGACCGCCGCCGCCGTGCCAAACGGAGCCCAATAACCTTTTTAACCATTGAATTGCACTCAAAATGAAGCTGAATATTTTCTGAAACGATGAAAATTATGCAACTAAAAAAATTTAGGGAGCAAATTACCATCAACTTATAACTTGAGATACTGAAATGATTTTTTATCCTAAAAAATTATATAAAATAATTATATAAATTTTTTTAAAAAGCTTGCATTTGCAATAAAATGAAAAAAGAAAAAGGGACTGCAAAAACGGATCAAAAGACAAGTATATTCTCCCGATCACTCTGAACAACTTCAGAGAGAACCGACGGAAAATTCTCAAAACAATACAAAGAAAAGTACAAGAAATATGATAGTGAGAACAAAAATTTTTTGCTTTTCCATCTTTTAAATAATTTATGCGCGGAGATGTAGTGGGCCCGGACACGTGTAATCAGCGGGTCGCACACGAACGCGGCTGTGCAACTTCCGGTTTAATTCTGAAAAACAGCGGGCCGGTGCGTTTAATGCGCGTACAGCCCACCGCATCTTAGCTGGGCCCACATCCCTGCGTTTGTACTATGTGATGTTACATTCGATCTTCCCAAATTATCCCTCCCCACCTGTCTGTGCTCGTGCTCCGCAGGCAATCTCCCCAAAAAATCCTTCCTGCCGTCCAGGCAGTATTCACGACACACTCTCCACTTCTAGTAATTGTTCTGTATAGGTAGCGTTTCCTTCTCTGTGAGTGCGTGAAATTCAAGTCGTCCAGTTTTAAATCTAACGTTTATCATTTATAATAATAAAAAAACCAAAAAAAACATGCAGAGCCCGTTTTTAAAGTCCATCAAACGGCTCCTGCGCTACCCGCGCTTCTTCCTCTGGCAGCGGGTAGCGCAGGAAAAAATTATTTCTCCATTTGCACTTCTAGAGCGCATTTGAAGAATGATCGACAGCCGGATTAGTAAATTGACTAAATTCTAAGGGTGTGAGCAAAGCCGCCCAGCAACACTGTCGTGGTTGAGATGTTGTCGTAACGGTACAATGTTCCACCGTGTATAGTTACTGGAGCATGATTATAAAATTGTGTGAGAACAAGTGAATCTGTTTACAATATTATACCTATTAGAAATGAGATCCATCTTTATAATGATGGGTGTGCACATAACCACACCCCACATGATCTCCACCAAAAATAGTGGGATCATGGGTTTGACCGCACGCCCGATCCCCCCGCGCGCCGATCTCATCACGCGTAACAACAGAACCGTCGCGGACGTCGTCTCGACGGTGTTGGGCGGCCAGCGTCATGGCCTCATGGGGATGACGTCGGGCGCCCCCTCCTCTCGCCGTTGTCGGTCGTCCCCTCGACAGTCGGTGCGCGGCCCAGGGAGCGGCCGAGCCGCCCCCCCCCCCCCCCCCCCCCCCCCCCCCCCCCCCGGTCGCGGCGCCCCCTCCTCCTCGGCCGCCGGCCGCTCCTCGTTCGCCGCCGGCGCGTGGCCGAGGGAGCGGTTGTGGCTGCCGTTCCTCCTCCGTCGCCGGCCGCGGCCGAGCGAGCGCCCGCCGGCCGCTCCTCCTCGGCCGCCGGCGTGCGGCCGAGGGAGCGGCTGCAGCGGCCTCCGATCGCGGCCGATAGAGCGCCCGCCGGCCGCTGCTCCTTGCCCGCCGATGCGCGGCCAAGGGAGCGACTGAGCCGGTTGCCCCTCCTCGGTCGTCGTTGACGGTCACCCCCTCGCCGGTGAGATTGGCGGCAAGTTCGTCGGCCGGCCGTGGGAGCCAATCCCCGGCATCTGATCGTTTGGAGACGTTCCTCGTCATCCGATCCACGTATAACCACCCACTAACCGCCGGGTCAGTGGGGGAATTTTATTTATTAATTTAATTATGGTGCAAATATCAGGATTAGTTATCATGACGCGCACGCCCAAACTATAACAAAAATATTTATGAGGGTGGTTACGGTGTGAGAATAGCCGTGTAACCACAATAACCACTCCTTGTAGGCTATAAAGGGAGTCACAGGCCTCCTCATTTCTCACATTTTTCCTCGGAGCCTTCTTCTTCCTCAGGTCGAAGCCCTGCCAAATTTCTCATACGAGCATCATTCGAGCCGCACCAGAGCCACGTACGAGCCACGTTCAAGCCCCCGGACGAAGCCCAATCGCTCAGTTTCCAAAGGACCTGCGCAACCGTAAACTCAAGTGCTTTGCTTGCACGTTCAGTGCCAGCAAAACGCCCAGTGAAGCCCACTGTCGTAAAAGTGCAATTTGTAATAAACTACCGGCGTGACGGCCTGTCGTCCGCCTTGTGTTAAAAGTTCCCTCACCCCAAAATTGTAACAAGAGGCGGCATGTCGCTCTCGATTCGACGAACAAGTTGTAACAATAAGGAAATAATGAACTTTGATCGACACAGTTCCGGTCACGTGATTTTTTACTCAGTTAAGATATTTTTCCACGTTAAAACTTCGTGTGTACGATCGACTCATCTCATTGATTGTGTGTGCGCTCGACCGTTCCGAGAGCTAAGGCTGTCCAGATTATTCCGATCCAACCGGGACGTCGAGTTAGACCGCAACAATACCGAATGCGATGAACAACTAGAATTCCTTTGATGGTCCTTCGTGGTTACACCATGGGCCACACAAGTATTTCATTGTAGAATAGGTAGTTATAAAGGATTAATTACTGGGACCTTCCCTTGAAGTTTGCATAATTACAATTGCACCTATCTATCTTTACAATTGCACCTATCTATCTTTACTGGAGAGAGGGCGGGCGTCTGTGGAGGAGGTCGGCCTCCCGCCGCCGGTGAGATAAGGTTCGCTGTGGTTTACCCATTACGCGTGATGGGATCGGTGCGCGGGGGATCGAGCGAGGTGATCGCGCGCACAGTCAATCTCATGATCTCACCTGGTGGGGATTATGGGTGTGTGGTTATGTGTACACCCAACCTTTATAAAATGAGAGTCGTCCCCAACAATAATAAATCTAGAATAATCATAAAATAAAATAAAATTGAAAGAGCATTTCTACCAAAGAGAGCCCCATCTTTCTTCTCCTTCACAAAATAAAATTCATTTTTTTAATTTCTCACTTGATTTTCAACTAGGCATTGCTCTGAATTAATTTTAAAAGAGTGTAAAGGACACTCAATCTTAATTTAAGGAGGAATAACATATTAAAATTATAATATAATAGAATTAATCTAATTGTGGGACATGGGGTGTAAAACTCTAACCGCTAATAACACACTAATGTTATTTCAGGTGTGAACATGGCAATTTATAAGGTTTATCTTATTATTATATATATTCTGAAAATGCTTATTACCTACAAATATTGATAATATCGTTTCAAATATTTATTTATTTATTTATTTGTTAGATGAAATATTTACGACCTCTAGTTATCCTTGCTATTAGCCTATTACAAGATATTTTATATGGAGGCAAAATTTTCTATGGACAGATCAAATATTTAATTATTTTTTTTGAATTAAATATCTTTCATTAACAAATCAAATTTTTAAACAATAGTTTAAGGAATAAAAAAAATAGAACAATGTTATATGCAAGTTATTTTTGACTTTATACAGTACACTGATATACAAGACAAAAAATTATTTATGCTGGCCAAATTTCACATATACATGCCAACATGAGTGGCCTACACTCAAAAATAATAATAATAAAACATTAATGAATTGGTATATTTTACGTTACTAATTATACAAAACAAAAGTTTAATTTTCTCGTTACTCCCGATTTTACTTTCGGTCGCCTTCCGTTTCAAGGCTTTGGTCTCCATTGCCGTCCAAGGCGTCGAAATATACCAATCATATCCAGGCTTCGTTTGGGGGACTTATTTTCACAGATCAAGCGGTTACGACCGCATGAATCGGGCCTTAAAATTAAGGCCTGATTCATGCGATCGTAACGACTTGACCGGTGAAAATAAATCCCCCAAACGGAGCCCCAGTCTCCAGAGTTCGAGTGTGGAGGCCTCCATAGTTCCAGTTCCAACGACCATCATTCTTCCAAAATCCAGAATTCCAGATCCAGTTGTAGCATTCTCCACGAATCCTGATTCCCATGGAAGTCTTCCAGAGTAGTAGCTAATTCAACTGCTTATAGCAGATTACTTTACTTAATTATTTCAATGCTTGGCTAATTTCAGAGATTACTCTGCCTTTGTCATTGCTTATTCCAGAGTGTTGTGGTCTGACTCGACGTTCCGGTCGG
This sequence comes from Platanthera guangdongensis, assembly GCA_039583875.1. Classification (NCBI taxonomy): domain Eukaryota; kingdom Viridiplantae; phylum Streptophyta; class Magnoliopsida; order Asparagales; family Orchidaceae; genus Platanthera; species Platanthera guangdongensis. Next base: position 160,539,534 of record CM077165.1, on the reverse strand, counting down.
GCTGAAATATTTGGACCGTCATAGCTCTTGGAAAGGTCGAGCGCGCACACAGTCAATGAAGTAAATCGATCGTACACACAAAGTTTTAACGTGAAAAATCTCCCTCAACGGGGTAAAAAAACCACGTGACCGGATTTGTGCTGGTCAAAGTGCACTATTTCCTGGCTGTTACAACTTGTTCGTCGAATCGAGTGCGACAGACCACCTCTCGTTACAATTTTGAGGTGAGAGAACACTTAGCATAGGGCGGACGACAAGCCGTCACGCCTGACGTTTGTTACAAATTGCACTTTGCGACGATGGGCTTTACTGAGGGTCCCGCTTGTTGAAGCCAAAAAACTGACATCAACGAGAGTTCGGACCTTGGGCTGTAGCTAACACCTACTTCTCCCGAACCTTGACCCTTGACTAGTGACTAAGAACCTGGAACTGAACCTCAGCCTCAACTGGGAGGTCCCTCCACTAACCTGAAAGATCTCTGAGTGCTTCCACTTCAAAGCCAATTGTTGGGCTAGGAGTATCTCAGAAAGCACTAGAGGGACTTAGAAAAATATGGAAAGCTTGTTTTCTGAGATTTCATGTGGGTCATATTTATAGATTTTCAGTATCTGAGCTGACAACAACATAATTCCACTGTACACAAAGGTTAACTGCAGACCCAATGGTACTCTGGTAATTTTACCCGAGGGCAATTTGGCAATTTTGCCCGAGGTCAATTTGGTAATTTTGTCTGAGGACAATTTGGTAATTTTACCCTAGGGCAATTTGATAATTTTACCCTTGGACCGCACTAGGTGGAAGCCCTTCCGCCGCTCTGTAAGTTTTTCTCCTGCCCCATACCAATCTTGAGGGAATCATGAGTACCCGGGTGCAAGCCCTCTAGCATGTCATGGGCGGGAACCCTCTCGCCTCCCATGGGCGGGAACCCTCTCGCCTCCCATGGGCGGGAACCCTCTTGCCTATTTGTTGGTTGACTCGGCCTCTAGGCTAAAGATAGCCTAAGGCTGACCCAACCCTGGTCCTTTGGGAATCTAGGTTCCACCCAGCGAATATGAGGTTGTACACAATCCCCATTTTTTGCGAGCTAGCTTTGCACTCGGAAAGACGCGTCCAACCCCAGATATTCACTGGGCACTTGATGACCTGGAAGGGAATCTTGGGTGGGCCCTACCTTGACCATATATATATATATATGTACAACCTTGGGCTCGCGAGAGGTGGTCCAGCGGGCGAGAAGGGGAGACTGACGAGATGATAGGATGCCCACCTACAGGAGGCGAGATGGGGGATCCTCTGAAGTGGGCGAGACCTCCTAGTGGGCGAAATCATTCTAGGAGGCGAGAGAGCCCACAGGCCGAAAGGGCGGCGAGACGGACATGGCGTTCGTCTCGCCTGACAGTGCCTTCCCCACTCACCGCATGGGAGAAAAGATGCCTTTACCCTTTTATCCCCAAAGGGGGATTTACCTTTGTGCCCCAGGTAATTTTATACTTCTACCCCTGGAGGTCTGCGTATAACTCTCCAGAATAGCGGAGTTTGGCTGTTGGCAGACCCAGCCCAGGGTGTTTTGGTCTTTTCAGGATGGTTCAGAAGTGTTATTTGCAGATCAGATTCAGAGGCCTATAAATAGACCGATAAGGTGTCTGGGATGGTTGTTGAACCTTTCCACTGTTTTCCTCACAGTCACCTAGCTCAGCATTGGCTAGGGAGGGGAAGATCTTTAGTTCTTCCGGGAAAGAGGTAGGACCTCCGAGCTGAGACCCCTCAGTCTATTTTTTAGGTCTCCGACTCTCGTCATGGTAGTAGCTCAGGAAGAGTACGTGCAGGCTGCATCCTGTTTCGAACTTTAGGAGGGACCAGAAAGCTGGTTCCAACATTTTGGTGCGGTGAGCGTGAAGTCTCAGCCCTCAGAGAAGAACCTTGAGCAACCACATGACGGGAGGTCACGGAGAAGGAGAGGGAGAGGGGTCGGATAACCCGGGAGGATTTGTCGGAAGAGAAGAGTTTATGGCTTCAATCAAGGGATCATGGACTTGCTGCAAGGGATCTCGCGACAGGGAGATTGTTCAACCCCCACTGCCTCAAGTGTCGGCTCTCGCAACACAAGAAGAGCTCATCTCGGCGCAAGTGGGAGAAGATGCCCCGGGGAGGAGACCGGGGAAGGAGGTGATGGCGGAAAGGAGCGGGAGAGACATGGCAGGAAGGGAGCTGTTCCCAAGTCCGGCGAGTACCATCTCGCCAGGGGAGGTTGTCGCGCGAGTAGGGGTGGAGAGACCTGCGACGAGAGGGTCGCCTTTTTGTGAGCTGATCCTGTCAGCTCCCGTCCCAAAAGGGTTCCGGGAACCAGAGATGAACTATTATGTGGGGAAGGATGATCCCCTCCATCACTTGCAATGGTTCGAGGACGCGATTTCGATCAGGCCCATGACGGACGCGTTCAAATGCCATCTTTTTGTCATCACTCTAAAGGACAAAGTTAGAGACTGGTTTCATCAGCTCCCGACAGGCTCGATATACTGCTTTGAGGACCTAAGCAAGAGTTTCCAGTTGCGGTTCTCCACTTCTAAGAAGAGAAAGAGGAACCCGGAGTCAATCTTTTTGATTAAGCAGAAGGCAGATGAGTCACTGACTTAGTACGTGGACAGGTTCCAAGAAGAGATCTTGGATATACAGGAGGTGCCAGGGTTTGCCCTCAAGATGGCCTTTACTGTGGGACTACGGGAAGGTTTCTTCAAAATGAGCCTCACCCAGAAGGCGCCGCTGTCTTTTGAGGGCTTGATGGAGAAGGCGGCAAAGGAAATAGCAATGGAGGCGGCAAACCCCGCTTTCACAAAAAAATTGGCAAGGCTTACTGAGGTGGAGTCGAGGGAGTCAGGTGGGAGATAGCAGGAGGCGAGGAGAAGAGAAGAGCTGAGGGCGCCAGCATATTAAGAGCTGGGATGGAGGCAACAGGGAGGCCCTGCCCCAGGACAAGGTAGAGGATTTCCCCACGGGGGAGGAACCAATAAGGAGGACCGGGAAGATTTCACCAGCAAGGGTGGGGGTATGGTCATAGACCACCCCTGCCCCCTCCGCGGCAGGCTATGGCTATCGGCCGAGGCAGAGGTAGAGGCCGGGAGAGAGGAAGAGGAGCAGGAGCAGGGAGAAGAAGAAACTCTCAAGAAGGAAGGCAAGGGGGGGAGGCGGCGTTGTCATATTGTGACTTCCACGAGGAGGAAGGTCACGCAACGGCTACCTGCCCCGATTTCTTGGAAATGAGGAGAACTAGAGGAGCGGGAGAACAACCAAGATCGGTACGGATAGAGGAAGTGACAGGTACAGGAGAATAGGATCGATGTGTGGATCGAACGAATGAAGGAGATCGCGGGGGAATTGGAGTAATCCATGGGGGAGTAGGGATAGAGGCGACCTGAAAGGTGAGCCTTCACACTATGTACCGCTGAAGCATAGCATCGACGTCACAATCCCCTCCCCCAGATGAAAAGATCACCTTTTCAAGGAAGTACATGCCAGATCATGAAGACCCTTTATGTGACGCGATGGTGATACGAACCGCCATCGAGAACTTTACGGTGTCACGAATCCTAGTAGACAATGGGAGTTCGGTGAACATGATTTTCAAAAAAACATTCAATGCGATGAGGGTAGAGGCCCGGAGGGTGCTGGCGGCGGATGGACCATTGTTTGGGTTCTCAGGAGAGAGGAAAGAAGTCGAGGGGGAGTGGGACTCCAAGTAACCCTGGGAGGGCAATCCCGAAACTGCCGCTTCGTCATAGTGGATGCCCCCAGTAATTACAACGCCATTTTTGGGCGCCCCTTGATCAGCGCTTTCAGGTACGTTCCCTCATCGTTTCACCAGTGCTTGAAACTGAACTCAGGAGGTACCCAGATCAGGGTGCGGGGGGATCCAAAGGCTGCAAGGTAATGCTACGTTACGGTAGTAAACACCGTCTCCTGGCAGGGAGACGCTGAGGAGATGGGGAAGAGGATGAAGCAATTACAACAGGAACTGGGGGACGAAGCAGAAAGAGGAGAGGAAGGTGTTGGAGGAGAGGGAGAAGTAGTGGTGGTTGGAGGCATTGCGAGGGAGCCAGAAATGGCGGGAGAGGAGTACAAAGAGACGGGGATGGTAGAAGAAAGAGGAGAGGAAGGTGCCGGATGTAACGCCCCCGGTTTTTTTTATGGCTAGTGTGTATTTTTTTTTGGCGTTACGTTGGCCTTTGCTGTTGGTAGAGCGTAATCTTCACTCTTTAGGCCTTTAGTGGCGTGGTTGATAGCCTGTTTGCAAGCTTCCCTAGTAAGCCGGAGTCTGTTTTGGTGACTCGGTGGTGCCTCTTCGGAAATGCTTATGTTTTGGCTTCGGGCACGGTTAGCCTAAGTTTTGTTTGTCGGATGCTGATTTCGCTTCGCCACTAGAGTCGTAGCGTGGGTAGTTAGCGACAATGTGAATTTCGTTACATTCCGAGGTAATTTGTTTGAACCCGGATCATTTGGCTCGAGAGTCACATATGGATATGAAGCTATGTTGTCTTGGTTGCTGGTTCCCCCCCCCCTCAGGTGCCAAAATTATGGTCGCAGTTTATTGTAGCAGGGGAGAGGTGTAAGAGTTCAAAGACCTAGAGCGCATTTGGGTGACACAGCCTAGGACACGGGCGTGTCCCAGGGCGTGTCGGGGTACACGGCCTGTGACACGGGCGTGTCACAGGGCACGTCCCGTGTGTTCGACGAATTTCGCTCGACGAAGTTCGCTCGACGAGTGTCGAGTGTCGAGAGATGGGGTACACGGCTTGTGACACGGGCGTGTCATAGGGCGTGTCTCGCTGTCGACGAACTTCGCTCGACGAAATTCACTCGACGATTGTCGAGTGTCGAGAGAAGGGGTACACGGCCTGTGACACGGGCGTGTCACAGGGCGTGTCCCGCGGTCGACGAACGCGAGTTTAGGTTTTGCCTGAGCGCGTGCAGTTATCCCCTGTACGGCGTGGCATCACGATACGTATTTTCTCGTGCTCTGATATTATTTAAATGTGTGAGAAAATGCGGGTTGTGACACCGGAGGAGAGGGAGAAGTAGTGATGGTCGGGGACATTGCGAGGAAGCTAGAAATGGCTGGAAAGGAGGGAGGAGAGATGGAGGCGATAGAGGAAAGGGAGCCAAAAGAAGATGAATGGAGGAAAGAGAAGAGGAAGATGGAGGAAGCCGGAGGGTCGCCCAGGAAGGGGGCCCGGCCGGAAAAAAGAAGGGCCTCACGGCAGGAAGGAAAGGACGCAAGCAAGTGGGAGATGAAAAGGCTTAGGGAAGAAATGATGATGGCCATCGTGGAAGACGAAGCCAGAGAGCAGGACACACTGGAAGAGCAGGAAGGAGAGGAAGAGCCGTCAAGGCTGAAAGCGGCCGTGGAGGTACTCGAGGTAGAGATCCGTACCAAGGAAGGCAAAGAGGAGAAGATAAAGATCAGCGGCGAGCTCAGCCCGGAAGACCGAGAAAAGATCAAGGCCTGCGTGTAGAAAAATATTGACGTTTTCGCGTGGAGCGCCGCAGACATGCCCGGGGTCGATGCGGACGTCTCTTGTCACCGCCTCAATCTCGACCCCAACACTCACCCCATACATCAGAAGAAGAGGGTCATCGCCTCCAAGATGGTCGGGCTTATTAGAGAGGAAGTAGAGAAATTGCTTAGGGCGGGATTTGTATCCGCCTATAAGTATCCGGGGTGGGTGAGTAATGTTGTAATGGTTAAAAAAGGGGAGGGTAGATGGAGAATGTGTGTGGATTTTTCTCTTTTAAATAAAGCATGCCCCAAGGATTGTTACCCGCTGCCCCGAATCAACGAGCTGATTCATTCAGCCGTCAGTTTTCCTTTTATGAGTTTCTTGAGTGCGTTTTTCGGATATCACCAAATACGCATGCATCCTCCAGACGTTAAGGATGTCACCTTCGTCACGGAGGATGAATGCTTCTGTTTTAATATGATGGCTTTCGGTTTGAAAAACGCGGGAGCAACCTACCAAAGAATGATGGATCGGATCTTCCGAAAACAGAGAGGGAGGAACCTCGAGGTGTACGTAGATGACTTGATGATCAAAAGCAAGGACCTCGAAGCTCATATCCTAGATCTTCGAGGTCCGGCCGGGGCCCGACGCCATATACCACAGACAGACCGGGTGGTTACTCAATGGAAACCATCCAACTAATCCAACGTCCTACACAGAGCATTCTAGCGGAAGCAGTTTTATAAGTTGCAATTAAAAGAACCCAGCAACAAGCATGAATGTCCACTAACAAGCCAAATAGGAATGAAGTACATACACCAGTACTGGCCTTAAGGCCGTACATATGGTTTACTCAAATTACATGTCTTCCATACCACGGCACGCAGGCCGGTCATACATGAACAAAAATAAGTAAACACTCCAATTAGGCCTTCGAGGGCCGGCTTCGTAATTTGGGCTTTAGCCCGCTATTGACCGCTTGGTCCAGCAACACCTGCAAGCAACAAACCACCGCACAGTGGCAAACAAAAGCAACGGTCAGCAATGCTGACCAAATTATAACAATCCCGCCCCCAACTCGGGGCGGCGATGCTCCTTCCCTGCATTTATTAGCATAACCAAGCAGTATATAAATATACATTGCATCACAGGCGTTGGCACGCACGACCACACGCCCCGTGCACTCAGGGCACATTCTCGGCGAACCGGCCAATGTCACGTCAATTTAAGCCAGAGACATTCCAGACTCACCATCGCCACTTTGACGGCCAAACATATGAGCATTTTGTCTTCCCGGCATGGGTCACGTCAATTTAAGTCATAGACCGCCGAAGACCCTCATCTATGCCAACGACTCTAACCGAACGACATAGAACGGGTACGGTTCCGCCTAACCCGTACTCACATCGCAGCGACAATTTAAGCCATATGCGCGGGTCAAACTTCTCCTGAGTCCCGTTTCCGTTACATACTTCACATAACCCGGTTATGTTCAAGTTGGCTCTCAGGCCACCAAGTTGGCAAGATCACGCATCCGCCCAGTTTTCCGGGTGCACCTTAGGGTTAATCCCCAAGACTCCCTGTTGAAATCTACCACGTAGAAAACCCGAAAAACAAACATTCACACGGAGTCTTCTCTGACATTTATGCAATGCAACATCACCGAGCCAGACCAACATGTCCGGATAGGCTTCACACATCATGCCTATGTCCGTTCTCGATTATAGACTCTACACAACAGAGACTTCACATATCTACCCGAAGGAACGCCTCCAACTCACCGCAAACTCGCGAGAGTGGGCTTCCTATGCAAAAGAAGGAGAGCTTCACATGCTCAAGTAGAGAATCGTTACCCTAGCGTTCTTCCTTGGCGCCATGGAAAATTACGCGGATGAAAAGCACCACAATTTCCTTGCCTTCGTAGATCCGAAGTCGGCTCGCGATTTGGAGCTCTAAAACTCCTCCAAAGACTGGATCTAAACTTCTTCTTCCTCCTTTGGCTCTCTCTTCTCTCTAGAATTTAGACAGAGAACACAGCAGGAAAATAAGGGTTCTGAAACCTTTTCTCTCGGGTATAATCCTTACATGATTAACCACAGCCGTCAGATCCCACAAAAAGGGATGCACAGACACGATTCAGGTCTGACCTGGACCAATAGGGTTAAACACTGCATGGCTCACCAATCTGGAGCAAGACACGTCTGCGACCAATTAAATTGTGTCAGGACATTTAGTCAACTCCCGCCAAAACCCCTGCGTCAACACTCGGCGTCGACCGAGTCAGACACACCAGAATCAGCCCCGCGCTCGACGATCGTCGAACCAAGATCGTCGACCGCAGCCAGATTGTCGAACGGAGATCTATAGCCCGATCGTCGAACACAAAACTCTGGCCAAATCGTCGAACGCGCGGCCCGATCGTCAAACCCACGGCCCGATCGTCGAACCCAGAAAGCTGCCTGTTTGACGAACACGCGACCCGATCGTCGAACCCAGAAAGCTGGCCCGATCGTCGAACCCAGAAAGCTGGCCCGATCGTCGAACCCAGAAAGCTGGCCCGATCGTCGAACCCAGAAAGCTGGCCCGATCGTCGAACCCAGAAAGCTGGCCCGATCATCGAACGCAGCATTTTGACCAGATCGTCGACCGCTGCTCGACGATCGTCGAACCCAGTTTTCTGCCGGATCGTTTTGCCAACTTTGAACTAGCCCGACACGCCCTGGGACACGCCCGTGTCCAGGGTCGTGTTTGCTGCTCGACGATTGTCGAACCCAATTTTGTCAACCTCTCGGCCAAATCGTCGAAACCAACACGACACGCCCTGGGACACGTCCGTGTCCCAGGCCCTGTACCTCTTGCCAAATTCCAAATTTGGCCCGGAACGCCTCCCGTCGCTCTTTTGAGTTTCAGGGCGTTACAAGAAGTAAGGGATTATATAGAAATAATTTAAAATAATTATTTTTTTTAAAAAAATTTAATAAAACGGCAGCCTAGGCAACAAATAAGCTGCCTAAGCTGCCGTTTTTCTTGACAACTTGTCAGGAAATGACAAGCCTAAAGAGCAAAAGAGCCGTTAAGGCTCTAACGGCTCAAAAAAGAGCCGTTAACGGGCTTGGGCCACGCTTTTTCAAGCCTGGCCCAGTCTTAGCCCGACCTGGTCCCAGGTCAGGCTAAAGCCTGGATTTTGCCGGGCTTAGTCCGGCCTGGTCCCAAGCCAGGCTAAAGCCCGGGTTTTGCCCAGGCTTAGCCCGAGCTGGGCACTAGACCGGGCTACAAGCTGAAAATTGGGCCTAATTAGGCCTTCAAAGCCCGACCTGGGCCTGGATCGGGCCTGCCCGGGCCTGGGCCTCTGAGGATTTTTTCAGGCCGGGCCTAGGCAGGCCCAACAGGCCCGATTTTTATATACAACAGGAAAATAAGTGTTCTGAAACCTTTTCTCTCGGGTATAATCCTTACATGATTAACCACAGCCGTCGGATCCCACAAAAAGGGATGCACAGACACGATTCAGGTCTGACCTGGACCAATAGGGTTAAACACCGCATGGCTCACCAATCCGGAGTAAGACACGTCTGCGACCAATTAAATTGTGTCAGGACATTTAGTCAACTCCCGCCAAAACCCCTGCGTCAACACTCCGCGTCGACCGAGTCAGACACACCAGAATCAGCCCCGTGCTCGACGATCGTTGAACCAAGATCGTCGACCGCTGCCAGATTGTCGAACGAAGATCTATAGCCCGATCGTCGAACGCAAAACTCTGCCAAATCGTCGAACGCGCGACCCGATCGTCGAACCCACGGCCCGATCGTCGAACCCAGAAAGCTGGCCCGATCGTCGAACCCAGAAAGCTGGCCCGATCGTCGAACCCAGAAAGCTGGCCCGATCGTCGAACCCAGAAAGCTGGCCCGATCGTCGAACCCAGAAAGCTGGCCCGATCGTCGAACCCAGAAAGCTGGCCCGATCGTCGAACCCAGAAAGCTGGCCCGATCATCGAACGCAGCATTTTGACCAGATCGTCGACCGCTGCTCGACGATCGTCGAACCCAGTTTTCTGCCGGATCGTTTTGCCAACTTTGAACTAGCCCGACACGCCCTGGGACACGCCCGTGTCCAGAGTCGTGTTTGCTGCTCGACGATTGTCGAACCCAATTTCGTCGATCTCTCGGCGAAATCGTCGAAACCAACACGACACGCCCGGGGACACGCCCGTGTCCCAGGCCATGTACCTCCTGCCAAATTCCAAATTTGACCCGGAACGCCTCCCGTCGCTCTTTTGAGTTTCAGGGCGTTACAAGAAGTAAGGGGTTATATAGATATAATTTAAAATAGTTAATTTTTTTAAAAAATTTAATAAAACGGCAGCCTAGGCAACAAATAAGCTGCCTAAGCTGCCGTTTTTCTTGACAGCTTGTCAGGAAATGACAAGCCTAAAGAGCAAAAGAGCCGTTAAGGCTCTAACGGCTCAAAAAAGAGTCGTTAAGGGGCTTGAGCCAGGCTTTTTCAAGCCTGGCCCAGTCTTAGCCCGGCCTGGTCCCAGGTCAGGCTAAAGCCTGGATTTTGTCGGGCTTAGTCCGGCCTGGTCCCAAGCCAGGCTAAAGCCCGGGTTTTGCCCAGGCTTAGCCCGGGCTGGGCACTAGACCGGGCTACAAGCTGAAAATTGGGCCTAATTAGGCCTTCAAAGCCCGACCTGGGCCTGGATCGGGCCTGCCCGGGCCTGGGCCTTTGAGGATTTTTTCAGGCCGGGCCTAGGCAGGCCCAGCAGGCCCGATTTTTATATACATGACTATATTGACCGTCAACCAATAAATCACTAAAATAAATAGACAAAATTCACAAAGGACGAGAATAAAACTCACCTTCTCTTTGTGATGGGCCACCAGCTTACCAACTGTGTCAAACCACTTTCAAACTCTCGATTCCGTGGTAAGCAACCAGTGGTTCAACCCGTGTGTTTGGTACCAATAGCCCCGTAGATCCGTTCTTCTTCCGCCCCGTCTTTCCGGACTTGCAAAAATCCTAGTAAGCCCTACCTGATTTTCTTTACGAATCTCCATCTTCAAGCTCGAGCTCGTTCCTAGAAGCCGTCTGCCAACTCCGTATCCGTGTTCTTAGATCCAGAACCCCCTTTTCTGCAAGAATCAGATTCTTCCTTATAGGCATCGCTCTTTATTTACCCTGTACACTGTAGATCGGGCGGCGATAAGTTGTGAAATCCCTGATCCTCAATGAACCAGCAACCGCGAAACTACATATTTCTGGTAGGATTTGAACCATTGGATTTCTGATAGAGTCGATACTTCTCAAGCATAGAGATAGTAGAGTAGTTAATGCAGCAGAAGTCGGCATGCACCCGGCTGTTCCAGACGTCGGCGTTAACTACGGAGAAAGCGCCCATGCTCACATGGAATACGGACAGGAGCAGGACACTGAGGTCCAGAACGACGGTGATGATGGACTGGAGGGGCCACTCAGGTTTGATCTCCATAATAAAGATTAACTATATTTTGAGAATGTATTGATTGGGAATCAGTGTTCATGTATTGAAGTGGATCTAAGTTTCCTTTCCTGTTAGGGAAACGGGGGTCCGAAGATAACGGCAACCCCCACCGATCAATAGAGTCAACACAATAAGAAGCAAAACAAAACAACACCACAGATGAACACAGAGATTTACGTGGAAAACCTTCACCACTTGAAGGTCAAAAACCACGGGGCACGGCACAACGAAAATCCATTATAATAAATAAGGATTACAAAATTTATCTAGGTTTGCCCAAAACCTAGAAAGCCCTCCGGATTTGACACACAAATCCACTTCTCTCTACCACCAAGATCAAGCCACAACTTCTCTACAACAAGGATAAAAATTCTACTATCTCTTCAAGCAAAATAGCAAACGAAGACAAGAAAGGGTACACCTGAAACCGTAGACGAAGAAGCCCTTGCAACGGTAGAGAAATCTCCTTCAATAGCACCGAGGAAACACCTCCTTCAAGCGGCGAAGAACCGCCTACAGCAGCGGCAAAACTTCCTTTGCAGCAGCGGGAATGGCGGCCGAGGACGGCGCGGGCGCGGCGATGGCGGCCGACGGTCGGCGCAGGCGCGGCGATGGCGGACTGCGAAAGGGGCGGGCTGGGGCTCCGGCTGCTACTTTCTCAAGACCTAGACCTCTTAATCGGGAAGAAGAAGTAAGTGGAGTTTTAGAAAGTCACGCAGCTCTTTAAAGAAAAAAACTGCACAGTTTTTAAATATAAAAAACTGCTCACTTAGCCCAAAAGCAACCAACACAAAAAAGGTTGCCACCTCAATATCCAGGTTGCAATTTCTTCAAATTCTGCACAAAAAAAATCTGCACCTTTAGGGGCTGAACCCCAACAAACTCCCCCTTCAGACCATAAATGGGAGTATCCCACCTTGACTTCTTCAGGTGGGGATCATGCCGATCAACCGTCGGCAGAGATCATGCTTTTCCCTTGGGACAACCTTCGTCATCATATCCGAAGGATTTTCATCCGTGTTGATCTTCTCCACCACCAACAGTTTCTCCTCCACAGCATCCTGAATCCAGTGATACTTCACGTCAATGTGCTTCGTCCTGGAGTGAAAGGCGGGATTCTTGGCCAAAAATATAGCACTCTGACTGTCACAGAAAACTGTGTACACGTCCTGTCGGAGATCAAGCTCTAGCATGAACTTCTTCATCCAAATAAGCTCCTTTGACTGCTCAGTCAACGCAATATATTCAGCCTCCGTCGTCGACAATGCCACGCACTTCTGAAGCCTTGACTGCCACGATACTGCTCCTCCTCCAAAAGTGACCACGAATCCAGAAGTATATCTCCTCGTGTCAACATCTCATGACATATCCGAATCCGAGTACCCAATAAGTTCTGGTGGACCTCCACCAAACTGTAAACAAAGGTCTGAGGTACCTCAGAGATAGCGGAGTATCCATTTCACAGCACTCCAATGGACTTTCCCTGGGTTTGCCAAGTAACGGCTCACAGACCCCACAGCATGAGCTATGTCTGGCCTAGTGCAGACCATAGCATACATCAGGCTCCCCACTGTGGATGCATAAGGAATTTGGCTCATCTCTTCCACCTCCTTCTCAGATGAGGGGCTTTGAGAACTAGAAAGTCTGAAGTGCCCGGCCAGAGGAGTAGCAACGGGTTTTACCTTATCCATCATGAACCTCTTCAGCACTTTTTCCACATACTCAGACTGAGACAACTATAGTTTACCAACACTCCTGTCTCTGGTAATTTTCATTCCAAGGATCTTACTTGCCGGTCCCAAATCCTTCATTTCAAAGGACTCACTGAGCTCCTTCTTCAACTCAGCTATGCTGGCCTTGTCATCCCCAACAATCAGCATATCATCTACGTACAACAGCAGAATAGTGAACATCTTCTCAGTCCTCTTCACATACACACAGTGATCAGCCCTGGTCCGTTGGAATTTGCTCTTCATCATGAAAGAGTCAAATTTCTTATACCACTGCCTGGGTGCCTGCTTCAACCCATAAAGGCTCTTCTTGAGCCGGCAGACCAGATGATGCTTCCCCTTAGCCACAAAGCCTTCGGGCTGCTCCATATATAGCTCTTCCTCCAAATCGCCATGCAGAAATGCCGTCTTGACGTCCATCTGCTCGACTTCAAGATCCATGGAGGCAGCCATACCCAACACCAGTCTGATAGAGGACATTTTCACCACTGGGGAAAAAATCTCGTCGAAATCGACACCTTGTTTCTGACTGAAACCTTTCACCACAAGTCTCGCCTTGTACCTTGGCTGAGAGCAACTTTCATCCAACTTTAGCTTGAAGACCCACTTGTTCTTCAAAGCTCTCTTCCCTTTGGGCAATGAGACTAAATCATACGTCTCGTTCTTCTGAAGGGAGTACAACTCCTCTTCCATAGCAGCTGTCCAAGCCTCACGATCTTCAGCACTCTGAGCCTCCACATAGGACTCAGGCTCTCCACTATCTGTATGCAAAATATACTCATGAGGGGAATACCTGGTATTGGGCCTTCTGACTCTCTCAGATCTGACAAGAGGAACCTCCACCACAGGTGGTACATCAACTGGCAGAGCTCCCCCTGCATCCGGAATCATCTCCTCATCGGGAATAAACTCACCAATTTCCTCCTCAGCATACCCATCATCAGCAACAGTCTCTACTGGCCCATCATCAGCATAGAGTCTCTCCTCCGCAGGTGGAAACTGTGGAACCTGTGACTCCGCAGCATTATGCTCACCAACCACTTGATCTTCAACAAATATCACATCTCTGCTTCTGATCAGTTTCTTATTCACAGGATCCCAGAGTCTATATCCAAACTCCTCATTGGGAAATCCCATCAAGATGCACTCCCGGGATTTCTCATCAAGCTTCGATCTCTCTTCCTTGGGGACATGAACGTGAACTTTGCACCCAAACACCCGCAAATGTCCGTACGACACTTCCTTCCCGGACCAAACACTCTCTGGAATATCACCATTCAGAGGTGCAGAAGGAGACAGATTTATCAGATGTACAGCAGTTTGCACAGCCTCAGCCCAAAACTGTTTGCTAATGCCAGCTTGAGAAATCATACATTTGATCTTCTCAATAATCGTCCTGTTCATCCTTTCTGCTAACCCATTCTGTTGCGGCGTCCTCGGGATTGTCCTTTCATGTACTATGCCATGCCTTCTGCAGTAAGCGTCAAAGGCACCAGTGTACTCTCCCCCGTTGTCAGATCGAACTCGCTTTATTTCTTTCCCGGTCATCTTCTCCACCTTCGCTCTGAACTCTTCAAACTTTGCTAGAACATCACTCTTCTGCTTCACAGAATATGCCCAGACTTTCCTGGAGTGATCGTCAATGAACGTGACAAAGTAAGCGGCTCCGCCCACAGACTTGGGCTCAATAGGACCACACACATCAGTGTGTATCAAGTGTAGTAACTCCGCCTTCCTCTTTGGTTCAGAATCAACAAAGGAAACACGTTTCTGCTTACCGGCCAAGCAGTGCGAACACGTATCAGGAAGCCCTCCTGATAGCTCCGGAAGGACCTTGTTCTTCACCAAGATCTTCAAGTTCTTCTCGCTGATATGCCCAAGTCTGCGATGTCATAACTCCATAGAGTCGCTCTCTGCCGCATTCACACTTGGACCACAGATCTTGGCTTTAGTACAATAAAGACCACAACACTTCCTTTCTCTGGCTACCACCAAAGAACCCTTCAACAACCTCCAGGTCCCTCCACCTTCAATGCTTGTGAAACCACCATCATCAAGCCTACCAATGGAAATCAGATTCATTCTCAAGTCAGGAATATGCCTAACGCCCTTGAGAATAATCTTCCCCAATTCAGTCTCCAAGTGGACATCACCACTACCAACAATTAACGACTCACCGGAATTTGCCATCCGGATCACACCAAGATCTCCCGCAGAATAGGTATAAAAGTAATCTCTGTGAGGAGTGCAATGATAGGATGCACCTCCGTCCACAATCCAGTATGTGTCAACGCAGTCCTGACAAGACGACCCACTGCACTGCAAGCATAACGGCTCAGCCTCCACAATCGAAGTCGTCGCATCACCACTGGATTCTCCAACCTCCTTGGTCTTGCCCTTCAGGTCTCTTTTCATTTGGAAGCAATCCTTCTTGAAATGACCCTTCTTCTTACAATAGTAGCACTCGATATCCTTCTTAGACTTGCCCCTGGACTTACTCCTGGAACTGTCCCTGTGCTTCACATCCTTCTTCACAGACCGACCTCTTCCCTCCATGAGAAAAACACCCGAAGTGGAAGATCCAGAATCCTTCCTTCTCAGCTCTTCGTTCAGGAGACAACCAGACACCATCTCCATGGTTACCACACCATCAGGTGCTGAGTTGCTCAACGACACTACTAGAGTCTCCCAACTCTCGGGTAAAGAACTAAGGATCATCAGAGCTTGGAGTTCATCTTCCAAAGTGATCTTCATGGACTCCAACTGATTGATAATACTTTGAGCAAGATTGAGATGCTCAGTCATCTGTGAACCTTCCCGATACTTCAAATTGACAAGCTTCCTAATCAGAAATGCCTTGTTCCCTGCAGTCTTCCGCTCGTACAAGGCTTCAAGCTTTTTCCATAGTGCCTGAGCCGAGGTCTCCGTGGAAACATGATGAAAAACAGAGTCATCGAGCCACTGTCTAATGAACCCTACTGCCTTTCGATCCATTTTCTTCCACTCTTCATCATCCTTAACTGAAGCAGGTCTCCCCGTCAACGGAGCATGGAGATCTTTACAATATAAAAGATCCTCCATCCGAGGCTTCCAGATGCTCCAATTCTTGCCATTCATACTGACCATCCTTGTGTTCTGTTCCATTGCTTTCTCAACCAAGCAACTCTATTACGGTCCACAAGTCGATTTATTTCAAGGGCTTAACAAGAGAGGATAGGGAGCGGACCGATGGTCGTCACCTACCGCACCAAGTTAGAAACCGAGAAATAAAAACGACTAGCCAAAGAACCTGGCTCTGATACCACTTGTTAGGGAACGGGGGTCCGAAGATAACGACAACCCCCACCGATCAATAGAGTCAACACAATAAGAAGCCAAACAAAACAACACCACAGATGAACACAGAGATTTACGTGGAAAACCTTCACCACTTGAAGGTCAAAAACCACGGGGCACGGCACAACGAAAATCCATTATAATAAATAAGGATTACAAAATTTATCTAGGTTTGCCCAAAACCTAGAAAGCCCTCCGGATTTGACACACAAATCCACTCCTCTCTACCACCAAGATCAAGCCACAACTTCTCTACAACAAGGATAAAAATCCTACTCTCTCTTCAAGCAAAATAGCAAACGAAGACAAGAAAGGGTACATCTGAAACCGTAGACGAAGAAGCCCTTGCAACGGTAGAGAAATCTCTTTCAATAGCACCGAGGAAACACCTCCTTCAAGCGGCGAAGAACCGCCTACAGCAGCGGCAAAACTTCCTTTGCAGCAGCGGGAATGGCGGCCGAGGACGGCGCGGGCGCGGCGATGGCGGCCGACGGTCGGCGCAGGCGCGGCGATGGCGGACTGCGAAAGGGGCGGGCTGGGGCTCCGGCTGCTACTTTCTCAAGACCTAGACCTCTTAATCGGGAAGAAGAAGTAAGTGGAGTTTTAGAAAGTCACGCAGCTTTTTAAAGAAAAAAACTGCACAATTTTTAAATATAAAAAACTGCTCACTTAGCCCAAAAACAACCAGCACAAAAAAGGTTGCCACCTCAATATCCAGGTTGCAACTTATTCAAATTCTGCACAAAAAAAAATCTGCACCTTTAGGGGCTGAACCCCAACAGATGGACTGGAGGGGCCACTCAGGTTTGATCTCCATAATAAAGATTAACTATATTTTGAGAATGTATTGATTGGGAATTAGTGTTCATGTATTGAAGTGGATCTAAGTTTCCTTTCCTGTTGAATGAGCTATACGATAACCTTTCAGGACTGCTTGGTTTTCACAGGAACACCCTATGTATTAGGAATTCAAAAACTTCAGTGAGATATTATTGTAGCGAATCTTAATTGCTCGGGTCTCCTATGTTGGAATTTGGATAGAAGAAGGGAGTGAACTCAGTGTTGCTAAGTTTGTTTTATTTTTCTTATAGTGTAATCTAATCTGGTTACTTACTCCTTTTCCCTTAGAGTTTGTTCAGTTGGACAAAACAAGGGCTTCAGAATTGGAATGGGAGGGTTATTTGCAATGTAAAAAGACCTCCAATTCTAAGTGCTTAAGTATAAATGAAGATGTCAAGACTTTGATAAAATGACTTGTATGAAGAAAATAGCATCTTAGTTGAATATGAAAACATCAATAGAGTGTGCAAAATGTTATTTCCATATAAAATAAATATTAAATGAATATTTAGGAAGAAAGTTTTACAAGAAGATGAAGTGCATATCAGTTATTTGTGAAGGTGTTAAGGATATGTATGATGCACCTTGATTAACATTAGTAGTTGTATATTCACCACAGATATTTTCAATACCAGGAGAATGATTATATCATGTATCAACATTATATTTTTTTGTAATGATTATGGCTATACTTAAAGAAGATATTTGTAGTGATGTACTTCGGTGAACATTATATGGAAATGTAATAGTTTTGATATTGATACCTCATATGATAAGGAGCTAAAATAATAGAGAGTTTTTTTTTTTTCCAGATGAGTGGTTTATGGTTAATTAACATAGATTGATCAATGTTATGAAATTTAATCGGTGTGGGTGTGAAATTTATTATTAGTGAATGTTCTGGATAATAAATCAATAAGTAAATTTTGTTAAGTGTATGCATCTTGTATCTTGCAAAAATGCAAGGTAAGGGTTTGCCTACATTTCACTCTTGTGGTGTAACCCTTTCACGGACCCTCGCTCTGCAGGCTGCCCTGTGCACCGGGCTGCCCTTTCTTTTTTATGTATCTTGGATCCACGTAACAAAACAAAGTTGATATAAATGAGGATATAAATTCTAGAATTATTGAGTTGCTAAAAGGGTGAAGTGCTTAAGAGTACTATGCCATTAAGGAATATCATCAGTATCTGAGATTGAATAATAAAAGTGAAATTAGATTCATATATATTTAGTATCCAGGTTCTTAGTAATAAAAATTGTTTCATAGTCTAGTTGAGTTTGGAAAAAATAGAACTATTTAGAATGTGTGGTTAAAAAAAGAATAGAATGAGAAACTTTTATGTCAAACCTTGAAAAAAGATTTCATTACCTTGAATAATAATAGTCCTCTATATATATAGAGCCATAGATGGTAATACATGAGAAATAAAAACAAGAATATTCAAAATAGTTCTAACACTCTCCCTCAAGTTGGGCATGTAATGTTCTTCATACACAACTTGTTAATAATACATGCAAATGTTTTTTCGCTCAATGCCTTGATGAGAAAATCTGCAAGTTGTCCCTCCGAGTGAACAAAAGGGGTGCATACAATCCCTTTCATAATATTTTCTTTAATGAAGCGTTGGTTAACTTTAACGTGCTTGGTGCGATCATGCTGGACAGGGTTCTGAGCAATGTTGATTGCAGCCTTGTTGTCACAATACAAATTGAAGGGTCCGGTTTCCAATAAACCAATATCATTCAAGAGGGAACAAAGCCACATCACCTCACATATACCATGAGCCATGGTTCTAAACTCAGCCTCCGCACTAGAGCGAGCCACTATATGTTGTTTATTGTTTCTCCAAGTGAGCAGATTATCCCCAACAAAAGAACAATATCCTGTAGTAGATCTCCTATCATCAACTGATCCAGCTCAGTCTGCATCGGTATGTATTTCAATTTTTAAGTGATTGTAGAAAGGAATGAGCAAACCTTGCAATATACTTATTCATGTGTAAAATATAAGAGAGAATACAAATATATAGGAGAAGAGAAGGAGAACAATCCTATACAAGAGATGTGAAACTAAAGGAGAAGAAGGAAATGGGCCTATAATTGGGCCTTTACAACAATCTATCCTATATCATCTAACACTTCCCCTCAAGTTGGAGCGTACAAATCGTCGGCACCAAGCTTGGACAAGAACTGATAATACAACTTGCGAGGTAAAGCCTTGGTGAGGACGCCGACAACTTGCCCAAATGCAGGAACATGTCCAAGTTTCAGCTCATTTGATTGGACCTTCTCACGAACGAAGTGACAATCAACCTCAATATGTTTAGTCCGCTCATGAAACATCGGATTCTTTGCAATGTGTATTGCAGCTTGACTGTCACAAAACAGAGTTGGAGGTGAGGACAATTTAACTCCCAAATCTCCGAGGAGACTTCCAAACCAAGTTAGTTCAGAAGTAACAACCGCCATTGCACGGTACTCAACCTCAGCAGACGAGCGAGCAACAACTGTCTGCTTCTTATTCCGCCATGTGATAAGATTTCCTCCAAAGTAAATACAGAACCCAGTTATAGACCATCAATCATCCAACGAGCCCGCGTAATCCGCATCTGAGTATGCAATAAGAGAGAGAAAAGGATGACTTGGACACAAGTCCTTCCCCAGGAGAAGTCTTCAGGTACCTGAGAATGCGCTCCACAGCCTGGAGGTGAGAGACCCGTGGGGTATGCATAAACCGACTTACCACACCAACCGCAAATGATATATCTGGTCTTGTGACGGTTAGGTAGATCAATTTACCCACAAGACGGCGATAGTATTCTGGATTTGGAAATAGAGAGCCCTCCTCAGATTTTTAAGCACACAACATGTGGTTGACTTCCATCGGGGTATCCGCAGGTTTATACCCCGAGAGGTTGACATCTTGCAGAAGGTCAACACAATACTTATATTGAGATAAGACTAGGCCATCAGGTCGTCGAGCTACCTGCAGGCCAAGAAAGTATCGAAGATTTCTCAGGTCTTTGATTTGGAAGATAGAGTTTAGATGTTGCTTAACATGTTGTATCCCGGTTGAGTCATCACCAGTGATCAGAATATCGTCTACATAAACCAGAAGTATTATGGTCCCAGTTGACTGGTGACGAGTGAAGAGAGAGGAATCTGCAGAGCTCTGTTTGAAGCCCACCTCATGAACGACCTTCCTGAATTTCCCAAACTATGCTCGGGGAGACTGTTTGAGACCATAAATAGATTTGCGAAGTAAGCATACACCGATACACGAGACTCCCCCGTGATCTCAAACCCGGGCGGTTGATGCATGTAAACGGTCTCAAGAAGATCGCCATTCAAGAAAGCATTTTTGACATCAAGCTGATGAAGAGTCCATCAGCGGTGAACAGCTAAGGAGAGCAGAACCCGAACGGAATTCAATTTTGCAACTGAAGAAAAAGTTTCCTCATAATCAAGGCCATACTGTTGGGTAAAGCCCCGAGCCACCAGCCGAACCTTTAAGCGATCCACCGTCCCATCCGCAACATGTTTGATAGTAAAGATCCACTTGCAGCTAACACAACTGTGACCAGAAGGAAGAGATACAAGATCCCAGGTGTGATTACCCCATAATGCATGCATTTCTTCGTCCATGGCGGCACGCCACCGTGGATGCTGGAGTGCTTCCTGCACAGAGTTAGGTATAGAGATAGAGGAGAGAGAGAGCAAAGTTAAGAAGGGGCGGAGAGAGCCAATGTAGAGAGACATAATTGGCCATTGGATGCACTGTTGAGGAGATTGCCGGATCAATAGGCCGCGAGAACACACCGGTAGGAGGAAACTGCTGTAGGGCATCTGGACATGGAGGACGACGAGCATAAACCTGTATGATAGGAGGTTTGGAAGGAACTGGTGGTGGTGTGGGAATCCAAAGCAGAGGAGTAGGGAGAAGTGGTGAAAGTGGAAACGCCACGGGTATGATGGGCCGAGGTAGTGGAGGAGGAAGAAGGAGATCAGAGGGACTGGTATGATATGGTTGGTCTTCATGAAAGGAGATATCAGCAGACACAACCACCTTACCAGTGGTAGGAGAAAAACTGACATACCCCTTCTAAATGTGAGTACCCAACAAACATAGCTTTGGTAGCACGAGGGGCTAGCTTGTCATTGAAGGACCAAGGTGGTGGACAAAACATGTACACCCAAACACACGAGGTGTGTGAGAGAAGAGAGTTATGGATGAGTAAAGGAGAGTAATGGGCGCCACAAAGTTGAGGGCAAACGAAGACATGTGATTGATGAGATGACAAGCAATAAAGACGTCAAAGTTCCAGTAGAGGGGAGGAACATGCATTTGGATCATGAGAGATCGAGCCACATCAAGGAGGTGACGATTTTTTCGTTCCGCTACGCCATTCTGTTGAGGCATATAAGCACACAAAGTCTGATGTATAATACCGAACTCAGCACACAGGTTGGAGAAGGTGCGACCAGTATATTCTCGAGCATTGTCCGTACGAAGAGTTTTGACACAGATAAAAAATTGAGTGCGCATTTCCGTAAGAAACGCACAGAACGTATTCGTGAGTTCGGTACGATCACGAAGTAAATACAACCAGGTAACCCGCGAGTAATCATCTATAAGGATAACAAAGTACCGATGCCCCAAGACAATAGGGATCTTATAGGGCCCCAGATATCAGAATGTACTCGGGATAAAGGAGAATCGCTTCGAGTACATGAAGGAGAAAATGAGACACGGTGTTGTTTACCGAAGATACAAGATTCACAAAAAAACTCTTGGAGAGAGACAGTAGAAGAGATTTCTTGAGAATTGGGAGAGGAGCATGCCCAAGACAACGATGCCAATCAGTGGTGGAGACAGAGGTGAGAGCAGAGGTGAGAGCAGTGGGAGGAACGTCGAGAAGATATAGCCCATTAGACAGTCGCCCTCTACCAAGTATAGTCTGCGTCAGTCGATCCTGCACCACAAAGGAAGAGTGTGAGAAAGTAACACAACAATCAAGGTCTTGCGTAAGACGGCTCACAGAAAGAAGGTTAAAAGGAGAGCCCAGAACATGAAGAACTGAGGATAAGGAAAGAGAAGGAGTAAAAGATAGATTACCAGCACCAGAAACCTGGAGCGTGTCACCATTGGCCACAGTGATGTGCTTGGGGTAAGCAGTATCTAAATATTTGGGCTGCTACTACGGAGAGAGATGGTGTGTAACACACTAGCACCTGAGTCCACATTCCAGTGAGAGCTGCGTGAGAGACACGATATACCTTCCTTGAAGATCGAGGCGACGGAGCTAGAGCGACTAACCACCCCTTGAAGCTGATGTAGTCGAGTACGCAACACAACAATCCCACCAGCAGTGATCGAGTCGGATGCCATAAACCTGATCGGCAACGAGGCACGGAAACCGAGCGACAAAAAGGCAGCGGTTAGGCGGACAGATCCAACGACTAGAACGGAGGAAGCACTGAGAACAGCGAGAACATGCCGCAACGTCAAGAACAAGCCGTGTGAGAAGAGGCAGCCGCATGAAAAGAGACAGCGACGAGAACAGGCCGCAACGGCGAGAACAAGCCGCTTGGGAAGAGAACAAACCGCAACCTGAAGAAGGTGGAGCGGGGAAGAGGAGAAGCCGCACACAATGAGACAAGGCGCAGCGATTAGCCGGAGAAGAAGCCACGTGAGAAGTCCGCACGGTCACGGTGATCACATCAGCGACAAGGGAAGATGCCGCGACCCAGATGCGGAGATCGCAGCGGTTAAAGAACAATCTGCGGCGAGAAGAGAAGAGAAGTCGCGGCGACTAGGTGAAGACGTGGCGAGTAGGGAGTAAATTAGCGAGAGGGCAGAGAAGAAGGCCGCACCAGAGAGAAGAAGTCGCCGCGGGTTGACGAGGTCGCCGCGGGTAGAAGAGGTTACTGCGGGAGAGCACTCTTGCACGACAAGCCCGCGCGTTTACACGAGAAGCCGCAACGGGTAGTCAAAGCGACAAGAGCAGCGGAGTGTAAGAGAGAGATAGGGAGGCCGCGACCCAAGTGCGGAGAAACAGACCTCACGGTCACGGTGAGCACACTAGTGGCCAGAGAAGTAGAGACAAGAAAAGGCCATCTTGAACAGAAATAGAGAGAGGTTGTAGCGGTGAGGGAGAGACCACGCGGGAATACAGGGAGAGCCAGCGAGAAGGAGAGGCCGCGAGAGAGGCCGCATCGAGCAGAAAAGGGCGCTGCGGGTAGATGAGGGTGCGGCGGGTAGAAGAGGCCGCCCCGGGTTGACTAGGTTGCCGCGGGTTGAAGAAAAGGGAGAAGAACATGAGCTTAAGAGGGGAGCTCGCAATGAGAAGAGACTAAATCGCGCGGGTATAGAGGAGACCGCGCGGATAGGGAGGAGGGAGTGGTCCCCACGTGGCAGAGAGAATCCTATAAAAAAGGAGAGAGAGGAGAGGTGGAGGCCACGAGAATGAAGGGGAAGAGAAGCGGTTAGGGAAGTCCTAGCCGCCAAGGCCGCGCCCTGAGCGAGAAGAGGAGGTGGACCGGTTAGAAAACACAGACCGCGCCTAGCACAAGCAGAGGAAGACCGGGCGGTTAGCAAAACGATAGCCGCAAGGAGAGACCGATTGCCTCTGATACCATGTAGAAAGGAATGAGCAAACCTTACATATACTTCTTCATGTGTAAAATACAAGAGAGAATACAAATATATAGGAGAAGAGAAGGAGAACAATCCGATACGAGAGATGTGAGACTAAAGGAGAAGGAAATGAGCCTATAATTGGGCCTTTACAACAATCTTTCCTATGTCATCTAACAGTGATCTCTAGGAGAGAATATAATTCCCGTACTAGGAGAGATCTTCAAATACCTCAAAATTCTTTTGCGCAACATCAAGATGTTGGCTAACTACTGCATATGTAATGTTTGGACGGGTATGTGATTGGTAGATCAGTTTACCTGCCAGCTTCTGATAACCCAAAATATCTTCCACTAACTCCTCATCATCACGTACAAGTTTGTGGTTCACTTCAATAGGAGTATCAACAGGCTTGCAACCACTCATTCCTGTCTATTTTAATAAATCAAGGACATACTTCCGCTGTGAAATATGAATATCATATTTTGATCTTGCTACCTCAATCCCTATAAAATATCTCAACTTACCCAAGTCTTTCACTCTAAATTCACTAGCAAGATTGAGTTTTAGGGTACAAATCACATCCATGTCATCACCTGTAATAACCATATCATCAACATATACAATCAGGAGAGCCATCTTCATCTCTTTCTGTTTGATAAATAGAGTGTGATTGACATAACTTTGGGTATACCCTAGTGAGATCATGACTTTGTGAAGTCTCCCAAACCAAGCTCTCGGAGATTGTTTTAACCCATATAGAGTTTTCTTCAATTTACTCACTTTCCCTTCAGAGACAATAGGGACAAGACTCGGAGGTATCGACATATAAACTTCTTCTTCCAATTCACCGTGAAAGAAATCATTCTTTACATCTAGCTGTTGAAGGTCCCACCATTTACATGCGACACATGATAATAGGACTCGTATTGTATTCATTTTTGCCACATGAGCAAATGTCTCTTGGTAGTCAATACCATGAGTTTGAGCGTAGTCTCTTGCCACCAATCGTCCCTTGAATCTCTCCACATTACCTTCGGAGTTCTGCTTTACTGTAAAAATCCATCGACAACCAACTGTACTCTTGCCAGAAGGGAGATCGACCGGATCCCATGTATGGTTTTTTTGTAGAGCCTGCATTTCCTGCATTATCACCTTTGTCCATTTTGGATGACCAAGTGCCTCCTGCCATGTACCGGGAACAAACACAGAAGAAAGAGAAGCGACGAAGGCTTTATGAGGAGAGGTTAAAGAGGCATATGACACATAGTTAGATAACGGATGTTGAGTACATGAGCATATACCTTTTCGGAGGGCAATAAGTAACTCCAATGGTGCTGTAGACAAATCCAGTGATGACTCTGGTATTATAGAATGTGAATGAGTGTTTGATCTTTTGCTTCTCTGAGTGTACACTTGCAACTCCTTTTTTTGGGAATATCTTTGGGAATATCTGTATTCTCCCCCTGAGTGGTAATGTATAGAGGAGGAATAAGAAGAGGAAGAGTATGAACACTCACTTCCAAGTTTGAAGACTTCTCCTGAAGTGAGGACTCATAATAGGAGGTACTTTCATGAAAACTGACATCCATGGAGACAAATATTTTCCTGCTAGGAGGATGATAACATTTGTACCTTTTATGTGTAGGAGAATAACCAATGAACGCACAACGAAGGACACGGGGATCAAATTTTGTTCGAGTAATGTTATGAATATGAACAAAACATAAACATCCAAACACACGAGGTAAAAGAGTAGTAGGAGGGATACCTAGGATATGAAGAGAAGTGCGATTGTCCAGATGACGACACAACATATGATTGCTAAGGTAAGCCGCAGTAAGAAGGACATCACCCCAATAGTATTTTGGAAGAAACATCATAAATAACAAGCATCGCGAGACTTCAAGAAGATGACGTTTTTTTCGTTCGACAGCACCATTTTGTGCAGGAGAATGTACACAAGTGGGTTAATGAACGATGCCATGACCACTCAAATAGTTTTCAAATTTGGTGTCCAAATATTCACGACCATTATCAGTTTATCACTACGAAGAATTTTAATGGTGACGCCAAATTGAGTAGAAATATTTTATTGATTTTTTCAAAAAGATAGAACACTTCACTTTTACTAATTACTACTGGCCGTGCACAAAAAGCCCGACTGAGCCGGGCTTGGACCTGGTCGGTCGGGTCTGGGTTTTTTGCCTACCGGACCCGGCTCGGGCCCAGCTTGAGCCGGGCTGGGCCGGGCTCCCTCTCAAAGAGGGGCCCGATAAGGCCCTTCATCCCGGCCCAGGCCGGGTCCTGGGCCGGCCTAATTTCCAGGCGGGATTAAAATCCCGCTTGGATTAGGCGGGATTTTAATCCCGACTGGATTGGCGGGATTTTCCGCCAGCCCGGGTGCCGGACGCAGGCTATCCTGGCGCCCGGGCTTTGCCCGGCCCGACCTGCTAAAATGGGGGTCCGGTAAGGCCCCCAAGCTCGGCCTTGGCTCGGGCTGGGCTTTTCCCGGACCGGGCCTAACTGGGCTTTTCCCGGGCCAGGCCCGGGCGGGCATTTCAGGCCTGGGTTTTTTGTACACGACTAATTACTGCACATCAAATAAACCAACATAGTTCGAGAAAAACAATCAATGAAAGTAATAAATCAATGATAACCATAGATCGAAGTAACATGACAAGGGCCCCATACATCACTATGAATAATATGAAAATGTACACAAAAAAGCTTAGACATGATTGAAAGAGACACGCTTATGTTTAGCAACCTTACAAACATCACACATTAAAGTTTTAAAAATAGAAAATGAAAAACTGGAGCATAACGTCTGCATAGTAAAAATAGAAGGATGACCCAAGCGACGATGTCAGGTAGCCAACTGAGGAAGCTGGTGAGCATGAAAGGCCTCCAGAACAACAACATCAAACACGTACAATCCATCACGCATTCTGCCAGAGCCAATCACATTCTTCGTCTGCAGGTCTTGAAGATACAGTAAGAAGGAAAGAAAGTGACAAAACAATTCATGGAGTTTGTAATATGACTAACATATAAGAGGTTGCGAGTAAAAGATGAGACGTGAAGGGCAGAAGGTAAGGTAAGAGAAGAGCAATTGATCGAACCTTTTTCTGCAATTGAGGAAAGGGTTCCATCAAAAGTGCTTACTTTTTCTCTGTCAGACAATGGTGAATAAGAAACAAAACCTGACGATCATATGATTTATGGCTCCAGAATCAATGATTCAATCAATGAGTGACAGACGATACAATAGCAGAGTGATCACTTGGAGTACCTGAATGAGCAAAGGACGAGGATGGACCAGAAGTGGGCACCGAGGATAACCCCTGCATTATGCGATGGAGGGTCATCATCACATCAGTTGAAAATGCCCCAGGTAGAGACAGAGGCTCAGAGATCTGGCCACTTGAGGTGCTATCATCAATGAACTCAGTCGGGATAGCAGAACGAGGAGAGCTGAAATTGGAGTGGCCACGACCACGTCCACCACGACTCTCACGAGGAACCATTCCACCTCTCGAAGGAGGGAGCCCATGCAATTTGAAGTGTCGCGAGTATGCCAACTCCGACCACAAGAATCACACATCAAGTGGTCTTTGTCCGTGGGCCTGAGCTTAAAGAGACATATGACACAGTTAAAATAGTTCTTACATATTATATTCTATAGAGGGAGTGGCTTCTATTATAAAGAAGGCAATAACAAAATATATTTCGTGAATTCGGTATGGGGCAAGGAGCGGTAGAAGATGAATCTGTAAGATGAGTAGATATGATTAGTGAGGATTGATTAAGAAAAAAGAGCAGACCTAGAAATTGTCAAGAATGGCTGCATAAAACATAATTAATACCTTATATAGTATTCACTGTTCATCATGAAAAAATGCCATAGAATGATTCTTAAGGCCATTTCCAAAGAGTTGGAATTGTGGCATTGTGCTAATGATGATGACACAACAACAACACTCAAACGATTCATATGCATGAGAGTTACTAAGATATTTATTTGGGAAAAATAAGATGATTTTTAGCTTTGGAGAATAAGGTAAAAGTTTTGACCCATAAGATATTTATAGAGATTTTGAGAGTTATGAGAGATAAGAATTGATTGATAGTTCTGTCCTGGATTGAATATTTCCAATTGTTAGACCTTCAAGAAACTAGGTGGTTGAGTTAATGACATCTCCATTATGTTATAATTGTTGTATTTGACCGTTGACCAGGTGTTTATGTAATACTCAACACACCATATTATAGTTCAAGTCATGGATTGAATATCTATTCAATAGTTAGATAGTATTCAAAATGAAAAAAATCCAGTAGAATGATTCTCAAGGCCATTTCTAAAGAGTTGGGATTGTGTAGACGATGAAAAAGAAATTTATTTATAAGAGAAAAATAAGATAGTTGCGTTAGATTTGGAGAATGTGAGTATGGTAAATCTTTTGGACAACAAGATATTTAGAGATTTTGAGAGTTACGAGAGATATAAGAATTGAGTGGTTAGTAAATCTTCTTAATGAGATTCTAAAGATAAAAAAACATCAGAAATGGTTTATGAAGAAGCATTTAATTATGAACCACTATATTATGGGTACTATCTAAGCTTTTTTGTTCAGTATACTCATCTAAGCTTAATCACAATTTCATTATATTATAATTGTAGTATTTGATTGTTGATTTAATGTTTATGTAAATCTCATAACACCACCGTATTATAGTTGTGTCCTTGATTGAATATTTTCATAATAATTAGATCTTCAAGAAACTAGATGGTTGAAGTAATCACATCTACATTATGTTATAATTGTTGCATTTGATCGTTAGGTGTTGTGTAAAACTCAACGCACCATATTATAGTTTAGGTTCTGGATTGATCTTCTCCTAAATAGTTAGATACAAGGTTGCAGATGCCGGATGTTGGGGACACGTGAGTTTAAATTTTTCATGCTGGTTTTTATCTATGTTGTTAAAGGCACGCAAGCCTAGTGCTCAAGGCTCACCAGACTTGGAGGTTTTCGCCTTCACGCATTTTTTTGCGCCTTTGGAGCATAAAAGACACACCTGAACAAGATTCCTGTTGCATTTTTTTTCAAAACGAAGAAAGATATAATGTAAGAACTCAATAATTTTTCATGATTTAGTGGTTGTGAAACATAATCGAGTTTTGAAACATAGATATTATGCAAGTGATCACATTGATTCTAATTTTTAAGAGATATACGTGATAATAACAAATGAATAATGAGTAAACTAGATGAAAAATTTGATCAAAAACATGAATTGAAAAATGGATGTCATTGCATCTGTTGGAGCCAAAAACTGGTCCCAACGAGAGTCCGGACCCTGGTGTGTAACTTACACCTAATTCTCCCAGACTTAGGCTCTTGACCGGCTGCTAGAACTAATGAACTGACCCTGGGATACAACTCAGAGGTCCCTCCACTAACCCGGAAGATCTCAAAGCGCTTCCCCTCCTTAGCCAGTGCTGAGTTAGAGATATCTCAGAAAGCGCCTAAAGACTTGAGAAAATGAGAAAGCTTGCCTTATGAGATATCTTGTGGGTCTATTTATAGATTCCAAAAATCTGGTCTGCCAACAACATAGCTCCGTTGTTCTAAATAGCTATATGCAGCCAAAAGTGGTCTGCCAACAGTCAAACTCCGCTGTTTTGGAAGGCTATTTGCAGCCCTGCAAGGGCATCCAGGTAATTTTACCTCTGGACCCCACTGGGCAAGTGACCCATGAAGACGACACTTGTCTAAAGAGGCGAGTGCTGGGTAAGCCTGGTACTCGCCTTTGCGGCACCCCCATTATGGGTGAATGCAGGATCTAAAGGCTTCTCACCTAATACATGCGAGACTTTTCGCGCCTTCTTAGGGCGAGGGCCACTCTGCCTGTTGTGGGCGGGAGCCTCTTCGCACCCCCCCAGGCGAATGCTGTTCTGAAAGGGTCTCGCTCAACGCCTGCAAATAGTGAAGTATTAGGGTAGCTGGGGAGAGAGGGGAGATCCGGTAGGGGAAGGAGGCTGGCCGGCTGTGAGAGAGAGATGGAGAGAGAGAAGGAGAAAACTCAACACAGGAGCAGCCCGTTTCTTAGAATCAATCTTCCATACCAAACCCTAGGCACACTAACCCATTTATACTACACGGGGTGCCAATAACAAGAGTAGCCAAAACTGAAATAAACAACAAAACATACGAAACATAATAAAAATAAGATAACTGCGCCAAGCCTACTCATCAGTAACGCGGTTGCGACGTGTGTATGTCCGCCAAGGTGGCTCCTCGGGGTGCAGGTCCGTAACAATGCCGCCGTCTGGAAAATTTGCCGTGTCCTCAAGACAAAAGTCTGGGTACTGGCGAAGAAAATCATCTCAAAGGAGCCATGTGGCGTCAGAGTCCGCCCGACCCACCCATGCGATGAGGAGCTCGTCCGAGTCTGCATTGCCCGGAAGGTGGTGACGACGATCAAGAACTCTGGCGGGGTAGAGGGGAGGGTTGTCGGACAGCTCGACGTCGGCGGGGATATGGTCCATGACCGGGTGATCGCCCACAACCCGACGCAGCTGGGAAACATGGAACACTGGGTGCACCCGGCTGCCGGGTGGGAGGGCGATACGGTATGCCACCACACCAATACGTGCCAGGACTTCGAACGGGCCAAAAAAGCGGGGAGCGAGCTTGGGACACGGGCGGCGGGCCACCGAGAGCTGGCGGTACGGGTGGAGCTTAATGATGACCTTTTCGCCCACCGCAAAGCTCAAGTCCCGCCTCTTCCGGTTGGCGAAGGAGGACATCTTGTCCGGGGCCCGACGAAGATGATGCTTCAAATGCTCCAACACGGTATCACGGTCCTGCAGATGGCCGGCGAGGCTGGCTACTGCACACTCTCCAGGAAGGTGACGAGCAAGGGTCGGTGGCGGGCAGCCGTAGACTGTCTCGAATGGTGTGGTGGCTGCCGCCTGATGGTAGGCGGTGTTCTATGAATACTTTGCCCAACAAAGCCATTTCGGCCACGTCGGGGGCTGCTCTCCAACGAAACACCGAAGGTATGTCTCCAAACAACGGTTGAGGACCTCGGACTGTCCGTATGTCTGAGGGTGGTAGGCGGTACTCATGCGGATACGTGTCCCCTAAAGGCGAAATAGTGTCGTCCAGAACGCACTCAAGAATAGGGGGTCCCGGTCGCTGACAATGGACCGGGAAAACCGTGGAGGCGGACGATGCCAGTGATGAAGCTATTGGCGACGGAGGCGGCAGTGTACGAGTGGCGGAGGGGGATGAAATGGCCATACTTGGGTAGTCGGTCTACCACTACCAGAATGCAGTCAAACCCTCCAGAGCGCGGAAGCCGCGTGATGAAATCCATCGCAATATCCTCCCAGATGCGATCTGGAATGGGGAGTGGTTGGAGGAGCACCCCCGAAAACATCGTCTCATACTTAGCCTTCTGGCAAGTCAGGCACGCGGCGACATAGGTCTTCACCTGGCGAAACATCTGCGGCCAGTACAGCGAAGCGGCCAGGCGTCGGTAGGTCCGGAAAGCCCCGACGTGTCCCCCAGTTGGGGAAGCGTGAAACTCGGCCAGCAGGCGGGGGATGCTTGGTGATGTCGAAGAAATCACGAGGCGGTCCTTGTAGAAAAGGCACCCGCCAATCAGAGAGTAGGGGGCGCGAATCGGCGACGGCGATCAAGGCCGTCCGAATAGCGGCAAGGGTGGGGTCCGCCTCGACTTCCTGCTGAATCATGGCGGCCTCCTCTCAAACTTGGCGAGAAATGGCTGAAATCTCCGGTGAATGTAACTGTCAGGAGAGAGCGTCCGCCGCCTGGTTCGTCCTCCCGGGCCAAAACTCAATGGTGAAGTCATAGCCCAACAGTTTGGCTGTCAAAAGCTGTTGTGGCGGAGTAGCAATCTTCTGCTGAAGTAGGTACCGTAAGCTGTAGTGGTTGGTCCGAACCACGAAGGGTCGACCAAGAAGGTACGGCCGCCAATGTTGTACCACCAAAACCAAGCCCATCAACTCGCACTCGTAGGCCGAACGGCTACGAAATTTGCTCGAGAACACCCAACTGAAATAGGCCACAGGGAGGCCCTTCTGCATGAGGACCGCGCCAACGCCGGTGCCGGAAGCGTCGCATTCCACCTCGAAAGGAAGGCCGAAATCAGGCATGGCCAATACCGGGCCCTGGACCATGGAGGACTTCAGGGCGGCAAAAGGGGCGACCGTCGCGGCTGTCCACTAGAAGGGTCCCTCCTCCGAGGCCCGCAATAGCTGAGTGAGGAGGCGTGCTAAGCTCCTGTAATGCTGAATGAAGCGCCGATAGTAACCGGTAAAGCGCAGGAAACCGCGGACCTCGCGAAGAGACGTCGGGGTCGGCCAATGGAGGATAGCCGACACCTTGTCCTCGTCCATCGCCATCCCCGCCACCGAGATGGTGTGTCCAAAGTAGCTGACTGTCGCGACTCCGAAGGAACACTTTTTCTGATTCAACACTAAGCCGTGGCGCCGTAGAGTGGCCAGAATACTACGAACGTGCTCCAAGTGTGCCTGCCAAGTCGAACTGTACACCAAGATGTCATCAAAAAAAACCAATACATGCTTGCGAAGTACTGCTCGAAAGATGTCATTCATGGTCGCTTGAAACGTCGCCGGTGCGTTGGTGAGACCAAATGGCATGACGAGGAACTCATAGTGGCCGTCATGAGTCCGGAAGGCCGTCTTGGGAATGTCCTCTGGGCAAACCTGAATCTGGTGGTAGCCAACGCGCAGGTCCAGCTTGGTGAAGAGGGTGGAGCCGTGAAGCTCGTCCAGCAGCTCCTGGATGACCGGAATGGGGTACTTGTCTGAAATGGTCGCCTTGTTCAGTTCGCGGTAGTCCACATAGAACCGTCAACTGCCGTCCTTCTTCCAAACCAAGAGGATCGGACTGGAGAAAGGACTCGCACTGGGGCGGATGATGCCGGCTAGGAGCATCTCGTGCACCAGTCGTTCGATCTCATCCTTCTTAATATGTCTGTAGCGGTATGGACGAACCGAAACGGCAGAAGTGCCGTCCTGGAGGAGAATGGAGTGGTCGGTGGGGCGAGAGGGAGGTAAGCCAGTGCGTGGCTGGAACACGTCCTGAAAGTGTGTCAGGAGCTCCTGCAAGGCCGACGGCTGGTCCGAGGTTGGGCAGGTGTCTGCGGTAATCGACCATAGCCAGGCCGAGAAGTCCACCCCCGACGTGCGCAGTAGGGCCCGAAATGACATAGAAGAGAGGAGCAGAGTAGCATCCCCCATCAAGCGGCATGGTCGGCCCGCCTGGAGGAAACACATCGTCATGGAGGCCCAATTGACATTGATGCCGCCGAGGGTACGCAGCCAAGCGACCCCCAAAATGACGTCAATTCCGCCCAAACCAAAAGCCTAGAAGTCGCACAGGGGCCCACTGAGAGTAACACGTGCGGGCAACGACCTATCGTCGGTCGGCGTCGCCCGTCCCCCAAACAAACTGTGAAGTCCGGGGAGGGCACCAACAGAAGCTGGAGCTGCATGGCTAACTGTTCCGAAATGAAATTGTGGCTGGCCCCGCCATCAATCATCACCACGATCGGGCGCTGCTGAATACACCCGGCTAACTTCATGGTCTGTGGGCCGGATATACCCCCCACTGAGAAGCAGTGGAGCTCCAGAAGGCAGAGGGACGCGGCGGCGGCCGTGGCGTCGTCATGGCCAACGTCGTTCTCCTCCAGCTCTAAAGCCTCAAAATCGGCCAAAGTCACCTCGGCCTCCAGGTCGCCCACAATGGCGTGGAATTCCTTGACTGGACAGTCATGGTTGGGCCCGTAGGGTTGGCTGCATCGGAAACACAACCCTTCACACGAAGATCATTGTAGTCTTGGTGGGATAAACGTAGAAGCGGGCCCCTAGCCGGCCGACCTGCTGGAGGACCGCGGGTTGGTGCGGCATTGCCCGCTCGCCATGGTGGTCGAGGTGGGTGGGCCGGAGGAACGACGGTTGGCCGAGCAGGGGGGACGGTAGCGGAGCAGCCTGGGAACGGGGACCAAGATCCGCCTCCACGAGGCGAGCCATATCCAAGCCTTCTGACACTGTCCTCGGGTGGTGGGTGCGGAGGCGCGAGCGAATCCGTGGTAGGAGGCCCTGCATGAAGAAGGCAAGGTAGTGGTCCGGCGGAAGGCCCGGAACTTGGGTCACCAACGTAACAAACTCATCAATGTATTCCTTCAAGGTGGCCGATTGCCGCACTCCGCACAGATGCTCTATAGAGGAGCCGGTGTAGCGGAAGTCGTAACGACCAATCATTCCTTGCTTCAAATCCGCCCAAGTAAGGTCGGGGTTGGACTGACGGAGCCAACGAGCCCAATGAAGAGCCGAGCCATCCAATCCGACGAAGACGTGGGCGACCTTGTCCTGCTCAAGAGTGAAGTGTAGCTCGAAATATTGTTCCGCCTTGGCGATCCATCCCATCGGGTCGACGCCGGCGAAGGAAGGAATGTCGAGTGAGAGGGCGGGGCGGTTTGCTCGGGGCAGTGGTAGCGGAGCAGCCGGTGGCGGGTCAACCGTCAGGGTCGCCCTAAGATAAACGTCGTCACAGAGGATTCCGCCGCAGAAGCGGTGGTCGGCGGTACCAGGGAGTCCAAGCGAGTTAGGATGGCAAAAAGGGAGGAATGGAGAGAGACGATGGATTGGTCTTGTTCGTCGAAGCGACGGGCGATGGCGTCGTTGTCCATGGGGTCGGCGAGGTTGTCGGGATGCAGCCGGGTGGAGCGGGTCATGGACGCCCGGCGATAGCGAGGGCATTGCAGGAATAGGGCGAGGCCGATGCACACACATACGACATGGCGATGTCGCGGGTGAGGCGGGTGACGCGGGCGACGCGGGCGACGCGGGCGACGCGGGCGACTCGGGCGACGCGGGCGATGCGGGCGATCCGGGTCGACGATGTCGATGCAGGAGCGTCGCACGGCAGCGAGCTAAAGCTTCTCCGACGACGTTGTTGCGGGTACTCCGGCAGGTCAGACCAAATATTAGGATAGCTGGGGAGAGAGGGGAGATCCGGTAGGGGAAGGAGGCCGGTCGGCAGCCCGTTTCTTAGAATCAATCTTCCATACCAAACCCTAGGCACACTAACCCATTTATACTACATGGGGTGCCAATAACAAGAGTAGCCAAAACTGAAATAAACAACAAAACATACAAAACATAATAGAAATAAGATAACAGCGCCATCGACGCTAAGCCGACTTGTCAGTAACGCGGTTGCGACACATGTATGTCCGCCAAGGTGGCTCCTCGGGGTGCAGGTCCGTAACACGAAGCTTCACTCGACGCCAAGCTCCGAAAGCGTCGACAGAACAAGCATCACTCAACCCCAAGCTCCGAAAGCGTCGACAGAACAAGCTTCATTCAACTCCAAGCTCCGAAAGCGTCGACAGAACAAGCTTCACTCAGCTCCAAGCTCCGAAAGCGTCGACAAAACAAGCTTCACTCAACGCTAGAGGAACTGGCTCGCGCGGCTTGCTCGCCATGCCTGACGAAAGCGGGCCTGCTCGGCGAACACTATTTTGAGGAGCTAAACGCAGACCACTAAGGGCATCCAGGTAATCTTACCCCTGGAACACACTAGGCGGGAGCCCTCTCGCCTATCTCCGTGGGCTTTCCACTTATCCAAGCGGAAGCCTTTCCGCCTACCCTGGCAAAAGGCTTTGGAGTTGACTGGCCGAGTGCGGGTTTGCCCTCCCTACTCGCCTACTCTTGGGCGGGAGCCTTCCCGCCTGCTTCACTCGCCTGAATTGACCCACCTAAGCCCAAGGTTCCACTCAGCGAATACGGGGTTGTACAACGTCTTGCCCTCGTAAGGCGTATGCCTCCTCAAATGTTGCTTGCTATGCACTATTAATATATATATATATTGTATATTTTATTGGGGAATTTTCATATAGGTTTTAATATTTAATTAATTATACATATAATTACATGTTAATAGTCTATTATTTATTTTTTATATGTTGCTATATTAATTATTCAACATTTATTGAACTTCTAAATCTAAGTAAAATATTGAACATACACTAATATAAATATTGTAAAATTAACAATTTTAAGATATTTGCAATTATATCTACTATAACATCAAAATTTAAAAAAATATTCAAACATACTTTATTCTTCATCTGTCAAATAATCATCAACAGTTGAAATTGTAGATAGAATATGATCATCATCCGACGAACCTGACACCTTACGATACGCTTCGTCCCTCTCAAACAATTTTCTCTTTCCCTTCCTTTTTTCACTCATGGCCACATCTTTGATGTTCATTATTCTAGAAGGCGTCCTTGCATCCAGATCGGTGTTGATGATATCTCCAAGGTGCGTCCACGTCAACCCCTCTCCAGGAAAGACTTCATCGTCACCATCATCATTATCATCCTCATCATCATTAACATTCACCATCCACTCCTGCAACTTCCCCAAATCTAAGCTCTTAGCTGCCAAATGATCTTGAGATGTGCGGGAATATTTAAACTTCAACAGAGCTGTGAAATTTACAAAAAGTAGATCGTTGAATCTTTTGTTGTCGAGTCTATTCCTTTTTTTAAAATGCACCTATAAAATCAAAAAAATATAAATAATGCATTGTGCGCAACATTGTAACCGTACTTGCACACCTAAAATAGATAAATAACATCACTAAATAGATAAATAGATAAATAACATCACTAATCAGAAATTAGAAGTAGCCTTGATATCCTAAAAAAATTTGTAGTCAGCAATTAGAAGAAAGATTAGAGAAAAGAGATGAAGCGGGAGATTCAAGGAGAAGAAGCCATAAAAATCGCAAAATGTTGTAGAAACGAGGGAGAAGAAAGAAATTTACGGTGCCTTTGATGAAGCGGGAGATTCAAGGAGTGAGGGGGAAGAAACAGAAGTCTTATATTATATACCAACACAAGAGTCGTTGAACTATGGAGAAGATCACCAGAGACTCAGAGAGAGTGACCAGAGTTGGAATAGGGCTCGAGAAGAATGAGATTGACAGATGGATTAATTAATCAGGAGCATCGAAATGACGAAAAGAAATGCCGACCTGTAAATAAAGAACGAAATGGGCGATATATCGGTCGTTTCCTGGGTTGATATATTGTGAACGAGACGATAGTTCACCTGTTTTTTTTCAAACCGTTATAAGATGGAAATAAAACAGAAACTCGCAATTTTGGTTGTCAAATCTTTATATCTGCAGATATGTCAGACGTGTTAGCCATATCTACAACACTAAGAAATAATAATATTATAATACTGAAAAGAAATCCTAAAAAAGCATGAAGCCAAGAAGTCGTCTACAACGATTGAAGATAAGAAATCTGTAGTACAGAATCTAAAGACCAAGAATAATTGACATCCACGACGTATGGGCGCATGGAAGAGAGCCAGATGAAACATGAAGAGAGTCGAGAGTTAGACCACAAAACAATCTAGACAACAAAACAATTTTGTTTATTGTCTATTAAACCATATATTCTAAATAAATTAATTAAATAAAAGTCAACTGATATACCATTGGGATATGTCGACCGATGTATCATTCATAAGCTAATATATCATCCGATATATACCTAAAGGATATTTTGCAAAAAAAAGTCCAAAATGTGTCATTTTTTCCACAACTTTATATCGACCAAAATATCGGACTTGTCGGGTGATAATCCTCACTTGTTAGATAGTATTCAAAATAAAAATGCAATAGAACGATTCTCAAAGCCATTTCCTAGGAGTTGGGGTTGTGCAAATGATGATGGTTGAAATCCAGATATCGGTTCAACGAAGTTCAGACTAAGAGGGAACAGTTCAGGTTATTGGAATCATCCTTGGGCGCACCAGAACGAGGTATTCTGAGCTTGGAGTTGACCCTCCTTAAGTGAAAAGTATCTACCTACACACAGACCCGTCGAGCTGCGGCGGAGAGGTCCCACCACACACCCGGAAGCGCTACTCGCGAATTCCCCTCCCAAAGCCAAACTGAGCTTGGCACCTTGGATGACACAAAGCAAGAACTCGCGTGTCGGGAGCTTTAGGAGGCTAGGTCTCTGGATCAAGGTTGAGGTGATGACACACGACGTCTGCGTCGACGCCGTCATGTCCTCCGCGATCCACGCGAAGATGTCGACGTTCTCCAAGATGCATGCCCGGATATTCTCCTTGTTCTCCTCTGTCAGCTCGTCGTTGATCTTCACCTTTCCAGGCCTCCCACCCTTAGCCTCGATCTCCTTCTCCTGAACCTCCTCGTTAGCCTCCAACCTTGCCATCTCCTCCATCACCTTATTGACCACCTCGACCTCCTTCTCCCAGTTGATTGTGTTGACCACATTAAGATAACACTCCCTTGCCACTTTTGGGTCGCTCCTGATCCGAATCTGCGTTCCCTCCATGCTATACTTTGAGCACAGGTGGAATGATGAGGGCACGCATTGGAAGGCGTTGATAAGAGGCCTTCAGAAGATAGCATTGTAGCTACTGGGCGCTTCCACGATCACGAAGCGGCACGTCTTCATTGTTCCCCCTAGGGTGACGAGGAGTTCACTCCTTCGCCTTCCTTCCTCTCCCCTGCAAAACTGAAGAGGGGGCCATCAGTTAAGGTAATACTCTTCTCCTCCACTGCCATGACATCAATCACCCTCTTGAAGACCACATTAACCGAACTCTCATTGTCGACGAGGATGCGAGAGACCGTAAAATTTTCCGACAATGCTAAACTCACAATAATAAACTAA
Source organism: Platanthera guangdongensis (assembly GCA_039583875.1). Lineage (NCBI taxonomy): Eukaryota > Viridiplantae > Streptophyta > Magnoliopsida > Asparagales > Orchidaceae > Platanthera > Platanthera guangdongensis. The sequence continues at coordinate 160,501,202 of CM077165.1, read as the reverse complement.
ACACTATCACAAAACAACTCATAGTTAAGTCTGATGGGGAGCAACCCACCCGACTTATTCGGGTCTATTCATGACGACCTCGGGTGCAGTGACGATCGGGACCGCTCATCTTGAGCGGGGCGTCGATCGTAGCATTAGTTGTTTTCATTTTTTAGTTTGAATTGTTTTTTTTTTGGATAGAAATGATCGGCCAATCATATCAGTTTGTTGTCCTCACCAGTGTCTATATATTGAGGGTAATGGTTCTCATTTAGAGGCATTGAAGATTGGAATATAAAAGTCTAATCTTTGGTCATTTCGGTGCCGAATTCGAGTCGAGGCGTTAAGCCTTAGTCCCTCTCTCATCCCTCCCGCCGACATGCGCAACCGTAACAATGCCTCCGTCTAGAAAATATGCCTTGTCCCCAAGGTAGTAGTCGGAGGGGTAGTGATATAAGTGATCCTGGGGCAGCCACGAAGTTTTGAACTCCAGACGGTAAGACCCAACAACTGGGACCTCCTGCGGGCCAGAGTTTCCTTGAAGGTGGTAGTGGCGATCAAGTAGCTTGGCTGGGTAGTCCGGCGTTAACTGTCGTCATTCTTCTGGGCCAGAGAAAGCTGGGCTGGTGGAAATCCTGCCGGAGGCTGGATGACGTCGGCGAGCGTAGTAGAAAGCTCTCGGTTGTCCGTCGGAACAGGGAAAGACACGTTGGACAGGCCCGAGAGGGCCCACAGCCCCGCGGAGAGCCCAACGTCCGCGGTCTGCTGGATCGTGCAGAGGGAGACCGGAGAGCGGAGAAGAGGGGAGTTGTCGTCGAGGCGACATGGCAGGCCCCCGTGAAGGAACTGCATGGTCATAGTCGCCCAATTGACACATGCATCGCCGAGCGTTCAGAGCCAAGATACTTCTAAAATGGCGCCGGCACCGCCGAGACCGAACGCATAAAAGTCCACGGTCACGGAACAAGACTTCACGAAAACAGGCAAGGCAGTGCAATAGCCCTGGGTCGGTCGACCACATCCATCACCCAAGCGGATTGCAATATCCGGAGAGGGAATTGAGTGAAGTCGGAGCTGCTGCACCAGGCGCTCAGAAATGAGGTTGTGGCTTGCGCCGCTGTCCACCATGATGGTGATCGGTTGATCCCGCAGCGTGCTCGGGGGCTGCATAGTCTGCTGGCTGGGGATCGAGAGGTATATCCCTCGCTGAGAGCTCTAGGGCCGCAAAGTCAGCTAGGGTAACCCCAGGTTCGACGTTGCTGATGATAGCGTGGAACTCCTTCTCGGAGCATTCATGGTTGTGGGAGTAGGGTTGACGACACCAAAAACAGAGATCTTTGCTGCGAAGCTCATTGTAATCATTATTTGAGATGCGTTGAGAGGCCGGTGGGTGGCCCATTCGGTTTTCCCAAGGCAGCGATCCTGGTGGATGAGTTGTGGCTGTGGCCGCCAAGGCGGCTGAGGCTGGTGGTGGTCAGTTGTAGGAGCAGGTGGCCGGGAAAGGAGTCCGGCTTCCACCAGACGCACCAAGTCCATGACGTCGGAGACTGTGCGGGATTGGTGCATGCGGAGACGATGGCGAATATGTGGCAGTAGACCTTGCATGAAGAGCCCAGGTAATGATCGGGCTGTAGCCCGAGAACGTGGGAGACCAGGGAGACGAACTCATCGACATAGTTGTCCATGACGGCCATCTAGCGGACGCCACAAAGACGCTCGATAGCGGAGGAGTCGGAGTTGCGGTGTCAATGTGTCATACCGCCGGATCATCTCCCGCTTGAGCTCAGGCCAGGAGAGGCACATGTTGGTTTAGCGGAGCCATCGAGCCCAGTGGAGTGCCGAGCCGTCTAGGCCAACCACCGCCGTAGACACCTTGTCATGCTCTGGTTTGTAGTTGAGGTCGAAATATTGTTCCGCCTTGGCAATCCAACCCATCTGGGCAACGCCAACGAAGGAGAGAATATTGAGGGAGAGGGCGGACTGGCCCGGAATGGGCAGAGGAGTGGTCTATGAAAGAATGGACTGCGGTCCGGCGCCTAAGAGAGAACCTCCGTCCGCGGGTGGGCCGAAGCCGGACGCGGTGGAGACGGTGGCGGTGGACGCCTGGAGGGAGTGGATCTTGGAGTGGAGGGCGAGGAGCGAGGCGTGCATGGAGGTGACGAATTGCTCTTGAGCCTCCAAACGACTGCTTAGGGATTCAACGATCGCTTGTGGAAGAAGATCTCCGATCGAGCGAGTGTTGAGAGTCATGGGCTAGGATTGGCGGAACAGAAGGGATCGACTGGAAGGGTAGTGCTGGACGGAAGCGCTGGGTGCCGCGGAAGTGGCTGGAATCAGCCGACGACGGATGGATGGAAGACTCTGGAATCGCTGGAAGGGTAGATCTGGACTGGCGGAAGGCTTTGTGGGCGCACGCGGCGGAGGCTCTTGCGATCTGGCAGTGGACAATAGAACATAGGCGGCTGACGACTGTCCTGTTGTAGAGCGGCGGAGCCGCGTCCCACATGTGCGGAATCGGCGGACGCACCTGTGCAAAAAACAGGCCGCGGATCGACGACAAACGCTTGTGGAGGGAAACAACGCTGGACCGGGATCAGCGACGCCGACGGTAGGGTGGGCGGGGAACGCACGGAATCCTGCGGATCGGTCTTGGCGGGTCGCAATGCAGGCGGAGCCGCGGAAGCCCGATACAAAACAGTCGGCCTTGGTTGAACGCGTGGAAACCTGCGGATTGGCTTTGTGGGTCGCTATGCAGGCGGAACCTGTGGCCGGGGAGCTGTGCGGGAATGAGCTTTGTGATTGATTGGCAAGCACCGAGGGCGGAACGACAGACAGTGAGGCAGGTCAGATCAAATTGATACGATCCCTGAGAAGAATCCGGCAAGGGGAAGGGCCGGTGGAGGTGAGGGAGTGGAAGGTTGAGAGAATAAAACAAAAAACCTAGGAATCAAGCCTAAGTTCCATACATCCAAAGCATAATCAGAAAGAGTACAACACAACCCCCTTATAGGCGTGGGGTGCGAATAACAAAAAAAGTGCAAATAAAATGATCACGTTGGCGGCGCGCATCTTCGGTCTCTCCTCTAGATGTACTCGTCATTGTTTCCATCTGCGTGCAGGCTCGCCACGACGTCTACTTGGCATGCGCATGGTCCGTCGGCATGCGCAAATGTAACAAATACACAAGCCAATAAATTCTGGCAAGTTACAAGAGTAATTATTGCGAAGTAGAAGGCTCGGTGAGTATCCAATGAGTGGTGGTGGAAGGGATAAAGGAGGGTTGCACTTGGATTGTCGGAAGGAAAACAGAGGGCTGAGAGTGGTAGATAGCTGACCATTTTAAGGTTTCAGGGGCTGGTTGTGGTCGGTTGGACAGGAAACTGTATTTGGGGTGGGAGAAAATATAGCTAGTGTAAGACCCCCTTTCAGTCCCCACAATTAATACAGTATCTAAGCTCATTTAAATTCATTCGTTTTGGCATATTGCAGAAGTCTGCACCATGCGTATAAAATAAAAAACATAATAAATTTTCTTCATTACATTAAAACCTTTGATTACAATCATCCAGATATACAGTTACAACACATCACTGATTTAAGAATATTAGTCATCTAATTGGTCACATACTGGAGACTGTAGATTCTCACACATCTTCAAATGCTTTTCTACCGCTTCCTCTATTCCGACAAATATTTTAATCCATACTTTTGTCCATTCAAACCAGCCTATGCCGGTCCCAAGCCCGGATGAAAAATGGTGAGGGTTGTGTTAGGTAGACGACCAACGTAAAATTTAGTTACCCTTATGAATATGGATCATTTGAGGGGGCGACAAAGGATCCATATAGCCGACCCCACTATAGTGGGGTAAAGGCTTGAATGTTGTTGTTGTTGTTGTATACTTTTGTCCATTCCTCTGCTCATTTTCGTCGCTCTTCGTCGGTCATCTTTGCCTTCTTAGGTGCACCTAGGGAAACTCTGCTTCCTAAAAATGTAGACAACTACGGTGTTAGTCATAAACAATATGACTAAGTGAGTTTTTGCCTATTATGTTTATATTTTAATATATTTTTAGTATTTACCTGCAATAGTATTTTTACACTGAATTTTTTTTATTGTATGTGTTGGGAGCGACTAAACAACAACCTGACTAGGCAGGAAGCAATCAAGGGGTCCGTGGCTGGACTGGGAGTTGTCTGCGTGGTCAACAGCTGCCTTAGGGCAAGCCCTTGTGGCCGGTTGGTGTGGGAGGCAAGGTGCCGGTGGGGAGGGTTGTGGAGTGGGAGCTCTATTTGATGCCAAAAGATTAATTTGATTTTGGCATACCTCGCTTGACACCAGTGTATAAATTCAATTACACAAATAAATCAACAAAATAAAATATAATCACTTGATATAAAGAAATAGCAAAATTGATAAAGTCAAATAAGAACAAAATATCAAAATCAATGCGGCGTAACAACAACTTTCTGTTATGGGATCTTCTGTCATATACCTGCCCACAAATTGCTCGTAACAACACACTAGGAAGATTGAATGATAAATGATTATGTGTTGAAGAAATTATAAAGACAGGCCTATCTTAAAGGCCCATGTAAAACTCTCTTAGGGAATAGTCCTACATCTTAGGATAGAGTTTGGAATCTCCATTCTCCTCTCTTCTCCTATATATTATGTACAAATACATGTGATGTATTAAGAAAATCCATGAACAATGAATAAAATCATTGTTTTTATATCCTTTAATTACTATTCTCTACATGGTATTAGAGGCATTGATCCTACATAATTTTTTATAGTCATCCTTTGTCTCTTGCTCACGTTGGCGGCCTATGTTGGCTGTTAGATCTTTTTTTAACCACAACTTTTGCTCTCTTGCTGTTTCCCTGTGTTTCTTCCCCCCCACCTTTGTTATAGAATTTCCCCTCTGACACTAGGCCCGCCTGTCTGCCGACCTCGACGACCTCTGTCTAGTCGTTGCGGTTCGCTTTGTCTTCTCGCCCGACCTCATCTGTCTACCACGGAGCTTCTCTTCTGTTCGCAGTTGCCGCTAGATTGCTCGCCGTTTCCTACTCGGCGAGCCTTGTTCGCAGTTTTCCGCTGGCTTGCTCGCCGAATTCTTGCTCGCCTCTCGTCAGTCTGCGCATGTTGTTCGCTTAGCCGCTGGTGTTAAGCGCCAACCTGCCTGTTCTTCTTGCCATTTGCTGTCTCTCTTCGCCTTCTCACAACTGCGGTCTTTCTTTGCCTTCTCGCAGTTGTTGCTTGTCTAGTCGTCAGCTCTTGTAATTGCATGCTTGCCGCAAAAGTTCCTCTCCAGCCTGCCGGTGTAGCCTGCCCGCAGTTTCTCCTTCCGACAACTGACGGAAGAACCTTCTCCCGTCTGCTGCTTCTGCCATCTCCCACGTCTAGCCGCGGTGATCGCCGGTCTTTTGCGATCCTCCTTCCCGCGGTTCTTGACCTCCAGTTTGTGGCTGCAAGGTCTCCTGCTTGCCGCTCCTTGTCGACAAGGCGTCTTCCTGCGAGCTTCCTTCTTCGCCAAGTCTTTTGTTCGCTTAACTGGTCGCTGCTCGCCTACTCGCTGCTGGTAACTGTCGCCTGTCGTTTTCTACTCGTCGGTCCTTCCTCTCTTGCGTGCCGCAATTCCTGCATGCAGAGGTCTAGCCGCAGTCACTGACTGCTGCTGCCTTCCTTTGTCTCCTGGCCGCAGATCACAGGGATCCTCCCGCTTTTCGCTTGACCGCAGATCTCCTTCCCGAGCTCCTGATGCTGCTCACTTTGTCGCTCAAGTCGCCGTTCTCCTCCTGTCATGCTGTTGCTTCTGTCCAGTTCTTAGCTTGTGGTCTGCCGGTCATGCGAACTCCTGGGGCTCTCTCTAGCTCCTATTTTGGCTCCGAAATCGCCATTCTTGAGGATGAACTCCGGCGCCTGCGGAAGCAAACCTCTGGCCCCGTGGCCTCTTCCTTCCATGCCAGCCTTGTGACTAACCCTCTTGGGTTCTCTTGGATTGTGGATTTCGACTCTACCAATCACGTATCTCCGCACAAACCCGCTCGCTAGACCGATGCTCCTATTCCGGAATGTATCACAATTGCGATGGCGCTACCACCCCTGTCTCTAGATGCAGAAATCTTGTTGTGACTCCTTCCCTCTTGTTATGATCTGTTCATGTTCCTACCTCTGTTTTTAACCTCCTCTCTATCAGTCACCTTACTCAGGAGCACGACTACTCCGTGACTTTTACCTCATATTCCTTTGTAGTGCAGGATCGACGAACGCGTCGTGTCCTTGATACCGGTCGGCTGTCAAATGGGCTCTACACTTTGGACATTCCCGCCTCCGTGTTCTCTTCGGTGACTTTCGTTGACTGACATCATCGACTTGGTCATGCTCCTCTTCTTATCCTCCGCAAAGCTCTTCCTGATTTTCCGTTTGCCGAGTTTCAATGTGAAACTTGCATTTATGGCAAGCAACACCAATTTACTTTCTCCCCTAATTGCTCTCGGAGCTCTGCACCATTTGAATTAGTTCACTCAAATATTCGGGGTTCGTATAAAACTACTAGCTTGTTTGGCTATCAGTACTTTTTGACCTTTATTGATGATCATTTTCGCATCACCCGGTTATAATTCCTGTGTGATCGCTCTGAGGTGTTACGATGCTTCCGCTCCATTTCTGAAACCCGTACTCAATTTTTTAGTACCATCAAAATTTTTCGTACTGATAATGCCTGTGAGTATTAGTCACGAATTTTAGGATGCTTGTAATCTCCTGGACATTCTTCATCAAATCTCCTGTGTCTATACACCATAATAAAATGGTGTCGCCAAGCGAAAGAATCGTCACCTTTTGGAGGTTGCTCGCTCCCTTATGTTCCAAATGCACGTTCCTAACCTGTATTTGCATTTTGCTTTTTTCATTGCTTGCTATTTGATTAATCGTATGCCGCCGTCCATCCTCAACTTTGCTACTCCCTTCCTCATTTTGTATCCTTCTTCATTTTGTATCCTTCCACACATCCCTTCTCCCTCCCTCATCGAGTCTTGGAGTGCCTGCTTTGTCCATCATCTCGGACCACCAGTCGATAAGTTGGCTTCTCGCGCTACCAAATACATCTTTGGTGGACACTTTCGTACACATAAGGGTTATGTTTGTTATTCATACTGCTGTGAAAACAATCACTTCTGTAAATGTTATCTTTTTTGATGATAAACCATTTTATTCAGCTCCCACGAAGACTATATCTCCCACGGATCTCCCACGTCTAGTTGTTCTCACTCACACTTCTCCTCCCTCGATCCCTATCCCTACTCAAAGCCACCCCTTCCTCCATTACTCCCTACACCTCCTCCCCACTTCCCTCCTCTTCTACAAGTCTACACTTGTCGTCGTCCTCAGACTGATGCCCTGCGACAGTTGCCAACCACTGATGCTGCTCCCCGACCCGATGATCCACCTGTAGTTCCCTCTCAAGTTACGATTGCTTCTACCGCTCTAAATGAGTTTTTATCGTCATTCTCTGGTTAGCTGTAAATGAGTTTTTATCATCAAGCATCGCTCTGATGGGACAATCGAGCGTCTCAAAACTCATCTTGTTTCTCGCAGGTTCACTCAGCAATACGATCTTGATTATGAAGAGACGTTCTCTCCTATTGCCAAGCTTAATATTGTTCGCATCATTATCTCTTTAGTTGTCCATCGACATTAGACATTACACCAACTGGACATTAAGAATGCTTTTCTCAATGGTGATCTTGCTGAGTCCGTTTACATACATCAACCTCCGGGTTTTGAGACCACGAAAGAGTCACTTGTATATTACCTCAAGAAATCTCCTTATGGTCTTAAACAGTCCCCTCGGGCATGATTTGACAAGTTCAATCGGGTTGTTAGTGATATTGGGTTTACTCGAAGCTCGGCTGACTTATCTCTCTTTACTCGTCATCGTCCATCAGACACCGTGATACTCCTAGTTTATGTTGATATCTTAATTACTGGCGTTGATTCGAAAGACATCTATATGATCAAGAAACACTTGGCCTCCGTGTTCCAGACTAAAGATTTGGGGAATCTCCGATACTTTCTTAGCATCGATGTAGCCCGTCGACCCGATGGTCTTATCTTATCTCAAAGAAAGTACTGCTTTGATCTTCTTAATGACGCTGGCTACTTTGGTTGCAAGCCAGCTGACGCACCTATGGATCCCAACCGCAAGCTCTTTGCATGTTCCTCCAACTCTGATACACTCCTACCAAATCCAAAATACTATCGACGCCTTGTGAGAAAGTTGATCTATTTGACAGTTACACGACCAGACATATCGTTTGTTGTTGAGGTTGTCAGTAGGTTTATGCATGCTACATGGACTTCTCGTGTACAGACAGTTGAGCGCATTCTCCAATACCTGAAGTCTGCTCCTGGACAAGCGCTCGTATATAAGCCCTCCTCTCTATCTCTCATTGTTTACTCTAATGCTGATTATGATGAATCCCTGGATGATTGTCATTTCACAAGTGATTTTTACACATACTTTGGTGGACATCTTGTTACTTGATAGAGCAAGAAGCAATTTGTCGTCGCACCCTCATCAACAGAAACCGAGTATCGATCAATGACCTCTGTCGTCCCTGAACTCACATGGCTAGAAAGCCTTCTAGGAGACCTGAGTGTCAAACTCTCCTCTCCTGTCACCTTGTTCCACGATAGTTAATCTGCTATTCATATTGTCAAAAATCATGTGTTACATGAACATACTAAGCATATAGAGGTTGATTGTCACTTTATTCGGGAAAATGTTCAACTCAGGAAATTGGATTTGAGACATGTTTTTGCTACAGAGCAAATCGCTGATATTCTTACAAAAGCTCTATCGCGACCTTTATATTTTCAGTTCTTGTCCAATCTTGGTTCCCACGACTTGTATGCTCCGGCTTGCAGGGGAGTATTGAAGAAATTATAAAGAGAGGCCTATCTTGAAGGCTCATGTAAATCTCTCTTAGGGAATAATCCCACATCTCAGGATAGAGTTTAGACTTTCCTCTCTCCTCCTATATATATGTACAAATACATGTGATGTATTAAAAAATTCATGAGAAATTAATAAAATCATTGTTTTTCTCCTTCAATTACTATTCTCTACAATATGATATATATTGCATAACACATGAAAATTTTGTTAAATATAAATTTATATAACATACACAATGGATGTTCAAGTATCCAACAAAAAGAACATGAGAGATAGCATGAAGGTATTTGGAAAAGTTAGTGTGATATTGTTACCTGCACGCACTCGCCATAAGAGCCACACATCATCAAAGTTATCGAAGCGCGCATATGGAAACCTCCTTAATTAATTCGTATAATTAATTTGTATTAATTAATATTAATTAAGTCTTATTTTATGTTTATGGTTATGTGAGCCTCCCTCCCTATATAAGAAGGTGGTATGAGAGTGTTTTGATTATCTTTGGTTTAGGGTTTTGGCTCTCATTTGAGAGAGGGGTCATTGGAGGAACCGACCTCCTTGATCTTGGCCGGAGTTTGCTCCGAATTGTATCTGTATTCGTGTTTAATGTAATCATGTCTCGCTCTTCGTTCGTAGACGTATCAATGGTCCGACTTGCCGCCATCGTCCGCTTGTTCGAAGCCGCCGGGGATTATGCCACGATGGACAACCGCCTCACCTCCATCGACCGCCATCTCGCCTCCATCAAACGCCACCTCGACATAAACAACAACCTCCTCGCCTCGCTGTATGCATCCCTGCAGGCCCTGCTCCAGCGCCGTGCTGACCGGCTACCCGCAGCAGCAGCGACCCACCCTTCTCTCACTGATGATAGGGTTCAGACTCCATCCTCTGCTGTCCTCAGCCAGCTCCAGCCAACGCTTTTCCATGCATCAACGACCAGCAAGGTTGTCGGGATCCCTCTTCCGCCGCCAGATCCGACCTGCTAGTTCCAAGCCCGCAGCACTTACAACGGCCGCAACTGACGCCGCATCTACAGCACCGCCTCCGACCACTGCAGCAGTAGCCACGGCCTCACCTTCCGCATGGCTCCCTGCTGACGCCCATACCTCCATGGTCGACAGGATTGGGCGCGCCCAACGCCGACAGACCCTTTCGCCTCCCCTGCCAGCGCCCCATACCGCCTCACTCCTGCAAACCATCGAGCCGCAACCCTCTCCCGTCCCGACCCCCGCCGACAGTCCCTTTCGCCTCCCCTGCCAGCGCCCCATACCGCCTCACTCCTGCAAACCATCGAGCCGCAACCCTCTCCCGTCCCGACCCCCTAATGCAAACCATCGAGCCACTTTTATGTTTCTCCACCATTTCCTTTCCTTTTCCACGGGTCACGCCCTAATCATTGGCCCCTCTTCCTCCTTTTTACTTAAACCCACAACTGGCCTTACCACCTGCCACTGCACGCCCATATTTTCACCTTCCTTTTTTCCCTCTCCTCTCAGGTCACGTCGTTTCCGTTCTTAAAGATTCCAACAAATATTTCAAACTCGACTTTGAGGACAATGCCGATTATCAAGACCGACGTATTGGTACCCGCACGCACTCGCCAGAAGAGCCACGCATCATCAAAGCTATCGAAGCGCGCATATGAAAACTTGCTTAATTAATTAGTGTAATTAATTGGTATTAATTAATTAGTATTAATTAATTAATATTAAATAAGTCTTATTTTATGTTTATGGTTATGTGAGCCCCTCTCTTTATATAAGGAGGTGGTATAAGAGTGTTTTGATTATATTTTTTGTTTAGGGTTTTGGCTCTCAGTTAAGAGGGGTCATTGAAGGAACCAGCCTCCCTAATCTTGGCCGGTGTTCACTCCGGATTGTATCTGTATTCATGTTTAATGCAATCATGTCTCACTATAAGATGTTTCGAGTTCTTAGTTCCAATTTTTTCACACAATTTTAGTCAAGCCAAAATCAACTCAAATATATTTGGGTCGAATTTTGAGCTCAAAATTATTTGATTTCTTTGATTTTTCTGATGGTTTGCCAAAAAATTGATTGGTTTGTTTATGATCATAGAAATTATGATCAAACATTCCATGTATTTTTTTAATTTTAATTTTGATACATTCGACGATGATTGATGGGGCCTACTCATAGATATTAAATAATAAATGACACAAGCTATTCTTGAGCTCATAAGAATTAAGCCTGTTTAAACCAATGCACATTACACTCAACCAATTAGGGCTGTTAAAGGGCTGGGCTGATTTGCAGCCCTACCCGCCCAAATAACCCTATCTAGCTCTGCCTTATTGGTTGATTTGCACAGTTATTTCAACAGTCTACTGATATATACTTCTGATTTTTCACTTTCTTGATACAATTTTCATTTGTTTTGATATCAATTGTAGAGATCTGTAAATTAGGCATGCAACTTTCAAATAATTTGGGATTTTTCAACATGTCGCGTTCTATGAGCTTCCACCCGAAAAATAAAAAAAATATTTTTATTTTATGAAGTACTGCGATGTCTTCTACTATGCAAGAATTTATATGCCTTGACTTTAGGTTTAATTATCAGCTTGAATTGTGTTAGAACACATGCATTTTATGATTCTATCAACTCTTTGGTAACTATTTTTCAGATGTCTTCGTTGTGGCATTAGTTCGAAGTCCACTCCACACATGCGCCGTGGCCCTGAAGGACCTAGGACCTTATGTAATGCTTGTGGAATTGCTTGGACAAAGGTACATATTTCTGATATGATTTTGTAAGTGTTGTATGAAGAGGGTGATTTCAACCTTTGATGTCCAGCTTATTTATGTATAGTTTGAATTGTGCAACCAGCCTTGAATGAAACATTGCAATGTCAGATTCTTTTCGAGTATTATTTTCTTTATCTTCTCTGAGAACTTGATCTGTGATACTAACTTCAATTCTCTCTGAAGTACATCTTGTAGCAGTATATGTTTTAATTATGCTTGAGTTAAACAATATATTGTAGGATACTAGGATGACAAACTTCATGTCAAAACATGGATTCTATTTTACTGGTTTTTTTTCTTATTTCTTGAAAATTCACTGAAAATGGCAAGTTATCCACCTCTCGCTGGAGGTCATACTAGCAAAAGCTGGAAAAATGTTTAAACTCGCTCTTTTATTTCAATTAGTTTTTTTTCCTTCTTCTTAAATTTCCTAATTGTTCTCAATTTCCAGCAAACTTGCCAAAAAACAATTGTCCAATATCCAATAGAAAGTAGTTAATTGAATTTTTTTACTTACCTCATATAAGCATGGTGCTAACTGATTACTTTCAGACGCATTATTTTCTATAGTTCATAGTCTAAAATAAGTCATTGAACTGGTTTATGTCAATTTTATTTTACATTTTGAGTAATGCACCTAATGCAGGACGTGCATCAAATCTGCCTGCTACCATGGAGCCCCGGTAGGGTGCTCACCTTGGAGTCCACAAAGGCGGCTTTCATTAGGGCTGCAACCCATACACCCCAACTCGTCTCCGCCATGGAGTCACCACCATGCGGCAGGGTGTTGAGGCCCGGAATCAAACACTTGACCTCCTAGATCAGTTGGTGATGAGAGCTCAGGTGAAAGATTCTTATCTTGGAGGTCGGGTGTTTGATCCCGTGCCTTAACAACCTGCCACATGGCGGTGACTTCTTGGTGGAGACAGGTTGGGGTGTATGGGTTGCATCCCTGATGAAAACCGCCTTAGTGAACTCCAAGATGCCCCCCTGGTGGGACTCCAGGGTGGCAAGCAGGTGTGACGCCTGTCATACATCATAAAAATGCACTTTTATGATGCAGGGAATGCATCACACCTGTCTGCCACCCTGGAGTCCCACCATGGGGCTCACCTTGGAGTCCACCAAGGAGGCTTTATTAAGGTTGCGGCTCGTACACCCCAACCCGTCTCCAGTCCTACCACATGGCACAATGGGTTGTTGAGACCGGGGATCGAACACTTGACCTCCTCGATAAAGATCTCATCACCATCTAAGCTATAGATCAGTTGGTGATGAGTCTGTCTGAAGACTCTTTACCAAGGAGGTCGGGTGTTCGATTCCCTGGCTCAACAATCCACTGTGCCCTGTGGTGGGACCAGAGACAGGTTGGGGTGTACGGGCTGCAAGAAACAATGGGCTGACTTGTGGGGAGGAAGGAAGGTTCACCTTTGGCGTCGCACCAAGGGGGAGTGATGCAGTGACCCTGAGCCGACCCGCTCTGTCGACCAGGCCTTGCACCTGGCCTAGCCAGAGGCCCACGTCTGGCGGCCCACTGCGGGGTCCACCGTGGCGTCACACCATGGCGTCCCTTTTATCAGGCCCGCGGGCCGTACACCCCAACCCATCTCCGGGCCCAACCACAGGCGCACGGTAGGTTGTTGAGGCCAGGTTTCGATCCCCTGACCTCCTTGATAAAGAGCTTTCAGGCAAGCTCTCATCAACCAACTGAGCCGCGGACGCCATGGTGTGACGCCACAGTGGACCCGACAGTGGGCCGCCAGACGTGGGCCTCTGGCTAGGCCAGGTGCGAGGCCTGGTCGACAGAGCGGGTCGGCTCTGGGTCACTGCATCAAAAAAGTGCACTTTTTTAGGGTTTAGGGTTTAGGGTTTTGATGCACTTTTTGATGCAGTGACCCAGAGCCGACCCGCTCTGTCGACCAGGCCTCGCACCTGGCCTAGCCAGAGGCCAACGTCTGGCGGCCCACTGCCGGGTCCACCGTGGCGTCACACCATGGCGTCCCTTTTATCAGGCCCGCGGGCCGTACACCCCAACCCATCTCCGGGCCCAACCACAGGCGCACGTTAGGTTGTTGAGGCCAGGTTTCGATCCCCTGACCTCCTTGATAAAGAGCTTTCAGGCAAGCTCTCATCAACCAACTGAGCCGCGGATCAGTTGGTTGATGAGAGCTTGCCTGAAAGCTCTTTATCAAGGAGGTCAGGGGATCAAAACCTGACCTCAACAACCTACCGTGCGCCTGTGGTTGGGCCCGGAGATGGGTTGGGGTGTACGGCCCGCGGGCCTGATAAAAGGGACGCCATGGTGTGACGCCACGGTGGACCCGACAGTGGGCCGCCAGACGTGGGCATCTGGCTAGGCCAGGTGCGAGGCCTGGTCGACAGAGCGGGTCGGCTCTGGGTCACTGCATCAGGGAGGAAGCGGATTACTTCAACATCGCACCAAAGCCGTGACCGACTGTTACACAACTTGCAACCAATCTTCGATCCCCCAAACCGTAAAACACACGCCTATATATATTTAAGCAACTTAGGGCGCCCGAATTGGATGGCTCATATTGTCCGGTTCGGTCGAGTGTCATACCACTCAAAATAAATAAAATGATACATCAAACTGACTCAGAATGATCATCCGGGCGGAACCGTGGACTTGGATCACCCGAACGGGTAGCGGTTCATCGCCTCCTGCGGGAATAGACTTGTGTCAGGTGTGGGGAGCCATCAACACATCTATACTTATTTCAGTAACGGATTTCTAAAAATTTTAATACTAAGATTCTTCTAAGGGTGCACCATTGGAAAATAGCAATTAATATTTCATAATCGTGTAGCAAGGATCTATGATGAGTTAGGGTAATCTACTGTATGTTTATTTTCTACATGTAAATGCAGTGTCTGGTTAATGTTATTCTTTTATCTTTGCTAATCCATTCTGTCATATTCATGTATTATATCTTTAAAACTTCGAATGGCATCTTCCTTTTTTTAAGTGAGAATAAAATGAGACCCGTGTATTTAGCTTCTTATTTAATAGATTTTTGCTTCAAGCCCTCTTGAGAATTATTTTCCATTGAGGTAGATTGGGAATATAGAGCATATTCATGTACCCCATCTTTAAAACTTTGCATGGCATCTTCCTTTTTTTTAAAGAAAGAATCATATGAAAAATGTGTACTTATTATGGTTGTGCATGTCGACGTGATACCGTGGCGAGTCCACACGTGGAGGGAGATGATGACGGGTCCGTCTGGAGGAGGAGAGACCGAAGACCCGCCACCGACATGATTACTTTATTGCATTTGTGATGTTATTTTAATTTGTGTGTACGCTTTATTTTCGCGATGCATTTGTTATCCACACCCCACACTTGTAAAAGGATCGCGTTGTACTCTTTTTGATTATGCTTGGATGTATGGAATTTAGGGTTGCTCCCTAGGTTTTCGTCTCGTCCCTCCTCTTTCCTCTTTCTCACCTCTGCCGACTCTTCCCCTTGTCGGATTCCTTTCGGGTTTATATCAATTTGGTCCAACCCGCCTCACCGCTCGCTATCTCGTCGTCGATGCTCGCGATCGTCTGTACAATTTTGGTTACCCAGTGGATTCGTCGTTTCCGCTCCGCTACAACGTTCCGCCCAATCCCAAGTACCGATCGATTGCGCGTCCTTCGCGTGAGTCGCGTCCGGATTCTGTCGATCAGCGCACGTTTTTTCTTCTATGTCGACGTGGCCCCCGACTTCCAGGCGTGTGCGACTGTCGATCGGTCGTTCCTGCCCGATCTGACGCATGAAGACTGCTGATCTCCGCCTGATCCAGGCCGACGTCTCCAACCCAGATCCCAACCGCCGTTCTCTGCCTGATTCTATCGTCCGACGTCTCCAGCCTAGTTCTGTTGGTGTTACCATGGTGATCACGTTGATCTTTTCTTAATCACTCATGACCGTTAGACGTGATCTATAAATAGTCTTTTCAGACAGATCGATATATAAGAAGAATATTTTTACAAGAAGGATCATTGACAACAATCAGAATCGTTGTACAACCCCGTATTCGCGAAGAGTGGGCCACAAACAAGGCATGCACGTTTTTAAGCTTTTTGGGAGTTTTGCACTCCTGGAGGCCAATTTTGGGTGGACATGTAGAATATACTAGTAGGGGGAGAAAATATTTCTCCCCCCAAGGCCCCCTTGAAGAGTAGGCCAGGCCGCCCGGGCTCACCCAGCCCCCAGACCGCCGAGCTCGCCCAGCCCCCAGGCCGCCGGGCTCACCCAGCCCCAGGCCGCCGAGCTCACCCAGCCCCAGGCCGCCGAGCTCACCCAGCCCCAGGCCGCCCGGGCTCACCCAGCCCCAGGCCGCCGAGCTCACCCAGCCCCAGGCCGCCCGGGCTCGCCCAGCCCCAGGCCGCCGAGCTCGCCCAGCCCCAGGCCGCCGAGCTCGCCCAGCCCCCAGGCCGCCGAGCTCGCCCAGCCCCCAGGCCGCCGAGCTCGCCCAGCCCCCAGGCCGCCGAGCTCGCCCAGCCCCCAGGCCGCCGAGCTCGCCCAGCCCCCAGGCCGCCGAGCTCGCCCAGCCCCCAGGCCGCCGAGCTCGCCCAGCCCCCAGGCCGCCGAGCTCGCCCAGCCCCCAGGCCGCCGAGCTCGCCCAGCCCCCAGGCCGCCGAGCTCGCCCAGCCCCCAGGCCGCCGAGCTCGCCCAGCCCCCAGGCCGCCGAGCTCGCCCAGCCCCCAGGCCGCCGAGCTCGCCCAGCCCCCAGGCCGCCGAGCTCGCCCAGCCCCCAGGCCGCCGAGCTCGCCCAGCCCCCAGGCCGCCGAGCTCGCCCAGCCCCCAGGCCGCCGAGCTCGCCCAGCCCCCAGGCCGCCGAGCTCGCCCAGCCCCCAGGCCGCCGAGCTCGCCCAGCCCCCAGGCCGCCGAGCTCGCCCAGCCCCCAGGCCGCCGAGCTCGCCCAGCCCCCAGGCCGCCGAGCTCGCCCAGCCCCCAGGCCGCCGAGCTCACCCTAGCCGCCTGCTCGCCCGGCTCGAGGGGCTTCCCCTGGTGGACTGCATTTAGCTGTTTAGAACAACGGGATTTGGCTGTTGGCAGACCAATTTGGGGGCATTTCAGTAATTTCTGAGCAGCGGAGGTTGATTATTTGCAGGTCATTCCCAGAAAACTATAAATAGGCCCTTAGGGGTGCCTTGGAGAGCATCACTTCTTCACTCTCTCTTCATCCTCCAAGGCACCCTAGCTCAGCATTGGCTAGGGAGGGGGAGACCTCAAAGGTCTTCCGGGTGTGAGGTGGGACCTCCACGCTAGAGCCGAGGGTCTGTTCCTAGTTTCCCGAGCCTTTGGTCCGTGACATCCCCCTGAGTGTAGTAGGTGTGAGGTCACCCCTTTCAAGGGACCCCGAACTCCACGAGAGACCAAGTTTTTGGTTTCAACAATCGTACTTTCCAAAAATCGGGAGAAGCCGCACGTCTTCATCGCCATTTTTCTCTGTCGTTAATCTCCAGATCCAGCGATTAAATCAAAGAAAGGATTCGACATACCTAAGATTAACAAATTCTTCAACATCAATTTGATCCTCTCAGATTCAAGGTTTTCAGATCCAATTTTCTCGGTTTTTTTCCTCAACATATTCACCAAGATTTTCAGATTTCAAGAGGAAGACCCTTGAAGATTTCAGATCTGAAGAGTAAAACATTTTTATTATTGTTGTAAATTGTTTTTACATTTTTAGGAGCTTTGTCTCCGAGTTTGTATATCTGTTAGTGGACCGAGATTGTAGATCCGTTTGTGGATCGAGGTGTAGATCTGGTTGTGGATCGAGGTGTAGGAGATCGTGTTCTCCGAGGTGTAGGAGCTTTTCTCCGAGGTGTAAGATTGTGATAATCTGAGAAAGGTGAAGGAGCTGAATCGTACCCTTTGTGGTAGATAGGCGAGGCAGGACAGTTGACGTACTCTGCCTGATCCAGGCTGACGTATCCAACCCAAATCCCAACTGTCGTTCTCTGCCTGATTCTATCTTCCGACGTCTCCAGCCTAGTTCTGTCGATTGGTCGTTCCTGCCCGATCTGACGCATGAAGACTGTCGATCTCCGCCTGATCCAGACCGACGTCTCCAACCCAGATCTCAACCGCCGTACTCTGCCTGATTCTATCGTCCGACGTCTCCAGCCTAGTTCTGTTGGTGTTACCATGGTGATCTGGAAGTGATCAAACATGTAGCCTCACTGCCAACGCAATATGAGCCTATGGGGTCGCACATAAGAGCGTTTGGAGAATTTGGAAGGTTGGATTATGTTGGTTTTACTCATATGAGATGAGTGAAGGACTGGACTCAGCCAGACGTTGAGTGCGTCGAGACCACTCGACGCTTTTGTCGAGTCAAGTGTTGATTCGTCGAGTTAGCGTTGAGAGCGTCGAGACCACTCGACGATTCGTCGAGTCAATTGCTGATTCGTCGAATGATGGCGTTGAGTACGTCGAGACCATTCGACGCCTTCGTCGAGTTAAATGTTGACTTGTCGAAGTAGGCGTTGGGATCGTCGAGTTCACTCGACGATTTGTCGAGTCAAGTGTTGATTCGACGTGTCTAGCGCTGCGTTGTGTCTACTCGACGCTTCGTCAAGTCAAATGTTGATTTGTCGTGTTAGGAGTTGAGTGCACTCGACGCTTCGTCGAGTCAAATGTTGATTCGCCGATTATCGACGTGAATACTCGACGAATTCCGTTTCATCCGGTTTATTTCCTTTAAGTCTGATTCGGCGTGGTCTGCGGGTATCGACTAGTTCGGTAGTCTGTATAAATAGGATTTGTACATTAAACCAAATAGTGAACTGTTTTTCCTTTGACCTAATCGTGCGATACATAGAACGACGGTCTTCTTCCTGACGGAACAGTTCCGCCTAGGTTGCGATCCCGATTTCAACCGACGACCGTTCGCCGATCTTCAGTAGCCGCCGGAAAGTGTTTCCAAAGGCTTCGTCTTCGTCACCGCCGCCTCTCCTTTAACAGATCTAGTAGTTCGTGAAGACGTTGAGGGCTAACCTACTTCCAACCTAGATCTTGTGTGACAAGAGTCTAGGGTTCTTCGTGCTCGTGTGGATATCCGTAGAGGCGTGGACACTATTCTACACTCGGAACTCTAGCCGTTATCGTTCGTTGGACTTCATCAGAGCACCTTGGTTGAGTATTGACTCAATCCCTCAAAGGTAAATTTTTATTAATTGTATTCTACTTTTGGATCAATGTTTATCGCTAGATCCAAATTTTTTTTGTGTTTTCTTGTTCCATTTCCGCTGCGCACAAGTGTTGTGACGTATAACAAAACCCAACAAGCTCCGCATCCTCCGCCGATTTTGCCGCATCCCAGCCTAAATCTATGGATTTGGCGACATCCATGTTCTCATCCGCCGGATTTCTCCAAGTACCAGCCACTTCCTGTTGTTTCTGCGGATCCCAGAGGTCTCAGCCAATTCCAATGCCTGCCTTCCGTTCCGCCGATTCTAGTTCATGCCTCCCACCACTCGCTCTTCTGGCAACCCCGCTCCAGTGGAGGCCACTGAATCCCTAAGCCGTCGCTTGGAGGATCAAGAGCAACTCGTCGCCTCCATGCACGCCTCTCTCCTCGCCCTCCATTCCAAGATCAGCTCCCTGCATGCGTCCGACGCTGTCGTCTCCACCGCGTCCGGCTCCGTCCCATCCGCAGACTGCGGATCTCTCCTAGGTGCCGGACCGCCATCCACTCCTTCAAGGATCACTCATGTGCCCATTCTGGGCAGGTCCGCCCTCTCTCTCGACATTCCCTTCTTCGTCGACGTTGACCCGATGGGTTGGATCGCCAAAGCGGAGCAATATTTCGACCTCAACTACACCTCGAAGCATGACAAAGTATCTACGACGATGGTTGGCCTAGACGGCTCGGCCCTCCGCTGGTTTTGGTGGCTCCGCCAATCCAACCCATGCCTCTCCTGGCTCGAGCTCAAGCAGGAGATGATCCGACGGTATGACACCCGCTACTCCAGCTCCTCCGATATCAAGCGTTATTGTGGCGTTCGCCAGACAGCCGACTTGGACGACTATATGGATGAGTTTGTCGTCCTGGTCTCCCACGTTCTCGGGCTACCGCCCGATCATTACCCGGACTTCTTCATGCATTGTCTACTGCCACATGTCCACTTTCGTCTCCGCACGCACCGCCCTCACATAGTCTTTGACTCCATGGACTTGACACGCCTGGTGGAGGCCGACCTCTCCCCTCGGCCACTTGCTCCTTCGCCCGACCACCACCAGCCATGGACACCTTGGCGACCACCAGCTACGGCTCCCCCACCGCGGCCGCCGCCTTGGGGAAACCGGTTGGGCCGCCCACCGTCCCCTTAACGCATCTCGAATAGTGATTACAATGAGCTTCGTAGCAAGGGTCTTTGTTTTTGGTGCCACCAACCCTACTCTCCCAACTATGAGTGCGCCGTGATGGAGTTCCATGCCATCATCGGCGACGTCAACCCTGAGGTGACCCGGACAGACTTGAGTCCCTCGAGCTCTCTGCGAGGGATACACCTCTCGACCCCGCTGCGGCTACGTTCCACCGCCTGGAGTTATCTCGTGCCTCGACGGGCAGGATCCCCGGTCAGCAGACCATGCAACTTTCAGGCACACTGCGGGATCGCCCAATCATCATCATGGTGGACAGCGCCGCAAGCCACAACCTCATCTCTCAGCACCTGGTGCAACAACTCCGTCTTCCCTCGGTTCCCTCTTCGGATGTTGCGGTTCGTATGGGAGATGGACACCACTGACCGACTCAGGGCCATTGCACTGCAGTCTCTCTCTCCGTGGGGCCTTGTTCCGTGATCGCGGACTTCTACACATTCAGCTTAGGCGGTCTCGACGCCATTCTGGAAGTGGCTTGGCCCTGCACACTTGACGATGTATACGTCAATTGGGAGACTATGTCCATGCATTTCCCACATGGGGGCCAACAATGTCGCCTCGACGGTGACTCCGCCCTCCTATGCTCTCTGATCTTCCTCTGCACGAACCAACAGACCACCAATGTCGGCCTCTCCACGGGGATGCATGGCCTTATCGGTCCCGTCCGTTGCGCTCACCGACGTCATCCAGCCGTCGATAGTACTGCCACCAACCCAACCTTCTCTGGTCCGAAAGAAAGACGGCATTTGGCGTCGTACTACCCAGCCAAGCTACTTGATCGTCGCTACCACCATCAGGGGGACTCTGGCTCGCAGGAGGTCCATGTTACTGGGTCTTACCATCTGGAGTCCGAAGCTACGAGCCTACCCCAGGATCACTTCTACTGCCACCCCTCCAACCATTGTCTTGGGGATAAAACATATTTTTCAGACGACGGCATTGTTACGGTTGCGCATGCTGACAGGATAAGCACATGCCGACGAGACACCGTGGCGAGTCCACGCGCGGAGGAAGATGATGACGGGTCCGTCTGGAGGAGAGACCGAAGACACCGCCGACATGATTACATTATTGCATTTGTCATGTTATGTTAATTTGTGTGTTCATTTTATTTTTGTGCTGCATTTGTTATCCACACCCCACACCTATAAAGGAGTCGCGTCATACTCTTTTTTATTATGCTTGGATGTATGAAATTTAGGGTTGCTCCCTAGATTTTTGTCTCGTTCTCTACTCTTTCCTCTTCCTCACCTCCGCCATCCCTCCCTCTTACCGGATTTCTCGTGTTTGTATCAGTACTTGATTTTTTATTTAATAGATTTTTTCTCCAAGCTACTAATGGATAAGAGAGACAACTTACCAAGCCCTCTTGAGAATTATTTTTTCATTAGGTAGATTGAATGTGTAGAAATTTTTTTCCTTGATCATGGTAAGGCCATAAGTGTTTATTTAGAAACGGGGTCATGATTTTCTGTTGGCACACATTCTTATAGGTAATTATCCTTCCTAATTTTTAGATCACTCTTGATTATGGAATTATCTCAACTCGGCATTTAGAAGACTTATGTTAGAGAAGAATATGGGTAGAAACGATTTCAACATCAAATCTTTCTCCTTGATGAAGTGACAATCTACTTTTATATGTTTTGTTTTTTCATAGAACATGAGATTTTTAGATATGGAGATATGAGCTATATTATCAAAGAACATTGATAGAGGATATTTGTAAGTTTCACCAAAATCTTTTAGACGTGCACTCAACCACTTCAACTTACAAGCAATATGAGTCATACTTTTGTATTCGACTTCTGCACTTGACATGGACACCACTGACTTTTTTCTTTTCTAAGTGACACAATTTCCTTCTACCTTTGTGCAGTATGCAAAAGTGGATTTTTGGTCTATGTTATCATTTGCATATCTTGCATCTAAATATGCTTCAATACATAAGTAATTGTTTCTTTAAATAGTAGTCATTTGCTAGAAGATCTTTTGATATATTCTAATATTTTAATGTAGCTTCAAGATGACATTCTCTGGGTGCCTACATAAATTGACTGACATTTTCAATGGTGAAAGAAATATCATGTGTACTTATGGCGAGACAAATGAGTTTACCGACCAAGCGTCTGTAACAGATGATATCTTTTAAAGGAGGAGATGTCTCATCCCAAAGTCTGTCAGTGTTCATTTGCATTGGATTTCTAGCAGATTTCATAATAAGAAGACATGTTTCTTCATGTAGATTTAGGACATACTTTCGTTGGGAAAGAAGTATGTTGTTATTGCATCTTACATTTTCGATTCCCAAGAAGTATCTGATATCTTTTGTTACAAACTGTGTCAAAGATGTTTCTTTGTTATCACTATTCCAAAGGAACCATCTTCCGTAGAAGACTATCATCTACGCCGACATCAAGAATAATTAGTCCTTGATATCCTCGTGTCGTCAGGGAGTCCAAGTACTCCGAGATGCCAAGGTATACAAAGAGTATCATGGTATGCAGTAGGGACGGTGGTGGTAGATATTGCCATGGTAAATTGACTGCAAAAAGTATTTAGATTTGCATAATATACATCATTAATAATAGGATGTTGTGTATTTCTTGTACCCTTTTCTGTGAAGCAATGAGAACATCCTGATCTGAATCTACAGGTGTGAAGGAACAATTTGAAGATTAGAGAGTTGAACTGGGAGATGACGTCAGAAATCCAGGAGTGGAAGGAAATAACTGGAGTAGCTGAACGTTGATTATAAGGATAAAGAATTGGTATAAGAGAAAGAGGGGACATATGTCTCGGAGGTAGTTGATGCATATCCACAGGCAAGTGCACCATGGTCGTACAAGTAATAAATGACACGAGAATAAATCCTCAAGTATCAAATCTCTCACGGAACACGGCTGGGTGGATTTAACTATTGAGACAAGACTCGTGATAGAAGTCTTTTATGTCAAATTTTATCGAGGGGTTTGATATAATAATTCCTCCTCTTCCTTGGAATAAACCACTAAGGGGGCACATGAGGATTCATGTTCCGTCCTAGGTGAAATATTCAAAAAGGGGGAAGAATCATTAGAACAAGTAATAATTTCTTCTAAATTTTGGGGAGGAGATGAACATAAATAAGCTTATTATCACAAATAGCATTCGAACAGCAAAATCACAACATTTTTATTCTTACCATCATCAATATAGAAGAACTACCAATCTCTACCAAATGTGCGGAAAAAGATGATAGGATAGAAACAATGCTCGAGACTCTTCCGTGCATGCAAAGGTACTCCGAAGTATGAGTCCGTCTTGGCCTTGATTGTCAGATTTTGTCCGGGGTAGAGGAATCACTGTCACCGACTCCCAATGAGCCCGTCTTCTCGAGTGTTTTGCACCGTTAATGTTCCTTCTTCGAGATCCTAGCTTGTGGAGAGAAAGGATTGCTTGATTTTCACCTTGAAGTTCTTGGATAATGGGGAGAGCCTAGGGGATGATCCCTAGCCCTTAGGGGAGAAAATGGTGGAATGGTCAAAACTGGGCGAGCAAGAAAAAATGACCTGCACAAGGTTAGATGCACGGCCAGTGGTTGTGCATGACCGATTTTCCACTAACCATTTGCGAAGGAACTAGGATTGGCGGAAAAAGTGCGGCGCTTGGAAGGAAAAATAATGAACAGTGTGCGACTAGTGGTCGTACACGAAGGAGGTCCAGTACTCGTGTGACTGCTCGTGCGACTGCTTGTGCGATCCTCTGGATAAATCTGGCCAATGAATGTGCACGACCAGTGGTCGTGTGCAAAGGAGTCCACTGCCTGTGCGCGAACAAATAAGCACGACCAATGACACTCCAATTGAAATAAGTCCTAATCACTTAGGGGACGCAACACAAGGCCTGTACCTACATGAAGAACCTCTAGAACACCCAAAAATACGCATACATGCATCGAAACATCGAATAACAATATAAGAAAATGAAATGAGAAAGGGAGGAAGTCTCCTTCATGCATGAAATAAAATAACATGTAAATATACTAAATGGTGAACCAAAATATATGGAAATTATGCTAGATGAGCGCCTAAAACAGTAGTGCAGGAGGTGTGATATCTGGTGGATGATTATGCGTGATAGGAAGCGAGGACACAAAGGTAGGGGAGGAGAGGTGGTATAAATAAGAGGAGGGATCTCAAGAGTAAGAGAACTGTCTTCCTTAGAGAAATATATGGTAGACTAAAAAAATATGACATCAACAAAGACATTAACGTTTGGAGATAGAGTCAAATCAGTGATAGCCCTTTTGAGTAGGAGGATAAAAAGGGCAGCTCGGTGCACAAAGGCATCCCCGTGCAAAAGGGGTCCGGGGAAGGATCCCACCACAAGGTTGAAATGTAGACAAACCTTAACTTGCATTTTTGCAAGAGGCTTCTTTTAGGACTCGAACTCGTGTCTCAGTCAGAGAGTGTCACTAATGGATGCAAGAGTGTGAAAGAAGGCAGCGCAATTAAAGAGCAAGGAGTAAAGAAAAATAAGTACAATTTATATGGAGAAGAGAAAGTGATGTTCTTCTCTGAAGAGTAAAAGAAGATAAATGCTTGGTGAGAAAACAAGAGATGGTAATTGCATGACCCTGGTAGGATCAAGGAACATTAATTTGACATAAGAGTGTTTGAGCAATATCAAGGAGATGACGATTTTTTCTTTCTGACACCTCATTTCATTGGGATGTATGCACACAACTTGTCTGATAAATGATTTCATCAGAGATACAAAACAACCAAAATTGGTGACTCATATATTCTTTTGCATTACCTATCCGTGGAATAGTTAGGTCAAAACCAAATTGAGTGTGAATTTCATTAAAATATATATAGAAATTATAAAGGAGTTCAGATCGTTCTTTTAAGAAATACACAAAAGTCCATCTAAAGTAATTATCAATAAAATTAATAAATGCAGACTTTATCCACCAACAGACTTGGAGGGATTAGAACCCCAGATGTTCAAATGCTTTATGTCAAAAGCACATAATATTGTACATAACTCTTACAAAGTTTGGCAGAAAAATTAGTACGATGATGCTTGCCATATTGGGATGCTTCACATTCCAAAATAAACACGTACTGAAATGACGACAGGAGCTCATGAAGGAGACAAAATGGAGGATGACCAAAATGGTGTTGTTACTGAAGCACATGAGGCTTTGCGATAAATGTTGAGAAAGTGGAAGATCGTCTAGGTAGTAGAGGACCCTTTTCGATTGAAAGTCTTAAAAATAACAATTAGCTGGAAATTGGAATGAATGAGACATAGTAGTGTAATTGTTTTGAAAGTGCACTAATGGATAATAGATTGCAAGAAAATGTCATGGCGTATAAAGTATCGTCCTATTGGAGAAGGGAGGTGATGGAGATCCATAGTCCCTATGGCATACTCACGTGTATTCCCCGCACGAGGTGTTGATTTAGTCCCCATCCGAATGATCCGTGTCCTCTGATGTGTCTTGATGGTTGTTTTGACATTTTATCAATGTATATGTTTATTTATTTCAGGTTTTATTTAGTATCGATCACAACCAATGTGAACGCGCATTATGAGCCGTCGATATTGGTTGCCTCAGTCCTTATTCTATATTTATCTCTGCGTATGCTGGAGGTGAGGGCATTGACACTTTAGTTTACATTTTTCAGAGGCGTCAGTCCTCTTCATGGTGTCGACTCCGTGAGCCCCTAGGTGGCGAATCCTAGATCTGACTTCTCCCCCTATCCCCCCGCCATCCCCCTCCGATAAGTTTCAAGACAATGTGTAAATACGCAAGGTGCTCCACCTAGGTTGTGTTGTATTACCAAAATATCGTCGGGAGTTGTGAATCATCAGTGGAAGGCTGTGGGGATTTGAGTATCGACGTCGGAGTGGCGTGGGGGATCATGGGAGCGGGCAACATGAGGATGGCGTGTCGACGGCAGGTTGTAATCGACGAGCCCTTGCGTGAAACCCGAACAATCACTGAGTGCCAAAATCGCTTGGATAGAGCATGTCGTAGCGGAGGATGTACTGTCGATACTGGTGTTTCTAATATCATGATGTTATGACCTATTGTTTGCTAACGGATGGGAGGTCGGGAGAGAGAAATCCAGGGGTAAGTTGGCTAGACCCTTCTTGGATTGTGAAAACTCTATGGTGGAGGAGGAAAGAAGTGTCTCGTCAGAGAGCAGTGGAGCTTTCGTTGGCTGATCTTGCGGAAGGGAACTGAGCTCCACGAGTTCCCTATCTTAGTGTCCTGAGAGAGAGAGACCGCGAGGTGGGGGGGTGGTGGGGGGGTGGGTGGGTGGACGATGGAGGAATTGTTTATTGCATAAGAAATTGCCCTCCTTACCTAGCATAAGGCAAGGGATTAGAAGTTCCAAAATAATGAAAACTCCCTCACCAAGGCGTAAACAATGTGCGAGTCAATTCTCAAGTGTTGCAAATAAACGTAGTACAATGTGAATATATATATGTATAGTATTTTCAATCTTTTCGTGACTCCCCCTTGCCCTGATAAGTGATTTCCCATTGGGAGCCTGTAACACTAAACCACACCCATATCTAGTCTTATCTTGACTTGAAGGACCCAAATTGGTCAGTAATGATACTTATCCTGCACAAATCTTAACATCTCGTTAGATGCTTTAATTTTTTATTTGTTAGTATCAAAATAAGCAAAATAATAATAATTTGTTACTATACAAATATCTTATTTAGTTGGATTTTAATCATAACTAGTTCCGACTGCCTGATACAGTTAATTTATAAGGAGGCATTTCGGTATTAAACTTTCTAGTCTAAATGACATATAAAGATCTCATTTGTGATTTGAATTACACGGCCTACATCAAACAAGTAAAGCGGTCAAAGTTTTTACAGTGGTCGAACTGCAGATACAAATTAACAGCATTTTAAGATATTTTATAATTTTTCTATTAAAAGTTTTGATGTAGTATAACATTCTATTTTGAGCATTATAACAAACTTGCCTAATTCTATTCTGAATGATGGTTATTTTAGACTTTGAATAAACAGGGGAAAATGCGGAAAGTGATCGATTCTGATATTCACAGAGAAGACCCGGATGCACAAGTCACACCAGAAATTGGTATGGAATTTGAAAGTGAAGACAAAGCATATGAGTTCTATAATAGATATGCAGGGTTCGTCGGTTTCAGTGTTAGGAAAAGTTCATCTGATAAGTCCTCCGAAAATATCACTAGATCTAGAACTTTTGTTTGCTCAAGGGAAGGTTTTCGCAAGGACAAGAAAGGTGCAAAGGAAGTGAAGAGACCTCGGCCTGAGACTAGGATTGGCTGTCTAGCACGCATGACAATCAAAATCACACCCACCGGCAACTACCGAGTCACCGAATTCATATCGGCACATAACCATCAACCCGCTCCACCATCAAGTACGCACCTCCTAAGGTCGCAAAGGATAACAATGGAGGTTCAAGCGGCTGAAGAAGAGCTGTCAGATGATTCAGGAGCAATGCCGAGATCTGTCATTGAGCCTATTGGGAGACAAACTGGTGGTCTTCGTAGTATTAATTTTATTCCCGCAGATTACAAAAATTATCTTTGCTCAAAGCGCATGAAAACCATGCAGATGGGAGATGCAGGTGCTCTGTTGAAATACGTACAAAGCATGCAACTTGATAACCAAGCTTTCTTTCACGCCATTCAGGTTGACGAGGATGATAAAATGACCAATATTTTCTGGGCCGATGAGAGATCCGTGGTCGATTTTAACTGCTTCGGTGATGTTGTGTGCTTGGACACAACATACAAAATAAATGTTTATGGACGACCATTTGCGCCATTCCTTGGGGTTAATCATCATAAACAAACCGTAATCTTCGGTGCAGCTTTGCTCTATGATGAATCTGTTGAATCTTTCAAGTGGCTGTTCGAGACCTTCAAAATTGCGATGCGCGGAAAGCAACCAAAGACGATAATTACAGACCAATCAATCACATTGAGTAGCGCTATTGCTACCGCATGGCCAGAGACATGTCATCGGCTCTGTGAGTGGCATGTTTATCAGAATGCTGCCAAGCACCTTAATCATGTTTTTCAAAGTTCAAAAACTTTTGCAAAAGATTTTAGTCGGTGTATTTATGATTACGAAGAAGAGGAAGACTTCTTGTTAGCATGGAGAACAATGTTGGAGAAATATGACCTTCGAAACAACGAATGGCTGTCGAAGTTGTTCGAGGAACGAGAGAAATGGGCTTTGGTTTATAATCGTCATATTTTTTGTGCCGACATAAAAAGCGCGCTTAGGAACGAAAGCTTGAGCAGTGTGCTCAAAAAATACCTGAGTCCACAACTCGATCTTTTGTCATTTTTCAAACATTACGAAAGAGTAGTAGATGAGCATCGTTATTCAGAGCTACAAGCTGACTTCCATGCTAGTCAAAGTTTCCCGAGAATTCCTCCTTCGAAGATGTTGAGGCAGGCTGCGAATTTCTACACACCTGTGGTTTTCGAAATATTCCGGAGAGAGTTTGAGATGTTCATGGATTGTATGCTGTTCAACTGTGGCGAGGTTGATACAATTTCTGATTACAAAGTTGTTGTTACTGAGAAACCTAAAGAACATTACGTCAGATTCGATTCAAGTGATTGTTCTGTTGCATGCAATTGCAAAAAGTTTGAGTTCATGGGAATCCAATGTTGCCATGCGTTGAAAGTTCTCGATTTTAGAAACATTAAAGAGTTGCCGCTGAAATATTTTTTGAAGAGATGGACGAAGGATGCAAAGACTGGGAAGAAGGACGATCTGATAGCTTTAGTCGAATGTGGGCCCAGATCTCCTACTGCAAATGCTATTAATGCTCCCTTGTCATCATATGCTCATCACCAGGGGTTTAATGGCATGAGCCAGTTCAGTCATGTAAGTCTTGTTGATGTATTTTTGGAACACTTCATGTATATTTTGGCACATGCTGCGGCTGATTAATTTTTTTCTCTCGAAATCTAGGATTCGCCGGTGTCTGCTCTACATCAACATTCATTCCATGCAAGCACTCATTTGGGGCAGGTAAAAGAATTTGTTCCTTATTTGTGTTGTTGCTTAAGAAAATTTCCAAGTTCCTTGACCTTCAAATCTGTTAAAATCTAGGAAGATAAGACATTGCATAACAGATTTTTACATTGCTGAGGATGAAATTATAAATAATAGGGCATACGATGTGTAAAATGAGCATGTTTACTCAAATTGACCTTTATTAATCATTTACGATGATTTTCATAAATTTTTGTATTATAGTTTTGCAAGAGTCCTCGTCATATGATGCGAATGCGTTGTCTTGGCAAGAACCGCTGCACCTCTAAGAAGACTTAAGTGTACTGTTAAATCGGCAAAAGTCCTCACAAATTAGACATCATAGAGAAGTATGTCGTAGGAATTATGACCGACTTAGGTTTGGTAGTTGGAATATAAGTACGCTAATGGGGAAAACAATGAAAGTAGTGGATACGATGATTAAGAGAAGATCAATATTTTATACCTTCAAGAGAGTAGATGGGTGAGTGAAAAAACTAAATTTTCAGATAATTCTGATTTTAAATTATGGCACATAGAAAAAAAATAAAACAAGCAGTGAAGTAGGTATTATTGTGGATACAACTTGAAAGGATAAAATTGTTGTGGTAAGTAAAAAATGTGATAGAATCTTAGCTCTTAAATTGATCATAAGAAAGAAAACTATTAATGTGATCAGTGCTTACTCGCCAAGTGTAGGATTAAGTGAAGCTATTAAAGTGCAATTTTGGGAAGATTTAGATGATTTGTAAGGATTGCAAAGTCATAGCAGGAGAAAGTTTGACATCACAACATATGTTAGTGGTGTTAGATGTACAAATTAAATATAATAAATTTAAGACGAACAAAAAATGTTGCCAAAAATTCAGTGGTGGAACTTGAAGATGAAAAAGCAAGTTGCTTTCAAGACAACAGTTATAGAACAGTAGTTGATGATCCTTATGTTGATCCTAATGTCTCATAGGAAGTATATGTTCACATTTAAGGATAAGTAGAAAAAACATACTTGGAGTATCAAAAGGTCATGCGTCCTCAAATAAAGAATCTTGGTGGTGAAAAGAGTAAGTGTAAGACAAAGTGAAGACAAAGAATTTCAGCTATAAATCACTCTACGCTTGTAGGAATGATGTAACTTTAGCCAATTACAAAGTCGCCAAAAAAGAAGTTAAACATATAATAAGTAAAGTAAGAAGTCAAGTTTATGAAAAATTTAAAAAAAACGATTAAATAGCAAAGATGGAGAGCGTGACATATATAAAATTGTTCGAGCTAGAGAAATAAATACGAGATTTAAGTCAAGTACCATGCATAAATGATGAAACAGATACATTTTTGACGGATAACGTGGATATTACAGAGCAGTGTAAAAGACACTTTTATCAGCTATATAATGAAATAAAAGATAATGAATTGAACTTGAAAGAGTTAAGTAAATTGGAGCAGTATATAAACATAACATTTTATCATAAAATTCAAGTATCAGAGGTAAATGATGCTCTAAAGAAGATGAAAAATAGAAAGGTGGTTGGGTCAGATGATATACCCATCGAAGTATGGAAATATCTAGGGAATGAAAAATTGTGTTGACATGTTTTTTCAATAAGATATTGAAGTTAAAGAGGATGTCAAATCAATGAAGAGAAAATATCTTGGTACTTTTGTATAAGAACAAATGAGATATACAAAATTGTGTTAATTACAGGAGAATTAAATTGATGAGTCATACCATGAAACTATGAGAACGCTTAAATAAAAAGAAGAGTAAAACGGAAGACTAACATCTCGGAAAATCAATTTGGATTCATGTCAGGCCAGTCGACCATGGATGTTATACATCTCTTGAGGAGACTCATAAACAACTACCGAGAAAGGAAACAAGATTTGCATATACTGTTCATCGATCTTGAGAAGGCTTATGATAGAGTTCCAAGAGAGTGTTATGAAGAGTCTTAGAAACGAAAGGTGTAAATGTATCATACATTGACATAATCAAAGATATATATATATATATATATATATATATATATATGCAAATTCAGTGACAAGGGTGAGGACATCTGAAGGATTAATACAAAAATTCTCTATCACTATTGACTTATATCAAGGTTCAGCAATAAGCCCTTATCTCTTTACCCTTATCTTTGATGAGCTCACCAGACATATCCAACAAGCAAATATCTTGATGTTTATTGTTTGCGGATGATATCGTTTTGATCAATGAGACGCACGAGGGTATAAACACAAAACTTGAATCTTGGCGAGACACTTTAGAAAAGAAGGATTTTAGGTTGAGCAGGTCAAAGACGGAGTATATGGAGCTTAAATTTAGCAGTGCAAGAAGGACGTATGACTTCGTTATTAAGTTTGGTGATCAAGATATTTCCCGTAGTGAGTGTTTTAAATATCTTGAATCGATAGTTCAAAAATACAGATGTATTGATAAAGATGTGACACAAAGAATCCAAGCTGGTTGGTTGAAGTGGAGAGGCGCGTCAGGGATCTTATGTGATCGTAATGTACCATTAAAACTTAAGGGCAAGTTTTACCATACTACAATTAGACCAGTGATGCTCAATGGTTCTGATTGTTGGGCAGTGAATTGTGTACATGAACAAAAAATGAGAGTTGTGGAGATGAGAATGCTTAGGTGGATGTGTGGGCATATGAGACTGGATACAATTTGGCATGAATGTATCAGGGATAAGACAGGAGTAACACCAATTGTAGAGAAGATGGTTTGGACACATACAAAGGCGACCATTAGAGGCACCTGTTAGGCGTTGTGAGAGTCTAGTCACTAGACATCTTAAACGAGGGAGGAGTTGACCAATGAAGACTTGGAATGAAATTATAAAGAAAGACATGATGTAATTTGGCATTAGTGAGATTGTGACAAAAGATAGGGCACAATGGCGATAAAGGATCCATATAGCCGACCCCACTATAGCCTTGAGTGTCGTTTGTTGTATAATTTTGTATTAGTAAAGCCTGTTTCAGTAAAAATAGGGCTCGCAATCTTGTGCTTCAGTCAGTTAATCATTGTTAATGAATTGAAAAATGGCTTTCCTATGGACTATCTTTCTTTACTATAGCCTTAATGCTATTTGTTTCTTATCTTCTCTCCCTATTTCTCGCCTCTTCAATTCTTCTCAATTTTTATTGAGGCTTTCAACCGATGTGTTGGTTGGTTCATGTTCTGGCTCTCCCCCACTAAGGTCAGCAAGTTTAAGCCTGTGGTCAAATAAGCCTCATTAGGGGATTGCTTTGCATGGTGGAAGCCACCACCCCAAATACGCAGATGCAAATCGTAGTCAAAATTCATGGGTTAGATTCCGCTCTAAAACCTCAGATTACCCATTCCACCAGATCCATATCTCTCAATGGCTCCCTGATTGGATTTTTCATTCAAAAGAGGGGAAGAATAAAACACGGCCTTATCAACTCTCTTTTCTATTGTTTGAGTGTGTTGAATAGATCTGGCTGGGGGCAGAAAAGGTTGTCCATATCGTGCCAAACCTGTCTTTACTTCGCTAATGATCTCATCTTCTTCGCCAAAACTCTTCCTACTTGTTCTATTCAGATATTAAAGCAGACGGTATCCGAGATTTTCATTTTGAGTTCTTTCGGCAGGAGCAGACTTCCTGCTCTCACTGATCCACGCCTTAGGAGATCCATGGTCCCAAATAAAGCCTAAAAAATACTAATGCCTGCCCAACACAATCAAACTTTTAGAAATGCATTGCATTCCCCCAATTCCATGGGGCGATCGGTAAAAGTCACACATAACTGTTGATGTTCTTCTCATTTTAAACCCTAATGCGCCTTCAAGAAGAGATAACCAGCACTGTTTTTCTCACCTGCTATTGTTTTGCAGGACTTCACTGCCCAGCAGCCTCAGTTCACGTTATGAGGGAGCTCAATGAGTGTAGCTTCACTAGTTGCTATTTATGCATGTGCAAGTGTTCATAATCTTTCATAATTTATTAGTATAATGCTGAAGCTGTAATCATGTCATTAAGGCTGCGTTTGGCGCGGCTTATCGCGGCTTATTTGTTCTGGTGAGGTTGAACAAAAATGTCATTGTTATATCAAAATCTTTTGCCCCAAACTAGTTTCTTTTTTTTTAATAACGGCAGTAACATTGTCATACCAAACATACAATGACGTATTTGTCCAACCTCACCGGAGCAAATAAGCTGCGATAAGCTGTACCAAACGCAACCTAAATCTGCGGTTTACATAAAATAATTTTGTTAGAAATGTGTATTATTTAGTGACTGCATTCCTCTTACAATACTGTGCACTATATGTACATACGCATATACTCAGGCCTTCACATATATACGTACATAACACGATATACGTCTTGTCTTTGTGGGCATGAGCATACTATGAACGAAAAAATGCACCCCTTCGAAATTGAATTTTTCAAGTATATTTAGTTGGGAAATTTGGATTTGATAATTGTTTTTACTGCAATTAACTTTTGCAAGTCATGCAAGATTGATTTAATTTTAATCATTTTTAATCCCTTTGTCAAAATGATGATATTAACTTGCTAACTATTAATAATATCATAAATTTCAATGTGAAGTATTATTTTATCCTTCACGTGGTATTTCACCTATCCGGCCGCCTAAGTTGATCCCTTTGTTTGTTAAAGATCCTCCAACCCTTTCTCAAGGGAAACACCACATTTGTTTTTAAAATCTTTAATATAGTAGAGATCCCATACAATTAATACAATTAAATCAGTCAAATTATTTTTAAACTCGATAATTGATTGATCCGATATCATAATAGAAGTTAAAAAGACCTGAACCTGAAAAGTCTCCTTAGGCGTAGCAATGGCCCAAGAAGGCCTGGGCTTTGGAAAAAAGCCCATTTCTGCCAAAAGCCTGGTATAATGCCTGAACTTGATGTGGGCCATGCCAGAGATTGGCCTTGTGCAGTAATAAGATGGGTCTGAAGTGGGCCTTTCAATGGGCCTAAGACGGGCCAACTATGGGCCTACCTGGGCTTAAAGCAGGCCTTAAATGGGCTTGCCGCAGGCCTGCAATGGGCCTTGCCAATGCTGCGATGGGCCTGGGACTAAGAGCCGCACTAGCTGCAGGCCTACTGTGAATTAAATAAAAAATATGTAATAATTTTAGAACATATATTATATATAATAAAATAAATTTAAATATAAATACAGGCAATGAGACTGCTCGCATTAAGGTCAGGGCATCCTTTTTGAAGGGGAGGTGGTCCTGGGCCCGAGCTTGATAATTATATATTTATGCTTAAAATGAGAAACCTCAATATTATTTATTATTCTAAATAGGAGGCCTTGTTTTATAATTATAATAATTAATACCAGTGATTCAAATATAATTCAAACGCATCTCAACTATTCTTCTCAAGTAGAAATAAAAGCACCCACCCGACGATATTATTTAAAAATGATAAATCCCCATTCTAGAGGCTTCTGGAGTTTCTTCCAGAAATTAGGAAATAAAAAAATATTCTACCAAAAACTGCAGCTCGACCAGATCTAAACCCTAATAATAAAAAATAAATGAGGGGAGCACCCAGCACAGCCTATCAAATTCAAGCCTATATCATACATAGCATTACATGGTCAACGCCCCCATTACAAAGTGCAGAAACAGCTATTGACTTTTGAACAAGTCAATAATAGCAATTATGCATGCCCTAGTGTTCTTCTCCTAAGGAAAGCGAGGCGAGCGAGCTCCTCCGTCCCCGAGAACAGAAAAAAAAATGGCACACATATCTTACATGTAAATTAATTTGCTTCCATGCCTAATTTGACCAGACATGAATCAGCCCTTGCTTGTTGCCGGTGTAGATCTCATTCCTATCCTCGTCATAGAACAGCGCCGTTACGTCTTCTAGGGCTTCGCGGACCGAACATCTAATCGAAGATCTACTCCCATCCCCTCTTTTACGAGGGCTTATCTGGATCGAAGAATCGTTGGCTGATATTTTTGCAATGCACTTTCCGGTGAGGATATTGCTCATGTTGATGGAACCAACTGCGGAGGCTGCGAAAAGACGAAACTTTTCAGTAATCATTCGTTCTCGGCACACTGCGCGAAAATTCAGGAAACGGGCGTACCTTCGCCTTCGTCATCGCACCCTTCATCGGATTTGCAGTACGAGATTATCAAATCCTGATCGCTGGTGATGTAGATGTTGTTCGTGTTGCAGTCGGGGTGCCACAACAAGTGGTCTTCGAAAGAGGTGACGAGCTCTCCTCGGAAATTCCATACGGCGACCGTCCTGTTCCTAAATGTCAGGAAAAGATGGTTCTCGTACAGGAAGATGAATGCGGAGGGCGTCATGAACTGCGTCTTGCCGACTTCGGTTAGTTCGGAATTTCGAACCTGGTAACAAGTTTCGGAGGGTTAGATATACGGCAGGCGGCATGCCATGAAAGCTAAGCGCACAATGTTTCAAATATTCATACATCGAGAATCTGAAGATTTTCGTTCTCCTGCTTGACGAGAAGTTTCTCGTTGAACTGCTCAATGAAGTCGACCTTTTTGTTACGGTGCAGCAAGTGATTGAAAGACTTTAAAACTGTACCATCTTCGATCGAAAGTATCTTTAATGGAACATAACCAGGAGTCCGGTGATATATTAACAACATGATTCCTGGACTGTGGACAAGAATCAATATATAGAAGTTAATGGAATGACAGATTTTAACCCTAAAAGCGTGAAAAATTCTTAGCCATGCTAAGCAAAGCTTAGCCTACAAAATTCTAACACGTGTCCGATCAATCCCACATAGGGGTGCAAACGAGTCGAGCTCGAGTCGAGCTTGGCAAAATTTCCAAGCTCGAGCTCGAGCTCGACGAGCTCATTTATCCCAGCTCGAGCTCAACGCCAACTTATCGAGTTTCGAGCTCGAGCTGCTTGCGAGCTTTTTTAGCTCATGAGCTTTATTTTCTTATTTTTAATTTTTTTTAAATGTATAAATAAAAAGCTCGTGAGCTCATGAACAACACTAGATGATCGAGCTCGAGCTCGAGCTCCACAGGCTCGAGCTCGAGCTCCACAGGCTCGAGCTCGAGCTCCACAGGCTCGAGCTCGAGCTCCACAGGCTCGAGCTCGAGCTCCACAGGCTCGAGCTCGAGCTCCACAGGCTTCGAGTCAAGCTTTTTTCGAGCCGGCTATCGAACTTTCGAGCCGGCTCAACTCAACTTCCACCCCTAAATTCCCACATGCTTTGTCTTTATGCACCGACTTGAGCATGTACATTCAATCTTTTTACCATATATGTTAACATCTGAGCCTAGAAGCTTTCATTTGATGTGCGGATATACGGTTAGATTGAGCATACACGCTCAGATAGGGGCTCAGTGCATGATCTTGATTTAGGGTCTGTTTGGCTCTCCGGGGAGTTTCCGGTGCAAGAGCAAACACCACCGGCGGCGTGCCCGTGGGCATTGTTTTTCCGCCACCGGTGGGGTTTGCTCCCAGTTTTCCATGGGAAACGGATAAATCCCTCCGTCTCCGAACCCGGCTCCCTCCCACCGGTGGTGTTGGATGCCTCACCAGAATGCAGCTGCCCTGCCCTACCAAACAAACCCTTAGCCACTATTTATTCCAAAAGCATATCAAGTTCACAATAGAGGCTAGTTGTTAGAGTAAAACCTGATCTTAATCTCCTGTACATCCTTGTCTGATATTGAATACAAAAAGGAGTAGTTCTTGAGGTCAAAAACTTTGTATATTCTGTGCATGAGAGTGAACCCATTCAGACAGACTCAATCAATTAAATCATCAGCAGTTATAACAGATGAAGAAGAGTAAATAGCCCATACCCATCCTGTGCTGAATAAGTCAAAACTTTGCCATTGACATCATCAAATTCAACAAAACCTGGCCATTTCAATGACTCCGTCTCAAAAAGCGGGAATCCAGCATCAAGTTGATTTCTCCTTATGTATCTGATAAAATTCATTTATGAAATAAATAATTTGATAATGGACCGGCCACAAAGTCGATAACCAATCAACTTTAGCATTTTCAATTCAATTCTATTGAGTGGTGACTCAAGAGTTAGGATCCGTTTGGCATGGCGTTCGATAAGAAATCACAATCACTTCAATTGATAAGAAATTATTAACTTAAATTTATTATATAATTAACAAATAGCATTACATGATAGAAAAAAAATATAAATAGAGCATTGCACTAGATATCCTAAATAGTATGCCATATAGTTTATAATAATAAATTGTTTGTATTTAGAAATTTTAATAACATTTAATATTTCAAAGTCTTCAATATTCCTTCCATTTATGTTCATTAACTTAAGTGGACCACAGCTCAATTTGAGTAAAATTCTAATGTTATAACATGTAAATAATGTTAACTAGCATGGTAGCAAGCTGCCTAAGCTGTACACTCCCAAGTCACATTCAAAACCAGAACGTAGTCATAACCATTTTGTCTAAATCATGCAAAACAAGGAAATGCTAGTTAACATATATTGGATAAGAGTTGGTGAAATATGGTTGATCTCGCAGTTCAGATTTTCCTAATCTAGGATTCATGTATTATACCCAACAAACTTTGTTGTTTTATTAACCTTAAGATTCAGATTGATGTGAAATTTGAAGGTGTTTGGAGCAGTACAAAAATGCTATAAAAAGAACAGAATTGAATTTAAGAATATTAAAAGAAATTTATACAAGCTTCTTACTCTATTGGAGTAGTGCGGCATTTCAAGGAACTGAAGTGGTCGGATGCATAAACGGATACTGTGATCAGTGACTCATTATTCTTGTTATAGAACAGGCTCCTAATTACTTCGTCAGGGCTTATATTCAAGAAGCATATGCGCCTGTTTGTTGCTGCAAAACATTTACAAAATGGCAATCAGAACAGATATCAACAAAGTTAGAAGAGCAAAATAAGAACCTCAACAACTCACTACGACTAAAGGCTGCACAGAGACCAGACTGAGCAAGAGCAAATATGACATCCTTTGCTGCAACGATCTCTATGATCTTAGATCTCTTTTTGAGAAATTGTAATTTTAAAAACCAATGAACATTGTGATCGAAAGTATCAAACTCCTCCTGCATCACCAGAAAGATTAAAAAAAAAAATAGCTCAGCATGTAGTTATGTCCAGGAACTTGTTGGATTTTAGCCTAATAGATAATGCAGAATGCCTGAGATACTCATAATACACTACATGTCAGCAATAATAACTAAACAACTTAGGCAGCCTGAATGTGTGATATATTTGATGCATGGATCAAGTAAACAATACTATTTTCATAGTGACACGGAAATTTGCAAGATGGAGAACAAAATAAACATCTCTTCCTAGCTGAGCCACGTATAGAGATTTCTATAATGTACAAAATGTTATGTAAAAATTATAAAACTTTTAGTGAGGTTAGGAATGTGGTATTAGCATTCACCTTTCAACTCAGACTCTAAAAAACAGTAAATCACTAGCAGCAGCAAAGACTGATAATAACAAAGTACGAAAAATGAACTAAGAACAACCTAACAAATCAATTCAATAAGGCGGAAAGAGAAGTGTACTGAAAGCACAGGATTCAACAATATTTCCTGCTCAAAGAATTAACATCTCATAAGTAAAGATAGAAAATGCTTCTGGTTATATCTGAAATGTCAGAATAATAACTAAATATAATCGAACCAACAAAAAAGGAGAATGAACATGATAGCTAGAACAAAACTAAATAACCGTGTTCTAGCTAATGGCGAACCCTTCCCAAAAGAATATGAAAAAACAAATATATATAATTCCTTGCTAGTAAGGAATAGCAATAGGGCTGCATAAACCAAAAACGTGACTACATAATCAATTAGCATTACAAGAAAACTGGTTAGCTTTGGTTATTGCAAATCAAAAGGTAGAGTGAGTCAGTTTTAATGAAAACATAGAAAAGAGAAATAATGAACATATTTTATTATTTTCTCACACATTCGTACATACAAGTATGTACACTTATATAGGAAGAGAGAGAGAGAGGAGCAATAATCTCTTTCTAAGATGTGAGACTAAATCCCACAGAAATAATGAGCTCTATCTGGGCCTTGCTATGGGCTTTTGTACATTCAACATTTCCCCGCAAGTTGGCGCATACATATCATAAGCACTAAACTTGAATAAGAACAGATAATATAGAGGACGCGGTAGGTCTTAGTGAGAATGTCAGCAACTTGCCCAGGGGTAGAAACATGTTTCAATTTCAATTTCTTCAGTTGAACCTTCTCCAGAATGAAGTGACAAACGATTTTGATGTGTATAACATTGACTCTCGCAAAAAGAGTGGCTAGTGAGGAGAATTTAACACCAAGGTCACTAAGGAGGCTTTTCAACCATGTAAGCTCAGACACAACAGAGGCCATTGAATGTTAGCTTCGGCAGATGAGTGAGCAATCACAGATTGCTTCTTGCTGCGCCAGGTGATAAGGTGTTCACCAAAATATGTACACAGTATCCAATTGTGGAACGGCGATCATCCAGAGAAAAGGCATAGTCACCTTCAGAGTAGACAATAAGAGATAAGGAAGAAGAATGCTTGTATACAAGCCCTTGTTCAGGAGCGGTCTTCAAATATCAAAAGACGCACACAACTGCCTAGAAGTGAAAGATTCGCGGAGTACGCATGTATCGAGTGACAACTCCAACAACAAAGGATATATCAGATCTTGTAATTGTAAGATAAATCATCCTTCCTACAAAATGATGATAGTACTATGGGTTCGGGAGCAATAGATCAGAGTTAGAGGCATGAGCGCAGAGCTTGTGTTTGACATCCATAGGTGCATCAGCATGTTTGCATCAAGAGTAGACAACATCATGAAAATGGTCAAGACAGCACTTCTGCTAAAGGACAAGACCATCAGGACGTCGTGCTACCCTGATACTGAGGAAGTACCAAAGATTTCTCAGGTCTTTGGTTTGAAAAACAGAAGTAAATTGTTACTTGATCATGTGTATTCCTTTTAAATCATCACTCGTAATCAAAATATCATCGACATAAATTAAGAAAATCAATGTGCTTATGAGATGATGACAAGAAAATAGAGAAAAGTCGATTGAACTTTGAGTGAAACCAACATCACGAACGGTCTAACTAAACTTGTCAAATCATGTACGCGGAGACTGCTTGAGAGCATAAAGAGATTTTTTAAGGTGACATACAAGCTATGTTGCCAAGGCGCGCGCCTAGTCGCGCCTGAAGCGCCGGACGGAACCCACGACGCCTAAGCACGGCCGAGGCTGGCAAAGTGCTCAAGTGCCCCTAAGCGCGCGCCTGAATGTCGTTCAGACGCACATTAGGCGCTCCTGGAAATTTTTGGTTTGATTTTGAGCCTTTGCTGTCAGTTCAGTTTAATTAGAGATTTAGGATTTTTCTGATCTCAATTTCAGTAAAATGGGCGCTTAATTCGTTCAATTTCAGCGAAATGAGCGCCCAATTCGCTCAATTTCAGCGAAATGGGCGCCCAATTCGCTCAATTTTAGCGAAATGGGCGTCCAATTCGCTCAATTTCAGCGAACGCCCAATTCGCTCAATTTCAGCGAACGCCCAATTCGCTCAATTTCAGCGAATTGGGCGCTCATTTCAGCGAATTGGGCGCTCAATTCCCTCAATTTCAGCGAATTGGGCACTCAATTCATCCAATTTCTTTTTTCCTCGATTTTTGGGCCGAATGTCTCAGGCACGCACCTGCACCTAGGCTCCCGGGCCCCTTTGCGCCTTTGATAACATAGCATACAAGGGACTCCCCCATGGTCTCAAACCTTGGAGATTGTTGCATATAAATAGTCTCCAACATATCACCATTGAGAAAAATATTCTTGAAATTCAATTGATGCAACTGCCATTGTTCATGAACAGTTATGGAGATCAAGACACGAACCGTATTTAGTTTGGCAATAGGTGAGAAGGTTTCGTCATAGTCAAGGTCAGGTTGTTGAGTAAACCACTAGTTACAAGACGAGTCTGGAGTCCTTGAACCATCCCATCTGGACCATGTTTAATGACAAAGAACCGTTTACAACCCACAGAAGTCTGGTCAGGAGGAAGAAGGATAAGATCTCAAGTTTGATTTGCCCAAAGAGCAGACATTATGTCATACATTGTCGCCCACCACTCTAGATGTTGAAGAGCCTCTTGTAGAGAGTTAAGGGTTGAAATAAATGACAAAGAAATTGCAAATTTGTGAAGCACTAGAGAGAGACGATGCAAGGACACATAATTAGCAGGTACACACAAAGAAAAGGTAATTTGGAGGGAGAGGGGATCAGGGTTGGGAGAAGTGGGTGGAAATGAGAAGTAACATGAACGGTTAGGCGTGGTAGGATTGTAGGTGTTGGAGGAGCTGGATGGAAAGAGTGAAAAGGTTGGTCTTCAATGAATGTCACATCCGCAAATGTAACAACCTTGTGATCATCGGGAGAATAACATGCATAAACTTTTTGAATGCTAAAATAACTAATAAACATATATTTGATTGCACGAGGATCAAGCTTGTCGGTGGAGTGACCAAGGTAGTGGACATAGCAGGTACATCCAAAAATGTGAGGCATAACTGGAAAGAGAGGTGTGGAGGGAAATGAAGATCAAGGGGTCGCATAGTTAAGAACGGAGGAAGGCTATCAATTGATGAGGTAACACACTGTCGAAATCACAAAATTCCAATAAAGCTTGAGAACCTTCATTTGAAATGTAAGTGAGCGAGCAACCTCAAGAAGGTGACGATTCTTGCGCTCAACCACACCATTTTGTTGAGTGGTATAAGTACATGAAGATTGATGGATAATCTCAAAATAGTAAATGCATGGCTCGTGTACTCACGTGCATTGTCTGTTTGAAGAGTTTAAATGCATGAAAGAGTAATTCAAAGGGTTGGGAGAAGTGGGGGAAAATGAGAAGTAACATGAACGGTTAGAAGTGGTAAGATTGTAGGTGTTGGAGGAGCTGGATGGAAAGAGTGAAAAGGTTGGTCCTCGATGAATGTCACATCTGCAAATGTAACATACATTTGATCATCGGGAGAATAACACACATAAACTTTTTGAGCGCTAGAATAACTAATGAGCATATATTTGATTGCACGAAAATCAAGCTTGTCGGTGGAATGACCAAGGGAGTGGACATAGCATGTACATCCAAAGCACGAAACACACGAGTTAATTAATAGCGATCGTGAAGTAAATATAACCATATCATGAGAGAGTAATCATCAATAAATGTAAGAAAGTAACGGTAATAAGAAACACTAGTTGTTTTATAAGATCCTAAATATCTCAATGTACTTCATGTTTTAAATGTCCTCCGACACGTCATTTTTAAATACAAACGATATGTTTTTCTAGAAAAATAGATTATGTCCTTTTGTAAAAAATAAACCGACATATCCGATTTTTTCCAATATATCAGTCGACACGAATTTTAAATATATCGCCCTCTCTTTTATTATATGTTATATTAACAGACTCATAACATATATTTAAATCATATAATATATATATATATATATATATATCACTACTATATAGGAAAACTTGTCTTTGCTGCAACATTCAAAAATGCCAAGAATACCCTCATTTTTAAATTTTAATGACTTGATATATATTACAATCTACTTCAAAAAAATAAAATATAATGTCTATTCAAGTAATTGCACTATCCCCAAATTTAGAGTAATGATGAAAATCCATTAAAATTCAAAAACTTTTTATTAGAGCTCCTACACCGACTATGGTAGGCTATCATTAGTCATGTCAGCGGTCTATTCGAGGAAGGTTGTCATTAGGCATATCAGCGGTCTATTTGAAGAGCAATGTAATTTTTTTTAATTAATTCAGTTTAATTTTTTTTCATGTTTTCAATTTAATTTTTTAATTAATTAATTTTTTAATTTATTTTATTAATATTTTCAATTTAAAAAAGCAGGCGGTTGGGGGCGGGCGTAGCCCGCCGGGGGTGCGAGAAGTCCGCCGTCACCGGCCGGGTACTGTGGCGCGTGGCCATCGGGCCAGAGGCCCATGCCTGTCACTCGTATTATGTATGTTTAAATCGATTAAACTTATTGTTTTGATTTTTTAAAAAGTTTTATTATTATAACTAATTTTGTATAATTATTTCGCATTTTTATTGCATATTATAAAAAATATGAAAACATTTAATACATTTATTAATTGATTTTTGCATGTCTTTAATATAAATTTATAAGCTTGAAAAGACTTATAATCAATCAAATTTTTTTTACTTTTAAATCTTCTTTATTTGTAATAAATTAATTGTTATTAAAATAAAATTATTGTATACTATTA
The DNA here is from genome assembly GCA_039583875.1 of Platanthera guangdongensis. Taxonomy (NCBI): domain Eukaryota; kingdom Viridiplantae; phylum Streptophyta; class Magnoliopsida; order Asparagales; family Orchidaceae; genus Platanthera; species Platanthera guangdongensis. The sequence continues at coordinate 160,457,671 of CM077165.1, read as the reverse complement.
AATATATTTTAATATGTATCATTTTATATTTGTTAATAATATTTTATCTTAGATATTAGTCGATTTTATTTTGTAATATAAATAACTTATTTTTATCTATTTGTTATTTTTTTAAATTGTTATAACATATAATTATATTGAGTATACATAAAAATAAAAAATATATTTAGAAGACATGGAAATCCTATATTTTAAAATATCACCGACACGTCACCGACTTCTGACATCCAACAATTAAAAACTTAACCTGATATGTCGCCGACATCCGATATTTACAACAATGAATGTACTAAATCAAAAGGTGCAGTGCTCTGAGAACAATGAGGAAGAAAAAAGAACAATGTTGTTTTCCGAAGATACATAACACGCAAATGAAGTCGGATCGCGAAAAACTTTCTTGAAAATTGGGAGAGGAGCATGCCCAAGACGTTGGTGTCAATCAACAGAATGGACAAATGAGAGAACTGTAGGAGACGTCTAGAGTTGGATAGTCGTCATTTACCAATAATATTTTGTGTTCTTCTATCATGCACAACAAAAGAAGAAGAAAAGAAGATTACAAAGCATTAAGGTCTTGAGTAAGATGACTAAGAAAGAGAAGGTTAAAAGGAGAGCATGTAACATGAAGAATCGAGTGAAGTGAGAGAAGAAGTGAGGGGCACATCAACAGAATTGATAATCGGGGCGGTGTCATCATTGGCCCCTGCGATGAACTTATGATGCACAAAGTTCAAGTACTGAAGTGGTTTCTTCAGAGTGATATAATGTGTGGCACCCGAGTCCACAATTCAAGTTGGACTATGGGAGAGGCATGAGATACTTTTATTGGAGATTGACACAACATAGCAAGATGAACGACTAATAATCCCGTGAAATTGTTGAAGCTGGGTGCGCAAGACATCAATGTCGATACGGGCGGTGGAAGGAGTATCGACTGCAAGGGATAAATGTTGTTGAGGAGTCATACCATGCTTATGATAGTAGGTTACCTCAAGATTGACCACCCTGACCACAATGAGTATACTTAGGACAAGTCCTTCAGTTGCGACCCCTACCTCGAGAGGAGGTGCGAGCTCCACGAGCTAATGGAGGAGCGGGGTGAGAAAGTGTTGCGGGGAGACGGAGAAATTTTTGGGAGCATCGGGGGCGGGTGAATTTTAAAAAACATGGAACACGCATCCAAAAGAGAAGGAATGGCAGAGGAAGATAGGATCTGAGCCCGGACATTGTAGAGATAAGGCGAAACACAGACCATCATCATGGCTAGGCCATCCACTTTTTTAGCATGTTGGGCAGCGAGATCCACTGTTGGAGGATGATGTTGAATCTACACCTCGACTAGAGTTTTGGATTGCGCAACAAAGGAGGTTAAGTCGTCAACCGCCCCTGATTCGCGAGATTAAAGGTCCTCAAAGATGTCAAACAGATGTTGCAAACTGTCCATGCCAAAATAGAGGGAGTGATGTTCCTCCCACATGGCATTGGCCATCTCATGATAAATGACCATATGATATGATTCATTGCCCATCGAGTTTAGAATCCAAGATTGGACACAACGTCATCAAGGAGTCATTCCTCGATGGGCATAGTAGAACTAACCTTATTCTGATGATGGAGGTCTTTCATCTAAAAAACACGACGAACATAGTGCACCCACTCAACAAAATTTTTCTTTCCACTAAGAGAAATAGTGATCTGAAGATCAACATGAACTTCAGGTAGATGAGTCGCAACACGATCCAGAAGAGATGGGGCATCATTCAAGTCCATTGCACTTGACGAGGAGCATGAAAAAAGAATGCAGGGAGCTGGGCAGAGGTGAGCAGCAATGGTCAAGAACTTGGCGATCAGGAGAGCTCATAAAATAACCTAATGCGAAAGGGAGCAGTGAACAGGAGGTCTGGTGAACAGGAGCGGTGAACATGAGCTCTTACAGGTAGGAGCTCTGGCAACAGCCGGAGGGTGGAGGAAGAACCAACAAGACCAATAGAAGTGAATGCAGAGTTCAGAGAAGCAACGATTGGAGCAAGATGGGCGGACACAATGCTCGCAGATGAGGCGGACACTGAGTTTGCAGAGGCAACGACAGGAGTAGGAGAGGTGGATTGTGGACACAATGCTCGCGCGCTCAAATGAACGATGTTCCATGAGTAGGCAGCGAGTTTGTAGAGCGCTAAGAATGTCGGCAGACATATGGGGAAGGTGGTGGATCCCAGAGAACAACTTGAAATTCTATAAAAGGGGACTAGACTGAGCTCGTAGAATGGAGAAGCGTGGTTAGACAAGGAGAACGTTAGAGGAAAAATGAGTATAGACTCAGACAGAGAGCTATAGCGACCATAAAAGAACGAGGAATCGAGATTTTCCCGCTCTGATGCCATGTAGTACAACACAAAAAAGAGAAAAATAATCAAAATATTTTATTAATATTCTCACACATTCATACATACAAGTATTTGTATACTTATATAGGAAGAGAGAGAGGACCAATAGTCTCATTTTAAGATGTGTGACTAAATCCTAAAAAAACAATGAGCTCTAGTTGGGCCTTGACATGGGTTATTGTACATATTTTATTCAACAACACTCATATATGGTAGCTAGTAAAACATTTGTTTCACCTAGCGAGATAAAAAACAAAAATTGGTTTGCTTCCATATCGCAAAACAAAATGTAGAGTGAGTGAGATTTCATTTCATCATTAGTGCATTCAAATATGGTTGAGATTTGTCTCATGTAGACAGAGTACAAGTCATATATCAGCAATAAACATTAAAATGCTTAACCATTAAGAAGACTAATTAGAAGTTGCAAAAGCAAGGTGATGAGAAGTAACCCTTTTAACTTTTAATCCAAACATAAAAGACCAAACAAATTTATGACTAATTCTATATCTAATATGCCATGAATAACACTCAATAAGTATTAGCGAGCGGGATTCATAAAATATTCCCCACATGGTTGGGATATGAATAAGATGATGACTGTTAATTTGAACATGGCCCATAACTGAAGTGTGAGTCCCTCGAGCTAATCAGATCTTCCTGTGAGGGGGAATAGTAGATTTGTAAAATTAAATTGACATGAATGAATAAAAAATCAGGGAAGAAACTTGTTGCGTCTTTCCGACCTCAGCTTTCAGAATATGGACCAAGCTACAAGCATTTAACCTCATCCTTTCAAGGAAGCAATCAGGAACATGCACACAACCAAGCTATAAAAAATCAAGTAATGTATTTTCAATTCAATAAAAGAGTGGGTGATTTGTAGGATCGTTTTTACCGGGACCACCCCACTACGTTTGCTAAATTACAAGTTGCAGATTTCTATCTTTTAAAATTACAAAAACTTCGCCTATAAGTTTCCAATTCATAACATGCATGCACAAAAATACAACCCTAGGGGAGCCCTAAGGGGGTATTTTTGTGCACATGTTATTACATATAAACATGAGGGTAGGTTTTGTAATTTCCAAAGATAGAGGGGTACAACCAATAATTATGCTAATTTCTAGGAAAAGTTTGGGTAATTAATAGTTCATTTGTATCAAAATCACAAGCTCTACCATCTATACTATCTGCGAGATGCACAACCAAGACAAGGACTTGCATTTAGAATCCATTGAGCCATTAAGTACAATAGGAAGAAATTGTTAAAAAGGACGTTCTTAAGATTTGGTTATACATACACGCACACACACGAATGACAGTGCACAGGGGGGGCCCTGTGTCCCGCGCGACAGTACTCAACTCAGGGCGGCGGGCTCCGCTCGCCCCCAGCACGCGGCGGGGGGCTTCACCCGCCCCCGATGGCAGGCTTTGCCCACCCCAGACTGACGAGCTTATTTAATTTCTTTTTAATTTACTTTTAAAATTTTTTAGTTAATTTTATTTAATTATTTTAGTGTTTCACTGTTGCATTTATTTATGAATAATGTTTTTTAGTTTTTAAAATTATTTAAGCATTTTTTAGAAAATTTTAAAAAAAACTCACGGACTTAAGGTTTCATCCTTCCTCTTAGACTCTGTTTGGAGCGGTGGGAGGGACAGGAGAAGCAGTAGTGGGAAGCAGTGGTGAAATACTCAACTGTTTTGAAAACTTGTGGCAGAATTAGTGAAACAGTTTGGAAGAACAGTGTTTGCAGTGTTGTTTGGCCCGATTTCTGAAGTTTTGTTGCGAATTCAAGCTAACTGGAATCTAGAGTCAAAGAGCCTTTTCTTGCCAGAATTCCTTCACATTCGCGCAGTCCGACATCATCACTAGTTTCTATATCAGCCCAATCTTCGACAATGGTCGATAGATATCCGCCCTCTCCCACATAGGCCCTCTCCTCCGCAACCGCCTCCTTCATCGCTCCTCCGATGCCGATGAGGTTGACGACCTCCGCCGCCGTAGTGAGAACTCCATGCATCACTGCCACACCTGGTGGGACCACGCCTGTCGTCGTCGTGCCTTTGGACTAGGAAGAAGAAGCACAGAGATGAGAGGGCATTCGTGAATTGCGACTTCCGTGACAACGAGTCGTGAAAAATATTCACAACTCAAAATCACCATATTGAGCCTCATGCAAGAATAATTTAGCAACAGGAGCTGAAAATTTAAGGGAATCAGATTAGATATTAATTAAGCTAAGAGTGACCCAAATTTGTAGATGATTAGGCTGATTTATTAAGTTTTTGCATACAATCACAAATAAATAATTTTCATGGACTTTGCAGTGCTTCATTGTTTTAAAGTTTTTGTGTGCGTGTTCAGGTAGAAACAAGGTTGAAATTCCGAATGTCGGAAGCATTATTGTTATGAGTTTTAGAGGTCAGATTTCCTATGCCGGGGATAAATCAGGATTTTTCAAATATCTGATTTCAATTTATGTATGTATAACTACATGTTTATTTATATATTGACATATTAGCATTTAACTTTTAAGGCTCCTTTTAGGAGAGCGGTGCATGAGGATCCAGTGAGAAATGTAACTTCCATCCTTTGATGGAAAATGGAGCTCAAAATTAAAATTTTGGCCTTTCTCACTGCACCGGAGCACTGAAATATAGGTTACGTAAACACTTCCATTTCTCTAGCGAGTTGAATAAAAAATACCCCTAGAGTAATAAATAAATATCAAACAAAGCCTAAATCTACTAGTAAAAAATAATTAGCACGCAGAAAACTAGGGAAAATAGAGTAATATCACAGCAAGTGGCAACAGTAAATCACTAGGAACAATAAGTGAAATATAATAGGGATTAGGGAAGAATAATTAATCACACCAAGGTAAAATAACATGAAATAACAACTAATCACAGCTATGGACAACCAAAAGCCCACAGTAACAGTAAAAAACAACTAGGAACAACGACAACAATAAATCACAACAACAGTAATAGTATTGTAGCAATGAAAAAAATGAGTAACAGGATAACAACATAACAAGGTCAAGCATTGACGAGCTGCTCTTGTAGCATACCTAAACAGAACCATGGAATAAGTTTGATGTTCAACGACAAGGTCAAGCTTGCGGGAGGAACTCAATAATCTTCGGGGATTTGTTACTTGAACTTCCGGATCCATTGCTTCCGTGTAAAATGAAGGTATATCATGCCTTTTTCATAGCCCCTCTTGGATGGAAGGCTCTCGAGAGTCACATTACTCCGCAAAAACCCTTGCAGTATATGACAATGGTTTGTCCCAAGATCATCAATGTTGTTAATGGAGAAACCACACTAGAATTTAAAGATGTGCCTCTTACATCATCTATTTATCTACGTTATGTATTCCATGTTCGCGGTTCATTGTTTCATCTCCTCTGGCTAGTCGTGTTCATAAAGCCCCCCGGGCCCGGGCCCTGATTACAGCCGGGTCGGGCCGGGCTTCTGGCTCCGGGAGGGGGCCTACTAAGGCCCCCAGGGCCGGGCCCGGTTTTTTTAAAATTAATTTGTTTTATTAAAAATTTAAAGATAATTTATAAATACACTGAAAAAAATACGATTAATTTCATATTTTGAAAGAAAAAATAATAATTTTATTAATGTTGAACGGAAGTATACAAAATTATAAATACACTGAAAAAAAAATAATTGTGATTGAATAATCCAAAATTACAAATACAATAAAATTACATGTCCGTCGGACCGTCATTTTAAAAAATTACAAAATTTCAAAAATCCGCCTCGCCATCTTTAAGTTTTAATTAATTTAAGTTGATCGCGTCCATCTCATCTTCCATGTCAGACGAGCTATTCTCGATCGATGAAATATGTTGTTTCCTCTTGATCGCATCCAAGTGGTCCTCGTAGCATATGTAGATTTCGAGCGATTCTTCGCTTACGTGACTTCTTCGCTCGTTCAACACCCTGTCACTAAGAGAAAAAACTGACTCTGAAGCTATCGTGCTAGCTTGGATCATTAGTAAATCTCGGGTCATATATGTCATAATAGGATATGTATTTACTTTATTTTTCCAGCATTTTAAAATATCGGAATTTTCTAATTCGTCCATACGCATAAAATCACAAAATTGGGTTTTTGTGCACAAGACTAATTCATTTAAACTACTAGATGTGGTGCGCGCTTTTTTCCTTGAAGCTAACTAACATTTTATTTTTAAAACTATCGCGTGTTTTTGGTTTCGACACATCCTCTCGGGGCCGCGATCCATATAAATTATCATAATAATTATAACATTCAGTAAAAATAGTGTTAAAATTTCAAATACTAAGATTATCCAAATCCGAATCACTGAGATTTACGCCTAAATTATTATTTATTTCTTCTATAGATTTTTTTACGCCGTCTACGTCGAAACGAGGATTCATAGCGGCGGCGCATGAAAACATGACTGAGATTTCTCTATAATATTTTTAAATTTTGTTTTCCATTATTTCTATTAAATCACTACATTCGGCGTGTTGCTTAAAATAGTTTAATTTTTGTAAAATATTAACAATATTTTCAATAACTAGCGGGCTTGTATGATAATATACGCCAGATAGAGAATTTGTCGCCGTACAAAAAACTTCTAATAAATCCATATAATTTTCTAAAACAGCCCAATCAGACTCGGTTAATTCATGTTGATCTAACATAGTATAGTATTCCATTAGTAGTGTTTTTTGACGAATCACTCTTTTTAATATTGTAAATATTTAGTTCCATCGAATTGACATGTCAAATAAAGGTTTCAAAATTTTTTGAACTTGGGCGTTTTCGAATTTTTTAAAATCTTGTCGTCGTTGTTTAGAACTATAAATAAATTGTAACATTAAACGTATTTTATTAATGTATGATTCCGTATATGTTAAACTATCTTGTACGACCAAATTTAAAACGTGACAGACGCAACGAGTATGAAAAAAACACCGTTTAACATAGGTTTAAATCACATTTTAACCACTTAATTGCGGTGATATTATTTGTGGCGTTGTTGAAAGAAATACTCATAATTTTATCTTTTATTTTAAATTCTGGCAAACAATTTAAAATAATTTGATAAATTGCTACACCGGTGTGAGGGACTTCGAAACTTTCAAAACATATTATACGCTTATTTAGATCACAGGAAACGGGATCGACCCAGCGACAAATCATGGAAATATATGATAATCCTAATTTGATATTAATTGTCCAAACGTCGCTCGTTAAACTCACTCGACCCTCAAAATTTTCAAAATAGTTAATTAAAGATTGTTTAACTTCTAAATAATATTTAAGTGCGTCGTGTCTAATGGAAGATCGACTTACTTGATGATATTTGGGTTGAAGCCCTGGTGGATGTACTCGGTTTCGTGCTCGTCATCATAGTGGTTGAACGACAACCCACGTATGATGACGTTCTTCACCTGCAGCTCCCGCTGCCGACCTTCATCGTACATCCATATTTGTCCAGATGCAGATAATTGTGTCTGGCTGGGCTCAGGAGGAGCTTGTTTGGCAGTGCAAGACTTAATGTGTCTTGCGAGTGTCGAGTTGCCACTGAGAGTAAGTAATCTTGAGCATTGCTTGCACTTCGTCTTATGCTCGGAGCCGACTTTCACTTTGTCGAAATATTCCCAAACTGACGTCGTATGCTTGTGCTCCACCACTTCGTGAGCGACCGATGATGATGAAGACGTCATCGTCGATGACATATTCGCCGTAAAAAAATAGTGGGGGAGTGTGAGACTTGAGAGGGGTGGGAGTGGGAAGAGTGAGAGTGGGAGTGGGGGGGATTTATAGATTTAAAAAAAACTAAAAAAAGATTTATTTTTAAATATTTTTAAATTAATTATTTAATAATTATTAATTATTAATTAATTATTTAATATTTAATATATTATTATAGCTGCGAGCCCTATTAAATAGGGCTGGCAGCATTGGGAACAACGGCTCTCAGAGCCGTTGATCTGGGCCCGACCCGGCCCTGCCCTTCCCCGGGCTTAGCCCGGGCCTAGAAACCGGGCTTTGCCCGGCCCGGCCTCGGGCTAAGCCGGGCCTAGGAAATCGGGATTTGCCCGGCCAGGCCCAGGCCGGGTACAAGGCCGGGCAAATGCTTATATATGAGGCCATGTTAGGCCCCATGGCCCGGCCTGGGCCCAAGGCGAGCTTAGCTCGGGCCCGGGCCTAGGCGGGCTTTTACCGGGCCCGGGCACAGGCCGGGCCCCCGGGCCCGATTTTTATGGGCACCCCTACCTCTGGCTATTGTATTATTCATGATCATGACTACTCCATAATTTTTTCCACTTCTTTTGTGGTATAGATCAACGGGAGTGGAGTATCATTGGTAGGGGATGACTATCAAATGTTCTCTACATTCTAGATCAACCATCTTCAACTACCTCTCTTCCATCACTTCAGTTGACTGACATCGGCGTCTTGGCCATGCACCCCTCCCAATCCCTACAAAAGGCGCTTCCGATATTTTTTCTGATTTTACATGAGAATCTTATATCTATTGAAAACAACTTTCAACATTCCCTCCCCCTCCACAAATTATACTACGAGCGATGCTTCATTCTCTTTAGTTCGTGCAAACATTTTGGGTCCAAATAAAAGTACAAGTTTATCTAGATATCATTCTTTTATAACTAGCATCAATTTTCTACTTATATGCTATGTTGTTAAAGGCGCGCATTCGGTTCCAAGCGCATGGGGCCACGCCTCTGCTAGGCAAAAGAGGGCGAGATAGACTAGGCACGCCTCAGACAAAGCGCAAGGCCTGCACATCAAATCTGGTTTATTAACATCAGGTTTTTCCCTCACTCTCATAAACACTCTCCTCTTGCCCTCCTCTCGCTGTCTCTCCTCGCCCGCACGAAGCTCCAATAGTAACTGCAAGTAAAGGTTTGTATCCAATAGCTATGTTGTAGAGTGGCATCTACCTTTGTGATTTCATTTGAAAAGGGTACAAATATTTCAGTAATATCTAGTCGAACATTCAACTTCCTCGTAAATGAATTGGGAATGATATAACTCAGATTATTCTCTGGGCATTTTTTATTGTCCATTTTTGTTTCTTTTCTTTTCTTCCTTCTAGCTGAACTGCAAAGAAAGATCCATTTTGGTAAACAATTTCATGTGCCTTTTCTGGTGCTTCTTCATTGGAGCTTCAATTCCATATAAAGTTTGCCTTATGAAAATGCATCCACTGCCTAAGCACATTGGCACTCGGATACCCATCAAGAACTTGTATTTCAATATTACAATATTACAATATTTAAGTTTTTAAGATAACGTCATGCTAAATGAATTTGATAACATGTTTGTTTGAGTTTATGAATTGTTTTATAATGCCTCTTATTTTTTCTGTATATTTCACTCGTGTATTTCACTTGTATTCCCACTCCTATATAGCAAGGAGTGTAAACTAAATAATATTTCAGTTTTTTTTAATTTCTAACATGATATCAGAGCTAACCTAATCCCACATCCAGCTTGTGTTCCACTCCCGCACACATGCTCCGCCGATTCATCGTTCGCCCACTCGCTTCGTCAATCCCGACTTCTCTCCCGCTCGCTCCGCCGATCTCGTCTCTCCATCACACCTCTCTTCCCGTCAATCTTGTCACACTCGTTTGTTGCTTATGGGCGTCTGCGGCATGAGGACTAAAATCTCTCGTTTCCGGCATCCATTCCCTCTTTTGCTGATGATGCTTATTCCTCCTATTTTGTATACGTGATTCGCTACCATCACTTGGTTCCGTTATCGGAATCTTTTTTGGTTTCTTTCCTTTTTATGAGAAAACCCTAGGGCAGTGCCCCTTCTCCTAATTTCAGCGATCTTGTAGTTTTGATCCTTGGATTACTATGGATGGCAGTGTTGATTCTACAACATCCTTCGGGGTTCGTGCTGCATCCACCCTGATGTCGGTTTTAGGTTCCGGCCGACCAACCCATGACCATGGTACTCCCCAAAATACCACAAACTACCGCTCGTAGGCTCATTCTGTCACTCATTGCCCTCAAAAGCGGCCATATGTTTGGATATGTTATTGGCACAAACACAAATCACACAAACATCCACAGATTGGCTGCAATGGGTGTCTAAAAACTCCATGGTGATGTCGTGGCTACTCAACTCCATCCAGGACTCTATCGCTCACAATTATCTATTCCTGAACACAACAACCGATATTTGGAAATGAATTGAGGTTACTTATTCTTTTTGTGGGAACGTCGCTCAGATTTTTCAACAATGGCGAAAGATATTTCTTTTGAGACAGGAGGATCATTCACCCTCCGCTTACTATCTGGAGTTTACTCAGCTCTACCAAAAATATGATCACTTTGATGTGCTCACTTTTGTTTCTTCTGAAGATAAAGTGCTTGTTCGGGCTCGAGAAGAACGTGGCCAAAATTTTGAATTCCTTCATGGCTTGCATTGTGATTTCGACCCTATTAGTGTTCAAATTCTTGGGCGTTCTCTTCCCTCTCTGCCAGAAGTTTAGTGTCTTGTGCAGCAAGAATTTGATTGATGATAGACGTTACTCCCTGACTATGGCTCGGAGGGCTCAACCCTTGTTGCTCAGTTCAACCACAGTGGTAGTCCTATTCGTGACACTATGCTCAAATCTACGAACAAGAATCATTTGATGTGCGATTATTGCGGGAAGGCACCACATACTAGGGACACATGCTTCAAGCTTCACAATTTTCTCCCTCCAGGAGGAGGTCTTGCCTCTCGTGGAGGCCGTGGATACAGTCGTTCTCCAAGTCGACCACTTCCATCTCAATCTGCACATCTTTTGGACGCCATTGAAGATATTGCTCCCCATGGTTGACCAGCTACTCCTGGAGCTCCTTCTACCCTTTCAGTTGAAGAGATCCAAGCTTTTTGTTGCCTGATGCATGGTCATCCGTCTGAGCCATCTAGTTCTTCATCATCCTCTTATGCCCACCAGGGCTTCCCAGGTGCACATTCTTCTACCACCCGCTCTTCCACCCAGTGGATCACATGACTGGTTCTGTTTCAGGTTGTACCCTACTTTCTTTTGTCTAGTAGAGACAAAGTGAACATTGTCGATAAATCCTTCTTTTATTGCTGGAAAGGGATCCATTCACTGTTCTTCCCTCACTCTTACTTTAGTTCTTCACGTTCATATGTTTATTTGAAACCTTCTTTCTAATAGTCACTAAACTAACTCTATGAATTGCTCAATGATTGTTTTCCTCACTTCTTGTATCATTCAAGACATGAAGACAGAGATGATGATAAGCTCTGATGGAATGTGTGAAAGCCTAAATGTGTTTGATCCTTCCAGCTTGACTTCTTCTCTGCATGCTCTTCATGTGGCTCAATCTTTTGATCTGGATTCATGACATTGTTGCATAGGACATCTGTCTATCTCTACTATGAAACTTTTGTTACATGCTATGTCCAACTCTTTGTTTAATACATTTACATGTGATGTGTGTGAACTTGATAAACACAAACATACTTCTCTTACTCATGTTCCCCACCCAGTGTTACCTTTTTTGCGATTATTCATTCTGATGTTGTGCAGGGATAATGGTCGCAAGTACATTAATACTTTGAGTGTTGTCTTAGTAACATGAGCATCATCCACGGTCCACCAAATTTCATGTGACTACACTGCTCAGAATGGGGTCGCTGAGCACAAGAAAAGGTACATTCTTGAGGTTGTTAGGTGTCTCTTGCTTAAAATGCATCTTCCTAAATATTATTAGGGGATGTTTTTCTTACGACTTCACATCTTATTAATCACATGCCTACACATATCCTTCGAATACCCCCCCCCCCCAATACTCTCAATATTTCTCCTAATCAACTTCCTCTGCATATCTTTAGGTGTGTATTTTGTCCATTGCACCATATCTCCAAACTTGACCCGCATGCACTGTGGTGTCTTTATCATATATTCTCCAACCCAAAAAGGGTATAAATGCTTTCATCCAATGACCCCAAAGACCTTTGTCTTTATGAATGTCACATTTTATGAATCTGAATCTTACTATGGGAACTCACTTCAGGGGGAGTTTGTTACCATAGAAGTGAGCTCTTCAATTACTTTTTTATATATTTCCCCTTCATATTAGCCTGCAGTCCTCCTACTCATCTTATTAGTCTGGTGCCTCCGCCTTTGCATTCTCGACCTCCTCCTCCTTTGCAGGTTTGTACTCCAGAGACGCAAGGTCACAAACACTCGGGCTTCTCCCATCATACCAAATTCACCACCAGATCCATCTTCTGGCCCTCAAGGTAATTGTGTGTCCACCCAACATCCTTTATCTCATTTTGTGACTTATGATTTTTTCTCTTTTTCGCATAGAGCATTCGTCATCTCTCGATGCTCCATATCCATCCCTCTTCTTGGCAAGAAACTTTGGCGCACCAAAAGTGGAAGTAAGCACATGTGATCTGTTTCATCTTCTTTAAGGGAAGAATGTTGATGGGTGTGAGTGATTCTTCTCGGTGAAGTAAATTCTCCGGGACTTGTTGAACGTTACAAAACTAGATTGATGGTCAGAGAGTATACTGAGACTGTTGAGATTGACTATCAGGAAATCTTTGCTCTAGTAGCAAAGATGAATTCCATTACAATTCTGCTCTCGTGTGCAATATGCAAATGGTGGAATTTTAGTCAACGTGAAGAATGTCTTCCACCATGGGGATTTAAAAGAGGAGGTATACATGTCTCTACCTCTGGTTCTTGCCTCTAAAGGATCTGAGGCAAAGATCTACAAGTTGAAAAATGCTCTTTATTGTCAAAAATTCCATAGAGCCATGATGACATTTGGTTACACTCAGAGTAATGCAGATCACACTTTGTTTATAAAGCATGGGCAAGGAAATTGGCTGGTTTTATTATGTGCACGACATTGTCATAACTAGGGATGACATGGAGGAAATTCAAAGTTTGAAGGCAGGATTGACAAGAGAATTCATGGTAAAAAATCTTGAGAATCTCAAGTACTTGGCATTGAAGTCGACAAATTCAAGAACGAAATCTTTATGTCTCAGAGGAAGTACATCCTTAGCTTGCTAGAGAATCAAGGATGACTTGGACCTGCTGACACCATAATTGAAGCTAACCATAAATTGGGGAGAGATGATGGAGAAGTTGTTGCGGACATCGTTGGTTTTCAGCGGTTGGTAGGGAGGCTTATCTACCTATCTTATACCAGCCCAGATATCTCTTATGATGTTGGGGTTATCAGTCAATACATGTATTCTCCTAGGTCTAACCATTTGGATGTCGCCGATCGAATTTTATGATATCTCAAATCTTCTCTAGGGATAGGTAACTTGTTCACCCCAAGTAAAGAGTCAACCATTAAAGTTTTCACATATGCTGACTGGGCGGGATCTGTTGATGATTGAAGATCCACTTCTAGATATTACTTCCTGGTTGAAGGTAATCTGATAACCTGGAGAAGCAAAAAAACATGTAGTTGTCAGGTCTAGTGCTGAAGTGGAACTCAGAGTTTTGGCTCATGGGATATATGAAGGAATGTGGATTCAGTCCATTATATATGAACTTGGGATTCAAAGCAGGGGTTATCATGTTTTATCATGACAACAAGGCAACTATCAACATTGAGCACAATTTTGTTCGGTATGACCAGACTAAACATATTGAAGTTAACATACATTTTATCAAGAAAAACATAGTAAGGGCCCACTGATCAAAAGTTGACTGATGTTTTTACGAAGGGGTTGAGTCAAAGAGCCTTTGGAAATATTATAGGCAAGTTGGTTTGACAGACATCACAAGCTCAACTTGAGCAGTGCTGAGTTTATGAATTGTTTTATTATGCCTCTTATTTTTTTGTGTATCTCTCTCATGTGAGGGTTGTGTTAGGTAGACGGCCAGCGTAAAATTTAGTCACCCTTATGAATATGGGTCATTTGAGAAATTGTGCAAAAACTAGATTGTTCCCCTTAAGGAATGCATCGCATGGTCCAAATGCGGCATCTTGGCAAGGACCGCTACATCTCCAGGACTTGGGTGTAATGTTAAATTTGCAAGAGTTCTCGTTGTATGATACAAATGCGGCGTCTTGGCAAGAACCGCTGCACCTCCAAGAGGATTTGAGTGTAGTGTTAAATAGACAAAACTCCTCACATATTAAACGTCCTAGGGTTGTATGTCGTAAAAGTTGCGATCGACTTAGGTTTGGAAGTTGCAATATAGGTACGCTAACGGGGAAAGCGATGTAAGTAGTGGATACAATGATTACAAGAAGGATAAATATTTTATGTCTGCAAGAGACTAAATGGGTGGGTGAAAAAACTAAATTTTTAAATAATTCAGGTTTTAAATTATGGAACATAGGAAAAAATAAAAAAAACAGAGTAGTAGGTATTATTGTGGATACTACTTGGAAAGATGAAATTGTTGGGGTAAGTAGAAAAGGTGATAGAATCTTAGCTCTTAAATTGGTCATAGGAAAGGAAACTATCAGTGTTTATGTGTCACAAGTAGGATTAAGTGAAACTATTAAAGTGCAATTTTGAGAAGACTTGAATGATTTAGTAAGAAAAATCTCACAAAAAAAGAAGATTTTCATAGAAGGGGACTTAAATGAATATATAAGAAAGGAAAATGTAAATTACACGGTCGTTCACGAAGGATATGGATATGGAGAAAAGAATGAAGAAAGACGATCATTTTAGACTATCGTAGCACATGAGCTAATTATATCAAATGTGATTTTCATAAAGAGGGAAGAATATTTAATTACGTTTAAAAGGGGGTCAAAGAAATCACAAATTGATTATTTATGACTCGGAAAATGGATAAAATGATTGTAAAAATTGCAAAGTCATACCAGGAGAAAGTTTGACAACACAACATAGGTTAATGATGTTAGATGTACAAATTAAATATAATAAATTTAAAACGAGAACAAAATTGTTGAAAAAAATTTGGCGGTGGAACTTGGAGATGGAAAAACAAGTTATTTTCAAGAAGGCGGTTATGGAACGACTAGTTGATGACCCTTATGTTGATCATAATGTCTCATGGGAAGTTATGTCTTCACATTTAAAAATAAGTGGAAAAAACGTACTTGGAGTATCAAATGATCTTGCGTCCCCAAATAAAGAATCTTGGTGGTGGAAAGAGAAAGTGCAAGACAAAGTGAGGGCAAAGAGGGTCAGCTATAAATCACTCTACGCTTGCAGAAATGATGAAAACTTATCCCAGTGTAAAGTCGTCAAAAAAGAAGCTAAGCAGACAGTAAGTAAAGCAATAAGTCAAGCTTATGAAGAATTTTATAAGCAACTAGATATCAAAGATGAAGAGCGTGACATATATAAAATTGCTCGAGCTAAAAAAAAAAGATAAGAGATTTAAGTCAAGTAAAATGCATAAAGGATGAGACAGATACAGTTTTGACGGTTGATGTGGATATTAAAGAGCGATGAAAAAGATACTTTTATCAACTCTATAATGAAACAAAGGACAATGAATTGAACGTGAAAAAGTAAATTAAATCAGAAAAATACAAGAACATAATGTTTTATCGTAAAATTCAAGTATCAAAGGTAAAAGATGGTTTAAATAAGAAGAAAAATAGAAAGGCAGTTGAGCCAGACGACATACTCATTGAAATATGAAAATGTTTAGAAAATAGAGAAATTTTGTGGCTTACATGTTTTTAGATACTGAAGTCAAATAAAATGTCAGAACAATGAAGAAAAGTATCTTGCTACATTTGTATAAAAATAAAAGGGATATACAAAATTGTGTTAATTACAGAGAAATTGATGAGTCATAAAACTATGGGAATGAGTAATATAAAGAAAATTAAGACGAGAGCTTAACATCTCAGAGAATCAATTTGGATTCATGCCAGGGAGGTCGACCATGGAAGCTATACATCTCTTGATGAGACTTATTGACAACTATCAAGAAAGAAAACAAGATTTGAATATGTTGTTTATTGATCTTGAGAAACCTTATGATAGAGTTACAAGAGAGATCTTATGGAGAGTCTTAGAAAAAAAAGTGTAAATATATCATATATTGAAAAATCAAAGATATGTATACAAATTCAGTGACAAGGGTGAGGGCATCTAGAGGATTAATGCAGGAATTCCCTATCACTGCTGGCTTACATCAAGGTTCATCTTTAAGCCCTTATCTCTTTACCCTTATCTTAGATGAGCTCACCAGACATATCCAACAAGCAATACTTTGGTGTTTATTGTTTGTGGATGATATCGTTTTGGTTGAGGAGACGCGCGATGGTGTAAAAGCAAAACTTGAATCTTGGTGAGATATTTTAGAAAAGAAGGATTTTAGGTTGAGCAGGGCAAAGAATGAGTATATAGAGCTTAAATTTAGCAGTACAAGAAGGACAAATGACTTTGTTATTAAGCTGGGTGATCAAGATATTTCCTGTAGTGAGTGTTTTAAATATCTTGGATCGATAGTTCAAAAAAACGGAGGTATTATTAAAGATGTGACACATAGAATCCAAGCGGGTTGGTTGAAGTGGAGAGGCGCGTCAGAGATCTTATGTGAACGTAAAATATCACTAAAACTTAAGGGAAAGTTTTACCGTACTACAATTAGACCCATGATGCTCTATGGTTCTGAGTGTTGGGAAGTGAATTGTGTGCATGAGCAAAAAATGAGAGTTGCGGCGATGAGAATGCTTAGGTGGATATGCGGACACACGAGATTGGATAAAATTAGGAATGAAAGTATGAGGGATAAGACAGGAATAGCACCAATTGCAAAGAAGATGTGAGAAGCTCATCTAAGATGGTTTGGACACGTACAAAGGAGACCATTGGAGGCACCTGTTAGGCGTTGTGAGAGTCTAGTCATTAGGCATGTTAAACGAGGGAGGGGTAGACCAATAAAGACTTGGAATTAAACTGTAAGGAAAGACATGATGCACTTAGACATTAGTGAGTTTATGAAAAAAGATAGGGCACAATGACGACAAAGGATCCATATAACCGACTCCACTATAGTGGGATAAAGGCTTGAATGTTGTTGTTGTTGTTGTCTCTCATGTAAGGGTGCAAGTTGAGTTGAGCCGAATCGAAAGCTCCATGAGTCGGCTCGAAAAAGGCGAGCTGCTCGAGCCTGTGGAGCTCGAGTTCGACGAGCTCGAGCTATCTTATTGTTGCTCATGAGCTCGTGAGACGTTTATTTCTATATATATTAAAAAAATTAAAAATATAAAAATAATAAGGCTCATGAACTAAAAAGCTTGTGAGCAACTTGAGCTCGACTCAAGCTCGTGAGCTCGAAACTCGAGCTTGATAAGAAGGTATTGAGCTTGAGCTCGAGCCAGAATAAAGAGTTTGTCAAGCTCGAGTTCGAGCTTGAAATGATTAGCTCGAACTCGGGCTTGAAAATTTTGCCAAGCTTGACTCGAGCTCGACTTGTTTGCACCTCATCTCCTCTGTATTTCACTTGTATTCTCACTCCTATATAGCAAGGAGTGTAAACTAAATGAATAATATTTCAGTTTTCTGATTTCCAACAATGTTAATCTTAATAACATTATTATCACTAACCCTATCCCAATTAGTTGGAGTCTCCTTATCAAAAAAAACGGGTTATTCTAAAAATTGTTCCACATAACAAAAAATTAGATTCACACTTCTTTACATCTTTACCCTAATAACAGAAGATCGTGAGTGAACATTTTTTGAATTTGCAGTTATTTTATTTTTTTTGCTTGGTTGGAAACTAATAATATGGATATAATTTTTTCAGTAAATTCATTTTTCCTGGTATTAAATACCCGGTGATAAAGTTATCAATGATAACCATTACAGCATAACTTTATTATCAGAAAATTCCACAAAACATGCAAATTTAACACTAATTCATCATCAATACTTTGAAAAAACAGAAAATGCAAAAAAAGAATATATTCATGTGTGCTTGCAAACAAATGCAACTCTGTAAAGATTTGTTTGAAGGGAAGGTTTTTAAAAAAATCTGTTTCTACAAAGTCATTTGATGGGGAGCCATCGGATGCACTTGGAGGAGCTCGCCGCAAGGCAGGGCCCACATACACGTACTCGCGCAGGAAGACTTGATCGGATCGCCGATCGGACTCCGCGGTTGCGTCCGGGACGTCGCCGCGAGTCAAAACGCTATATTACTTTATTTTTTTGAGTTTATTTGATGTATTTCAAGGACTAACCCACCGGCCAATCATAACCGTTGATGGGGATGCCCTAATTTATGTTTTCTTATAAATAGGATGCTAGGGGGCTGATTTGAAACGATTGCAGAATTTGGAGGAGATTAATCCCGGATTCCAGCGATCTCTCCCCGGTGCCGACGTCGTGGAACCCTAGGTGATGACTCCTAGACCGCCAAACCTTCCCCAAGGTAACCCCCTCCATCATTTTCCAGCCATTCTACCTCCTTTTCCACCGCCGGAGACCCCCAAAATTCCCCTCCCAACAGCCCCATTCCAGCCCCCGAAAGCAGCGGTTGCTGTCCAGATTACACCACTGTTCACTATTGATTTCACTGTTCATTTATTTAATTCAATGTTCACAAAGTCCATAGGCTTGTTGTATTCCTGCAGCCGACCACCATCGCCAACCCTCCTTCCCCAGCCCCCTCTGCCCCCTCTTTCCCTCCAAAACCGGCCACCCAAGGGACCTTCCAGCCCTAGCCGGCCACTCCCCCCCCCCCTTCCCCTTCGTGGATCTACTTCCCGCCGCTCCGAAAATCCTAGATCTATTTTGATCTAGTGCTACCACCCTCCGATCTGTTATCCCCTCCACCCAAACCTTCCATTTTTGTTCGGATCCGCTCCAAATCATCGGATCTATTCACCACCGGCCCGGATCTACTCATTTGTGGCCGGATCCGGCGTTTTATCATTCGTTACCGCTACTTTTCGCCGAAGGCAGCCACCGCCATCGCCGCTTCGCCTCCGGTTCCACTTCCGATCGCTCGTTTTGCATCCGGTTCGTCAAATCCTACATCGCCTCGGATCAGCCCACTGCATCGTGAGTATTTCATGGTATTGTATTTGTATTTGACATTTGCACTTGGTTGTTCATCTATATTTGTGTTGTGATCATAGTTTGGTAGTTGTTGTCTTATACGCTAATATTTGTTGTGGAATTAGTCGCCGCCGCTTGCTTAGGCCCTCCGTGCGGAGGAAGCCGTCGCCAAATTGCCAAAATTATTTAATTGCTTCTTTATTTCGATTAACTGCGTGGTGTTGCTAATTTTCATTGCTTACGTTACTAGTCGTTGCTATCCGACTGTTTATTGCAAGTAGCATTGCACTCGCATATCCCCTCACACGTGCACGTAGGGTCCTAGCTTCCGAGCACCACTAGCCTACCCCTACATCATTTGGTATCAGAGCCAGGTTAGGCCACTAGCACGCTCCGTAGTGGTAGGACTTTTAGAGTAAGCATGGTAGAACCACAGAACACTGAGGACCGAGCGACGAGTTCGAATTCGGACGCCGTTTTCGCTGAGTTCCAACGCCTTGTCCTAGGTCGCCTTGACACCATAGGAGCCCAGTTCGACGATGTGCGCCATGACCTTGCCGAGGTGAACCTTCGTTTAGGCCACTTAGAGGATGTCCGGGACACTCCGACACAGCGCGACGACTCTCTTGAGGACGACCCTGAAGCTCCTCCACATCGAGGGCCACGCCCGAGGGATGGTCCACCTTCCACAGACCGTCACCATCGTGATAGTCCTCATCGAGCCCCGATCCCGCCGGGAAGGCGACATCCTGATTTTGCGAGAGATTATAGGCAAGTCCCGGCAAGGGATAGGCTGCCACCCCAGCGTGATGAGTACCGTATGCCACGTCAGCCTCAGCCGGACCCCAGAGATCGTGTGCCCCCACACGGTCGCCGTGACCATCACCAGGATGATTATTATCCCCCGGATCGGAGAGAGCGTGGTCCCCCACCCGCTCGATACGACTACGCTCATGATGACTACCCCGAGGATTACCCCGATCCTCGGAGAGGGGGCCACTATCATGACATCACTCATCGCATCCGACTCGACGCCCCTTCGTTCGATGGTCGCCTCGATCCGAAAGCCTTTATCCACGAGGCTCGCAGCTTTATTATTTCCTCCACTGGAGTCTTCGTGGACCCTGAGAAGGTCAAATCTATTCGAGATTGGCCTGTACCTAGGAATATCCACGAGGATCGTAGCTTTCACGGGCTTGTCACCTTCTATAGGAGGTTTGTCCAGGGGTTCAGCACGATCATGGCCCCCTTCACGAGCTGTCTCAAGAAGGGAGAGTTTCAGTGGACCCCTGCAGCCACTAGAGCCTTCGAGGAGATTAAGGAGAGATTGACGACAGCTCCCGTCCTACAGTTGCCGGATTTTAGTCGCGCCTTTAAGGTCGCCTGCGACGCGTCCGATATCGGTATAGGTGGCGTATTGAGTCAAGAGGGACACCCAGTTTCTTACTTTAGTGAGAAGCTGAATGAAGCAAATCAAAAGTACTCGAACTACGATCGAGAATTTTATGCTATTGTCCAGTCTCTGGGTTACTGGCGACACTATCTCCTTCCCCGGGAGTTCGTGTTGTATTCCGACCACCAGGCCCTCTGTTACCTCGATTCGCAGCGTAAGCTGAGCCACCGTCATGCGAAGTGGGTTGAGTATCTGCAGGATTTTCATTACGTTCTCAAGCACCGCGCGGGTGTTGAGAACAAGCCGGCCGATGCGTTGAGTCGCCGCGTGTCCCTATTGCAGACGATGACAGCGAGTGTGCAGGGACTTGAGCGACTGATGCACGATTACCCTACGTGCCCTGACTTTGGTGAGATTTATACCGCCCTATCCCGAGACCCACCCGACCCTGTTGAGGGATATCAGATTTACGAGGGATATCTGTACCGCGCTTCCCGCCTATGCGTTGCTCAGACGTCTTACCGAGATTACCTGATTTGGGAACTGCATGCGGGCGGAGCCGCGGGTCACTTCGGGCGAGATAAGTCCATAGCCCTTGTTGAGCACCGTCTCTACTGGCCTAGCCTCAAGAAGAACGTAGCTCGGGTTGTGCGCCACTGTCGTATCTGTCAGACGGTCAAGGGAAATAAGCAAAACACTGGCATGTATACACCCCTACCTGTTCCACACCGCCCTTGGGAGGACATCAACATGGATTTTGTCCTCGGACTTCCCCGCACCTTACGGAAACACGACTCCATCTTCGTGGTGGTTGATCGGTTTTCGAAGATGGCACACTTCATTGCTTGCCGCAAGACGGCAGATGCGACCCACGTTGCATCTATATTCATGAGGGATGTCTTTCGGTTGCATGGCCTGCCCAAGTCGATGGTGTCTGACCGCGACGTGAGGTTCATGAGCTACTTTTGGAAAACCTTGTGGCACAAGACTGGAACTATCCTTAGGTTTTCCTCGGCATATCACCCACAAACGGACGGTCAGACTGAGGTAGTGAATAGGAGTTTAGGAAATCTGTTGTTGTGTCTAGCTGGTGAGCATGTAGGTAGTTGGGATATAGATTTGTCGATCGCCGAGTTCGTCTACAATAGCTCAGTCAACAGGTCCACCGGGTTGAGTCCATTTCATGTAGTTTCAGGATACGACCCTAGGAAACCTATAGACCTTGTCCCGAGTCCTTTAGAGTCCCGCCCTAGTGAGTCTGCTGAGTCATTTGCACAACATTTGCATGATTTGCATGAGTCGGTCCGCCGACGAATAACAATAAGCAATGATAATTATAAGGCTCATGCAGATAAGCGAAGGCGAGAGCAGATATTTAATGTAGGTGAGAAGGTAATGGTGCGAGTCCGCCCCGAGAGGCGCCCTCCGGGGCCTGCCAAGAAGTTAAGCGCGAGGCGAATAGGTCCATATTCCATTATTAGTCGTATTGGGACCAACGCCTACCGGCTTGACATCCCGGCCAGTATGGAAATTCACCCTTTGTTTAATGTGGAGGATCTGACTCCATACTATGAGCCTCATGAGTATGTGGACCCGAGCGAGGGAGATGCCCAGCCACCCCCATCACCACTGTCGCTACCATACCACCCCCGCCCACTTTGCCACCACATGCTGGTCATCCTAGTCCACCCACTGTTGCCACCCACCCACGTGGGACTTCGTCCACTTTGGTTCCCCCGCAGGCACCACCGATCGCACCGGGACCCACCTTCCGAGAGGCGAGAGATGAGAGCGTCACAGAGATCAGATCCCACCAGTTTGTTCCCACCTCGGACGGACCGCGTTGTCGCTTCCTGGCACATTGGCGGGGCCGACCTGACACAGACGATACTTGGATACTACCGGCAGAGTTAGATCGGCTCGCCCCCGGACTTCGACTTCAGTACGATCATCTCCATTCATCGGAGATGAAGGCCTTTCAGTCGGGGGGAGTTGATGGGGAGTCATCGGATGCACTTGGAGGAGCTCGCCGCAAGGCGGGGCCCACATACACGTACTCGCGCAGGAAGATTTGATCGGATCGCTGATCGAACTCCGCGGTTGCGTCCGGGACGTCACCGCGAGTCAAAACGCTATATTACTTTATTTTTTTGAGTTTATTTTGATGTATTTCAAGGACTAACCCACCGGCAAATCATAGCCGTAGATGGGGATGCCCTAATTTGTTTTCTTATAAATAGGATGCTAGTGGGCTGATTTGAAACGATTGCAGAATTTGGAGGAGATTAATCCCGGATTTCAGCGATCCCTCCCCGGTGCCGACTCCGTGGAACCCTAGGTGACGACTCCTAGGCCGCCAAACCTTCCCCAAGGTAACCCTCAACCCCCTCCATCATTTTCCAGCCATTCTCCCCCCTTTTCCACCGCCGGAGACCCCCAAAATTCTCCTCCCAACAGCCCCATTCCAGCCCCCGAAAGCAGCGGTTGCTGTCCAGATTACACCACTGTTCACTATTGATTTCACTATTCATTTATTTAATTCACTGTTCACAAACTCCATAGGCTTGTTGTATTCCTGCAGCCGACCACCATCGCCGGCCCTCCTTCCCTAGCCCCCTCCGCCCCCTCTTTCCCTCCAAAACCGGCCACCCAGGGGACCTTCCAGCCCTAGCCGGCCACTCCCCCCCCTTCCCCTTCGGACATTTGCACTTGTTTGCTTATCTATATTTGTGTTGTGATCATAGTTTGGTAGTTGTTGTCTTATACGCTAATATTTGTTGTGGAATTAGTCGTCGCTGCTTGCTTAGGCCCTCCGTGTGGAGGAAGTCGTCGCCAAATTGCCAAAATTATTTAATTGCTTCTTTATTTCGATTAACTGCGTGATGTTGCTAATTTTCATTGCTTACGTTACTAGTCGTTGCTATCCGATTGTTCATTGCATGTAGCATTGCACTCGCATATCACCTCACACGTGCACGTAGGGTCCTAGCTTCCGAGCACCACTAGCCTACCCCTACATCATCATTAGGACACAGTATGATGCAAATCTTTCATTGAACAATTATTAAAGAGGTTACCTTACATGACAAGTGTCTGTCTTTTTCTATTTCTTTAATTGAACAAATATCCCTTCATTCTGATTTTTTTATATCGTCCATACAAGATTTCTTTTCGTTCTGTTTTTTCTATAGGTTGCACAAATTTTATTGCAAGGCATAAATTGCTTTACTGCGTTCAAACTTGCGGTACTAAAATATAGATCGACAGATTTTCTAAATCTGCTACCAAGATTCAAGGATTTCGGCTTATTTCATAAGCTTGCAAATATGAAGAACTGTCTTTTTTTAAGGCCTTCAATAATCTTTCCCAGATTTCATTCGTCGGAGCTTGAGCTTACGAACCATGGTATCTCCTCGCTGATCTTTCTTGATTTTTATTCTATAGGATGCTAAAGTTATTTCACTTATTTGGCTTTGTATTATTTTAACACATTCTTTACGTCAGAAAAACATTGTTTGATAGGTTGGAATGGAAATGAGTGGGTGGGTTCATCTACTGTTCAATCACACGAAGATTTCGGCCAGAAGTATCTGAGGGAAATAATCAACGATTAAGAGTGATTTGATTTGCAACTTTTGCGAGAAGATTACAAAGGGTGAAATTTAACGTGCTAAACAACACATTGTTGGGGAATTTAGGAAAACTAAATATGGTCTCAAATGACCCTAACATGTAGCCATGGAAATCCAAAAGTTTATGGAAAGAAAAGTAATTGGTATCAATACAGAGAAATGTGCATTCCCTGACTTTGTAGATTTGGATACTTTTGAAAGCAATGAGAAAATAGATGATATTGGGCAGAAGATTCATGAAATAGAAGCTGTGTCCAAGAAACCTGAGGGAAAAAGACCGATAAAAAGTTTTTTGCACCTAAAATTGAAAAGATGGTGCAAAAAAATGAACAACAAAAGCAATTAACAAACTTCTATTAATGAAGCTTGTAAGGAGCTTAGAGGACGAGCCTGTAAGAAGAAACTTAGAAGACGAGCCTGTAAGAAGAAACTTAGAGGACAAGCTTGCAAAAATATATCCCAATGAATGTGTAAAGAAGAGCAGAATAGAGAGAAATATAATCCAATTTTATTAATTTCTGTATGCAGACATATATGCAGGAAGAGGGAGGATGAGAACTCCAATCCTATGATGTAGGACTAAAGAGAATGTACATGAACTCCAAGAATGAGCTTTTCATTGGGCTTTTTCCATTTCTTCTTAACACTCTCCTGCAAGTTGGAGCATACAAATCGTGTGTGCCAAGCTTGGATAAGAATTGATGATATAACGGTCGAGAAAGAGCTTTAGTTAGGATGTCAGCAACATGCCCTGTAACAGAAACATGCTCTAATTCTAACTTCTTTGATTGAACTTTTTCCCCAATGAATTGACAGTCAACTTCAATATGCTTGGTTCGCACATGGAATATGGGATTCTTGACAATATGTATAGGTGCTTGACTGTCACAAAATATGGCCGCCGAAGATGAGAGTTTAAGTCCTGAATCATTAAGAAGACCTTCAAGTCAGGTTAGCTCAGATACAACAGCTGTCATAGCACAGTACTCGGCCTCAGCAGACGAGCGAGCAACAACATACTGCTTCTTGCTACGCCAGGTAATAAGGTATCCACAAAAGTATGTACAAAAACCAGTTGTGGAACACATATCATCAAGAGAACCCGCATAATCAGTGTCAGAGTACGCAACAAGAGATAGAGAGGATTATGGTTTGTAAAATATTCCTTGTCCCGGAGCAGTCAAATATCTGAGAATGAGCTCGACGGCCTGAAGATGAGATGTTTGAAGAGCATGCATAAATAGACTCAAAACTCCAACAGCAAATGAGATATCAGGCTGTGTAACCGTAAGATAAATAAGCTTCCCCACAAAGCGTCGATAGTATTCTGGATTTGTAAGCAGTGGGTCAAAGTCAGAACCATGTGTAGAGAGTTTGTGATTTACATCCATAGGGGTATCTGCATGTTTGCACCCTAAGTAACCGACATCTAGAAGAAGATCAATACAGTACTTCTATTGGGATAGAACAAGGTCATTAGGTCGACTTGCGACCACAAGCCCAAGGAAGTACTGAAGATTCACCGGGTCTTTTGTCTGAAATACTGAGTTTAAATGTTGCTTGATTTGTTGAATCCCTGCGGAGTCATCACCCGTAATTAGAATATCATCAACATACACAAGGAGAATTAAAGTGTTTGTTTGTTGATGACGAGTGAAGAGGGAAAAGTCAATCGAGCTCCGTGTAAAACCAACTTCTCGAACAGCTTTACTGAATTTTTCAAACCAAGCGCAAGGAGACTGTTTGAGACCATATATAGACTTTCGGAGATGACAGACACGAGACTCCCCCGTGGTCTCAAACCTGGGAGGTTGGTGCATACATAAACCATTTATTGGAGGTCGTCATTGAAAAAGGTGTTTTTAGCATCTAATTGATGTAAGGCATGTTGACGATGCACGACCAAGGAGATAAGGACTCGAACGGTATTTAACTTGGCGACTGGTGAGAAGGTTTCATCATAATCAAGGTCTTGTTGTTGGGTGAAACCCCGGGCCACGAGGCGAGCTTTTAGGGGGTCAGCAGTCCCATCTGGAGCATGTTTGATAACAAAGACTCACTTGCAACTAACACATGATTGGCTGGGAGGAAGAGAAACCAGATCCCAGACCTGGTTAGCCCAGAGGGCAGAAATCATAATCGCACAAGCAGGCAGGCTGCGGATGAGAAGGGTTACGGTTAAGAAAAGGGTAATCGTGCAAGGGGTGCGGTTAGAGCTGATAAGATGGATCAATTGTAGCTCTAATACCATGTAAAGAGAAAAGCAGAATAGAGAGAAAAATAAACCAATTTTATTAATTTCTCCAACTTGTATTACCATGGGTACATGCATCCATACATATATACATAAGAAGAGAGAGGAGAGAACTTCAATCATATGATGTGGGACTAAAGAGATGTACATGAGCTCCAAGAATGGGTTTTTCATATTGGGCTTTTTCCATTTCTTCTTAACAGGATGTATGGAGCATCCATCCCATTTGATGTTGTGAGTCATTCTAGCTTTGTGGTGATGGAGTCCATTGGGCCGTTTGGGGTTGGACTGAAACCACCCAATTACCATGGAGTTTGTGACTTTACTGAATAATGAAGTGAAGTCATGGTATGATAAAGGCTTATGACGACGAGTGAGGTTGTATAGGTTGTATGGATATTGTATCATGACTGACGAATGGAAAGATGGGAAACAAAAAAACATTGTTAATTGTTTGGGTGAATTCACCCAAAGGGACATTTCTCCTCGATCTGTCGAAGCATCTGATTACTCAAATACTGAAGAGAGGATATTTGAGTTGCTTGATAGGGTGTTGAAACGAGTAAGAGAGGCAAATATTGTTCAGATTTTTTCTGAGGGCGCAAGCAACAAGGTACTAGCAGGCAAACAATTTATTCATTATTCGTTTCATTTTAGTCAAGTATGATGATTTTTTTTATGTCTTTGTTTACATGATACCTAACACGAAAATTATTAGAAGTAAAGGACACATTTATATTGGACGTCATGAGCTGTTCATTGTATTGATTTAATGTTCGAGGATATTGAAAAAATGTTTAATATTAATAAAACATTGAAGAGGGAAATGACCATAAATGATTATATCTATGTTCGCTCTGGACTAGTCAACATGTTGAGGAGCTTTGCAGGGCAAGTGTAGTTTGTTAGACCTACGGCGATGTTGTTTGTGACTTCTTTCCTTACACTCGAAGGCATTTACAAGCAGAGAAAAAAAACTGGTGGTAAGCAAATACATGACATAATAATGACTTGGGTGCATCTCTTAAAAAAGCATTCTGAACTCCTTACTGTTTTCTAAAAATTATACAATGAAATGGGCACTCAAATTAGTCTTTCCCTAAAAAATTTAGGGAAGATATGTGAAAGAATAGATTTACCATACAAATTATGTGCATGCATCACAACAAAATAGGGTGGCGGAAAGGAAAATTGTCATCTCCTAAATGTTGCCCAAATACTCCTATGTCAAATAAATGTTCCCAGATCTATTAGGAGTCATGTGATTCTCATTTCTTATTTTCTCATTAATTGTATGCTTTTATATTATTTAGAATAAGACATCAATTCTATTCATGCCGCCAACTGTACACAAGGTAAGCGGATCATCGATTTTGTCGTCACCAAACGTATGACTAGGAACTGTCTTGCATTCTCTCACCTCAAAAAACATAGTCGGTCACCACAGGTGTTTTAGGCTAATAACTCATTTGTTCCTATTTATAGAACAGAACTTGTTACTACCATCTCCTTTCTCAAATTGGACGACACTTTGAAGACCTGAATTTTCTTGCAATCAGTAATACACTTGCATTTGCAAAATAATTACATTGTTGTCTCATTCCTTCCAACTCATTGTTATTTTCAGAACAATCAATCGAAGAGAGCGATTGTTATTGGGACTTAAAGGAGAGCTCTACAATCTAGACGATCTTCCCCTTCTCACATCATCAACCCCAATGACTTTCTTTGCTTCAGTTACATCAATGTCTTGATCATTCTCTGTTGTATTCTTCTCCAACACATGTCGTCTTTTTGGTCTGCTTCTATTTTAGAATGGCAAGTCTATTAATATGGCAAGTATCATTGTACTAATTTTCTTACTAAGCTTTGTAAGAGTTGTGTACGTCCTTTTGACCTTGTTCATTTGAAAATATATGGTTATAGCCCCTCCAAATCTGTTGGTGTAGGAAGTCTACATTTTGTTATTTTTATTAATGATCACTCTAGATGTATTTTGGTGTATCTCTTAAAAGAATGTTCTGAATACTTTATTATTTTTTATAAATAATATAACGAAGTTCGCACTCAATTTGATCTCGCAGGACAGATAGTGTGATGGAATGAGCTGCCAATTTTCCTTTTATATACTTCTGATGACATCATTCATCAAATTAGTTGTGCACACATATCACAACGAAACAAAGTGGTGGAAAGGAAAAACCGGCATCTCCTTGATGTTGCCCGAACACACATATGTCAAATCAATGTTCTCGAATCCAACTGGGGTCATGCGATTCTCATTCATTGTTTTCTCATTAATCATATGCCTTCCGCTACTCTTCAGGATAAGATACTATTTTTAGTTTTCATCTAAATGGTAACCATTTTTCCCTCACTACTCCTGTGTTTGGATGTACTGCCTTCATTCACACTCATGTGTCTGATCGAGACAAACCCTCTAACCGCATCACCAAGTGTATTTTTGTAGGATATTCTCCTACTCATAAGGATTATAATTGCTTTGATCCAATCTTCAAAAAACAGAATGTCACTTATGATATCATTTTTTTCAAATTTACTTCATACTTCTCAAAGGATGTTGGTTCATTTCACTGCTACAGAGATTATTCGTTCAATCTCTTTCATCTCTCTGCTCACCTTTGTGTCCTTTCGCCTTATGATTCATGTTCCTCCACATGATATCACACCTGCACCACTTCCTAGACATACAGGTTCTCTTATCATACATTTTATTATCATTATAAATGACGTTTTGCTCCTCCCGCTCCCATAGCTTCCTTCACTCTGGGTTCCCTAATAACAGTTCTCAAGCCAGCTCTCTCCTCTTCGAAACATTCCTCCACATCGGCAGACTCGGGTCAAAGTGTTCACATTGCTATGGACAAAAGCGGGGCGGGGAGTACACATCATCTTATTACCAATGTTATTTCTTAAGCAAATAGCAAACCTTCTTGCAATGAAGTTGACTTGGTGATATCTACCATATATGTCCCTATTAGATATCATGAAACTCTTTGTATATCTTGTTGGAAAGTGGGTATGGAGGAGGAGATCTCAGTTTTAGACTCATGGGATACTTGGACCCTTGACGGCTTGACCCTATCCCACTTAGAGTCCATAATGTTGGTTGTCCATGGAAGAGTCATCAAATTTGTACCTAGCGGCATTGTGGATATCTACAAAGCTCGTCTGATTGCCAAGGGGTTCACCCAGACATATGGTATTGCTTTCTTTAACACAATCTCTTTGATTGTCTATATTAACACTATCTAGATACTCTTCTCCAACGAGGTCAACTGGGATTGGCAAATGTTTCACTTAGATATCAAGAATGTCTTCTGAAATGAAGATCTGCATGAAGTAGTCTACATGGAGCAATCTCCCGAGTCCCGATTATATTGTTCAAGTGGAGACTCATGTGTGTAAACTACATAAGGACATATATGTTCTTAAACAAAGTACTAGAGCATGGTTTGACAAGTTTAGGTAATTTCAACCATTGGTTTTTCTCGAGGTCATGCAAATCACTCTCTTTTCACATGGACGACTGATCGAGAGCTAGTTATTCTTGTTGCATATGTGGATGTCATTCTTCTCGCCGGCGATGACTTCTCTAGCATAGAAATAACAAAGAAATGTCATGGGGTCATTTTGCCACAAAAGATATGGGTACTCCCAAATACTTCTTGGGAATCAAAATAATGAAACACAACAATGTACTTTTTTGCCAACAGAAGTATGGACTCAATCTAATTAAAGAAATAGGTCTTATTGGCACAAATCCTACTCGGAATCCAATGTATATTTGGAACTGAGACTTCGGGATAAGACAACTGCTCTTAAAAATATCACTCGATCGAGAGCTAGCTATTCTTATTGTATGTGTTGATGTCATTCTTATCAAACATAGAAATAACAAAGAAACATCTTGGGGTCATTTTGCCACAAAAGATATGGGTACTCTTAAATACTTCTTGGTAAACAAAATTACAAAACACAACAACGTACTTCTTTGCCAGTGGAAGTATGACCTAAATCAACTTCAAGAAATGGTCTTATTGGCACAAAGCCTGCTCTGAATCCAATGTACACGGGCACTGACAGACTTCTGAATAAGACCTCTCCTCTTAAAGAATCACTCATTACAGGTGTTTGGTCCGTAAATTCATCTATCTCATCGCGACTTGATATCTCTTTCAATATTGGAAAGATCAGTCAATCTATGTAAACTCTCATAGAGTATCAACTTGATGCAGCATTAAAGACATTAGAATATATCAAAGGATCTTCTGACAAAATTGCTAAAGACTGTTGTAGAAAGAAAATAAACACTTACAGATTGAAATGTACTCAGATGCAAGTTATGCAAATGATAAGAGAAACAGAAAATCCACCTCTGGATACTACATGAATGTCAAAGAAAATCGTGTCACTTTGAGATGCAAGAAAAAAAATAGTGGTGTGTGTGGCGATGTTGGGGTGATGGTGGCGGAGGGTAAATACATATTCCCACCACTACCACCCTTTTTAGGTCATTTGGAAGTGGAGTTTTTCAAAAGAGCTATTTCAAAAAAAGATGTTATGGGGGATTTCTGAGCAGTCGGTTCAACAGGGAATTCTAAAAACCAATTTCTCAGTTTTCAACATTCTATTCGCGAATCGTGATAGCCCAGACTCGTCATGTCGTGATACCATTCCTATCTCGCATCCAAAGTAATACGCTCGACGTATCTCGCTTGATATGCCCCACCGCCACCGTTAGGCGCCTGTCCGGGATCTGGCAGCCCTTCCTCCATCGACGTCGCACATTGGCGAGCCATCCTCGTTCAACTCCCGACAGATTCAAGGCAGCCTCTGACAGATCCAGCTCCCTATAAGCAAAAATCTTGAATCAAAATTCAAGAGGAGAGGAGAGCGCATCTATCCTTTCAGGAAATTGCTTTACAAAAAGAGACAAATGTTTGGACAAGAGGGGATTTACTAGCCACTTGGCTGAAGGAAATCAACAATTAGGGGGCATGAAGACTGTTTGAGATTACTAATAAAAATCTTCACCATCGAAATAATTATACAAGGCAAGTGTTATTATCTTTACTCTTCAATAATGTTGTTTTGCTCTATATATCATTGACTGCTTCCTACGACCACCGCTCCCACGAGGAGAGGGTGTCGGCAGTGTATAAGTCGAAGTAATAGAGAAACAGAGAGTTACCCCTGAGTATCGAATCTCTCAAGGAAAATGGGCGTGGAATTATCTAATCGAATATTTAGTTACAAAGGTTGTGCGGATTGTAGATTTGAGATTTGTTTTCCTACACTACAATGTTGAAAATGAAAACCTAAACTAGGAGAATTTGAGGATCGCCTTCACCTCATCACAAGAACACATTATCATCACAACTCCACACTCACAAACAAAGCCCTTCACTTCACCAAATCCAAGCATTGTAAGCCATAAACAAAAGAGCAATCATGAAATCATTGAAGATTAAAGCGCAAGACATGATTACACTAGTTCATTACAACAATCCGCGATTACCAACATTCATAATAATAGAGAAACATGTCAACTAAACCAAGAAAAGCGGAAGAGTAAGAGAAATATACAAACAGTGCTCGAGATAATTTTGCGGATATGGGGAGGAGCCACCATAGTATTAATCTCGATCTTCCACGCAGTCCTTGATTGTCGTCTGGGGTCAAATGTAAGTTGTCAATACTTCAAAAATGCTACCCGTCTTGTCAAGTGTTCGCACCATACAAGCTGATCTCTGTCTTCCATGCTACGCGGCCTAGATTAATGGAGGAATCTCTTCTTTAGAATCTTGAAATGTTGGAGAAGACCATGGGATCAACCCCACTTAAGGAGGCGAAATAAAGTGAAAAGCAGAGCTAAATCCCGAAGGATACCTAAAACTTTGTCAAAAAACTGTATTTATAGGCCGTCAAGAAAATTAGTCGTGCGTGTTCGTGTGCCTGGTCATGCGTAAAAGAATGAAATATGGGTGTGAAACGAAAACTTAGCAACCAGAATTTGATCGTGTGCCAATAGCCTCCCACAGTCGTGCGAGGATACAACGCAAGGGTATTTTCATAGTGCTGGTTTTCTGAGGAATCGGCAGCAAATATACATGCACGGTCGTGTGCGAACAAAACCGCACGATCGTGTGAAATCATTAAATGCAAACCAACTGTGTGGAATGAACACACATGGTCGTGCGTGACCAAAATATACGAGCGTTTTCAGGACTTTGGATTTCCATGTTTTCCAACCGTAAAACCACGCGATTGTGCGGAATATAACTCGCACAGTAATGTATTTCACAACAACATCCCAAAAGCGCGTCGCGGATTTCTCGAGGCAACAAAAAGCCGCCCCAAATCAACATAATATCTAAAATCATCAAACAAGGGCGGGACATATAAAAGATGAGGGGGAGAGACAATCTCCCCCAAGCATGATATGCATGGAAAGTGACCTATTTAGCTCACAAGATGCTCTTATGAGAACTTGATGAAAACTAAGTGATATGCAATGGAAATCTATAAATGAACAACCGAAGCAATGAAAATACAAGCTAAATAGGTACCAAAATCACTATACAAAATTCACTCAATCATATTATTTGAAAAGGTAATTGCCAATTCGTAACTAATTAACTAACTATTCATCAATTGAAATCATTCGTGTGCGGTTTCAAATTTTTGTCATCATAAACCTTTGTTCCATAGGTGTTTGGGAAGGTTGTTTGTATCGAATATCAGATGGATGGACGAAGATTGGGAATAGACGTGGCGGGATTGGCAACAAATTTTCTTGATATCAGATGTCTGCACTCGATAATGTTAAAAATTGTTTCAGAATCCAAAACATTATGCATATTGTGCTCGTAAAATTTCTAGTGAACATGAAATATATAGTTAAAACAAGAGATTATAATAATTATGATTTATTGGCTTTTTTCCAAAATTCTTAGATTCTTATGTATCCTTGAACGAATATGCGCTGACAAGCATCACATAACGAGAGTCACTCCGCAGCTATCATCAAAAGTTGTTATTTCAAACAAAAAAACATAATTTTTTTTAAAGAACATAAATTACTATTTTCAAAACAATCCATAGCTTTTTCATAATAGCTTTTTGGACAACTCTAAGGCTCTGTTTGGCTCAGCTGCAGCGACTGCAGAAGCAGTGGTGGAATAATCAGCTGTTTTGAACAGTGGTGGCAGAATCTGTGAAACTGTTTGGATGAACAGCTTTTGCAGAGCTGTTTCAAACGGAGAAGCTGTTTAAGCTGTTTGGCAAAACAGCTGTGGTGTAATGATTTTTTAAAAAATTATAAATAAATAATAAAAACATAAAACTAGTTAGCTAAATTAATTCAATTTAAGTTCCCTAAAGTTATATCAGATACATAAACAGATACTTTTCAGAATCTTTCATCCAAAAAAAATCATAAACATGTTACGTCTTGCCCATGAAACATTTCTCTCGATCATCAAACTTTAACTGCAAAGAAGAATAAATATAGTTATTATAATTTGTATTTAAATTTACGATTTCAAACGTTTTAAAGTAATATACATGTTATATTGCATGAGCTGATCGGCAATGTTGTCCCTAATACTGGCCATTTCAGTAGCTCATGTCCCTTCAAATGTACTTGGTGCGCTGTTTGGGTTAGGATCGATGGTTCTTGGGCGATTGTTTGGTCGCAACTCGTATGCCTCTGGATGAACGAAGTTTTTGTTTCCATCGCATACATCAAACTCAGGTCAGATTGCGATGAATGTCTTCTTATGTAGTTATGGTGTGACATCGTAACCACCACGATGACACATTGTTTTGAGAATTCAAATTGGGGCATTTTGCTCAATATGACCCACTTTTTCTTCCATACACCAAAACTCCTTTCAATCACGCTACGCAGCGAGGAGTGCGCCTTATTAAATATTTCACGTCGTCCTTCAATCAGACGAATACCCCGAGCAAGTCTGGCAAGTGATATCTAGTTTCCGAAAATGGTTTTAAAAGACCCTTTTCCAAAGAATAGCCAGAATCCACGAGATAATATTTTATTTTAATATTGTTAGAGATTAGACAGTAGCAAATATGACATTCTTTTAAATCAACTAATTAATAAAAATTAATTAATGTTCGTACCTTCTGGTGGAAATGAAAATTTACTCAACGGTTCCCGTACTGCACGATGATATATGTGGGTGTCATGTGTGGAACCCTCCCAACCAGGATCAATGAAAATGGCACCACTACAAGTAAACTACAATAATACAATTGATACATCATGAACATAAGCTAATTCATATTGGTATTTTTCATCACAAACACAATTCCACCCTCTTTTGATTTGCCCATCTATGAGAAAATATTAAATTAATGCATAAACACGCACACACACACACACATTAGCGCACACATAAACGCAAACACATTTCAAACACATTTCAAACACATTTCAAACACATAAACATACACACAAACACACACACACATAAACAAACACACACATACATAAACATACACACACACATAAACACACACACACACACAAACATAATAAAAACACACACACACAAACATAATAAAAACACACACACACAAACATAATTCAAACACACACACACAAACATAATTCAAACACACACACAAACACAATTCAAACACAATTCAAACACACACACACACACACAAACACAATTCAAACACACACACACATAAACACACACACACACACAAACACAATTACAAATAAACACACACACAATTACACATTAACATACACACACACATGCACATAAACATACACACATACGCATAAACGTACACACACACACAAACATAAACCAACACACGTACACATAAACATACACACACACACACACAAACACAATTCAAACACACACACACACACGCATAAAAATACACACACACACAAACACAATCATATAAACACACACACACAAGCATACACAAACACTCAACACACAAACACAAACACAAACATACACACACACACACAAACTCCAAAACACCCTAAACACACAAACACAAACATACACACACACAAACACACAAACACACACACATACACACACAAACACAGTTCAAACACACACACACACACAAACACAGTTCAAACACACACACACACATAAACACACACACACAAACACAATCATACAAACACACAAACACACACACACAGACACACACATACACACACAAACACAAATCAAACACACATACACAAACACAATTCAAACACACACACACACATAAACACACACACACAAACACAATCATACAAACACACAAATAAACACACATTCCCAAACAACCTAAACACACAAACACAAACATACACACACACAAACAAACAAACACACATACAAACACACACATACAAACACAAACACAAATCAAACACACATACACAAACACAATTCAAACACACACACACACATAAGCACACACACACACACAAACACAATCATACAAACACACACACACACATTCCCAAACAACCTAAACACACACACACATTCCCAAACAACCTAAACACACAAACACAAACATACACACACACAAGCACAATCATACACACACAAACACAAATCACACACACATACACAAACATTATTCAAACACACACACAAAAAATAAAAGCACTTCTAACAGTGCAGAAAAGAATTTCAAAAAAAATTGCAGGAAATTTTTTTTTGAAACATATGCAAGAACGGACATTTTGGCGGAGTGAAGATGGAGGAAGAAAAATGGAGGAAAAATTTATACCTTGGGATCTTTGTACTCCGAGAATAGAGGAAGAAGAATGGAGTGAAGATGGGGGCGGCCCTTGTCTCAATCGCCTGGGCAAAAAACGCAGTGATCGCGAGGAGGAAGAGAAGGGGAGAAACGGCGCCGTAGAGAAGAGATGCAGCACTCGCCGGAGTGAAGAGGAGGTGCATCTCTCGCCGGAGTGAAGAGGAGGTGCAGCGCTCGCCGGCGATGGACGCGATGGACGTGATGGGCTCTGTCGGAGGAGCGCGGGTTAGGGCTGAGCGGAATCGCGAAATTTTCGCGATCTGGAGTCGTGAGAAAAAACCGCGACTCCAGATCGATGTTATTTCGCGATTTTAGTGCGGGGGCGGTGGAAAAATTAGGCTCCAATTTCCTGTTTGGCGGGGCAGTGGAAAAAACGGCGGGCCACTGCGCCCAAATCACCGCGCCAAACAGAGCCTAATGCTACCACTGGTTTCCGACCACAGTTTTTTCCACCGCCGCCCCAAATAGAGCTTAAGTCAAGTGCAGAAGCAGAATTCAAAAGCAAGGTTCGTATTGCTTGTGAGTTAACATGATTAAGGCCACTTCTAAAAGATATTGGAGAAACTTACAACTAACTTTTACTAATATATTGTGATAATAAAGTTGTCATCTACATATCTAAAAATCTCATGTTTCATGAAAAAACAAAGCATATAGAAGTAGATTGTCACTTCATCACAGAAGAATTATCAATAGACAAATATGCACTTTGTTTGTAACGTCAAATAAAGAGATGATTGTCATATTCACCAAACTTGTTTCATCTTTTTCTAATATTTGTACTAAGCTGGAAATAAACCATACATATGATTCAGCAAGAAGTGGTGTTAAAATCGATTTGTAAATGATCAAAAGGAAATTCATGGTACATTTACCTCCTTCAAATTCTTGCACTGACAATACCACCATGTATATTAAGTCACACATCTCCAAATGGAGATTCTTACTACTCTTCTAATATAAATATGGGAGTTCTCATGTAATTCTTTAGTTTTTTGGTATAATATATTTTATATTCAAATTCTTGCACTGACAATACCACCATAATCTAAATGCACATACCCATTTACATCCTACTCTTTTTTATACTAGAGATAATGCTTTTAAACACATGACATATGTCACTAGATAATCTAACATGGATAAATAATTATCAACGGCTTTATTATAGTAGTTCCAAGTAAAATACCTTTCATTATTATACAAATCCTAAGGTACTCATATGATTCCATACTTTGTATTTGGTTAAATATGATTTACCCAAGAACTAATAATGATGTAGGGTAGGCTATGAGAATGCACAAAACCTAGGCTTCTAGGGCGGAATGCTGGTGCGACACACAAACCCTAGTCTAAATGCAATGCAACCGTCGGAGATGGTGACGATTAATTTTGAGCAATGAAAATATTAACACCACGCAAGATGATTAAAGAACAAGGAACTAGCATTTAATTTAACAATTTTGTAATGGCCTTCGCTCAAAGGGTCAAGGCCAAGCGCGCGGCAAATAAGCCCTTTCTGCAAATTATTAGTGAATCGTAACGAAGTTCCACAAGCGCTAATCCAAGCAAAGAACAAAAACAATCTAATAATAATGAAAATTCAAATATTCCAATACAACTAACGCTCACCAAAGTAGCGGGCTGACCGAGGCACCAAAGACTTTGGATATGGATGCGTAGATCGACGATCGAAGGTAAAATCGGCGGCGTGGAAATGATGGCGGTAACTGTCCTCGGTGATAGATAACGAGATCGGACAATAAATGGGTAGATACGGCAATGTACGAGTAGATTCAGGCCGGGGAAAGGTCGATCCGTTGTTTTGGGTTGGATCCGGGCTAGGGGATGGGGTACAAGTAGTGGAAATAACGGATCGAGTGCTGAAATTCTCAGATCTGAACTAATCTTGAGAAACGAGACGACGGAGAGGTGGATCCACGTGAAGGGAGGGTTGGCAGCTTGGGAAAAGGTTGTAGAGGGAGAGGCTGGAGGGGAGGGAACATTTGGTGGCTTGCGGGAGGGATTTAGGGGCTGGCGGTGGGGTGGTTTGCAAGAGGGGTGCGGTTGAGGAAATGTCAGGGGCGGCCGGCTCAAAATCTGACGGAGGAGGGCCGAGAGGTTGAGTGGAGGGGCAGCAGCAGGCCGGCGGTGGTTCAAGGCTTAAAAAAACTATATAAATGAACAATAAATCTCATTTTTGAATAGTGATAGTGAAACAACATGCGGTTGTTTTAGGGCTTGCTGGAACCGCAGATTCAGCGGGAGATGGGGGAGTTTCTGGGTAGTGGAAGAGGGTTTTGTGGTGGGGAAAAGGAGGGAATAAG
Source organism: Platanthera guangdongensis (assembly GCA_039583875.1). NCBI lineage: Eukaryota > Viridiplantae > Streptophyta > Magnoliopsida > Asparagales > Orchidaceae > Platanthera > Platanthera guangdongensis. The sequence continues at coordinate 160,418,784 of CM077165.1, read as the reverse complement.
TAGGTAGTACCTTGGAGAGGAGTTTGAGCACCTAGGAGTCATCACCTATGGTTCCACGGTGTCGACACTGAGGGGTGATTGCTCGAATCCGGGAAGAAGACTATCCAAAATTTTGCAATACCTTGGTTCAGCCCCGAACACCTTTATTTATAATAATAAGAAGACTAGGGCATCTCGATCAATAACTATAATTGGTCGGGGAACAATAGTAAACCAAAATATATAAAGTAATATATGATCTCGACTCGCAACGCGGATCCGGACACATCTGCGGAGTCCGATCGTCAATCTGGGCACACCATATATGATAAGACTCCAAATCATCCTCGAACAGGCTCAAAGCTCGTTCTCGTCTCTGCTCCACATCAATCTCCCCGGCTTGAAAGAATTCATTTCCCGACGAATTGAGATCGGAATTCTCTCGATGAATGTCAGGTACAACTCGAAGAGAACTACCAGAAGTCATCCAAGTGTCGTCGACGGAAGAGTGTCCTCGCCAATTAACTCCCCCTGACTGAAAAGTTGTCATCTCCGGTGAATGGGGACGGTCGTGCTGAAGTCGAAGTCCAAAGGCGAATCGATCAAGCTCTGTTGTAAGTATTCAAGCGTCATCTGCATCGACGCCAATGTACCAAGCAGCAACGGCGCGGCCCACCTGAGGTCGGAACAAACTGGTGGGATCTAAAGTATGTGATGCACTTGTCACTCATCTCTCGAGTGGTGGATCCTAGTGCGATCAGTGGTGTCGTCGATGAAACCTGAGAAGACGAATCCCCGGGTGGGTGGGTGTCAACAATTGGTGGGTTGCAGTGGCTATCAGACATAGGTGGAGTATGAAAGTGGTAAGGCAACGAGAGTGGGGGTGGGGACTGTACAACCCCATATTCGATGAGTGAGTCTTTTCCCCCCGGGCAGGTAATTCAAGAGCCTTTCTCCAGGGCAGGTGGAAAGGCTTCCGCCTGCGTAGGCGGAAAGCCTCCGGGTTGGGCAGAACGCTTTCTGGGTTAAGGCGTTGACAGTAGATCTCGCTCTCAACGCTTTCTGAGCTAAGCCGTTGAGTGTAGCTCCCACTCTCAACGCTTTCTGGGTTAAGGCGTTGAGTGTAGCTCTCGCTCTCAACGCTCTCAACGCTTTCTGAGTTAAGGCGTTGGGTGTAGCTCTCGCTCTCAACGCTTTCTGAGTTAAGGCGTTGAGTGTAGCTCTCGCTCTCAACTCTTTCCGAGTTAAGGCGTTGAGTGTAGCTCTCGCTCTCAACACATCAGTACCTAGACAGATTTCCTTGGGCCTAGGACGGTCCGGTCAGATAAGTGAAGCAGGCGGAAGGGCTTTCGCCTAGAAGTGCAAAAAGCCTCCTGCCCAGTTTGTTCCAGAGGTAAAATTACCTGGATGCACTTAGAGGTCTGCATTTAGCTACTCAGAATAGCGGAGTTTGGTTGTTGGCAGACCACTCTGGGCTGTATATAATTGTTGAAATTTCCCGGACCTTGGAGTGAGCAGGGGTTATCTCAACTTAAGTCAGTCACAACCAGAAACACATGCAGCAACAAGAGTTTTTATTGATTAACAACAATCTTCTTTACAATGCGAGATATACATGGCGAGACATGATTCACCAAAACCACCACAGGGAAAGCAGAGACATTACAAAGACAAGTCAATACAAGCCGCGCGAACTCAAATACAAAGCCGTCAGTCTACTGCTATGGAGTCCGCACAATCCTCCAGGTCGCCAGACCGCAACCCAAGCCGCGCGGACTACCCTTTATTCCAATGCTAAGCTCTAGCCGCCGATCTGCAAGACGCCTAACCGCGAGGTCGCCTAGCCGCCAGACCGCACAAGCTGCGATGCCGAATAGAACAGTCCGCCTGAAGCAGGCGACTTATTGAAACCCGAACTAAGTTGCCAAAGAGAAGACCGTCTGGTTGTTGTCCGCGACCTGCTGTTTACCGCATGTTGCTTAACCGCAGAGTCTGCACTGTCCCTGACCGCAATCAGAGCCAAGTCATGGCTTTCCAGCGCTATCCGCACAACCTGCACAGCAAAAACCTGTCAACTCTATCAAACCGCGCGGACACCAAAAGTCAGTCCGCAGCAACTTATCGCGGGCTCACTTACTGTTCATTCGCACTCTTAGGTTCTCTATTCCTGATGTGACATGAGTCATATTTATATGCACGATGAGAAGTGTGGTCACCGCCCTAGCCGATAGGAACAGCGCCACATCCCGCAGCAAGAACAGGTGTCCGCAAAACCCGCGGATACACACCAGTCTGCCGCTTCCTGTGCAAGATAGCCAGTCCGCCATAGCTTCACCAAGGCCGGACACATCGCCAGTCCGCCTTGTCGCCAAGGGCCAAGCCAATGTCAATGCTTCACCAAGGCCGGGCAGCAACACCAGTCCGCCTTGTCACCAAAGGTCAAGTCAACGCCAATGCTTCACCAAGGCCGGACACATCGCCAGTCCGCCTTGTCGCCAAAGGCCAAGCCAACGCCAATGCTTCACCAAGGCCGGACAGCAACACAAGTCCGCCTTGTCGCCAAAGGCCAAGGCAAGACCGCCATAGCCGAACTCTACAGCAACTTTGTCAGCCTATCCGCGAACACAGCTCCAGTCCGCTAATCCCGAGCCCACAGCATCACCACCAAGGCAAATGCCGGACGCAGCAGACACAGCTCCAGTCCGCTTATCCCGAGCCCACAGCCTTGCCACCAAGGCAACTGCTGGACTCAGCGGACACAGCTCCAGTCTGCTTATACTGCGGATACCTCCAGTCCGCAAATCTTGCAGACTGCAGTCCGCATATCCCGCAGACTGCTCCAATCCGCATATCCCGCGGACTGCTCCAGTCCGCATATCCTGAGTCCACGACCATGCCAGCAAGGCAGCTGTCGGACTCAGCGGACCCAGCTCCAGTCCGCACGCAGTTGCGGATGCAATCTCCAGTCTGCTTACACCAAGCTCGCAATCAAGGCGCATGGCACTTCTGCCGAGCTCAGCGGACTAAGAAGCAGTTCGCGCTCCACTAAGCAATCTCCCCGGACTGAGCCAAACGTGGACTTGGTTCAGAACCAACCAAGTCCACACCACTGGCCACAAGGGCCAATCCGCACTTACTGGCGGACACTGGTAACAGTCTGCCAACCCCGACGACCTCCAGCACCTGTCCACACTGACTGGCGATCTCCGCGGCTTCCACTTGCCGCTTCACCAGAGCAAGACCAAGGCTTCTGCCAAGCCGGTCTGCCGAGCTCCAGTCCTTCAGTCCGCTTCTTGTCGGACTCCGCGGATAGAGTCGATATCCTCCCGGTTACCTTCTGGGATCCAACTGCTTGCAGAGCATAAGCAGGGCTGGCACACCGCTGCTGTTGTCCGCGTAGTCCGCGCGAACAGACCGCCCAGGCCGCCACAAAACAAGAAGTCTGCACCAGCCCCGCCGACCTGGCTGTCCGCCAACCCTGTCCGCATAGTCCGCGCGGATAGGTTACCCAAGTCCTCCATTCACCCACTTTCATTTCACAATTTTCAACACTCCCCCTTGAAGTGAGAAGTGGTGAACAATTCCAACAGCTCCCGTAACCTTGAACATGGTCCTTCCGATAGCGCCTACTAAGAGATGTCCAAGACATAGTCCTCGCCTCGCATATCCTGGACCATGAGAGAGCCCTCCAGCATCTCCCAAAAGGATCCATGCTTCCCTCTGCCTTCTTCTTCAGCTTCAACCTCCACTCGTGCATCACAGGAGTATCACCAACAACCTTGGGCACAGAGGCCCAAGCCTCGTTACCTCTGAGAGTAGTCACCTCCTCAGCTTTGGTGTCAACCACCTCCTTGATTATAGTGGGGTCATCACAGTTAGAAGGTACTCGCTCGACCTGAGGACTTGCAAGGAAACATGGGACCAAGCTCGTCGTGTTCCCTTCGCTATATCGAGCTGGTGGGTTACTGATCCTCTTCGACCTCCGAAGAACCTGATCACGGCTAACCACCTCCGCTGCTTCTCCTGAACCAGCTCTGTTCCCGGGCAAACCCGGAACAATGCTCCCTGTGCTTCCTGAACCAGAAGCCACTGCACTGGAACCAGGAGCACCTGAAGCAACGCTCCCTCTGCTACCTGAACCAGAAGCCTCCGCTCTAGAACAAGAACTACCTGGAACATCGCTCATCCTGTTTCCCAAACCAGAAGCCTCCGTCTTCGAGCCAGAAGCACCTGGAGTATCGCTCCCCCTGCTTCCTGACCCTGACGCCTTTGCCCCGGAGCTAGAACAACCTGGAGCTCCTGGTGACTCAGGCTGCTCCATCTGATCCTTAGCAGCAGCCTCCTTCAGCCCACCATCTGACCTGCTCATCTCTAGCTCCACATATGAGTTATCCCAATACGACGTCAGCTCATCGAAAACAACGTCTCTCGACACGATGAGCCTCTTCGTCGCAGGATCCATACACCTTCATCTTCTCCTCTGCTCATCATACCCAACAAAGACTAGCTTCTTCTTGAGAGCATCGGGAGCGTGTACGTAGCAGGTAGATCCAAACACTCGTAGGTGCTTTACACTGGGTTTCACCTCGAACATCAGCTCATATGGAGTCTTCACATTGATCGGACTAAGAGGCATCCGATTGATGACATGTGCCGCACATGCCATCCCTTTCTCCCAAAAAGCCATAGGAATGCCTTTGCATTGAAGTCAACACTTACAGGTCTCCGTCAACAGACGGATCATCCGAGCTACAACACCACCTTGCTGTGAAGTATGTCCACAAGAAAGCTCCCTTAGGATCTCATGCTTTCTGCAAAAGTTTGAGAACTCGATTGAGCCGAACTCTCCACTAATGCTTGTCCTCAACTTCTTGATCCGCAGGACAAGCTGGCCTTCCACAAGCTTCTTGAACTCCACAAACAAGCGGAACATGTTCGACTTCTCCTTCATAAAGTATACCCAAGTATATCTTGAATAGTCATCAACCAATATCAGCATGTACCTGCTGCCTCCAAGACTGGCGGTGACGGTCTGCCCAACCAAAGCACAATGGACAACCTCCAAAGGTGCCTTACATCTGGACTGTGCCTTAACAACCGTAAAGCGATAAGCTTCACCATGCTGACATCCCGCACATCCCTGACCATCGTCATAGGATGACAAACTAGGCAAGCCTCTCACGAGTCTCCTTACTGTCATTGCTTTCAGCTTGTCCATCCCTACATGCCCCAGTCTTTCATGCCAGATAGTTGCACTATCACTGGCCTTCATCCGATCAGCACCTGAACTTGTTGAAGTCCCAACTAAGTTCTTCTCCTTACTCCCAACATGAGCTACGTTCGCTGAGAGCAAGACAACCTTGCACTCCTTCCTAAGGTGACCATGCTGCTTGCATCTATAGCACATTGGTCCTTCCTTCCTCTTCCCATCACGCCTAGGAGAAACACTCCTCTCTTGCTGATATGAAGTAGAAGGACCATCCTCCGCAGCAACATTCACCTCCTTTCTGAACAACCCATCAAGGGAAGTCCACACCTCCGCAACTGACCGGCATCCACTGATGTGGTCCAAGAGCTCCGATGAGATCACCTGCTTGAGAATAGACTCTGCTTTCGCATTTGTCTCATTCCAAGCTCTCATCTCTTCAGCATTGCCAGCAGTAGCCTCTTGTCTTTCTGCTCCGCATACTACCTCCCAATGGTCCTCGCCAAGAAGAAAGCTCTCCATACAAGACTTCCACCTATCAAAGTTCGTCTCTGTAAGGAGTTCAATTCCAAGACCACGTGCATCTTCCACTGTCATGGTTCTACCACTGGTTCCCTCTTCACAAGAGCAACAACCACTTCAGTTGATCAATGCTTATCCACTCCAAACCAGCTCTGATACTATGTTGAAATTTCTCGGACCTTGGAGTGAGCAGAGATTATCTCAACTTAAGTCAGTCACAACCAGAAACACATGCAGAAACAAGAGTCTTTATTGATTAACAGCAATCTTCTTTACAACGCGAGACATACATGACGAGACATGATTCACCAAAACCACCACAGGGAAAGCAAAGACAATTACAAAGACAAGTCAATAAAAGTCGCGCGGACTCAAACACAAAGTCGCCAGTCTACTGCTATGGAGTCCGCACAATCCGCCAGGTCGCCAGACCGCAACCCAAGCCGCGCGGACTACCCTTTATTCCAATGCTAAGCTCTAGCTGCCGATCTGCAAGCCGCCTAACCGCGAGGTCGCCTAGCCGCCAGACCGCACAAGCTGCGATGCCGAATAGAACAGTCCGCATAAAGCAGGCTACTTATTGAACCCCGGACCAAGTTGCCAAAGAGAAGACCGTCTGGTCGCAGTCCGCGGCCTACTGTTTACCGCCTGTTGCTTAACAGCAGAGTCTGCACTGTCCCTGACAGCAATCAGAGCCAAGTTCTAGCTTTCCAGCGCTATCCGCACAACCTGCACAGCACAAACCGGTCAACTCTATCAAAGCGCGCGGACACCAAAAGTCAGTCCGCAGCAACTTATCGCGGGCTCACTTATTGTTCATTCGCACTCTTAGGTTCTCTATTCCCGAGCCCACAGCATCGCCACCAAGGCAACTGCCGGACTCAGCGGACACAGCTCCAGGCCGCTTATCCCGAGCCCACAGCCTTGCCACCAAGGCAACTGCCGGACTCAGCGGACACAGCTCCAGTCGGCTTATACTGCGGATACCTCCAGTCCGCAAATCCTGCAGACTGCAGTTCGCATATCCCGCAGACTGCTCCAGTTCGCATATCCTGAGTCCATGACCATGCCAGCAAGGCAGCTGTCGGACTCAGCGGACCCAGCTCCAGTCCGCACGCAGTTGCGGACCCAATCTCTAGTCCGCTTACACCAAGCTCGCAATCAAGGCACATGGCACTTCTGCCGAGCTCAGCGGACTAAGGAGCAGTCTGCGCTCCACTACGCGATCTCCCCGGACTGAGCCAAACGTGGACTTGGTTCAGAACCAACCAAGTCCGCACCACTGGTCACAAGGGCCAGTCCGCACTTACTGGCAGACACTGGTAACAGTCTGCCAACCCTGGCGACCTCCAACACCTGTCCGCACTGACTGACGATCTCCGCGGCTTCCACTTGCCGCTTCACCAGAGCAAGACCAAGACTTCTGCCAAGCCGGTCTGCCGAGCTCCAGTCCTTCAGTCCGCTTCTTGCCGGACTCCGCGGATAGAGTCGCTATCCGCCCGGTTACCTTCTGGGATCCAACTGCTTGCAGAGCATAAGCCGACCTGGCACACCGTTGTTGTTGTCCGCGTAGTCCGCGCGAACAGACCGCCCAGGCCTCCACAGAACAAGCCGTCTGCACCAGCCCCGCCGACCTGGCTGTCCGCCAACCCTGTCCGCGCAGTCCGCGCGGATAGGTTGCCCAAGTCCTCCATTCACCCACTTTCACTTCACAATTTTCAACAATAATCTTTTGGAACATCGGAGCTACGCTGTTGGCAGACCATATTTTTGGATTCTATAAATAGATCCACAGGGTATCTCAGAAGGCAAGCTTTCTCATTTTCTGAAGTCTTGTAGCGCTTTCTGAGATATCCTTAGCTCAGCATTTGACTAAGGAGAGAAAGCGCTCTGAGATCTTTCGGGTTATTGGAGGGACCTCCGTGCTGAAGCGTAAGGTCAGTTCTTTGGTTTCTTGCGGCTGGTCAGGGGTCTGGGCTTGGAAGAAGTAGGTGTTGGCTACCCCAGGGTCCGAACTCTCGTTGGGGGCCAGTTTTTGGTTCCAACATTTCTGGTGCGGTGAGCATGGACCGTAGCTGATACAAGAATATCTCAGGCTAAGTCTCATTGCTAGAGGCGGGGACGAGGGAGCAGGCTCGGGAGATTCTCCATCTCCGGCAAGTGGGGTGACGATGGGGATGCTGGAAGGCTTCAGGCGGGAAGTCTTGCAGACCATCGAGTTGGCTTTCGCTGCAAGAAGCGACTGGGCAACGCCTCCGGTTCCAGCAGTTGTGGCCCCTTCTTTGGGCGAAAAAGCTCCAGGACAGCGTCCCGGGAAGGAGATTTGGCGGAGAGTACCGTGAGGGATATCGTCGGGCGGGAACTCGTCACCGGGCAGGCCAGTGCTAACAGGTTTAGTGAGCCGACGCCGCGGGATGTGTCCTCTCACCAGGTCGTGGGAGGGAGCCCTTTCAATGAGCTGATCGTCTCGGCTCCAGTTCCAGACGGGTTTCGAGAGCCCGATATGTCCTACTACACAGGCAGGGACGACCCAGTGCAACATGTTCAATGGTTTGAAGATGTCGTTTCCATTAGGCAGTTGTCGGACGCCTGCAAGTGCAGGCTCTTCGCTATCACTTTCAAGGAGAAGGCAAGGGACTGGTTTCATCAACTTCCCGCAAGTTCCATCTATTGCTTTGAGGATCTGCGTCGTGAGTTCCTGTTGAGGTTCTCCACGTCGAAGAAGAGGAAGAAAGGGTGGAGAGCTTGTTCGCCATCAAGCACAAGCCGGAGGAGACGCTGGGGCACTATGTCGATCGATTCCAGGAGGAGATCCTTCTAGTTCAGGAGGTCCCGGGGCACACGCTAATGCTCGCGTTTACCCTGAGATTGAGATCTGGGTTCTTCAGCATGAAGCTGAAAAGAGTGCCCCCCCCCCTCTTTCGAAGAACTGATGGAGAGGGTGGCGAAGGAGATAGAGATCGAGGCGGCCAACCCGTTGTTCGCCAAGAAGCTGGCCAAATTGGCGGAGGAGGATGTGAAGGAGTCAGGAGCAGGGAAGCAGAGAGAGCAGAGAGAGCAGAGAGAGGAGAGAAGAGCCCCAAGGTCAGGGGCACCAGGGGCAACACCAAGGTTGGGGGCACAGAGAGCGGAACAACCGGTTGGCCTGTAGGCCTCAAGAAGGTCCCCCTAGGGGCAAGGGGAAGGATTCCAAGGTGGGGAGAACTTCCGCGGTCAGGGAAGGTTTAATCCGCCGGCTTGGAGGCAGGGGCAGAGGGCCCCTCTCTCGCAGCGGCAGGAGGCGATGGCGATCGCCCGAGCAAGGGGAGAGAGAAGAGAAGGTAGGGGAGGAGGAAGGAGAAGAGAAGGCAGGGTGGCGTAGCCTTTCAGTGACTTTCATCAGGTGTAGGGTCACGCGACGACCACCTACCCTGAGTTTCTTGAGATGAGGGAAGTCAGGGGGCAAGTGCAGCAGCAACCGCCCGTGAGGATCGAGAAAGTTCTGCCAGGAGGAGGAGAGCAAGGTTGTCAAGATCTCGATTTTGCTCGTAAGATCAGACGATCGTACGAGTTTTACGGGGAAAACGAGTCACGAGCTATGCTGGATCGGACTCCCTGCAGAAACGCCAGGATCGCCGTTTATGATCGTAGGATCGTGCGATCCTACGATCATATTCGATCCTAGCGTTTTAATTGGAAATGAAAATGACTCGATCCCGCGCATTATTTCTTCCCAATCCCGCATTCTAGGTCATCCCTGATCCCGTCGCAACCGGTGCTCCCGCAGCAGGCGCTCCCGCCGTCGTCGCAGCAGGTGTTTTGCTCCCGTCGTGGTGTTTCCGTCATCGCAGTAGGTTCTTCTTCTTCTTTTGTGTCTTCTTCTTCTGTGTCTTCTTCTTCTTCTTTTGTGTCTTCTTCGTCTGCTTCTTCTTCTTCTTTTTCTTCTTCTTCTTCTTTTTCTTCTTCTTTTTTTTCTTCTTCTTCTTATGTGTCTTCTTCTTTTGTGTCTTTATATATATATATATATATATATATATAGTTTTATGATTATTGATCTTTAAATTAGTTTTTTTTTTTTTTGTATAGTAAGTAAGATCTTACCGTTTCGTGTCGATCCCACGTTTTACGATCTTACCACTGCCGACCGATCTTAGGTAAGATCTTGATCTTGACAACATTGGAGGAGAGGATATGTGCGAGGACAGGCGGATGTGGGAGCCCGAGGAAGGAGCAGAGTGATCCACGGGGGAGTGGGGATTGAGGCCATCCGAAAGGGGAGCTTCCAAACCATGTACAGGAGGAGCGTTGCCTCGACCTCCCTGACTCCCCCCCCCCCCTGGAGGAAAAGATCACCTTATCGTCGAAGGACATGCCAGACTACGAAGACCCGTTCTGTGACGCCTTGGTGATCCAGACGGTCGTAGAGAACTTCACGGTCTCCAGGATTCTTGTGGATATTGGGAGCTCTGTGAACGTGATCTTCAAGAAGGCGTTCGATGAGATGAAAGTGGAGGCTCAGAGGGTGTTGGCCTTAAATGTACCGATGTTTGGGTTCTCAGGGGAGAGGAAGGAAGTTGAGGGAGGGGGGACTACACGTGACGCTTTGGGGGGGGGGGGGTCGAGGAACAGTCGGTTCGTCATTGTTGACGCTCCGAGCAGCTACAACGTCATCTTTGGGTGCCCTCTCGTTGTGTCCCCTCATTTCATCAATGTCTCAAGTTCAGCAGTGGAGGAGTCCAGCTCCGGATCAGGGGAGATCCAACTGTGGCAAGGCAGTGCTATGTGACGGCTGTCAACACCATATCTTGGATGACGGAGGCAGAAAAGGAGTTGGAGAAGGAGCTGGCGGCGCAGGAGGAGGTTGCAGAGGAGGGGAAGTGAGCATAGTGGAGGTCGAGGAGAAAGCTGTGGAGGAGGAGCAGGGAGAAGGTGAAGTAGGGGTAGAGGCCCAAGGGGGCGGAGAATTGGAGCTGCAGGGCAGTCAGCTAGAGTCGATGGAGGCTGAGGAAGCAGGAGAAGAGGAAGAGCCCGAGCAGTGTGGAGGGCCGAGGATCGGAGAGGAGCAATCCCGGTTGGAGCCGGCGGAGGAGGTCGTGGAGATGGAGGTCCTCACCAGGGCGGGGAAGGCAGAGCGGGTGAGGATCAGCGACCGCTTGAGCGTTGAGGATCAGGAGAGGATGCGGGAGTGCATCCAAAAGAACATCGACGTCTTCGCTTGGAGCGCGGCAGACAGTCGGGCATTGATGCGGACGTGGCATGCCACCGTCTGACTCTCGACCCCAGGACACTCCCCATCCGCCAGAAAATGAGGACCATTGCCGCAAAGCTGGAGGATCTCATCCGTGAGGAGGTAAAGAAGCTCCTCGAGGCAAGTTTTGTATCAGAGATCCAGTATCCAGGCTGGGTCTCCAACGTGGTAATGGTAAAAAAAGGAGATAGGAGGTGGAGAATGTGTGTAGACTTTTCGCTTTTGAATTAATCATGCCTTAAGGATTGCTACGCCCTGCCTCGGATCGACGCGCTGTTTGATTCAGCCGTCGGTTTTTCTATTATGAGTTTTTTTTGGATGTTTTCTCAGGTTACCATCAGATTCGAATGCACCCCCACGATGTCAAAGATGTCTCCATCACGAAGGAGGGATGTTTCAGCTATAAGATGATGCCCTTTGGGCTAAAGAACGCGGGAGCTACGTACCAGCGTATGATGGACCGGGTTTTCCAAAATCAGAGGGGGAGGAATCTGGAGGTCTATGTTGACGACCTCATGGTGAAGAACAGGGAGGTGGACTCCCATCTTCTTGACTTGGAAGAAACGTTCGACGCCTTGCGGAAATACAAGATGCTGCTAAACCCCTTGAAGTGCGTCTTTGGGGCAAGCCGAGAAAAGTTCCTTGGCCATCTTCTAACCCCCGCAGTGGTAAAGCCTAACTCCGATAAGGTAAAGGTCATAACGGACTTGCAATCACCAAGTAACACTAAGGAGGTTCAGCGCCTGACGGGTAAGCTCGCCGGGCTAAGTAGGCTTCTCTCCCGGGCTGGGGAGAAATGTGCACCTTTCTTCAAGGTGCTGCGGGGGAACCAGAAGTTCGAGTGGACATAGGAATGCGAGGAGCCTTTTCAGGCATTGAAGGGACAACTCTCCCGAGCGCCGCTCCTTCAGAGCACGAAGGAGGGGAAGGATCTAGCTTTGTATCACGGGGTGGGGGCGGAGGTCGTAAGCTTTGTTTTGTTCAGGGAAGAAGGGAAGAAGCAGTTACTCATCTACTATGTCAGCAGAATCTTGAAGAAGGTTGAGCTCCGTTACCCCATCCTGGAGAAGTTGGCCTTCTCTTTGATCGTCTCGGCCAGGAAGCTTCGGCCGCACTTTCAGGCCCATTCGTTCAAGTTAGTGACGGACCACCCGCTGCGCAAGATTTTTGAAGGGGTGGAGCACTCGGTGAAGTTGGCCAAGTGGTCCATCGAGCTGAGTGAGTTTGATATCACTTTTGTGTCGCGGCTCTCCATCAAGGCGCAAGTGGTGGCCGATTTCTTGGCCGACTATGTCGTCGAGCTAGAAGGTGAGAAGCCACCGCCACGGGATGCTTGGAAGATGTTGGTTGACAGAGCCTCGGGGAAGCATTATCTAGGGGGAGGGGTAGTGCTAGTAAGCCCTCAGGGGGTCACCATAGAACAGGCAGTGGTATTGCACTTCCCTGTCACCAACAATCAGGCGGAATATGAGGCTGTCATAGCAGAGCTGCGACTGGCCAAAGAGCTCGGAGTACATGACGTGGAAGTGTTCACGGACTCGTTGGTGGTGGCGTCGCAGATCAGGGGTGAGTATGAGGCTAGGGAGCCTACCCTCATAAAATACTTGTCCAAGGTAAGGGTGATTGTTGGCGGGTTCCGGACATTCTCAATCCAGTATGTTCCCAGGGAAGAGAGTGCAACAGCCGATCAGTTGGCTAAATTTGGACCCCGGGGTGGAGGAACTTTGACCGAGTTGTTCCACCCGACGATTGAGGAGGGAGAGTTGATGGAAGTGGATCGACGGCCCTCATGCATGGATCCCTTCGTAGCTTTTCTAACTACTGGTAAACTTCTCGAAGGGACCGGGGATGCGAAGGGCTTTAGGCACAAATCAGCACATTACTTAATGCATGAAGGAGGGGTGCATCGGAAGATGTTGTCGGGGCTCCTGGCGCGATGCGTGGCAGAAGAGGAAATCTCGCGGATCCTGGAGGAAATACACTCTGGTGAATGTGGCAGTCACTCGGGAGGCAGAACTTTGGAAGCAAGGGTGGTCAGGCAGGGGTACTTCTGGTCATCCCTAAGAAAGGATACAACGGAGTTTGCAAGGAGATGTCAAAAGTGTCAGCTATATGCCCCTCTCCAACTCTTGCCAACCAAAGGCTTCGGATCATCACGGCGTCATGGCCTTTTCGCCATCTGGGGGATGGAATTGGTTGGGCCTTTTCCCCCGGCAAGCGGGCAGAGAAGGTTCCCTCTGATCATGATTGATTATTTCTCAAAGTGGCTAGAGGTCAAGGCGTTTGCCAGCGAAAAATTCATCTGTTTCTGCACCTAGTTGGGGATTGACCTCAGGTTTGCCTCCGGCCACCACCCAAGGAGCAACGACCAGGTAGAGGCGGCAGACAAAATCATCGTGAACCTGCTTAAAAAGAAGGTAGAGAACTTAATGGGGAGTTGGGTAGAGCAACTCTCCTCGGTGTTGTGGGCTCTGCGAACAACCCCCAACACAGCCACCGAAGAGACCCCCTTCAAACTTTCTCATGGGTGTGAGGCGGTCTTGCCCGTGGAGTTTGAGGTTTGGTCGCCGGGAGTCGTGGCCGCCAGCAGAGGAGATGAGGAATGGAGGGAAGAAAATGAAGGGGAGCTGCGACTCTCGCTGGACATGGTAGAGGAACTTCGCGACGTGGCCGCCGTCAGGCGGAAGGAGATTAAACGGATGATGTCCAAGTACTTCGATAAACATGTCAGGATCAAGCTGTTCAAAGAAGGAGATCTGATCTTGAAGAAGGTCGACGCCGCTGGAAGGTAGGCAGGAAAAGACTCTGGGGTCGGGAGGATACCACTTCCAGGATGTGGAAGGGGTGACCATGGGCCACACTTGGAGTGGCGACGACCTGAAGCATTTCAACCCTTAGTTGGGGTAAGATTGTACATTATATTACAATGAATTCATTGAATTGTTTCAGGTTTGTTTCTCTTGAAGTTTGCGTAAAGTTTGTGGTTTGAACGACCCCGAGTAGATCCCGCTGACCAGGCTCCCATCAGCTGGCAGGGCTGGAAGGCGCACTCGACCCCAAGTAGATCCGCTGTGCAGGCTCTCACTAGTTGGCAGGGCCGAAGGCTCGCTTGGGGGGTAAGGTGAAAAGTTTGTAGATTGAACGACCCCGAGTAGATCGTGCTGACAAGTCTCCCATCAGCTGGCCGAGCTGGAAGCCGCGCTCGGCCCCGAGTAGACCCGCTGTCCAGGCCCTCACTAACTGGCAGGGTCGTAGGCTCGCTTGGGGGGTAAGGTGAAAAGTTTGTGGTTTTGATGGCCCCGAGTACACCCGCTGTCCAGGCTCTCACTAAGCTGGCAGATCTGAAGGCTCGCTCGGTGGCAAGATGCAAAGTGCTTGGAATAATTAGATCTGGAATCGCTCCTGCTGTCAGGCTCTCACCTAGTTAACGGGGCTGTCAGACTCATGACAAGCGTTACGAAGAGCTTCACCAACAAGTTTTCAAACAGCTAACACCTATCTTAAGTAGATATAAGGTAATCCAGACCCTTCTCGACACCTTTCTCTCGACAGGGGTTTCTCGGCGTGTCTCTTTGGCATGTCCCTCTCGGCGTACCCTTCTCGGCGAAGTTTACCTCATTAACCTATTCAGCGAACGGACTGCGGTCATCGCCTAAGAGCATGAGGTTTGAGTGAATGTGCGGAAGCATTTGCGAATGGTAATAATCGAGAAGTGAAAATTAACGATAAAAAAGCATTTCGGCAAAAAAATGAAAACTTTATATACCAAAAAGGTCACACATTTTTTGGGGTCTCGCCCCTTACATAAAAATTCAAAGAAAACAGAAATTACAAGTTAAAAGAACGGGCAAAGGGTCTTCAGGATGATTCGTCAGGCTTCCCACTGCACGTCTCGCTGGATGTCTAGCCAGTAAACTCATCGCTCTCGCCGAATATTACTTCGTCATCTTCGCCCGGGGAGTCATCATCTCCCGTTGGCTTAGCGATGGGATCGAACAACCAAGGCAGGATCCCGCGCGGCGCGAGCGTCTCGCCGCCCTCGTTCAAAAACCTAGACTCTCGCAACACCTTGATCACGCACTTGACCGCCGCCTGCGCATTCTCCTGCATCATCACTTCTATCTCATAATTGGAATATTGATGACGCTTGACCTTCTCATCCAGCGGCAGCGGAACCGGTGCCTTGGCCTCTTGCGCTCGTTTGAGCTCGGCCTTCAGCAGCGTGATCTCGCACCTAAGAGCAGTCTCTCGCGCACGCGATAGTTTGGCTTGGGTGGAATCCTGTAAGAAATTCATTATAACTAAATGGAACTAAATGACTGGAAATATCTATAAGGCATGAGACATTTGAAGTTTCACGTGCCTCAGTCGTCGGGCGGAGAGCGAGAAGTTTCTGGGAGGCCTCCAGATCGACCTTCAGGGTGACCCCCTCGGCGGCGGCGAGATCCCGCGTCTTGAGCGCCTCGCCCAGGTTGCGCTCAATGCTGAGACTGCGACGAGCAGACATATGCGTAAGCTCAAACGCACGCAGCTGGTCTTGAACAGCTTCATGGGCTAGAGCCTTGGTAGATTCCTGGTCGTATATGCTTTCATCCACTCAGCTGTAAAGCCCGAAGCTGAGCGCGAAGGCTTCGCCGCTGCTTGTGTCCTGCTCCATCCATGAGGGAAGGAGCGACGAGATGAAGACCCGGTTAGCCTCCGGGTCCCACTGAAGAAGGGATTGACCCTCTTCATCCAGGTGCTTCCCGCCAAGGCCAAAATTTTGATGCCCTCTTGGCACCGGCTCGCGGGAACTTTCTTTGAGGCGGCGACAACCTGCGCGGCAACACTCGTTTCATCCGCGACAAGTGGGGCTTCGACTGGGGTTTCGGCGACGGATTTTCCCTTGTCCGCCGCGGATGGTTTTGACTTCTTGGAAGGAGCCGAAGGAGGAGCGTCAGGCTTCCGCTTTCGGGCGCTCGGGTGGGAGGAAGAGCCCAGCTCATTACGGCAAGAGAGGGTTGCGAACTTGGCGAGAGCCAGGATGGCGGCGGAACCCCTAGCCTCGTCAAAGGGTTGGTTGAGGGGGATCTCCCGCTCACCTATGAAAGCCGTAAAAGTAAGTCTTATAGTTCGAAGCGAGAGATTAAAGGGATAAAGCGGAATTGTACCTTCGCTGGCGAGAACCGGTGGAAGAGAGTCTAGATCCCGCCGCAAGAACTTGACGTCAAAGTTCTTGGTCCCGAAGAAGATAAGGATGGTTGTCTCGCGTCCCCCAAGTGTCGGAGATCTGTAAGTCGCCTCATCGTACTTGACCGGCGAGAGAGGAACGTTGTCGAAGTTCCCGGATACGAAAATGAACTTCTGAGCCCAGTTGTGATTCTTGTTTGCGAGACCGCTGGTCTTGATCGTCTGCCTCGAGAAGAAGACGATCCCGCTTTTGTCCCGGAAGTTGAATAGTTTCCGGAAGATGGAGAGATTGAACTCAATCCTTTCCGCGTGCATATAACAGGCGTAAGGCACTAGAAGCGCAACGGAGTTAGGATTGACTTGGGTCGGGACCACTCCACAGTACCGGAGGGTCTGGCGCACTTCCGACCAGAGGGGGAGGCGGAACTCTACCTCAAAGTGATCCAGCGGGATGGCAAGCTCCCCTTCCGGCATGAAGTTGACCCTGTCTTCACTCTCGGGATTACGCGCAACGAATTCAGGAGGAATATAGTTCGTGGCTATGGAAGCATACTCCGCCTCGGTTAAGCGACAAGAGGGGAAGTCGTGCTCGATGAAGTTCTGTGCACACTTAGGACGACCCTCGGTCTCGCTGAGCATTTTGTAGAAAGACAGAAAGGGAGAGAAACATCGTGGGCGAGAGGCTTGAGGTTGCAGAAGTGGCGAGAGCGAGGAAGGAGGAAGACGGAGGTTCGGAATCAAATGGAAGTAAATGTGGTTGGTAAGCCGGCCTATTTATAGAAAAATGCGGTAATCATGAGATTTTTCCTAACAGCGGAAGTGTGAATAGCAACTTTTATTTTTCGACGCTTTGTATCCCTCCCTGCCCCGCCGACGCTTCCCGTACCTGCAGATGGCGAGAGCCTCCGGGAGGGATCCAGGGTAAGAGCGAAGCAACGACAAGTATAAATAGTAAGCATGACGCGAGGGCTAGACATTAGGCAAGATAGTAAGAACGACGTGAAAAATGAAAGGTCAGATACAATAGTCCTCTCGCTGGGCGATAGCCATAATAAAATGCACATTGTTTATTACATAAGCGCGAAAAGGGGTACATGGCGAGAAGGGTAGGCCGAGAGATTGGGGTAAGAAGGGGCGAGAACCAGTGGGGCTGCTCCCACCACCAGCGACCCCGAACTTGCCTCCCTGTCCTCGGGGGCACTCGCGGATAGTGATAGGCTGTCACGGAGGTAAGCTCCTGGTGGACCAGGCGCAGTTGGTCCCGAGCCCGCACGATATGCCTTCCGGGAGAAGATTCCTCGCATCTGCCTCCCAGGCGCTCCGTCTCGCCAAGAAGGTGTGTATAGTCCCGCTCGATCACGCATAGACGCCGCTCAATCGCGACCAGGAGGGACGTTGCCCGTAAGGAGTCCTCTCGCCGCATCCAAATGAGTTTCGACGGGACTTTAGCTATTCTCTCCCTCTGCTTCTCAGCATCTCCAGAGGCTTCAAGGAAGCGTACCATCTCGCCTGGGGAAGGTGGCAGCGTGATCACCTCCTCATCTGTGCCAGGCTCCTCCGCAGTCTCCCGATGATCAGGTGAGGGGGGTGTGTCAGGGCCAATTTAGGTGCGGGAGGAGTAAAGAAGGGGCCAGAAGGGGCAGTGTTTACCTGATTGCTGGCGGGAAGATCCAGGTCGCCCTTCGAAAGGTCTCCCGGAGTGGGCAGCCTCCAGGACCGACTGTAAGTTTTTATCGGGAAGCCGGGTTGACTCGGTATTCGTCGGAGAAGCATCGGCGACGCCTTCCGGAACCGTCCCGTGCGAGAGAGGTAGTATATCAATACGACAAGCCTGCTTTGGGGGTTAGCGCCAAAAGGCGGGGCAAGAAAAGAACCTCTGGCAGAAGAGCAGGCTCCTCGCGGGCAGCGAGACAGGCTCGTTCCTAGAACGGTCTCGCCGAACCGACTTGGCCTTCTTCCGCCGATAAGCCGAGTCTGTTGGCCTCTTGCACATGAGCCAGGGGGCGAACCCAGCGCAGTCGGCGAGAGCTCTCGCCTGAGCAGCGGCGAGGCGGTCCTGGACCTCTTGCGAGAGAGGTTTCGCGGATGGTTTGGCATACATCTTCAAAGCAACGTGAGAGCTCAAGCGATAAGCAGTAGCAGGAAGAATGATGTCTTTGAGACATGCCCTGTTAGGATCGAAGTGGGACCCGCAAAAGATTCTCTTCCAGGTCAGCAAACACTCACCGAATATTATGGGTTGGACTTTTCTTTCTGAGCGTAGCACTCGCTCGCAAAAAGAGGGAATTGTGTACAACTCCGTATTCGCTGAGTGGGTCTTTTTCCCCAGGGCAGGTAATTCAAGAGCCTTTCGCCAGGGCAGGCGGAAAGGCTTCCGCCTGGGTAGGCAGAAAGCCTCCGGGGTGGGCAGAACGCTTTCTGGGTTAAGGCGTTGAGTGTAGCTCTCGCTCTCAACGCTCTCAATGCTTTCTGAGCTAAGACGTTGAGTGTAGCTCTCGCTCTCAATGATCTCAACGCTTTCTGGGTCAAGGCGTTGAGTGTAGCTCTCGCTCTCAATGTTCTCAACGCTTTCTGGGTCAAGGCGTTGAGTGTAGCTCTCGCTCTCAACGCTTTCTGAGTTAAGGCGTTGAGTGTAGCTCTCGCTCTCAAGGCTCTCAACGTTTTTTGAGTTAGGCCGTTGAGTGTAGCTCTCGCTCTCAACGCTCTCAACACTTTCTGAGTTAAGACGTTCAGTGTAGCTCTCGCTCTCAACGCTCTCGGCATTTTCTGAGTTAAGGCGTTGAGTGTAGCTCTCGCTCTCAACACATCAGCACCTAGACAGATTTCCTTGGGCCTAGGATGGTCCGGTAAGATAAGTGAAGCAGGCGGAATAGCTTCCTCCCAGGTGTGCGAAAAGCCTCCCGCCCAGTTTGGTCTAGAGGTAAATTTACCTTGATGTCCTTAGAGGTCTGCATTTAGCTCCTCAGAACAACGGAGTTTGGTTGTTGGCAGACCACCCTGGGCTGCATATAGTCTTTTGGAACAGCGGAGCTACGTTGTTGGCAGACCAGATTTCTGGATTCTATAAATAGACCCACATGGTCCCTCAGAAGGCAAGCTTTCTTATTTTTTGAAGTCTTGTAGCGCTTTCTGAGGTATTCTTAGCTCAGCACTTGACTAAGGAGGGTTAGCGCTCTGAGATCTTCCGGGTTAGTGGAGGGACCTCCGTGTTGAAGTCTAGGGTCAGTTCTTTGGTTCCTTGTGGTTGGTCAGGGGTCTGGGCTTGGGAGAATTAGGTGTTGGCTACACCTCAGGGTCCGAACTCTCGTTGGGGGGCAGTTTTTGGTTCCAACATTTCTTCAAAAGCATCCAAAAAACTAGTAATAGAAAAACCGACGGCTGAATCAACTAACGCGTCGATCAGAGGCAGGGGGTAGCAATCCTTAGGGAATGATTTATTTAAAAGCAAAAGGTCTACGCACATTCTCCACCTCCCATCTCCTTTTTTTACCATTACCACGTTAGAGACCTAGCCTGGATACTGGATCTCTGATACAAAACCTGCCTCGAGGAGCTTCTTTACCTCCTCACGAATGGGCTCCTCCAGCTCCGCTGTTCTGAGGAGCTAAATGCAGACCTCTAAGGGCATCCAGGTAATTTTACCTCTGGACCAAACTAGGCAGGAGACTTTTTGCACACATAGGCGAAAGCCCTTCCGCCTGCTTCACTTATCTGACCGGACCATCCTAGGCCCAAGGAAATCTGTCTAGGTACTGATGTGTTGAGAGCGAGAGCTACACTCAACGCCCTAACTCAGAAAACGCCGAGAGTATTGAGAGCGAGAGCTACACTCAACGCCTTAACTCAGAAAGCGTTGAGAGC
Source organism: Platanthera guangdongensis (assembly GCA_039583875.1). NCBI lineage: Eukaryota > Viridiplantae > Streptophyta > Magnoliopsida > Asparagales > Orchidaceae > Platanthera > Platanthera guangdongensis. Next base: position 160,398,820 of record CM077165.1, on the reverse strand, counting down.
GTTGAGAGCGAAAGCTACACTCAACGCATTAACTCAGAAAGCGTTGAGAGCGAGAACTACACCCAACGCTTTAACTCAGAAAGCGTTGAGAGCGAGAACTACACCCAACGCTTTAACTCAAAAAGCGTTGAGAGTGTCGAGAGCGAGAGCTACACTCAACGCCTTAACCCAGAAAGCATTGAGAGCATTGAGAGCGGGAGCTACACCTTAGTTATCATGGCACGAGCATAGGCGCGCCTGGGGCGACGGGCGCAGCCCGCCGCGCCTCAACACGGCTGAGGCGGGCGATGCTCCCCAGGCGCGCCTCAGGCGCGCGCCTCATAGGCTCCCAGGCATGCTTTGGCGCGCCTGGGCCTTTCAAGATTTTATTTTTTAAATTTTTTTTATATGGGCAAAAACATGACCTTAGACGCACCCGAGGCACCCCATAGGCGCAGGTGGACGCCCAATTCGCTGAAATTGTGCGAATTGGGCGCCGAATTCGCTGAAATTGTGCGAATTGGGTGCGCAATTCACACAATTTCAGCGAATTCGGCGCCCAATTCGCACAATTTCAGTTAATTGGTCGCCTAATTTGAACAATTTCAGCGAATTGGTCGCCCAATTCGCACAAATTCAGCGAATTGGGCGCCCAATTCACTCAATTTTTTCCCCAAGTTTTTGCGTCTCACGTGCCTCAGGCGCGCGCCTGCGCCTAAGCTCCACGGGCCCTTTGAGCCTCGGTGCGCCTTGCGCCTTTGATAACTTAGAGCTACACTCAACGCCTTAGCTCAGAAAGCGTTGAGAGCGAGAGCTACACTCAACTCCTTAACTCAGAAAGCGTTCTGCCCACCCCGGAGGCTTTCCGCCTACCCAGGCAGAAGCGTTTCCGCCTGCCCCGGCGAAAGGCTCTTGAATTACCTACCCTGGGGGAAAAGACACACTCAGCGAATACAGGGTTGTACATGGACAAATGGGTATCTCCACTACTCGGGTCCATATACTCGCGAGGCTCGTAGTACAGCGTTAGATCGTCGACATTAAATACTGGATGGATTCTCATACTTGCCGGAATATCGAGCCGGTAGGGGTTTGGGCTCATTCGCCTGGCACTTAACTTTTTGGCAGGCCCCGAGGGGAGCCTCTCAGGGCGGACACGCGTCATTACTTTCTCTCCTTCATTAAACACTTGTTCTCACCTTCGCTTATGCATGGATTTTATAGTTTTCATTGTTCGCTATTATTCGTCAGCGAACCAACTAATGTAATACATGCAAATGATGAACAAGTGACCCAACCGACTCATACAAATGAAGTGAATGATGCAAATAGAGCACAACATATGCGACACACTTCCTAAGGGAAAGCCTGACAATGACTTGGATATTACTAACATGGGGTGCCCTATCAGGTAGCTTACGGGGTGGTCGATAGAAAAAATCGGCGTGACCGACGACATCACCCGTGGGGACGACGTCGATGGTGACAAAATAGTGCAGAGCACTGGTGTGATGGGTACCTCTCAAATGATATAGCTCATCATGTGGCTCACCAGGGGGTGTATACCAAAAGTCATCATGTGTGAGTTGATCACTAGTGCGGATACACTATCCATCATTAAAGTGTAGGAAGGAAAGCATGTCAAATGAGCCTCTCGGGGACTTAGGCTCCATTTGGTTCGGCGGTGGCGGGTTGATCCGGCGGATGGAAACGGAGAGTTTGAACCGGAGGGGGGAGGTGGCTGCTCCAAACGGAGCTTTTTGGGGCGTTTCTCAAGGCGGGCGGGTGGAAACGGGGCAAACGCCGCCGGAGGTTCATTTGTTTACACTCCTTCCGGCGGCGTTTGCCCAAAACGGAGCTGCGAAACGCCCAAACAAACAGAGCCTTAATCCCAAGGAGGTCGATAACCAAGTGTCGGGTCTCATCACGGTGGGAGTATTACTCGCCGCACTGGTGGCTTTACCCAAATCCCTAGGCTTTCTTCGTAATGTAGATCTTAGGAGATCAAATTGAGCTTTTAAGAGATCAAAACGGTCATGAAATAATCGCAGAAATTCAGCCTCAGGTAACTCTATTGGTGGAGCATTAGGAGGGTCTTGACATGTACTATGATCCTGCCGGTTCCTAAGTGTCGTCTAGACAGTAGTTCCTAATATTATCAGATTGTGCTTGTGGGTGCGTATGGGCCCTGTAAACATTCAGTGGAGGCCGCTCATATCCAAACTCAGGTTCCTCTCCTAGAGATGTGTAGCGGCGATGAGCTGAAAAATATTCAATTCTATCATCATAAAATCGCGGAGAGGTGTAATGATGAAGACGTTAGGACTCTCGTTGTGGTGATCGCCTCTAGGCTCTAGCATAATGGAATTGTGTCGAGGGGTCAACACAATCTCTAGGAGTGGTGTGTGTGGAACGATGATAATCATAATAATAATATGAATGATTGTCTAAATGGGCTCTATGAGGTCGGTTATATGTAGACTCAGGATACCCAGATAGAGACGAACGACGGCGATAACTATACATAAATGAAGCCAAAGACAATTTAAAACCTACCACTACGAATATAAATGTTGCCCAAACCTTGGGCTCTGATACCAATTGATGTAGGGTAGGCTATGAGGTTGCACAAAACCTAGGTTTCTAGAGTGGGATGTCGGTGCGACACACAAATCCAAGTCTAAATGCAATGCAACCGTCGGAGACGGCGACGATTAATTTTGAGCAATGAAAATATTAACAACACGCAAGATGTTAAATAACAAGGAACTGTCATTTAATTTAACAATTTTGTAATGACGTTCCTCCGCTCGGAGGGCCAAGGCCAAGCGCGCGGCGAATAAGCCCTTCCTACAAATTATTAGTGAATCGTAACAAAGTTCCACAAGTGCTAATCCAAGCAAAGCACAAAAACAATCCAATAATAATGAATATTCAAATATTCCAATACAACAAGGGCTCACCAAAGTAGCGGGCTGACCGAGGCACTAAAGACTTTAGATCCAGATGCGTAAATCGGCGATCGAAGGTAGAACCGACGGAGTGGAAATGATGGAGGTGGCTGTCCTCGGCGGTAAATGATGAGATCGGACAAAAAATGGGTAGATCCTGATACGTATGAGTAGATCCGGGCCGAGGAAGGGTAGATCCGTTGTTTTGGGTCGGATCAGGACTAGGGGATGGTGTACAGGTGGTGGAAATAACGGATCGGGGGCTGAAATTCTCAGATCTGGACTGATCTTGACAAACGAGATGACGGGGAGGTGGATCCACGTGAAGGTTGGGTTGGTGGCTTGGGAAAAAGCATTAGAGGGAGAGGCGGGTGTAGATCTGGAGGGGAGGGGAAAATCTGGTGGCTTGCGGGAGGGATTTAGGGGTTGGCGGTTGGGTGGTTTGCAAGAGGGATGCGGTTGAGGGAGTGCCAGGGGCGGCCGGTTCCAGATCTGACGGAGGAGGGCCGGGAGGTTGAGGGGAGGGGCAGCAGCAGGTCGACCGTGGTTCAGGGCTTAAAAAAACTATATAAATGAATAGTAAATCTCTTTTTTGAATAGTGATAGTGAAACAGCAAGCGGTTGTTTTAGGGCTTGCTGGAACCGCATATTCAGCGGGAGGTGGGGGAGTTTCTGGGCGGTAGAAGAGGGTTTTGTGGTGGGCAAAAGGAGGGTATGAGTAGGTAGTACCTTAGGGAGGAGTTTGAGCACCTAGGAGTCGTCACCTAGGGTTCCACGAAGTCGGCACCGAGAGGTGATCGCTGGAATCTGGGAAGAAGACTCTCCAAAATTCTGCAATGTCTTGGTTCAGCCCCTAACACCTCTATTTATAATAAGAAGACTAGTGCATCCCAATCAACGACTATGAATGGTCGGGGGAAAAACCCACTTAAATATAAAAATAATAAAACCAAAATATATAAAGTAATATATGATCTCGACTCGCAACGCGGATCCGGACACATCTGTGGAGTCTGATCGTCAATTTGTGCACGTCATATATGGTAAGTCGTCAAATCAGCCTCGAACGGGCCCAAAGCTCGTCCTCGTCTCTACTCCGCATCAAATAATAAGTCATGTTCCATAACAAGATAGGACCAAGAAAAGGGGAAAAGATGAGGTATGTATGCAACAATGTTCAATACACAAATTCCTTGGTATAAGAAGGAAATCATATCCATCAGAGATACCCCAATTAAGTAATAAAATTGTTATCAATACTTCCCACAATGCCAATTGATATGTAGATGTCAATTTAGTTCATTGTTAGCAAACAGCTAGTGCTCAGTTGATTAAGCACCTCGCATTTAGTTGGTTAAGCACCATACATTTAGTTGGTTAAGTAGCTCGTGTTGGCTCATTTGTTAAGGACCGAGCCCATGTAGGCTTGAATCATAAATTGTCCCACACAAATTGAACTATGTTCGTTTATGTTTGGGTCGTTAGTAACACGTTAAATATTAAATTTAGATAAATTGACTTGCGTTAGTTGGATATTTAATATGGGTGTTGTTATAGACAAACCAAATTTGGCTATATACAAACCCATTTTGAACTCTTTTTAGGGTCTTTTAAATGACTATATACAAACCGGTTAAATACCTAGGTTAAGCCTCTTTTTTTTATTTCTTCCAACCGGCCTCCCCGACTGTTCTTCCCCATCCTTCCTGCGACAGCAATGGCGGGCGAAACTGCTGTGGCAGACCGCATGAGACCACTCCCGACGCCGGCCTTTCGTATCCAGAGGCATGGATCTCCCTCAGCAGCAAAGTATGAGTGCCAACGAACCCGACGCCGCCTTCTTTGGCCGCCCCGACGACATGCCACATCCCGACGCCGCCTTCTTTGGCCGCCCCGACAAAATGCCTCATCCCGACGCCTCCCCAGTTACCTTCTTCTTCATTCTCCATGCCTAAACTTTTTTTCTCATATTTCTAAAAATATATTCTATACCCTAGCCCGATTCCCCTCCGCCTCCGTCTCCGCCAATTTCCCTCTTTTGTTTGTTCGATTGCATGTGTGAGATTTAACTCCCCCGATTTCCCTCTTTTGTTTGTTCGATTGCATGTGTGAGATTTAATGGGGATGCATGTGTGTGCTAAGGAGCAAAGGAGTGTCTCCTCCGGCCATGTTTTGGCACAACGTTTTTGCTCAAGTGAGTTTGGTTTGGGCAGAAAAAAAATCACATTTTGAACTTAACATGTGTACAAACAGGAAAGCACAACAATGTTGGAGGCAAATTAGATGTTGCTAGTGAAATTTTACTTTGTGTTGATTGTATACAATGAAGTCTTCTAACTCTAAAGGTTAGAATTTTTTTATCAAATTATGTTTTAATGTATTTGGATACTCTTCAATCGTATCTAATTTATTATTTTTATTGCAGGATCTTCTCTCTTGACGTTACTGATCGGAAGAAGAGGACATGTTTGCTAACCTTTTTTGGGTTTCAATGCATCTTTATATCTTGAATTGTAAACTTTTTGTAATGTCTAACTATCTAATGAATGCATTAGTTTAGCTATAATATAATATGATGTTTACAAAAGATTTTTTTAAAAAAAAATTTGTACTGGTTTGTATATAACAATTTTGTCTACGTATAACAATTTTTTGTTTGTACTGGTTTGTATATAGTAAATGTTTGTATATAGCCAAATCTGGTTTGTCTATATCAACACCCTTTAATATTAATATAAATTATTATGTTTGGCAATGTTAGTTTGAGTTGGGCTACTCATTAAACCTGATGAGCCAATAGCAGCCCGAACATGAACGTGTCAAATAATAAATAAATGAACTAGAACCAAAAACTAACAAAATTTAGCTGAACACAAACAATGATCAAATTAATGAACAGAATACGAACAATGGCATGTTTGTTTATGTTCATCCCATTCACACACTAGTTACAATATCAGTTATTCAGTACCCAGCCAGTGGAATAGATGTAAGAAGAGGGACTACTTATACCCCCCCCTAAAAACATAGTTTATTTTACAACATTAGATTGCTAGAAAGGAGAAAGGCTGTGAAAAAAAATGTAATGAAAATAATTAATCAACTCATTATAAATCAAGAGGTGCAGGATGAAGCAACTGTGTTACCATAAAAAATCACAAACGCACAAGCACTAAACTTGTTCAAGTTACAACTAGCACCATCTAATATTATTTTGGAAGACGGTGTTCTAGAGGCGCTAGGGCGAAGGTAGTTCTGCAACAGTCGATGGTGTTTTGTGGAGATCGGTGGTGATTGTTGCTGTTGAGAGGGCTCATGCCCTCTCTTATGCCAAAATGGTAGTCGGAAAACAATCCCCCGCCAAATCCAGACCTAGAGCTCTGGTCAAAGAGCTCACCTTTTGGTCCTAGGGGCGAGCATAATATTTTTTTCTCGTAAGAAAGCAACAAAATGGTTGTTGCCACCTTAAGCTTCCGTTTGGTTGCCAAGTGCTCTTATGGTAGGCCGAATATAACATCTTAAAAATTTCATTACTAAACTGTTTGATTTTTCTGGTGACTATATTAATGCCCCCATTAGATGGTCGTCATCCAATCCTGAGGTTTACCTGTGAATGTGATCAAAAGGTTTGGCTGAGAACTTGGTGCCTAACAACTTTCTGTTCAGATTCTTAAAATGGACCTCTGAATTCTCCGTTGAGAAAGAGCCCTTGTGTTTTTCTGGCTCAATAAATCTCTGTGGTCAACCTTTCCACTTCTTTGATGAGGACATGCTCATAAGCATTGTTATGCATGTTGGAAAATTCATTGTATTGGACGATAATACAAAACTCGGTACCAGAGCAGATAAGGCAAAAATCTATTATGATTTTCTGGGTTCATGAGGCAAACAAGACATCACAGTTATTGATAATACTTTTGAGAAGAACAATGCCTATTGTAACAAGTGCTCCAAACAAGGTCACATTGATAAGGATTGCAAGAAGAATAACAAAATTAAAATTACCAAAGGGGATGCAACCAGTGATTCTCACAAAATCATTCATAAGGAGACAAATTTGCATACAGCACAAGCACGACCAACAATAACTCCGATATGCTAGCATTCCTACTCAAACTCATTTAATTGAACAAATCAGTGACAAAGGGACTGTGGATACAACTGAACACATGACACTGAATAGTAGGAACACAAATACTAATACATTGGGACTGAATCAATATGCTCTTCATAGACAGAATCAGTTAGCTTGCCTGGACCAAAATTCTACTGCACATGTTGATATAACAACATTGAATTTGGATAAACACAACACTGCAGTTATGAACTAAGATACATGTGAATTACAGGTAAATGAGGAGATTGACATGAACAATAACAATGAAGGTTTGACAGCATGCTCTATAAGGCTGATTATGGTTTGAATATCCTGATGGAAGCTCATAATAATATGATTGATGAACAAGACGCTAAGATTGACATGTTGCTAACATTAGCCCCCCCCCCCCCCCACACACACACACACACACACAATTTGTCGGACAAGGAACTTTTAGACAAGGAGAATTGGACGATTATATCAAATAAAAATTCCAGGAAACCAAGGACTCCAGTTATCAGCCCCGATAAAACCAGGGCTGATACTTTAATTGATATAATTATTGACTACTACAAAAATACTAACCTAAGTTGTGATCAATATTATCAGGATCACACAATCCTACGATGCAGATTTTAAAATTTGATCCAGATCTTACTTGGGATCGAAACAAGTGTGTCCAGTAGGCTCGCGATCTCTATGCGATCACAACGATCCAGGTCAGGTCTTAAAAAAGATCAAACGTCCCCCCATTTTATTTCCGCTTCGACTTCTCGAGTCCGACCGCGCGCCTGTCTTAAGTAAGAAACCCTATTTCCAGTTTATTTTGACTTTTGCAATATCGTCTTTCACTCTCTCTGCGTGAGGGTGACTATCTTTGCCGAAGCCGAATCGCCTACCGTCGTCTCTACCAAGCTCCAATCCTCCGACCACTGACTTTTACAAACTCCACTCCTCTCCAGAGCTTCAGGTCGATGACCAACCAGCCATCCAACCGGCATTCAGTGCTTCAACTTTCAGGTTGACAAACTACCACCGTCAATTGTTTTGCTTATCAAACGGCTTCAACCATCTAGCAGTCCAGATCGACTCCAGATTATCAATTTATCTTCCAAGTTGACTTAGGTAATTAATTTTTTTGTTTCAGATTTTCGTGTATAGCCCATCATTTATTTGACCTTCCATTATTGTTATAATTTAAGTTTCCCCCATCCAGAGATTCAATTCCAGCCTCCTAGGATTTCAGATATTTGATCTTTTTTATATTTGATCTTTTTTATATTTGATCTTTCAAATATTTGAGCTTTCAGACATTCAATTCCAACATCTATTTGATCTTCCATTATTCGATCCGGAGATTGAATCATTTTATAGTTTTTTGTCTTTTATAGATTCAATTCTAGCATTTAATTGATCAGTTTTAAGTAAGAAACCATATTTCCATTTTATTTTGACTTTTGCTCTGTCGTCTCTCACTCTCTCTGCGTGAGCGTGACTATATCTTTGCTGAAGCCGAATCGCCAACCGTCGTCTCTACCAAGCTCCAATCCTCCGACCACTGACGTTTACAAACTCCACTCCTCTCCAGAGCTTCAGGTCGATGACCAACCAGCCATCCAACCGGCATTCGGTGCTTCAATTTTCAGGTTGACAAACTACCACCATCAATTGTTTTGCTTATCCAACGGCTTCAACCATCTAGCCGTCCAGATCGACTCCAGATTATCAATTTATCTTCCAAGTTGACTTAGGTAATTAATTTTTTTTGTTTCAGATTTTCTTTTATAGCCCTTTGGTTTCCATCATTTATTTGACCTTCCATTATTGTTATAATTTCAGTTTCCCCCATCCAGAGATTCAATTCCGCCTCCAAGGATTTCAGATATTTGATCTTTTTTATATTTGATCTTTCAAATATTTGAGCTTTCAGAGATTCAATTCCAACATCTATTTGATCTTTCATTATTCGATCCGGAGATTGAATCATTTTATAGATTTTTGTCTTTTATAGATTCAATTCTAGCATTTAATTGATTAGTTTTATAGTTTTTTGTGTGGATTATTTGTGTAATTAGATTAGTTTTTTCATACGAACCCCAATTCGATTCTACGATCCGATCCAAGTATCCAACCAGCAAAACGATCTCATCTAGGATCTTGATCCTGACAACCTTGTTTGTGGTCGTAAAAGAAAACTTATATCGCATATACACAACATAGAACAGTAATTAGATAACGAATCACACAAGTTTTATGGAAGGAAAGTCATCAAGGGCAAGGGGAAAATCTCATATTCATGACTTGTTTGAGTTGGAATTGTAGGGGGATTAGCAATGTAAATACCATAAGCAAAATAAAATTACTTAATAGGATGTATAGAATACAGATGTTGGTAATCATTGAGCCTAAACAGCCACCCAATGCTATTGATAAATATAGATATAGGCTCTGTTTGGGACAACTCTAGCGGATGAAAAATTGTTGATCAAATAGAGTTGCTTGAACAGAGCTCTTTGAGAAATAGCTTTGAAAAACTGCAGACTACTTGGAGAGTCAAACAAAGCTTTGAGAAGCAGTTTGAAAAAGCTGCAGGCTACCGGAAATTTTTTAGTTCATCGCCTCAAGCCCACTCGCCGCCCTATTAAAAATCCACCACAGGCGTTGAGATAGAGTCGCCCGACCACCGGAAAATGGTCACACTGGCTACCACGACCATTACCGGGTTACGTGAATGCTCGCAAGAGGTTCTACACCGAAATGAGTCGGAGGCTCCGTCGATTGCGCAAGTGGCGGTCATAACCACGAGAGCCCAAACGCAACAGCAAGGGCAGGAAGCGGGATTAGAAGCACTCGTCGATCGTTGGGCCGCGATGGGGCTCGTTGTCACCTGGTTTGCAGGTGGAACTTCCGCCAGTAACGCCCTTGCTGAGGACAAGTCCGTCAAGCCACGCAAGCCTGAAAACTGGCTGGGAGGGTGGGGCAGGTTTGGCAGTTCCCAGCTCCGCCTCCGGCAAGGGGCTCAGCACTTCTCCGGCTCAAGCTTTGGATGTCTTGCACCTTTTGCTCGATCTGTTGTCCGTCTCAGCCCTAGATCGTCTTCTTCCGCATCCAGGTCTTTTGAGAATTCTTCCGCATGGGTTGAGATCGGGTCGCGTGAACTCATGGTGGAGTTCAGTGCCATCGGCATCTCCCTCAGAGCTTCGGCAAGATCAACAATGGCATGGATCTGGGGAAGACGACGACCGGCTGGGATTCATAAGCGATAAGAATCGTGAAGGAGCACGAGAAGTGGGGATGCGAAATCAAAAATGAGAAACTGCGGCTTTTACGGGAGCTAGACGTGGGGGATGGGCAACACTCCAAAAAAACTCCAAAATCGACTCTTTTAGATACACTATTTTCATAAAATTGCACAAACAAAAAGATAAAAATCAGCTTTAACATTTGGAATAGAGCTTTCTGATCCGCTGGAGCTGTCCCAAACAAAGCCATAGACAAATCTTATTGAGTGATACAGATCATGTGGAAGAATACATTCAGATTCAGTTTTTAGGAGTATGCAACCAAGTTTTACACTTTGATGTGACTTGCCATGACAAGAGATTCCCACAATCTGCTATTTATTGGGCACATAACTACTTTAGTAGAAAAGCTCTATGGGAGGAAATCAAAAGATTCCATACTACTAACTATTTATCTTGGTGTATGGGGGAGAGGGGATTTTAATATCATCCTTGATCCCTCAAGAAAAAATTATCCAACTTCAGAGATATGGATGAATTCCGGCAAGACTTACTAGATGTTGGGTTGGAAGATTGTGTCTTTGTGGGTAACCATATACTTGATCGAATACGTAACATGGTAAAAAGGTATCTGACAGAGATTACACAGTCTGCACTCATAGTGATTGGCAACTTCCTAAACTACTTATGACACATTTGGCTAGTACCTTGTCTGATCACTGTCCATTACTCATCAATTTTTCCAACTACAGATGGCTCCAAAAATAACTTTTTAAAAAATTTAAAATACAAGGACCACACTTGAATCTTTCATAAGGAGCTTCTCTCATTTATTGTATTTAGCCCATTAGGCTCATTCTTCTCTTAGGCTCCTTTAGTTCCACATCTTGTATTCTTTCTTAACTCCTCTTCCGCTCTATATAAGGAGTATATTGTACATGTATTGTGACATATAGTAATAATAATTCATTTGAAAACTTTATTTCTCTCTTCTCACAGATCTTATCAACCCCAACTGGGTTGCTCCTGCCGACTGTTGCAACCACCTGATTAAACTCCAGCATAGGCTGATTAAACATTAAAAAATTACTTCAGACAAGGAACAAGAATGTTTTTGGTAATGTGTTTCAAAGGGTGGAATAATTGGATAAAGCCACTGCTCAAGATGAAGATACAGCTAGACACCCTCCTCAAATAATTTGAATGAACTTAGAAATTCAAAGAAGACTATAAAGCTGCAATACTAGAAGAAGAGGCTTTCTGTTCTCAAAAATTCCGGTATAAAGTACTTAAGTTTGGTGATAGAAATACCAATTAATTCAATGCCTTAGTTAAAACTACACATAAGAGTAATATCATACATCAAATCATCAACCAACAAGGTAACAGTATTACTGACAACAATCTGATTAAGAAGGAAATGATCAAACACTATTCTCAGCTTCTCCAAGATCATTTTGTATGTACTGTTGAGAGTATATGAACTAATGTGAGGAGTTCTATTACTGATGATGATAATAGGATGTTGGAACGCCCCTTGACATCACCAAACTAAAGGAGACCACCTTCTCTCCACACAGAAATAGTGTTGATAGTCCTGATGGATTTAATCTTGGATGCTACCAAGCTAAGTGGTTATCATCAAGTCAAATCACACAGAGGCCATATTGGATTTCTGCCAAGGATATCTAAACAAACTCTATAACTCCAACATCATTACCATCATCTTAACTCATTATCACAGTATAGTTCACATAGCATATCTAACATAACCTGATGACCACTCAGATTATTTCTAAGATTCTGGCAAATAGACTTAAAAATCTTAAGATAATATTATCTCTACTAAGCAAGGGGATTTTTATAAAGGGAAGAAGCATTCAGGATAGCATAATGATTGTCAAAGAAATGACACAAGACAAAGACAATCACAGATGGGGTGGTAAAATAATCATTAAACTGGACAAAGAATACCTTCGATAGAATTATCTGGTTTTTTCTTTTCAACAGTTTAAGGTATGACCAAACTTGGTTTTTCCATATAAGGTGATCAAGTGTATCAAGATGCTTCAACATCATAATATGTTCAGTGTGATAGTCAATAGGGAAAGGGTGGGTATTTTTCATCCACTGGAGGTATAAAACAAGAGACCCCCTCTCTCCTCTTATCTTCAACATAAAACAAGAAATACTAAGCAGGCTCCTAAATCAGAATTTTAGAAATGGCAACACTAGAAAATGCAGTACCTTTAACAGGACATATTGCATTACTCATTATCTGTGTCACAAAGCCACAAATGATACTATTCTTTCTTTTTTTTGCAAAGGGGATATGAAATTCCTTAAATAAAGGGCAGTCCGGTGCACAAAGCATACCAGCGCAGCGAGGGTTCGGGAAAGGGTCCCACCACAACGGTAAAATGTAGGCAAACCTTACCCTGCATATTTGCAAGAGCCTGCTTCAAGGACTCGAACCCATGACGTCAACGTCACACGGCAACACCTCAACAGAGGAATCAAGGCTCCCCTTCATGAAAATCATTAATTGACCGCCAAAAATTCTCCAAATAATTTGAGGCCACTTTGGGGCAAAAAACAAATTAGGAAAAAAGCAATAGTTATTTCCCTACAAATATTTCATTGAATAGGAAGCCTGGGATCATTCACACTATGAACATAAAGGGTGGGACGTATCCTTTTCAAATATCTTGGGTTCCAATATATCATGGCATAAACAAAATTATCTACTACACCAATCTTATAAGGAAATTGCAGGTTAAAATTGGTGGATGGTCTCAAAAACTTTAATATTCGGCCGGAAAGCTTACACTGATTAAATCCCCTGATGAATTCAAGGTATTCATGCTAGCTTCTAGTTGCATTATACCTCAAGAAATTTTAAAATACATTGGCAGCTGCATAGCTAACATCCATTGGGACAAGGAAACAGGATCTCACAGTCATCACTAGATTTCCTATAAAAATTGTCTATCACCCAAGTCATCCTCGGTTGTGTCAGCTCCAAAGATTAAAACACTTGGCATAGAATGAAAGATATTTGGAGTGTCTTCCTCAAGAATTTAAAGTATGAAAGTACAATAGGAATAAATGTTTCCACTATCCTTTTCACAACATCAGCCCAAAGCACTCCAAGGCTATTGTTGTATGGGGACGGACACGGGATACAAGATACGATACAATACAGATAGAGATTCGCGATTTTGACAAAAACTATGATACAAGATATGTTTTTGAATCTTATAATTATTTAAATATAAATACAAATTGATATGAAAGCACGTGTGGCATCATCTTCATTCTTTTAATTATTATAATCCACATAGTATGTATTAAATGAAGACTATATGTATCTGTGTCACAAAATCAAATCATATCATATATAGAAGCTACTAATGGAAGCGCGTATGTTGTAACCACTTGACTTCAACCACTTATCATCCAACACTTCCTCTTCCACATTTCTTTCTCCATATCATCAACACAATATACATCTTTTTTGAGCATTTTCGAGCACATATGGGTGTATTAGCAAGTGTCTGAGAGTATCCAGGAGTATCCAAAATTTTTTAATTTATAATTATATTTTGGAATGTGTAAGGCAATTGCAAGTACCTATGCTTCCTAGCTCCAAGGCTCCATGGAACAGAACATCAAGTTTCTGGAAATTTTTAAGAAGTATATCACAATTTTTGGGAGCATCATCAACAAGGAGCTCAACCATGACAACAATTTCAGAATTAATAGTAGCAAAAAACTGAGAAATGACTATCCTCATATCAATACACATGGATTTGGAGTAATATTACAACAACCAAAAAGAGTTTGCTAGCATTGGAAGGACTTCAAAAAAAGGATATCCGCTGATTCCAATATACAACGTATTGGCATTCATAGGGTCTCAAAAAGATCTTGTTACTATAACCCAAATCTTGAAACAAATGATCACATATTCAACCACAGTGAGCTAGCTAAATAAACCTGGAATGGACAATCCAGCACAAGCTTAATGTGAAATCAAATGTACACGCTGAACCCAAAAAATTAGAAACTTCATGCAATCCTGATTACCGTGTGAAGAGAGCAGTGTAGAGGGATCCAAGAAGGCATATACAGACACCAAAACCATCATCAAGTAAATCCACATTGATTTAAACATACACCGAAACAATCTGAAATCAATATCTATAAGCATCAAGACAAATTTGATCAAATTTTTACACATGCACTACAATGAGTCCACACCTCTGAGTCATATTGTAACATAACAATTATGAGGGCCCCTGACTCTAACACAATGACTCCACTTTCAATAATGGTAAGGTGGCTTTGGGCTACACTATAAGATCTTGAAATGGAGTGTTGATGGAAAGTAATAGCAAAATGGTTAATTTCAGGGAAAACATGAATGTTTAGTGAGCTGAAATTGTTGCCATATGGGATGAACTTAGGAAATGTAGTGAGCCTGGCTTGCATATGGTCGCAGAAATCTTACAATTGACAAAGGAGATGACCACTTTTTCATGCACATATTTAGAAAAGGAAATGGTATGGCTGACGATATTGCCAAATTTAAATTACATTCTAAAAAGATTGGAATTGGTCTGATAGTAGTTACCCTATTAGATTAGACCTGTTTATTGTCAGGACCTTAGCAATACATCCTATTTAAAAAATCATTGGACTGTTACGTGACCTTATTATAATGATAGAGATGGTTAAAAGATATCACATTTATCTTTTTATAACTGACTTTAGTTTGGAGACAGTGGATGATAGATTTCAATCAATGAGATATAGGTCAGTAAGAAATATTGAAATAAGATAGAGGTATAAATACCCAAAGATAAAGGCAATGATTTAATAAGGCAAATATATTTATCACAAATAAATAATAGAAGTTTTAAGTATAGCATATGCTAAAATCTATCTCCAATGAATATTTTTAGAAAAATATATGGGAGTTGTTTTTTATTACTTTTGACAGCAAACAAAACTGTAGTAATTTATGTAGTGGAGCTTAGCGCCATAATATGTGGATGCTAATAATATTTTTGGTCAGCGTAGAAGAACAAAGAGAGTAGATATGGCATTTGCAGTCAACTAAAGATTGTGGATGACAACAAGCACATTTAGACGAGATGAGTAAGTCTGAATGAAGTTATCCTTGTGTGACAAAAAGATGGGTCGAGATGGATGTTGAAGGCAGCCGCCTAGTGTCAAAGGGTTAGTGGCAGCCAGGAAAGAAGGATTTCAATCTTCATAGGTCCATGAAGACAGCATATCAAACATAAGTTCAAGCAACAATCTAATGAGTGCAAAGGAGGACAAAGATACCGAGTCAGAGAAGTTAAGGTTTCTCTACAAGAAAATGGGGATTTGCAAAGATGTACTTGCAGACAGAGACTGGCATTGTCGATGTTGAAGAAGATGTCGCCAAAAGACTCAAGGAGCAATTCCACATATTTTTGAAGGCAATAATATTGGAGGTACCAACTTCGTAGGGGAGCGACAATGTTTCATTGGTTGGGAAAAAGTTCAATAGAAAATATTACTATTGTCAGAACTTCTTGTATCAAGGATGATGGAGTTCGACTGAATTTGTGTCAAGGTTTAACATCAATGAGGAGCCAAATCAAGAAACCTTAGCACCAATGACAGTGGAGCGGAGTTAAAGAAATCAAGTATTAAAACCTAAAAATATGATATCATGTTGGGATATTGGGAAGAAGAAAAGATATTAGGAATGAATAGTTTGTAACATTGGACTAATTTTATATTGACTAGTACATGGTGTATATAAAGAAAAATGCATAAAACCTTAAAAATACATAATACAAAAGTCACGGCATGATGAGAGACCTCAATAATAATAGTATGATACTACAGGTGAGATAAGTTAACTGTGCTAAAAAAACTAATGATAGAGTAAGTTAAATATGCTAACAGACTCACGCAAAATCAAGGGGTGCAAGGTCATCTTGAGTTTGAAGATCAAAAGAATGATCTATACATCTGTGTGACTGTGTCGGTGAGATAGAGATCAATAGGATGAACACCAACAGCACAAAGGTCAACGATATAGAGGTCAACAAGTTGGAGGTGATTGTCAAAGGACAAATGATGGAAAAGAGAACCAAAGATGGCGAGTGTTGGGGCAGTTGGTTGTCCAAAGTGGCGTGAGTGGTAAAGGGGATCAAGAAAGAGATCCATGAAGAGCAGATGAAAACAACTGAGAGAAATCGAGACAGAGAAAGGCTTATGTTAAAAAAGATGAGTTACTGACCAACGAAAATGGGGTCGACAATAATAAGATACGGGCAATGAAGATCTTGAGGTCGCCGATGTTGAATCCACAATTGGTGTTGGCGAGGGTGAGTAAGTAAAGCGGTGTTGGAAGACGTATATTTAGTAAGGATCAACAACAATGCTATGAATAAAACGTCAGCGACTCTATTGCGATCCGCAAAAATTCTAGGATGTGATGATGTAATTCCATCTAGAAGTAACTATAATGTCGTAGATGGCAAATTTTGGGTTTAACTGTGATCTTAAACTCCATATCATTCCTTTTGGAGATCACCAAAATGATTTTGATTAAGAGGAACAAGCATCTAGTTCTCCCTAGAATCACAAATCTCGACAATTGTATAACAACAATTTTTTTGATGAGAATTTTGGGAGGCTAAAGGAATTTTTGAATCTGGGCTTGAATAGAGATCAGTTTCGGCGACTATATTTGAGGAGTGGTAAGATAACTTCTATTGAGGCACGGGAAGACCACTGAGCGTTTTTGAAGAGTTTCCAAGATTGAGAAATGGAATAAACAATGTATATGTGAAGTTAAAAGTTAGATGCATAAAAACTTAATGAACATGGGGGCTAAAATCGAGACCCTAGGTGAATATGGAGGCTAAAGGCTTGGATACTGGCCCAATGAATCTATAAGGGGGTATGATCTATGGCTACATAAAGGAATTTTTGGTAGATATTTACTTACCTAAATTGCTTATGATGGGGATGAGGTTTGGTTTGAGTTTAGGTGACAAACATTAGCCTTGATGATGAAAACATTGCAGCAAAGGTAGAGGTTTGATATAATGTTGAGGAGGTGATATTGTTTTCAATATATAAATCATCTATATATAATAAAACTACAATCTATAAAAACATAAAAATGAACGACTAATATGATAATCGTGAAAAAGTAATTTGATGATTGCAGTATAACTTTCATATTTACTACTAACAAAAGAAATGTTCTATTACCAAATTTGAACAAATCTTGTTTCCATAGCGGAATACAGAGTCTCAACTATCAAGCAAGCACTAATTTGCATCCATCAAATATAGCTAATCTTAAGAGCATAATACATAGCTAAGAGCATGCCTTGAAGGATATAAAGAATGAATGTTATTAAGATGAACTTCTAGTCATTCAAGATGGACAATGTGGTTTAACTTGGGGATTAATGCATGAATAAAAACAAAGACAGGATGGCAATCTCACAAGAAAAAATTATGTAAAATGAACTTAAATTTGAAAGTAAAACTTATCATGAATAAAATTTATATTTTCAAAAAGATTGATTATTAGAATCATGGTCTTCTTTCTTCAAATTATGTAGGATGTCAACAATTTCACAGGAAAAATATTGTGAGGTCTTACAAGTACAGTTAAATTGAACTTTTAAACATTGAGGTACCTTCTGTGTAGTAGTGAAAATTAAGTGTAAATGCTTAAAAAAGAAACCATTTTGAGAAATTCAACAGAATTTCAAAGTTGTCTAATTTGTTGTCCCTATCATGATGGGCATTTAAGACAGGCTAAGTCCTCCATATGTATTTCTCCACAAGCATCTGTATACAAAAAGCACGCACAAAGAAATCCAACCCAACTCCAAGATTTGGCATTACATTAGGTGTTAACAAAAATTTAGACCTTAATGGATAGATATACTTTAAAAGTGTTCATTTGTACACTGCAAACTCTAGCTGAAGAAAAATAAACTTTCCTACAACCATATTTTCTGATATTATTGTAGAAACCTAAAAATTGAGGAAATACTAACTAAGGAATGATCTTACTGAACCCAAAAACCTGAAAACCAGTATAATAGGGAAACTGCGTGCAAATAAAGAAATGGCCAAGAAAATTTAAGATATCAAGGTTTAATCAATCCATCCTTGTATTTTCCAACTAGGAATAACCCATTTCAGCTCCAATCTAAGCTACAATATGACCTAGAATTTTCTTTTCTAGTGTGCAGAATGCCATGACCCCATACAAATATTAGTCTCTTGAAAACAGTAGACCCTCCTAGTTTCGTATGCAACGGATATACATTGTGAAATACTGAAATAGAACAGTGTAATCGTATCAACCAGAACAACATAATTGTGTCAATCTCAGAGCCCAGAGGTATTGAACAAAAATAAACATAAGAAAGATAACCTACGTACAATGCCACCCCAGTCAAACGCCACAAAAATCAGTGATTGTCACAAAACATAAACCCTAATACTGCACCCAAACATGCTCCTAAACCACCAAACTAACAAACACAAATAAAACGTTTATAGCCTCCTCCTCTGGATGATGCCAGTCCAAAATGCCCGGAGTCAATTCAATATCCACAAATGGCCTAGGGCAAATCTAGGAACCCCAGACACTAACACATACCTCCAAGCTGCTTGAAACGAAATAAGATGGAGCGAAAGGGCGGAGAATAATCAGTACATACCTGGAGCTGTATGTTCCGGAACTTCTCGGGGGCATTCGAGGAGGTTCCCCGCGCGATCCGAGGGAAACCTCCGATCTCGCGACGCTGGAGCTTGGTGACCAAATTGACGCAGTCTCGCTCCCTGGGCTTCTTCGAAGACCCTGCGGAGGATTCCGGCTCTTTCCCTCTCTTCTTCGCCGTCACGCGAACTCGAAGTCGGAGAACATTTCTCTTATGATTCTCCATACCACCTCCACCGCTACCACCGCAGCTCTTCAATTGGCTCGCGGGCAACAGCAGACGGAGTACAGTGGCGGGAGAATCGCTGGTAGGTAGGGTTAGGGTTTTAGAAGAACTCCCGCATGCCCTGCAGCTGGGAAGAAACAAGACAAGGCCTTCAGATCAGATCCCGTCTCTCTCCGCCAAGCTAATGTGTTCAAATTATCAACACTTTTAAAACCTTATAAAATTGAGCCGGCGGCCAATAACCTATTTTTGGCCTCAAATTCAAAAAAAAAATTTAAACTCTAATATGTAGAAGTGTCACTTAAAACAGCAAATCGAACCGGAACCGAACCACTCGTAAATTATTTGGGTTTCGGTTTGAATTTTGGAACTGTGAACATCATTGGTCCGGGTGTAATTCTTTCATTTTATTATTCGGACCGGAACCGCAACATACAAGTCTCAAGCATTTCAAAGATTTTTAGATCCGATCTGAAACGGACCGAAGCAGAACTGAACCGCAACTCGTTTATTATTATAATTTATTAATAATAATAATTTTATTATATTGTTATTTTTTATAATCTATCTATAATATTTATACTTACTAGTGTGAGTGAAAATGACGCAATTTGATCCAAACCGCAATCGTAATAAAAGAGATTGGTTTTTGGACCGAACAAAATCGCATCATACCAAAACTGTGCAGTGAGGTTTGACATTGGTGCAGTTTGCAGTCGTTTTTGCGGTACAGTTTTGATTTTTACACTATTATATAATGTATTTTCAATTTTACTAATACATTTTTCTGAAATAATTAAAATAACTTGTACTTAGTGGCGATGATTGAAATATCATGGTCTCTCGAAGAAAACGATGCAGCACGGTTTTGTCGATTTTGCACCGCCAAAAAATGCACTGTAAACTATGTTGTTTTGCAACCAACGAAGTCACTCTACAACCAAACCATTTAGTACGGTTTAAAATCGGCGTGGTTTAAGATTAGTGTAGTATGATGCAATTTTGTGATTTTGTGATTTCAGTTTTTAACTTTCAGTAATACTTACTATTGATGGGTTACGCCTCAATTTATATGGGGAATTTCTCCATGATCTCCTCCCAAAATGGGGGATCATGGGGTTGACTAGTCAAACTCACCTCTCATGAACTCCCCATAATGAGGGAAGCATGGGTGGTGGGGCCTACTTCCTCTCCCTACTAAGGAGAACCAGCCCCTTGGGGGAAACCGTCGCTCGGGCCGCCGCACCGACGGTCAGCCCGCCACCGGCGGCGGGGCTGCCGCCGACCGGGCGGCCGCCACCGGCCAGGCCACGGCCCGCCGCCGACGCCTAGCGGGCCGCCGCCGACGCACAACCGACCCGCCGGCCTGGCCTCAGCCCAGGCCGCCGCCGACGCACAGCCGACCCGCCGTCGTCGGCGACTTGCCCGCCGTCCGATCGTGGTGGGCTCTCCTCACTGTTTGATTCGGTGGGTAACCACCCACTAACCCACTACATTAGTGGCGGGGCCCGTCATGATCCTCTCCAGGAGGCTATAAAAGGAGCCCCGGGGTCTCCTCATAATTCATTTTTTGTTCATGGTCGTCTTCTTCCTCAAGCGAGAGCTCTGTCGGACTCCTACCTAGGATCATCCTTCAGCCACCTTGAGCCACCAGCGCACCACCAGCAGGAAAGCGCCCAAGTCCCTGAGCAAGCGGAAGGAGGAAGACGACCCCTGCAAGCAGACGCGCGTCGAGGCCACGCCCCAAACTTCAAAGCACCAGAGCCACACCTCGAATTCCAGTGTCCAAGTCGCTCCCGCGAAGCAGCCTGTTGCCCGCTGGGAGCTGAAGTCTCTCTCTCCCCCCAAAGCTGTAACGGAGAGCGGCCTGTCGCCCCTGATTCCCCGAACATATTGTAATCACGCGCAACTAGTGGACTTTGACCGGCACAAACCCGGTCACGTGATTTTTTTATCCAGTTGAGGGGTTTTTCCATGTCATCACATCTTGTGTCAACCTTTCATTTTCTCTGACTGTGTGCGCACTCGACCACTCCGCAAGCTAAGATGGTCCAATTGAATCTGGTCCGACCGGAGCATCGAGTTAGCCCACAAAAGTTTGGCGTCGTCTGTGAGAACGTGATTCCCAGCATCCTTCAAAAGAACAAGATCAATAGTCTTGCCACTTCCAAGTCCTGCTTCTATGACAAAAAGAAGCGCTCACACCATTGAAGGGTCCGCCTTTGGCGGACAAGTCGAGCCTGCACGCTCCCACTCTTTAGTGGACGTGCCTCTGACGGCTGAAGCCGCTTTCGCCCCCGTCACCGCCTTGGAGGGGCGTGTTCGCCAGATGGAAGAACAACAAACTGAAATGCTCACCCTGCTTCGAAACCTGGGAGCACCTCCTGCTCCCCCGCTGCCACCGGAACCAGCTAACCCACCGCCACAGCCGAATCAGCGCAGGGCCCGGGAAGTTCCTTCAAGGCAGGAAGGATTCAAAGAATATTCCGAGGCCGCCAGTTCCGCTCACCCGGCCCAGAGAGGGGTGAGGGCGGACCACCTTCATCACAACCTCGCCAATGACGCCCGCCTTCCTCAGCTTGAAAGATTTACTCGGGAGGAGATTTGAGAGGTCATCGCTAAAGAGTATCGCCAGGCGGGAAGAAGAGATGTTCACGTCCGCCAACCGCTATGCCAAGGCTCCCCTTTGGCACCACCAATTCTCGACCATCCAATCACATACGGATTCAAGCTCCCGAACATTGAGACATTCGACGGGACGGACGATCCGCTAGAACATGTTAACCACTTCACCACCATTATGAGAATTTACAATGCACCGGATCAGTTGCTTTGTCAGGTGTTTCCAGCCACTCTCAAAGGCCAGGCTCGAACATGGTTCCATTCATTAAGGGTCGGAACCATCCCCAATTTCACAAAGCTGACAAGACAGTTTGTCGACCAGTTCATCGCCAATCGCAGGATCGTCTGCGACCCCTCCCACTTGTCCGGGATCCGCCAAAACGAGGGAGAAACCCTGAAGGACTTCTTCCGCTGTTTTACTGCAGAAGCCCATCAAATTCCGGGGGTTGACCCTGAGTTGTTGCGGGGGGTGTTCCTTGGAGGTCTCCGGCCTAGCGGCTTCTACTCAGCACTCATGAGGGAGACTGTCCCCAGTTATCCTGACCTCGTGCATCGGGTAGAGGCCTAGATCGCCGCTGACAAAGCTATCAAAGCCCATCGTCAGCAGTTCAAGGGTGCCCAGAAGCAGAGGAGAGAGAAGGAGTTGGCCCCTCAGTGCCAAGAGGGAAGATTCCAAGAAGGGCGCCAGAGCGGGAAGCGACGGCAAGACCATCAAAGAGATCAGCCACCGAGGGATTACACTCCCCTCAACACTACTCGCACCAATGTTCTCTATGCCATCCAAAATGAGCCAGCACTACATCGACCCAGGAAACCAGCCCATAACCCCAGAAATGATCAATCCAAGTATTGTGAGTTCCATCGAACTACAGGACACACCACCGAGGACGGTGCCAGCCTGAAGGAAGAAATTGAGCGTCTTGTCCGTCTAAGGCTTCTCGGAAGGTTTTTGCAAGGACGCATATAGGACTAGCAAGTCCCGTCCGGGACGTCTAGAGATCAGCAGAACGTCCCGTCGGGAGGGGTGGGTGGTAGGCAGATGGTCGGAAATATCGAAACCATTGCCGGATCACCTATACTTTAGGCTCAAATCCTATCAATAGGCGCGCAAGGAGGCTTCCATGAAGACAAGAAGTGCAGACAAGACACCACCATAACCTTCGGAGATGAGAACCTCGCCGGACTTCGAACACCTCACCAAGATCCTCTCGTGATCAGCGCCGGGGTCGAGGATCCCGGCTATAATGTCAAGGAATCCTCGTCGACAACGGAAGCTCAGTCGACATACTATTCTACTCCACCCGTCAAAGCATGAAGCTCTCCAGGCAACATCTGAAGTCGGCGGACGGGCTGGTGTACGGCTTCGACAACCATCCAATCCATGTACTATGCATGATTACCCTCCCAATTACCATGGGGTAATTCCCCAGGCAAGTGACACACGAAGTCCAGTTCGTCATGGTAGATTCAAGCTCCACCTACAACGCCATTTTTGGGAGGCTCGTCCAGTCCATCTTCAAGGCTATCCCCTCGATTCCTCACCTAGCCTTAAAGTTCCCCACTCCAGGAGGAGCCGGAGTCGTGTGCGGCAATCAGGAGGACGCCAGGAATTGCTATTTCAAGCAGGCACAACCAACCAAGGCCACCACACTAAACATTGATGACTTCGATCTGCATGATAAGGGGATATTGCAATGGGGGATGCCTATGGAGGGCCTAATTGAAGTCCCCCTTTCTCCAACAGACCCGGCTTACACCGTCTAGCTCGGGTCGCTCTTGCCACATCAAGAGAAAAAGGAATTGACAACCTATCTCCAGAAGAACAAGGATATCTTTGCCTGGGCTCCGAAAGATATGCTTGGTATAGATCCTCGCATCATTCAACACTCTCTCAACATTAACCTCGCGTGCAAACCTGTCATCCAGAAAAAGAGAAATTTTGCTCCAGAACGTCTCCAGGCAATTGAAGAAGAAGTTGGGAAGCTCCTCAGCGCCCAGTTCATCCGAGAAGTGAAATACCCTACCTAGGTAGCTAATGTTGTCCTGGTAAAGAAGTCTTTAGGAAAGTGGAGAATGTGCGTGGATTACACCAACCTCAACCAAACTTGCCCCAAAGACAGGTTCCCGCTCCCTAGAATTGATCATTTAGTTGATTCGACCGCTGGGCACCAACTCCTCGGTTTCATGGATGCATACTCCAGGTACAACCAGATTCGAATGAATCATGTGGACGAGAAGCATACCGCCTTCCGAACTGACAAAGGGGTTTACTGTTACAGAGTAATGCCCTTTGGCCTGAATAACGCATGTGCTACCTATCAACGGCTCATGAACAAGGCATTTAAAGACCTTATCAGCAAGACGATGAAGGTATATGTGGACGATATGCTGGTTAAGAGCATCCATCGGAAGGTCACTTGGAAGATCTCGAAAAGTGTTTTAAGATTCTTCGACAGTACGACATGAGGCTTAACCCCACTAAGTGTGCCTTCGGGGTAACGTTAGGGAAATTCTTGGGGTTCATGGTAACCCAGCGTGGGATAGAGGCCAACCCCGAGAAGATTAAGGCCCTGAAAGACATGCCACCGCCTCGATCCCTTAAAGAAGTGCAATGATTGAACGGGAGAATCACATCGCTCTCTCCATTCTTGGCACGGACCGGGGATAAATACCTTCCCTTCTTCAAGATTCTTCGAGGAGCCAGAACCACAGGTTTCCAGTGGATAGACGAATGTCAATCGGCTTTTGAGTCACTGAAACAGTACCTGGCGTCCCCTCCGCTTCTATCAAAGCTGGCCCCGGGGGAGATTCTTTTGTTGTACCTCGCTATCACTCCAGCCATACTAAGCTTTGTGTTGGTAAAGGACAAAGGAGGGATTCAACGCCCCATCTACTACCTTAGTAAGATCCTTTCGGATGCTGAAACCTTGTATCTGGTCGTGGATAAGACAGCTCGGGCGCTCGTTTTCTCAGCAAGGAAACTTCGTCCCTACTTTCAGGCCCACACCATCAAAGTATTGACCGAGCTACCACTCCATGCTATTCTTCAAAAGCCTGAGGCTTTTGGTCGGCTGGTTAAGTGGGCGGTTGAGATAGGCGAGTTTGACATCCACTTCCTGCCACGCCCCATCATTAAATCTCAGGTCTTAGCAGACTTCATCGTTGAAAATACCTTGTCAACAGAGCCAGGAGTCGCACCAACAGAGCCAGCACAAGGGTGGACTATGTACGTTGATGGAGCTTCCGGAATAGAAGGCGCCAGAGCCAGGTTGCTTCTCATAAGCCCAGAGCTCGCCACTTTGGAGTACGGACTCCGGTTGGAGTTTCCTGCCACTAATAACATAGCGGAATATGAAGCTTTAATTGCAGGACTCGGGCTTGCCATCGATTGTCACATTAAGACGTTAACAATCTACTCTGAATCCCAGTTCGTCGCCTCCTAAGTTGAAGGAGATTTTTAGGCAAAGAGTGAGCAGCCATTCCAGTACCTCCAACTTGTGAAATCTCTCCTGCTTCGGATACCGCAAGTCCAAATTCTCCACATCCCTGGAGAACAGAACAGCCGAGCAGATGCCCTATCAAAGCTGGCCACATCTCCCTCTCGCTATCAGTCAAGAAGGCGTCAGGTTGAAGAAATTGTCTTTCCCGGCATCCAGGGGTCGTGGAAAGTGGTGGAGATCGAAGAATCCAAGGAGTCATGGGTCACTCCATTGGTAGACTACTTGGAAAGCCAGCAGCTGCCAGAGGACCAGAAGGAGGCCCGACGCCTCAGGATGAGGGCGGCCACCTTCACACTAATCGGAGGAGAACTGTATAAACGATCCTTCCTAGGGCCCTACCTGAAGTCTTTGATAGAAACTGATGCTGATTATACCCTTCGTGAGGTTCATGGAGGGGTCTGTGGGGAGCATTTGGGCGGAAAGGCCTTGGCTCGAAAAATCATACGCCAAGGTTTTTACTGGCTAACCATGAAAAATGAAGCAACAGACTTTGTGCAGAAATGCAAAAGTTGCCAGCTACATGCCAACATCCCTCGACAACCTCTCGTTGCCCTTCACACGTTGCAAGGAGCTTGGCCATTCGCTCAGTGGGGGATAGACCTCTTCGGCCCTTTACCGCAAGCCTCGGGACAGACGAAATTCATCATCATGGTCATCGACTACTTCACCAAGTGGATATAAGCGGAGCCTCTCGCCAAGATTACCGAGGAGAACGCGAAGCAATTCGTTTGGAAGAACATCGTCTGCCACTTTGGCATACCAGACGTTATCATCATCGACAATGACACTCAGTTTACGGGAAAATCTTTTACCAAGCTGTGCTAGGACTTAAAGATCGAGTTGCGGCATACGGCTGTGTCGCACCCCCAATCCAATGGGCAGGTCGAGGTGACCAACCGAACCATTCTGAAGGGACTAAAGGCGTGACTTGAAGACGCTGGGGAGCAGTGGGTCGACGTGCTCCCCAACGTGCTATGGGCATATCGGACAACGGAGAGGACCCCCACAGGAGAAACACCATACAATCTCTCTTACGGTACTGAAGCTATGATCCCGGTCGACATCGGCGTTCCAAGCCCCCGGGTATCCAACTTCAACCTCTAGACAAACGACGACGCTCACTGAGATAATCTAGATTTGATTTCTGAGATCCGTGAAGAAGCCGCTCTGCGTACTGCAGCCTACCAACAGCGCACAACCCACTATTACAACCGCAAGGTGAAGCCCTGACCGATCAACGTGGGAGACTTGGTCCTCCGCACTCTGGAAGCGGATGGGAAAGGAACGCATGACGACAAGTTATCTCCAACCTGGGAAGGCCCCTTCGTCATCACGGCCATGGTTAAACCAGGAACATACAGGCTACACAACGCCAAAGGAAAGACTCTCCCCCACACTTGTAACAAAATATTATGATGTGTGTGAGCCGCGGGCCTGGTCCTGCGCAAGTTGTCTTTATTCAAGTATTACACTATGTTGCTGCAATTCTTGAATGTTCAAACAGGAAGGGTGACGCTCTCAAATCCCGTGGGGGCCTTCCCCCCTCACGAAGAAGTCACGAGCAGCCCTCGTGCAAACTAAGCTGCGGGCCTGACTCGTGCAAACCCGTAGGGGTCTGGCCCCCTCACGAAGAAGCCGCGAGCCTGACTCGTGCAACCCCGTGGGGGCCTGCTGTAACACCTATCCACTACACCCGAGTGGTCTATTAACGAGCATGTTACCGGACTGCAGCCCAAGCACCCCAACCCCTCTCCTCCCCACAGGCGGGTTGTTGGTGGTCACAGTCTCCCTTTGATGAGCGAACTCGACAGTTAAGTTGGGCTGTACGGGGACTTCCTAGGAGGTCAATCATCCCAGTACTACTCTCGCCCAAGCACACTAAGTTCCCATGGCTAGGAAGAGGGGTCGTAAGGTAACAACACTTCTCCTCTTGGTTTCTAGGATGCGTGCTTATCATCTTTTTCTTTCAAGCTTTTGGGCACCAAATCTCTCAAATGAGAGGGGTATGGGTTGCCATGGTTCAAGAGGAACCTCTGGGTCGATTGAGTCCGTCCCCGACATGATTTTGCATTAGAGATCCGCTCTGTTAGTGGATTAGGCATTGTGGGTGAAGTCATAGTCGCGACCGTTAGTCCGACTCGGTGATGTTGCATAGCGAGCCTTAAGGATTTTGTAGAAATCCGTTGCGGCAAGATGTCATTTGTGATGTATGTGATTTCCCCCTTTTCTCGAGTGAGTACGTGTAGCTGGAACCGGACAAGGTTAGCTCCACATTGGCGGTAGATGGTTTCCTTGGTGGATAAGGTTAGCTCCGCATTGGCGGTAGATGGTTTCCTTGGTGCGCGGGGACGTTACAGTACAAATGATGGATTAGGGTGGGAATGTTTATGGATTGAGATGTGCTAAGAAACAGCTTTGTCTTCGTAGTGCAGGCTTGACTATCGAGTTTACCTCATCAAAGGGAGGCTGCGGCCACCAACAACCCGCATGTGGAGGGAGAGAGGTTGGGGTGCTTGGGCTGCAGCCCGGTAATGTCGCCTTGAGCTGAGCCGTGACATTGTCACGTTGGATCGGCTAGGGGCGTTACAAAAAAAAGTGCACTTTTATTGTAATACCCCTAGCCGATACAACATGACGGTGTCACGGCTTCACTCTAGGAGACGCTACCGGGCTGCAGCCCAAGCACCCCAACCCCTCTCCAGCCCACTGGCGGGTTGTTGATGGCCACAGCCTCCCTTTGATGAGCGAACTCGACAGTTAAGCTAGGCTATACGGGGACTTCCCAGGAGGTCACCCATCCCAATACTACTCTCATCACCAATTGAGCGTGCTTGGGCGAGAGTAGTACTGGGATGGGTGACCTCCTGGGAAGTCCCCGTACATCCCAGCTTAACTGTCGAGTTCGCTCATCAAAGGGAGGTTGTGGCCACCAACAACCCACCAGTGGGCTGGAGAGAGGTTGGGGTGCTTGGGCTGTAACCCGGTAGCGTCGCCTAGAGCGGAGCCGTGACACCGTCACGTTGTATCGGCTAGGGGCGCTACACCTGCCCCCCTCACAAAGAAGTCACGAGCAGCCCTCATGCAAACTAAGCCGTGGGCCTGACTCGTGCAACCCCATGGGGGCCTGCCCCCCTCACGAAAAAGATGCGAGCAGCCCTCGTGCAAACTAAGCCACGGGTCTGACTTGTGCAACCCCGTGGGGGCCTGCCCCCCTTACGAAGAAGCCACAAGCAGCCCTCGTGCAAACTAAGTTGCGAGCCTGACTCGTGCAATCCCGTGGGGGCCTGCCCCCCTCATGAAGAAGCCGCGAGCAACCCTCGTGCAAACTAAGCCGCGAGTCTGACTTGTGTAACCCCGTGGGGGCCTGCCCCCCTCATAAAGAAGTCGCGAGCAACCCTCGTGCAAACTAAGCCGCGGGCCTAACTCGTGCAACCTCGCGGGGGACTTCCCCCCTCATGAAGAAGCCGCGAACAGCCCTCGTGTAAACTAAACTGCTAGCCTGACTCGTGCAACCTCGCAAGGGCCTGCCCCCCTTTCGCGACAAAGTCGCGGACCTGACTGTGCAAACAAAGCTGCGGACCTGGGTCGCGCAAACAGAACCTTGGATTAGAGCCGCGCACACAAAGCCACGGACCAGATCCGTGCAAACGAAACAGCTAAGATGACGTAAAAAATAATGTCATACAAAATTGCTGGAATTATACAAAAATGGCAATCAGAGCCTAAAGACAACAATAACAAATACTGAACAAAAAACACAATACAATATGACTAACGAGACAACTAAATGTAAGTGAGGCTACTACTCATCATCCGAGCCGGAACGCTCGTCTTCTGAAATATCTACAAAGCCAAGGCCGAATGTGTCTCGTCCCAAGCTCTTGCTAACCAGGCGGAGGGCCTTCGAGACACCACGCCGTAGCGCTAGCTCACGAACATCGTCCATCTGGGGCTCCACCTCCTTGGACCAGATCCCGTCACGAACCTCCTCTGCAATCAAAATACGGTCTCACATGTAGTCTAGTGATTCCAAGTATTCTGCAAGTCCCGCAGCCTTCAACTCCGACATGTGGCTATCAGAAGATAGCATCTTCACTTGGGCCTTCGCCGCCAGTAGCTGAGTCTCAAGTCCAGTGGCTTCCTCCCATGCCGCCTGCAACTGGGTCACCAAGCCCGAAGTCTCCTCCTTCGAGTGCTTCAACATCTGGGTGGTCCTCTCCACCAGGGTTCTCTCCACCTCCAAGGCTACACGTGCATCCTCTAGCTCGGATTTCAGCGCCGACCCGGTCCGGCGGAACCGTGCAATGTCCCGATCATGTTCCTCCTTCAAGGAGGCAAGCGAGCTCGACGTCAACCGGAGCTTCTCCTGAAGTGCAAGATACTAATCTTTCAAACTCACATAATGGTCATTCCAGGTTACCGCAATCTGGGCCTGAGTCTCTATCTGCACAAGAAAAAGGCCAGGGTTTGCACCAAATAATGAAAAAAATGAGGAAAAGATTATTCACAAGTCAAGGCACTCACAGCATCGCTCATTTCCCTCAAGGAAGAGGACATCCCCGGGGCCGCTGTGTGACATTCGACATATTCTGGTACGTAATTTATGCGTGAACTTATTACGTATCCCCTATGATGATAAAGTAAATAAAATCAGTGTTGAGTTAGCATCGCCTTCATATACATTCTATTGAAGTTTGTGGCGCTTGGTTATCTCCGTGGCAAAATTCTTTTGTTATATTTTCCGTGACAAATTGGTTTCACCTTATATTAAAGTTATTGTATACTTTTACGACAATATATGTTTAACCTGACATAACAGGTTTGGGCTTTGGTTTTTATTGCTGGTATGTTCATGATATTTGGTTGAGTAATCTATGACTTGACTGTTATAGCTACATGTGGCTCTATGGGGGCAGCAGTGGGATGACGGAAAAATAAATACACTATTATCTCTTCTTATCGTCTACGGTTGCCGACTCTTTCTCTCCCTTCCTCATTCATATCGCGGCTAGGGTTCAAGGAGAGGATTCATTTCTCCCCTGCTTCTCCTACTCTTCCCCTCAAATCTGCACAAAATTGAACTGAAATTGGTTCTATACTGTTGAGATTAAGCTCGGAGAGGCTTTTGCTTGTGCTGGATTTGTCGGATTTGTGCCCAGATCTTATTCTACACCTTGTACGTAAACCTTCTTTTAGTTTTCTCTTATGATCTTGGATGTATTTTGGTTAATTGGTGTTTTTTTATAGTTGGAAGAAACGGTATATTTTTGATTTATAACTTAACCCACCTCTTCTCTTTATCTTCCCTATTTCCTCTTCATCTGGGAGTTTCACTGTTGGATATGCAAAGTCTGCCTTAAAGTGCCTTTGGCACGGGCATGGTGGTATGATTCATAAAGCATTATGGTTGCTCTGTTAGCCGATTATTGGCCCTTTCTTGCCTAGTTATTGGTTGACTCGTTCATTCTACTTACCTAATTTCTAGCGTATTTTTGGTGGGTTTTGTTTGCTGGTCGGCTACTGTGCTATGTGTGAATGCTTCACTCCAGTGTTTTGTTGTTGGTCTACTACTACCACTACTACTTCTTTGGTTTGAGGCCTCATGTACAGGCCTCGTTTCAATGAGAAAGTTGCTTGGCTTTGGAAGTTTTCTGATTTCTGTTCAATGACAGATTATGTTACTGTTTGACTTATCTAATTCGAGTCTCCCTTATTCACTTTCAAGTTAAAGTTTCCTCCTTGGCAAACTCTAAAGGAAATTCTAGTCCACCCTAGAGGTCAACGTCGTAGTTCTAATGTGGTGCAACCCCAATACGCATGACCCCTAATGAATTGATTTCAAAACAGTTATCATGAAGGATGACATCTCAAGGTAGACAAGACGATGATTTGGGGCGTGACACCGGAAAGGAAACAATGAAGGTGATACTTATCATTTTAATTTATGTTTATTTCAAGTATGTTAAAGTACTTGCATTGTTCTTCAAAGATGGAAATGAGATTTATCTGATATGTTCCAGCATGAATATATTGTGTATATTGATGATATTTTAATCTATTCAGCATCTGAGGAAGAACACACTCGACATTTACAACTGACATTACCGAGATTGAAGGAAAGCCAACTATATGCGAAATTTTCGAAATGCCAGTTTTGGTTAAAGAAAGTGTCGTTTTTGGGACATGTGATAACAGAACAAGGTTTATCTGTTGATCATACAAAAATTGATGCAATTCTCAATTGGCCACAACCCACAAATGTGACAGAAATACGAAGTTTTCTTGCATTAGCAGGATATTATCGTAGGTTTGTTAAAGATTTCTCAAAGATCTCATTGCCATTAACACAGTTAACTCGGAAAAATGTTCCTTTTCACTGGAACGAGAACTGCCAAATTGCGTTTGAAGTATTAAAAGAAAGATTAACTACTGCCCCTGTATTAATACTTCCATCTGGCACAGAAGGATTTCAAATCTATAGTGACGCTTCGTTTAATGGTTTAGGTTGTGTATTAATGCAACATGAGAAGGTAATCGCCTATGCGTCGCGTCAATTAAAGGATACTGAAAGGAACTATCCAACTCATGATCTGGAATTAGCAGCAGTCATCTTTGCTTTAAAGATCTAGCGCCACTATTTGTATGGAGGAAGATGTGTAATTTTCACCGATCACAAAAGTTTGAAGTACATTTTTATGCAGAAGGAATTAAACCTTCGCCAGCGACGTTGGTTAGAGTTTATCAAAGATTATGATGTGGATATTCAGTATCATCCCGGGAAGGCCAAAGTGGTTGCTGACGCGTTAAGTCGCAAAAGTGTTGTTGGATTTGCAGCCTTGAAAATTTATCACCACAGTTAATACGTGAGTTTGAGAAGATGGACATAAATCCAGTTTTTACAACAGAAGAGAAGCAGTATCAATTATGTCAAATGCAAATTCGTTATACACTAAAGGATAGAATTCGAGAAGCCTTGCCGACAGATGTCACTTTGATGGCTTTGATGGGAAAAGTAAAAACATGAGAATCTACAAGTTTTACGGAACAGAATGGGTTGTTACTGATGAATGAAAGGCTATGTGTTCCAGATACAGATAGTTTACGGAAAGACATTTTGTATGAAGCTCATAACACTCAGTTGTCAATTCATCCTGGCCGAACTAAAATGTATCAGAATCTAAAAGAAGACTTCTGGTGGCCTGGATTAAAGAAGGATGTAATTACATACATCGCATCATGTAACACTTGCCAAGTGGTAAAGGCTGAACATCAAAAGCCCAAAGGTTATTTACATTCATTACTCATACCAGAATGGAAGTGGGAAGACATTGCCATGGACTTCATCATTGGTTTGCCTCGTAGTAAGTTGGGGCATGATGGTATATGGGTTATCATAGATCGATTAACAAGAAGCGCACACTTTATAGCCGTACGACAAGACGGACCTCCTGAAAAATTAAATGAATTATATATTGATGTTATTGTGAAGCTACACGGAATTCCCCGAACAATTATATCTGATCGTGATGGTCGATTCACATCGGGAAACTAGAGGCAGATTCATAAACGTTTGGGAACTAAATTACTATTCAGAACAGTGTTTCACCCCCAAACTAATTGGCAGTCAAAGCGAGCTATCCAATTATTAGAGGACCTATTTCGTATGGTAGTGCTTGATCTAAAGGGCTCCTGGGAGAAATACTTGGCAATGGTTGAGTTTGTTTATAATAATAGTTATCAGTCTTCCATTTAGATGGCACCTTTTGAAGCACTATATGGTCGTCGCTGTCGTACGCCTTTAAGTTGGGCTGAAGACGGGGAAAAACAGTTATACAATAAAGAGAAAGTGGATCAGTGGCATGAGAAAATTGTACTTATCCAACAAAGAATGACGGGCGTCCAGGATCGACAACAAAAGTACTATAATGCGAAACATCGCCTCATGGAGTTTTAAGTTGGTGATCTCATGTGTTTAAAAATTAAACCATTTAAAGGAGTTACACTACTACAACGTCATGGAAAATTAAGTCCATGTTACGTAGGACCATTCCCTGTCATTGAAAGAGTGGGCGAAGTCGCGTACCGCTTGGAATTATCAGAGGACTTACAACGGTTACATGATGTTTTTCATGTATCGGCACTTCGTAAATATGTCCGAGATCCTGAAAAGATTATCCCAACTGAGAATATACAAATTGACGATGATTTGTCTAGCCCAATGAAATCATACCAGATTATTGATCAGCAACGCAAGAAATTACGCAACCAGGATGTGAATTTTGTGCAGGTATGGTGGAAGGGCCACCCTCGAGAGGAAGCGACATGGGAACGGGAAGACACTATGCGCGGAATTTTCCCTCTATTGTTTAACGAGCATATAACTTAACATTTTCGAGGACAAAAATGTCTAAGGAGGGAAAAATTGTGACATTCAGCATATTCTGGTACGTAATTTATGCGTGAACTTATTACGTATCCCCTATGATGATAAAGTAAATAAAATCAGTGTTGAGTTAGCATCGCCTTCATATACATTCTATTGAAGTTTGTGGTGCTTGGTTATCTCTGTAGCATAGTTCTTTTGTTATATTTTCCGTGACGAATTGACTTCACTTTATATTAAAGTTATTGTATAGTTTTGCGGCAATATATGTTTAACCTGACATAACAGGTTTAGGCTTTGGTTTTTATTGTTGGTATGTTCATGATATTTGGATGAGTAATCTATGACTTGACTGCTATAGCTACATGTGGCTCTGTGGGGGCAGCGGTGGGATGACAGTAAAATAAATACACTATTATCTCTTCTTATCATCTACGGTTGCCGACTCTTTCTCTCCCTTCCTCGTTCATATCGCGGCTAGGGTTCAAGGAGAGGATTCATTTCTCCCCTGCTTCTCCTACTCTTCCCCTCAAATCTGCACAAAATCGAACTGGAATTGGTTCTATACTGTTGAGATAAAGCTCGGAGAGGCTTTTGCTTGTGCTGAATTTGTCGGATTTGTGCCCAGATCTTATTCTACACCTTGTACGTAAACCTTCTTTTAGTTTTCTCTTATGATCTTGGATGTATTTTGGTTGGAAGAAACAGTATATTTTTGATCTATAACCTAACCCACCTCTTCTCTTTATCTTCCCTATTTCCTCTTCATCTGGGAGTTTCACTGTTGGATATGCAAAGTCTGCCTTAAAGTGCCTTTGGCACAGGCATGGTGGTATGATTCATAAAGCATCATGGTTGCTCTGTTAGCCGATTATTGGCCATTTCTTGCCTAGTTGTTGGTTGACTCGTTAGTTCTACTTACCTAATTTCTGGCGTATTTTTGGTGGGTTTTGTTTGCTGGTCGACTATTGTGCTATGTGTGAATGCTTCACTCCAGCGTTTTGTTGTTGGTCTACTACTACCACTACTACTTCTTTGATTTGAGGCCTCATGTACATGCCTCGTTTCAATGAGAAAGTTGCTTAGCTTTGGAAGTTTTCTAATTTCTATTCAATGACAAATTATGTTACTGTTTGACTTATCTAATTCGAGTCTCCCTTATTCACTTTCAAGTTAAAGTTTCCTCCTTGGCAAACCCTAAAGGAAATTCTAGTCCACCCTAGAGGTCAACGTCGTAGTTCTAATATGGTGCAACCCCGATACGCATGACCCCTAATGAATTGATTTCAAAACAGTTATCGTGAAGGATGGCATCCCAAGGTAGACACGACGATGATTTGGGGCGTGACACCGGAAAGGAAACAATGAAGGTGAGACTTATCTTTTTAATTTATGCTTATTTCAAGTATGTTAACATACTTGCATTGTTCTTCAAAGATGGAAATGAGATTTATCTGATATGTGCCAGCATGAATATATTGTGTGTCACTGAAAACCAAATAATTCTCGCTAAGATGTATGGTCTTGGTATAAGGCAAACATGCGAATGAAAAATCTGAGGAGATTATAAAATGAATAACTCACTGTTACATAAATGTTAACTTGTCGACACGAGGTTATGTTAAGGGCTAATTGAAATTGCATGCATAATTCACATGACACATGATTTGCCAAACCAGTCGGCCTAAGGGCATAAACGCGTGTTGTACGTACTGGTTTTGGATACTGATGACCCGGAAGGGTCGGGCCCAAAGATTGAGTATCGAAAGTATACTGATTTTAAGTCAATTGTCCTTAATATTTCCTAGTTAATGTAATTTGTATAAAAATAAATGATCTCTCGTGTTATTGTTATCTATATCTGTTCATGATAGTTCCTCTTGTACTGTATTCAAGATCAATGATATGTCCTTACATTATACTCTACTGTTTCACAAAAATAATGTTCTGGAATTTACTGCTTAACTTCCTGTACTGGCCCAGCTTTTAAATGTTATAAGGTTATGCATATTGCTATATGTAACACTTCTTGTTTTGCATGTACAGCAGGTTAAACAGGTTTGTTCTCGCTTAGTCTTTAAGAAAGACTAATGGTTTCAAATTCTAACATTTTTAGGTACAGGCAAATCACAAACGGAACAACGCTAAAGAGAGGATTGGGGAATTATATCTATATTTATATATCTATACAGATGCTTCGCTCCTTCTGTTGATGTCTTAACTTAGCTAGTTTTTTGTTTATGCTCTTACTTTTGTAAAGATTTTGTTAAAGTTTAAAGCTTGTAAGATACTCTTGTATATGCGCATTATACATCAGATGTAAATACTTTCATTTGCACTCATACGTATGTATATGTTCATTGTGAATTAAGGAATACTACATATGGTTCCATGGAATATAGATAGGATACATTTGTTAATTGTGGCGGACTACGGGCCGTTACACGTTGTCTCCGAAGGCACTTGAGGAACTGGGAACGCGAGAATCTGCACCTCGGGGGTCGACTCAGGACATGCATCAAGGTCACCAATAGGGTCCGCCACTGCTTTCCTCTTTCGGCCCCCTCCCTGAGAAGTCCCAACAATCTAGACTGCATCCGAAGAGATACCACACCACAGCAGGCGCTTCTCCTACACGTAGACGAAGATATTAAATAGGCGGTGGTTAGTTCACGGGGCTCAAAGAACCCAAGCATTGGAGAAAATTCTCGTTCCTTCCCCCTCACATGGCGACAGCGGCAAGGCAGTGTAGCCCACGCCTCGGGAAGGCCCCAAAATTCCTTACATACCCAAACAGAGTGTTTCCATGACGATGATCTTTTCGAGCCTCGAACTCCAACCAATTTTTGTTGTTGTGAACCTACGCCCGCTCGCCGTCGTCGGAGCGAACATCACACCAATCTCAAAATTGGTCCAAGGAAAGCTGTTCTCCATGCTCGCGAAAGAAGGCAACTAAGCTCATAATTTAGGCAATTCCAATCGGGACAAATTGGGAAATTTGTACCCCGCAGAACTTCAAGATCTTGATCACCTCCTCACTTGGGGGAAGCGAAAGCCAAACCTCAAGGAAACTTCGCAAATCGTCAACCAGCCGCGGGGAGGATTATGGACGCGCTTCTTGGAACGTGGGATCCTCACCTCCAAATCAGCAGGAAGCTCATACTTCTTCCTCCAAATTTCCACACTGTCTTCAGTTAAAGAGGGGCGCATGCGCATCAGACCGGAAGAGCGCTTCGGGACCTGTACAACACAAAGATGGAAGGGTCAGGTTTGCCTAAAGAATGAAGGCTTGAGGTCACGTGTCCAAGCACGTGCAGCCTAAACCACGTGCAAAATAAGTGCACACTCGCGTACAAGAGTGTGCCGATCAAAGAGGAGGAGCGCCCGCGCACACCCCCGCGCACGCAGGCCTGATGCGCGGCCAGCCTGGGCATGCGTGGCCGGCCATGCTCGCGCGACCTGCAGCGCGCGTGCGGCCTGGGGCGCGCACGACCAGCCACGCATGAGGCCTGGGCGCGCGGCCTGGGCGCGTGAGCGCAACCGGAGCGCGCGGGGCCGCGTTCGGCGTCTTCGCCGGCCGACTCTCCTTCGGCGAGTTTGCTCCGAGTACCTTCGAAACACCGCCCTTCGCCGCCTCCACTTTCTCGCCTGAGGTTGTCATGACAACGGGAAAGAGGATGACCAACAAGAAAATCCTTCTTCTCTTGCTCGTTTTGCACTCCAACAAAAAGGATTTGGGGGACAATTGATGGGTTACACCTCAATTTATAGGGGGAATTCCCCCATGAACT
This sequence comes from Platanthera guangdongensis, assembly GCA_039583875.1. NCBI lineage: Eukaryota > Viridiplantae > Streptophyta > Magnoliopsida > Asparagales > Orchidaceae > Platanthera > Platanthera guangdongensis. Next base: position 160,361,266 of record CM077165.1, on the reverse strand, counting down.
CCTCCCAAAATGGGGGATCATGGGGTTGACTAGTTAACCCACCTCTCATGAACTCCCCATAATGAGGGAAGCATGGGAGGTGGGGCCCACTTCCTCTCCCCACTAAGGAGAACCACCCCCTTGGGGGAAACCGCCGCCCTGGCCGCCGCACCGACGATCAGCCTGCCGCTGCTTGCGGGGCTGCCGCCGGCCGGGCGGCGGTCGCCGGATAGTCCGCAGCCCGCCGCCGGCCAGCCCGCCCCTGGCTAGGCATCCGCCGGCTAGGCCGCAGCAGGCCAGTCTGCGGTCGTAGGCCAGGCCGCTGCCTGTAACGCCCCAAAACTCAAAGGAGCGAAGGGGGACGTTTTGGGCCAGTTTGGGTTCTGGTTGCAGGCACACGGCCTGGGACACGGGCGTGTCCCAGGGTGTTGAAGCCAAAATTGACCTCTGTGGAGTTCGGGGTCCCTGAAAGGGGTGACCTCACACCTACTACACTCGAGAGAACGTCACGGACCGGAGACTTAGGATACTATGAACAGACCCTCGGCTCTAGCACGGAGGTCCCACCTCACACCCGGAAGGCTACCTGAGCTCTTCCCCTCCCTTACCAAAGGGCTAGGCTAGGCGCCTTGGAGAGCTCTCTCCACTCTACCAAGAAGAAGCTAAGGGAGGAGGAAGCTAAGAAAAAGATCCTTCTCCAAGGCACCCAAGGGGACGGGGGCTGGAGTTAGCCAACTTGTCGCACCCGCCCCCCAAAAGAGGGCCACTGGGGGGAGGTAGATTTTTCCTCCCCCTACTAGTATGTTTCCAAGCTAGAGCCAAAATTGGCCACCGAGAGTGCAAAAATCTCCCAAAAGCTTAAAACTATACCGGGGCGAATACGGGGTTGTACACAATCCCCGCTCTTTTCGAGGTTGGCACAAACTCGGAAAGAAATGTCCAACCCAACGTATTCGCTGAGTGCAATTTCCTTGCGCGCCTCTCCAGGGAGTCAACCTGCCACGCCAGCTATGGGAGCCTGGGTGGCGAGACCCCCTCCAGGTAAAAAATACTTGGCCCCCACGAGAGGTACCACCAGCCCTGCCAGCTAATGAGAGCCTGGCAGTGGGATTCTCATCGGAGCAAAGGGGCTTAGCCTCCACGAGAGATCAACCTGCCCTGCCAGCTAGTGAGAGCCTGGCAGCGGAATCCATCTCGAAGCTAAGGGACTTAGCCTCCACGAGAGATCAACCTGCCCTGCCAGCTAGTGAGAGCCTGGCAGCGGAATCCATCTCGGAGCTAAGGGACTTAGCCTCCACGAGAGATCAACCTGCCCTGCCAGCTAGTGAGAGCCTGGCAGCGGAATCCATCTCGGAGCTAAGGGGCTTAGCCTCCACGAGAGATCAACCTGCCCTGCCAGCTAGATGAGAGCCTGACAGCGGAATCCATCTCGGAGCTAAGGACTAGGCTTCCACGAGAGATCAACCTGCCCTGCCAGCTAGATGAGAGCCTGACAGCGGAATCCATCTCGGAGCTAAGGACTAGGCTTCCACGAGAGATCAACCTGCCCTGCCAGCTAGATGAGAGCCTGACAGCGGAATCCATCTCGGAGCTAAGGACTAGGCTTCCACGAGAGATCAACCTGCCCTGCCAGCTAGATGAGAGCCTGACAGCAGAATCCATCTCGGAGCTAAGGACTAGGCTTCCACGAGAGATCAACCTGCCCTGCCAGCTAGATGAGAGCCTGACAGCGGAATCCATCTCGGAGCTAAGGACTAGGCTTCCACGAGAGATCAACCTGCCCTGCCAGCTAGATGAGAGCCTGACAGCGGAATCCATCTCGGAGCTAAGGACTAGGCTTCCACGAGAGATCAACCTGCCCTGCCAGCTAGATGAGAGCCTGACAGCGGAATCCATCTCGGAGCTAAGGACTAGGCTTCCACCCTCCGAGAGATCAACCTGCCCTGCCAGCTAGGTGAGAGCCTGGCAGCGGAATCCATCTCGAGGTGAGACCTTCCCACCCTCCGAGAGATCAACCTGCCCTGCCAGCTAGGTGAGAGCCTGGCAGCGGAATCCATCTCGAGGTGAGACCTTCCCACCCTCCGAGAGATCAACCTGCCCTGCCAGCTAGGTGAGAGCCTGGCAGCGGAATCCATCTCGAGGTGAGACCTTCCCACCCTCCGAGAGATCAACCTGCCCTGCCAGCTAGGTGAGAGCCTGGCAGCGGAATCCATCTCGAGGTGAGACCTTCCCACCCTCCGAGAGATCAACCTGCCCTGCCAGCTAGGTGAGAGCCTGGCAGCGGAATCCATCTCGAGGTGAGACCTTCCCACCCTCCGAGAGATCAACCTGCCCTGCCAGCTAGGTGAGAGCCTGGCAGCGGAATCCATCTCGAGGTGAGACAACTAGGCATCAACGAGAGGTACCACCAGCCCTGCCCAGCTAGTGAGAGCCTGGGCAGCGGGACCGTCTCGGAGCGAAAGATCTAAGCATCTCAATCAGTCCTTACCAAATCTTACATCCTCAAATGGGGAAAAAGATGAGTTACAAGACCCCCCCGACTCAGCTAGTCGGGGGCTGGACTCAATACAACATAAGAAAAATACAGGACTCTACCGGGACGAGGCTTCTTCAGGGGGTCTGGGCCTGGTGGTCGCCATCCGCTTCCTGCTCGCCGGACACTTCCATCCTGCTTAGGCTCTCCATGATCTTCTCCATCTCCTCTGCCTTGGCCAACCAAGAGATGGTGTTGACGGCCGTGACATAGCACTGTCTTGCCATCCTGGAGTCTCCCTTGACTCTGACCTGGATCCCTCCGGAGCTGAACTTGATGCATTGGTGGAAGGAAGATGGCACACAACGGAAGGCGCTGATGAGGGGCCTTCCGAAGATGGCGTTGTAGCTGCTTGGAGCGTCCACAATGACGAACCGGCAGTTCCTTGAGACTCCCCCCAATTTAACTTGGAGCCCCACTCCACCCTCAACCTCCTTCCTCTCCCCTGAAAATCCGAACAGGGGTCCATCCGAGGCCAACACCCTCCTTGGCTCTACCTTCATCTCATCAAACGCCTTCCTGAAAACGACGTTGACAGAGCTCCCGTTGTCCACCAAGATTCGGGAGACGCTATAGCCCTCGATGGCCGTCTGGATGACCAGCGCATCGCAAAATGGATCCTCATGATCCGGCAGGTCCTTCACCGAGAAGGTGACCTTCTCCTCTTGGGGCGGTGTCTGGGAGGTTGAGGCGACGCTCCTTCGGTACATGACATGGAGGCTTGCCTTCCGAGTGGCCTCGATCCCCACTCCACCATGGATCACCGCTATACCACCTCGGGGTCCGACATCGACCCGGTCCTCACACACATCATCCCCTCCTTCTCTGGGCAGAACCTCTTCAACCCGCACTGGTGGCTGCGGCTGGGCAGGACCTCTTGCCCCCCTCACTTCCAGGAACTCGGGGCAGGTAGCTGTGGCGTGCCCCTCCACCTGGTGGAAGTCACAGTACGGCAACTCTACCCTGACCCTTCTCCTTCCCTGGCGGTTCCTCCTCTCCCTTCGACCAATCTCCATCGCTTGCTGGGGTGGGGGCAGGAGCTGCCTAGGGGCTTGCCTCTAGAAGTTGATCCTTCCTTGGCCCCCATGGAAGTTTCCCCCATCGTGGGCGTAACCTCTTCCCGGGCCCTGAGCGGGTCCTCCCTGCTGCCTCCAACCTGGCTCCGGACCCTCCTGAGCTCTCCGCTCCTCTCTCCTTCTTCCCTCCTGGGGCCTCGAGCCACCTTGCTCCTTTGCCTCTGTCTCTGTCAGCTTTGCCAACTTCTTGACAAACACCGGGTTGGCCGCCTCCATGGCTATCTCCTCTGCCGCCCTTTCCATCAGCTCCTCGAAGGAAAGGGGGGCCTTCCGGGTCAAGCTCATTTTGAAGAAGCCCTCCTTCAGCCCAACAGTGAAGGCCATCTGGAGAGCATACCCTGGCATCTCCTGGACCTCCAGGATCTCCTCTTGGAACCGGTCAACGTAGCGGGCCAACGACTCCTCGGCCCCCTGCCTTATCAGGAATATGGACTCAGGACTCCTCTTCCGCTTCTTGGAGGTGGAGAAGCGGAGCTGGAAGCTTCGGCTCAAGTCCTCGAACCCATAGATCGACCTCGGAGGGAGTTGATGGAACCAGTCCCTTGCCTTCTCCTTCAGCGTTATCGCAAAGAGGCGACACTTGAAGGCATCCGTCATCGGTTTGATGGAGACGGCATCCTCGAACCACTGCAGATGCTGGACGGGGTCATCCTTCCCCGTATAGTAAGTCATGTCTGGCTCTCTGAACCCCTCGGGAACGGGAGCTGAGATGATCAGCTCGCTGAAGGGTGACCCCCTAAGGGGTGGTCTCGCCACCTCCACTCGCGCAACCTGCTCGCTTGGGAGGTTGGCACTCGCCGGGCTAGAGAACAACTCCCGGCCAGTGAGGTCTCGCTCGACCCCATCTCCCATCCTCTCCTTCCCTGGCCTTCTTCCTGGTGCACTTCCTTCTCCCCCCGCTGGGGTCATCTCACCTAGACCCCTGGGAGTCGATTCGTCAAGGGGGGGAGCTAGCTCCTGGGGGGTCGGGGTGGAGCTGCCACCTTGAGGAGCAAGGCTTCGCAGCATCTCCATGATACCCTGGATGGAGGCCATGAACTCTTGCCTCCCCCAAAGGGTCCTGAGCTAGGGAGCTCGCCGAGATCATCACTACCTCCCTGACCTCCCGTCATGACTCTCTCCCGAGATCTTCTGTGCTGGTCACTCTCCACGCTCACCGCACCAAAAGTGTTGAAGCCAAAATTGACCTCTGTGGAGTTCGGGGTCCCTGAAAGGGGTGACCTCACACCTACTACACTCGAGAGAACGTCACGGACCGGAGACTTAGGATACTATGAACAGACCCTCGGCTCTAGCACGGAGGTCCCACCTCACACCCGGAAGGCTACCTGAGCTCTTCCCCTCCCTTACCAAAGGGCTAGGCTAGGCGCCTTGGAGAGCTCTCTCCACTCTACCAAGAAGAAGCTAAGGGAGGAGGAAGCTAAGAAAAAGATCCTTCTCCAAGGCACCCAAGGGGACGGGGGCTGGAGTTAGCCAACTTGTCGCACCCGCCCCCCAAAAGAGGGCCACTGGGGGGAGGTAGATTTTTCCTCCCCCTACTAGTATGTTTCCAAGCTAGAGCCAAAATTGGCCACCGAGAGTGCAAAAATCTCCCAAAAGCTTAAAACTATACCGGGGCGAATACGGGGTTGTACACAGGGCGTGTCAAGCCTGTGTCGACACTAAGCCGGGGAGTCGACACTTTGGTCTCGACATTGTGTCGAGACTGGGCACACGGCCTGCGACACGGGCGTGTCGCAGGGCGTGTCGACCCATGTCGACACTTAGCCGCGAAGTCGACACTATGCGTTCGACGAAGTGTCGAGACATGGCACACGGCCTGCGACACGGGCGTGTCGACCCGTGTCGACACTCGTCCCGGGGAGTCGACACTTTGGTCTCGACATTGTGTCGAGACAAGGCACACGGCCTAGGACACGGGCGTGTCCAAGGCCGTGTTATCAGGTCGACGATCTTCGCTCGACGAAGTGTCGAGTGTCGAGACCGTGTACACGGCCTGGGGTCCAGGCGTGTTGAGGTGACACGGGTAAGGACACGGGCGTGTCCTAGAACCCGTGCAGTGCTCGGGTTGATTTTGGGGAAAAATGATGGGGGTACACGGCCGGCCACACGGCCGTGTCAGGTGGAACACGGGCGTGTCAGCTCGAACACGGGCGTGTTCGATGCCCGTGTGAGGTTCCAGGTGAGCCGATTTTGACGGTGGATGAGGCACACGGCCCTGGACACGGGCGTGTGCCAGGCCGTGTTCGGTCCAGATTGGCCATTTCAGTCCCGAATCAAAGCCGTTCGTTTCCTTATTTTGAGATCCAACGGCTGGGGGTTGTTCCTGAAGGGATATACCCGGGATTGGACTTAGAAGCCCTCACTTTTCATGTGTGGTTAGCTTTCTAAAACCTTAGAGAAAGTAGAGAGCCAAGGAAGGAAGAAGGAGCTAGATCCGGCCATTGGAGGAGCTTCGGAGCTCCGAATCGCGGGTCGACTCCGGATCCACAGAGGCAAAGATAGTGCGGTGCTTTTCATCCGATTACTTTTCAATGGCGCCTAAGAGGAACGCTAGGGTAACGATCCTCATCTTGAGCATGAGTAGCTCTCTTTCTTTGCATAGGAAGCCCGCTCTCGCGAGTTTGCAGAGAGTTGGAGGCGTTCCTTCGGGTAGATATGTGAAGTCCCCGTTGTTTAGAGTCCGTAAGCGAGAACGGACATAGGCATGATGTGTGAAGCCTACCCGAACATGTTGGTCTGGATCGGTGATGTTGAATTGCATAAATGCCGGAGAAGACTCCGTGCTATTGGTTGTTTTCCGGGTTTTCTACGCGGTAGATTGCAGCAGGGAGCCTTGGGGACTAACCCAAAGGTGCACCCGGAAAACTGGGCGGATACGAGATCTTGCCAACTTGGTGGACTGAGAGCCAACTTGAACATAACCGGGTTAAGTGACTTGTGATGAAATGGGACTCGGTGGAAGTTTGACCCGCGCAAATGGCTTAAATTGTCGTTGCGATGTGAGCACGGGTTAGATGGAACCGTACTCGTTCTATGTCGTTCGGTTAAAGAGACCTAAAGGCACGTGGCACTTGCCGTTGTCATAGATTAGGGTCTTCGGCGGTCAATGGCTTAAATTGTCGTGACCCAGGCCAGGAAGACAAATTGCTCATAGGTTTGGCCGTCCAAGTGGCGGTGGTGAGTCCGGAATGTCTATGGCTTTAATTGACGTGACATCGACCGGTTCACCGAGAATGTGCCCTGAGAGCACGGGGCGTGTGGCCGTGAGAGCCAACGTCTGTGATGAAATGACTAATTATATATTGCTCGCTTATGCTAATGAAATGCAGGGAAGGAGCATCGCCGCCCCGAGTTGGGGGCGGGATCGTTATAAGTTGGTCAGCATTGCTGACCGTTGCCTTGTTTTGCCACCGTGCGGTGGTATGTTGCTTGCAGGTGCAGCTGGACCAAGCGGTCAATAGCGGGCTAAAGCCCGAATGCGAAGCCGGCCCTTAAAGGCATAATTGGAAGTGTTTACTGCTTTATTCATGTGTGATCGGCCTGCGTGTCGTGGTTTGTAAAATATGTAATGTGAAGTGAAACATTTTGTAAGGCCTTAAGGCTTATTTTTGGTATTTTGTATAACATTCCTATTTTGTATTAGTGGATATTCATGCTCGAATGCTGGGTTCTTTATCACAACTTTTATCTAATGCTTCCGCTAGAATGCTCTGTGTAGGACGTTGAGATTGGTTGGATGGTTTCCATAAGTAACCACCCGGTCTGTATGTAGTATATAGAGTCGGGCCCCGGCCGGACCTACTGCTATATGCTATGCGACGGATAGGGGGTGTTACAATTTGGTATCAGACTACTAGTTTTGGTCGGGCTTAAAGTGAATTCGTGGGCGAATTCTTTTAAGGGGTGGTGAGCACATTGTGTGCGTCATCGTTATAACAGTAAAAGAACCCATGAATGTCTACTTAGGAATGAAAATACATGTGTTTGAGGAACCTGCGTGTTCCTATAATTGTTGTTTGCAATTTATTTGGTCGCTTAACGGTGTTTTGTACCACTATAGGTGATCAGAAGTGGTGTTGGGCCGTCAGAACGCCGAGTTTCTGAGGCTAGTAGTGCACCGGATGTTGCTCCTGCAACACCTCTGTCGGCTGAGAACATACGATTGGTGGCTGAAGCGGTGTTGGCCGTGATAAATGCGCAGCCTGCAAGGCAAACGCAGCAGCCCGCTCCTGTGATGGAGCAGGAACCTCTTCAAGAGGCTGAGCCGAGGAGGGTGGAGCAAGTGGTTGTAGAACCGGTGGTGCCAAGGAGGGCAACTGAGAGGCAGCTTAAGCATGTAATGAGCTTTAACCCTCCGTTATTCTCGGGGTTGGGAACCCCATCTCAGGCTGAAGACTGGCTCTCCAGGGTGAAGAGAGTCATGACAGCGACGGAGACGGAGGAGTGGCAAATGACCACCATCGCTACGTTCCTTTTGGACGGTGAAACGAGAATGTGGTGGGAAGGATTGGAGCTGCATCATTTGAGAGGTAGACAACTTATAGACGTTCCAATGGAAGAGTTCTCGGGATTGTTCTTAGCGAGATACCTCTCTTCTACTCAGAGGATTTCGATGGAGAACGAATTTCTGAAGTTGGTTCAGGGTGAGAAAAGCGTGGATGAATATCTCCATGAGTTCACTCGTTTGAGTCGTTATGCTAGCTCCACCATCGTGGATGAGGAGCGCAAGACTAATCGCTTCTATGAAGGCTTGAGGGATGAGTGGAGACTACTACTTTCGGGGTCGATGACGCAGGGTTTCTTAACCTTGGTCAATACTGCCCGGTCCTTGGAGAAGGACATGAAGAATGTACAAGCAAAGAAAGCTTGGGTGAGAAGAAATCTGAATTTAAAGTGCCGACTACTTCAAAGTCCGGCTATCGGAGGGCTTTCAAGAAGCATAGGACTTCGGGTCCAACTCCTTCTGGTGCTTCTGGGCGACTACGAGTCGGACCCCGGGCGCGTGTTTTACTTGTGGGAAGACGGGGCACTTTGCCCGTGACTGTTGGAGCGGACGTCCTAAGTCCGAGAGGAAGCCGAGGGCTACTTATGAAGAGAAGGGAAAGGCGGTGGAGTCGACCGCATCCCATTATGCTCCGGCCCAACCAAGGGTCTACAATCTTGGCCAACAGGAGGCCATCAAACAGGCTGATATGGTGACAGGTACGGTTTAATTTATAGCAAGTCAATTTTTTTAAATACTTGTTATGCATATGTTACCTTACCACTGCTTGTTTAGGATTTGTATTGATTTGTGAAAATCCGGCACGAGCACTCTTCGATACGGGAGCTTCACACTCCTTCTTGTCCGAAGGATTTATATCACGCATCGGAGTCCCTTCTTCGATGGCGAAGGATAAGTTGGATGTGTTGTTGCCCAATGGGTGTTCGATGCGAGCGGATAGGATCTGCGATGTTAAGATTCGTATTGGGGAGCAGGAGTTCGACCTGCGGGCGTCTTTACTTCCGTTGGTGGAGTTCGACGTCATATTTGGCATGGACTGGCTCTCGGAGCAGCAGGCCCATATAGATTGCGGTAGCAAGGAAGTCAAGCTAGGAGCAAGTCGTGAAACGACTTTTACGGGCTTAAAGGGGTCGAGCAAGATGTTGATGTCTGCTCTTCAGGTGGTGAAGGCGGTTCGTGCCGGTGCAGAACTGTTCTTTACACTAGTGGAGGTTGCAAAGCCGAAGCCCACGTTGGATTGTATTTCAGTGGTATCGGAATACCCTGATGTGTTCCCCGCAGATCTTCCTGGAGCCCCGCTTTAGCGGGAGATCGATTTTACGATTGAGCTAGTGCCAGGTGCAAAGCCTGTGTCACGATCTCCTTATCGGCTAGCGCCTAAGGAAATGGCGGAGCTGAAAGTTCAACTGCAAGAGTTGTTGGAGCAAGGGTATGTGCGCCCGAGTTCTTCGCCTTGGAGCGCACCGGTCCTTTTTGTTAAGAAGAAGGACGGAAGCTTGAGGCTATGTATTGATTATCGGGAGCTCAACAAGCTGACTGAGAAGAACAAGTACCCGATCCCCCGGATTGATGATCTTTTTGATCAGTTAGTCGGGTCGACGGTGTACTCGAAGTTGGATCTCAAGGCTGGGTACTATCAGCGGCGAATAAGGGAGAGTGATATCCCGAAGACAGCGTTTAGTACGAGATACGGGCATTATGAGTTTACGGTCATGCCGTTTGGGCTGACTAATGCGCCGTCAGTGTTCATGGATTTGATGAATAGGACGTTCAGGGAGTACTTGGACCATTTCGTGATCATCTTCATCGACGATATTTTGGTGTACTCGCAAAGTGAGGAAGATCACTTCAAGCATCTTCATTTGGTGTTGGAGACGCTAAGGAGAAATCAGTTGTATGCCAAGTTCTCGAAGTGCGAGTTTTGGCTATCCTCAGTGGTGTTCCTCGGTCATATAGTAAGTGGAGAGGGTATTGCTGTGGATCCGACGAAGATTGTTGCGATACGGGAGTGGCTTGAGCTTCTACTGTAGCGGAAGTTCGGAGTTTTCTGGGGCTTGCCGGCTATTATAGGCGCTTCGTAGAGAACTTCTCGCGGATAGCGTTACCTCTCACTACTTTGACGAGGAAGGAGCATAAGTTCGTTTGGACGCCGGAGTGCGCACGAGCTTTTGAGGAGTTGAAGTGTCGGTTGACCACGGCACCTGTGTTGAGTTCGCCATGTGGGATCGAAGGCTATGAGATTTATAGTGATGCTTCGGGCAGCGGTTTGGGTTGCGTGCTACTGCAACATGGAAGTGTAATAGCTTATGGCTCGAGACAGCTAAAAGTGCATGAAAGGAACTATCCGGTCCATGACTTGGAGTTAGCGGCCGTGATTTTTGCCTTGAAGCTGTGGAGACACTACTTGTACGGTGTGAAGATTGATATCTACACCGATCACAAGAGCCTGAAGTATCTTATTGATCAGAAAGATCTGAATATGCGGCAGCGTAGATGGATGGAGTTCCTGGGGGACTATACATTCAAGATCCACTACGTGCCTGACAAAGGGAATGCGGTCGCGGACGCGCTGAGTCACTGAACCCCAGCTCAAGCCAATTGGCTATCGGTGCATGATGAGCGGTTGGTGCGAGAGTTGGAGGCGTTGGAGATTGTTTGTGTGGACAGGCAATTAAGTGCTGAAGCAGTTCTGAATTGGACTGAAGTCCAATATGACCTGGCTGATCGTATTTGGCAGGCTTTGGATATGGATGCTCATATGAAGCAGTTCATGGTAGAGGCTTTGGATGGGTCAAATTCCCAATTCGTCATGGAGGACGGATTGCTTTGGAAGGATGGTCGTCTGTGCGTCCCAAGTGTGGGCAATTTGCGGGTGGAGTTGTTGTACGAGACACACCATACCAAGTACTCGATTCACCCGGGGAGCACGAAGATGTACCATGATGTTGAGAAACTGTTTTGGTGGCCGGGTTTGAAAAAGGATGTGGCGCTCTACGTAGCGAAGTGCCAAACTTGCGCCTTGGTGAAGGCGGAGTGCCAAAAGCCGGGAGGATTTCTTAAGTCCTTGCCTATTCCGGAGTGGAAATTTGACGACATCTCTATGGACTTTGTGCACGGTTTGCCAAGGTCGTAGAAGGGGAACGACGCCATTTGTGTGGTTGTTGATCGATTAACGAAGGTGTCGCATTTTATTCCGCATAGGAAGGATGATCCGGCGGAGAAGTTGGCAAAGCTTTTTGTGGATAACATAGTGCGGCTTCATGGTGTGCCCCGCAGCATCGTGAGTGACCGAGATGGGCGGTTCACGTCCAATGATTGGAGGCTTGTGCAGCAAATGTTGGGAACAAAGCTGAAATTCAGCACAGCCTTCCATCCGCAAACGGATGGGCAGACCGAGAGGGTCAATAGAACCATGGAAGACATGCTTCGCATGTGTGTCTTGGATTTTGGAAAGCAATGGGAAGACCACCTTTATTTGGTGGAGTTCGCATACAACAATAGCTACCAAGCGAGTATTCGGATGGCGCCTTTCGAGACCCTATATGGTAGAAAATGTCGCACGTCGTTGTCTTGGTTAGAAACGGGTGAGTCAAAGTTGTATAAGCGATCGGAAGTGGAGGATGCTACTTCTTTGGTGAGAACCATTCGGGAGAGGTTGCTTATCGCTCAGGACCGGCAAGCAAAGTACTATAATGCCAAGCACAGGAACGTGGAGTTCGCTGTGGGCGATTATGTATACTTAAAGATCAAGCCGTTCAAGGGTGTCTCGCGGGTGTGGCGATTGAAAAAGCTAAGCCCGAGATACCTAGGACCGTTTGAGGTTCTGGAGCGAGTTGGTGAAGCGGCCTATCGGTTGAAGCTTTCAGTGGAGCTTAGTGGTTTACATGATGTATTCCATATTTCGGTGCTTCGGAAGGCGGTGCAAGAGCCTACGCAAGTGATCGCGGTTGATCAAGTACCAGTGGATAGTGGGCTGACGATAAAGGTCAAGCCCGTGCGGATTGAGGACTCGGAGGTCAAGCGACTACGCAATAAAGTGATCAGGATGGTCAAGGTCCGGTGGGACAATTGCGGTCGTGAGGAGCTCTCTTGGGAGCGAGAGCAGACTATGTTTGACGAGTATCCGGGGTTGTTCCGCTCAGGTACAAACTTTGGTTTTGTACATGTCTTTCCTTTATATAATTTCGTGGACGAAATTCTTTTAAGAGGGGGAGAGTTGTAACGCACCGAAACTCAAAGGAGCGAAGGGGGACGTTTTGGGCCAGTTTGGGTTCTGGCTGCAGGCACACGGCCTGGGACACGGGCGTGTCCCAGGGCGTGTCAAGCCTGTGTCGACACTAAGCCGGGGAGTCGACACTTTGGTCTCGACATTGTGTCGAGACTGGGCACACGGCCTGCGACACGGGCGTGTCGCAGGGCGTGTCGACCCGTGTCGACACTTAGCTGTGAAGTCGACACTCTGCGTTCGACGAAGTGTCGAGACATGGCACACGGCCTGCGACACGGGCGTGTCGCCGGGCATGTCGACCCGTGTCAACACTCGTCCCGGGAAGTCGACACTTTGGTCTCGACATTGTGTCGAGACAAGGCACACGGCCTAGGACACGGGCGTGTCCAAGGCCGTGTCATCAGGTCGACGATCTTCGCTCGACGAAGTGTCGAGTGTCGAGACCGTGTACACGGCCTGGGGTCCAAACGTGTTGAGGTGACACGGGTAAGGACACGGGCGTGTCCTAGAAGCCGTGCAGTGCTCGGGTTGATTTTGGGGGAAAATGACGGGGGTACACGGCCGGCCACACAGCCGTGTCAGGTGGAACACGGGCGTGTCAGCTCGAACACGGGCGTGTTCGATGCCCGTGTGAGGTTCCAGGTGAGCCGATTTTGACGGTGAATGAGGCACACGGCCCTGGACACGGGCGTGTGCCAGGCCGTGTTCGGTCCAGATTGGGCATTTCAGTCCCGAATCAAAGCCGTTCGTTTCCTTATTTTGAGATCCAACGGCTGGGGGTTGTTCCTGAAGAGATATACCCGGGATTGGACTTAGAAACCCTCACTTTTCATGTGTGGTTAGCTTTCTAAAACCTTAGAGAAAGTAGAGAGCCAAGGAAGGAAGAAGGAGCTAGATCCGGCCATTGGAGGAGCTTCGGAGCTCCGAATCGCGAGCCGACTCCGGATCCACGGAGGCAAAGCTAGTGCGGTGCTTTTCATCCGATTACTTTTCAATGGCGCCTAAGAGGAACGCTAGGGTAACGATCCTCATCTTGAGCATGAGTAGCTCTCTTTCTTTGCATAGGAAGCCCGCTCTCGCGAGTTTGGGGAGAGTTGGAGGCGTTCCTTCGGGTAGATATGTGAAGTCCCCGTTGTTTAGAGTCCGTAAGCGAGAACGGACATAGGCATGATGTGTGAAGCCTACCCGGACATGTTGGTCTGGATCGGTGATGTTGCATTGCATAAATGCCGGAGAAGACTCCGTGCTATTGGTTGTTTTTCGGGTTTTCTACGCGGTAGATTGCAGCAGGGAGCCTTGGGGACTAACCCAAAGGTGCACTCGGAAAACTGGGCGGATACGAGATCTTGCCAACTTGGTGGCCTGAGAGCCAACTTGAACATAACCGGGTTATGTGACTTGTGATGAAATGGGACTCGGTGGATGTTTGACCCGCGCAAATGGCTTAAATTACCGTTGCGATGTGAGCACGGGTTAGATGGAACCGTACCTGTTCTATGTCGTTCGGTTAAAGAGACCTAAAGGCACGTGGCACTTGTCGTTGGCATAGATTAGGTTCTTTGGCGGTCAATGGCTTAAATTATCGTGACCCAGGCTAGGAAGACAAATTGCTCATAGGTTTGGCCGTCCAAGTGGCGGTGGTGAGTCCGGAATGTCTATGACTTTAATTGACGTGACATCGACCGGTTCACCGAGAATGTGCCCTGAGAGCACGGGGCGTGTGGCCATGAGAGCCAACGTCTGTGATGAAGTGGCTAATTATATATTGCTCGCTTATGCTAATGAAATACAGGGAAGGAGCATCGCTGCCCCGAGTTGGGGGCGGGATCGTTATAAGTTGGTCAGCATTGCTGACCGTTGCCTTGTTTTGCCACCGTGCGGTGGTATGTTGCTTGCAGGTGCAGCTGGACCAAGCGGTCAATAGCGGGCTAAAGCCCGAATGCGAAGCCGGCCCTTGAAGGCCTAATTGGAAGTGTTTACTGCTTTATTCATGTGTGACCGGCCTGCGTGCCGTGGTTTGTAAAACATGTAATGTGAAGTGAAACATTTTGTAAGGCCTTAAGGCTTATTTTAGGTATTTTGTATAACATTCCTATTTTGTATTAGTGGACATTCATGCTCGAATGCTGGGTTCTTTATTGCAACTTTTATCTAATGCTTCCGCTAGAATGCTCTGTGTAGGACGTTGAGATTGGTTGGATGGTTTCCATAAGTAACCACCCGGTCTGTCTGTAGTATATGACGTCGGGCCCCGGCCGGACCTACTGCTATATGTTATGCGACGGATAGGGGGTGTTACACCGCCGGCCAGGCCGCTGCCCGGCTGTCCGTCGTCGGCCTTGCTGCGGCCGTCGGCCTGGCCGCAGCCCAGTCCGCCGCTTGGCCGGCCGCCGACGACGCACAGCCGACCCGCCGCCGTCGGCGACTTGCCCGTCGTCCTATCGTGGTGGGCTCTCCTCACCGTCCGATTCAGTGTGTAACCACCCACTAACCCACTACATTAGTGGCGAGGCCCGCCATGATCCTCTCTAGGAGGCTATAAAAGGAGCCCCAGGGTCTCCTCATAATTCACTTTTTTGCTCTCGGTCGTCTTCTTACTCAGGCGAGAGCTCTGCCTGACTCCTCCCTCGGATCATCCTCCAGCCACCTCGAGCCACCACCGCACCACCATCGCACCACCAACAGGAAAGCGCCCAAGTCCCGAAGCGAGCAGAAGGAGGAAGACAACCCCTGCAATCAGACGCGCGCAGAGGCCGCGCCCCAAACTTCAAAGCACCAGAGCCACATCTCGGATTCCAGTGTCCAAGTCGCTCCCGCGGAGCAGCCTGTTGCCCGCTGGGAGCTGAAGTCTCTCTCTCTCCCCCAAAGTTGTAACAGGGAGCGGCGTGTCGCCTCCGATTCTCCGAACACATTTTAATCACGCGCAACTAGTGGAGTTTGACCGGCACAGACCCGGTCACGTGGTTTTTTACCCAATTGATGGGTTTTTCCACGTCATCACATCTTGTGTCAACCTTTCATTTTCTTTGACTGTGTGCGCACTCGACTGCTCCGCAAGCTAAGACGGTCCAATTGAATCCGGTCCAACCGGAGCATCGAGTTAGCCCGCAACAACTATATTACACAAAAAAGTAATCTCACTTGAAGTAATGCAAAATTTCTACGTCCGGGCTCCAGAATTCGAAGTCCTTGCAAAAAAACGGAATGGATTTACATTTCTCCTCCAGTTTTTTATTTTTAACTTCCCCAATTCATTTCGTCAAATTTAGTTTTGGTTCTACTCGAAACCGATTGGAGCCGGACCGAACCGCATAGAATGGGACCGAATCGTTAGTGGCCTGTTTGATTTTGGTTCTTGTGGAACCGTAACTGGAATCGGTTCTAAAAATTATTCTGGAACTGGAACCGGTCAAACCAAATAAGCTTTTGGTTCTAAATTAAAGAACTGTTACCTTAGCGGTTCAGTTCACAGTTTTAGTAGAACCAGAATCGAACCAGAACCGTGACAGCTCTAGTAATATCATCGAAACAATTTGGATCGCCTAATTTGCTTAGGTCGTCGCATATCAGTGATTCGATCATCGACATACCACTGAATTAATCAGGACTAGCTATTTATTTTTTATAGGGCTCCTACATCTAGGATAGTAGGGGATTCTAAACCTATAATTTTAATATACCTACTACCCTATAATAGAAAATTATCATCTTACCCTTCAAATTTTGAAAAATAGATTCTATAGGCTGACCAACTACATGTTCATATGTCGCAGCTCGCCAGTCAAGCTCGACACACTTTGTATAAGCGCACGGGTTACCCGTCAACAAAATGTCATTAGACACGCCTGCTGTCTTAGTCCGTCTAGATCTTAAATTTCAAATTATTAAGCTATCTCCTAATATTACACACAAACATTAAACCCAAACTCTTGATGTGGGACTAAAATAAAAAATTTAAAAAATGTACTGCCCACCCACCACCAGTTGCATTTAGTGATGGAGTCACCAGGACATGGGAATAATTTTTAATTCCCGTCGGGGGCGGGCGAAGCCCGCCGCCACGGCCTGGCTACTGTCGTGCAGGGCACGGAGGGCCCACGTGCATCGTGACTCATAATATAATGTAATGATACTTTTTATAATAAATACATAATGTTCAATATTTTCCATATATTGGTTGAGGTTGAGTTCTCTATATATATTGTGATAGTAGATGAATGAGTTTAATACGCAAACTTTACGCTAGGTGATTGTATGTGACTCTAATGTGCGTGATAGTTTACTACGAATAGTGTTTTCAATTCATGTGGAATGTCGTATGACGACTAGATTTGCAACTTATGTGCATCATGTTTCAAATGTGGGTTTTTTGATCCGATCCTAAAAGACTTAGCGAGTGCCGAAGCAATTGTTGGTTAGGTCGTTGTCATTGAGGCCTTGCATGCATATTTTATGTTTGATGGAGTTAGTCCTAATTTATAAAGAATCGGGATGCACATAACGAATCCACCCTCTCCGCCCACTAAAGTCATGGAAGTTATGTGGGTCGAAGATCGTGGAACCTGCACGAAGGCCAACGACACCCTGACATTCACTCCCCTCCCCCATCTGATTAAGTGTAACGAGGTGCGGTCTGTCATCCTCGCCCTTCTCCAAATAGCTTTGTAACAAACTCTGATATAGTGGAAGTTTGGTCGGCACTGTACCGACCACGTGGTTTTTCACCCCAATTGCGGGTTTTCCACGTCATCAAGTCGTCGTCTCAGCAACCACATAATATTTGACCGTTGACTCGCTCGGCCTCCCACGGGCTAAGGCTGTTGAATAGGTCGGGTCTAATGAGAGCGCCGCGCGATTCCTCGACAGATTAGCGTCGTCTGTGGGAACCGAATGTTCCCAAGAGATTCAAGGAGGCACAGAGGATAGGACACCCCGCACCGTCAGACTAGATAGAGGAAGGAATAGCCAGACGAAGCACTCGAACAACTCGGGGGTCGGCACATCAGGAACACGCCGAGCTTGGACAGTCACACTCCCTTATCAACGCACCACAATAAGAGGAAGTCGTCACCGCCCCAGATGCTGCTTTCACCGGGAGAAACGATCATTTGGAGGAGCACCTTGCGGAAATGCTTTCCCTCCTCAGAGGCATGACTACCGCTCAGGCACCCGTAAGAGTACTAGCTTTAGAGAAAACATCGTGGGCTCAGGAGGAGGAAGGTTCTGAATCATCATGAGAAGCTAGCACTGAGCATCCCGTCCGCTAGTCCAGGGATGTCGGAGACGGAGTCTCACACCAACGCATGAGGACAGGAGACCCTGAGGATTCAGCAAGGGGATTGACCCGAGAGGAAGTGAGGGAATTGTTTGAAGAAGAGTTCAGCTAAGTCGGCCATCGAGGGGCGCAAGTCCACCGCCCGGCGAGGAACGGATCGCCTCTAGCGCCAAAGGTGTTGGCATTCCTGGTCCCCGCAGGTTTCAAGATTCCAAGCATCGAATCATACGACGGGGTTGAAGATCCCTTGGAGCATGTAAACCACTTCACCATGATCCTCCACATCTACAATGCACCAGACTAGTTGCTCTGCCAAGTTTTCCCTGCCACCTTGAAAGGATAAACAATAATGTGGTACCATTCGCTCAGAGAAGGAACCTTCTGGAACTTCGCCCAGCTTACCCAATAGTTCCTAGATCAATTCATAGCCAACCTCCGCAACGAAAAAGGTCCCTCACATCTCTCCGAAATCCACCAGAATGAGGGAGAGACTCTCAAAGAGTTCTTCCATCAGTTCACCATAGAAGCCAGGCAGATTTCAGGGTGGATCCGAAACTCCTGCGCGGGGTCTTCCTCGGGGGGCTCCGGCCTGGAGGATTCTACTCTGTTTTGATGAGGGAGACGGTCCCCGGCTATTCATACCTTGTACACTGAGTCAAATCTCAGATCGCGGCCGACGAAGCGATCGAAGCCCATCAGAGATAGTTTGAAGGAGGAGTCAAGAGGAAGACAGAAGAACCACCACCAAGGCGTCAAGAGGAGCGCATGGGTGACCCCCACCAGCAGGGTCGTCGAGAGGACCGCCCCCCCAGACAATATCAGGAGTACACGCCGCTCCACACCACTCATGTTAACGTGCTTTACGTGATTCACGACGACTCAGGGTTACGGACGCCTCGAGAAGTCACTGTGTGAAAAGGAGACCAAACAAAATACTGTGAATTTCATAAGGGGACGTGACACTCAACGAAAGAATGTGTCACGTTAAAGGATGAGATTGAATGGCTCATCCGACAGGGGGTCCTCAGGAGGTTTCTTTAGGACCAAGTAAGAGGCGAACCGACACAACAAAGGAAGGAGCAACCACCTGCACATAAAGAAGTGCAGGGGGCAGACTAGTTGTGGGGATAATGGAGATCATGGTCGGGTCTCCGTTTGCAATGGTAAATTCAATCACTCAGAATATGCCCTGTCCAAGCGCATCATCGAAGGAAAAGATTAGCTTCAGATATAAGGACCTCGAGGGACTGCTGACACCACACCAGGACCCGCTTGTTATAACGACCGATATCCGAGACCCGAGCTTCCGCATCAAGCGGATACTAGTGGATAACGGAAGCTCAGTCAATGTACTCTTCAAGTCGGCAGTTCAAGGAATGCGTATCCCCAAGGAGAAACTCCAGCCAGCAGTTGGCCTGATTTAAGGTTTTAATAGAAGACCAGTGTCGGTCGAAGGAACGATCACCCTCCCAGTCACCTTGGGAGAATTTCAAAAGCAAGCAACTCACCAGGTTCAGTTCATGGCAGCAGAAATAGAGTCACCATACAACGCGATCTTTGGCTGCCCATTCCAGGCAGCGTTCAGAGCAATTCAATCAATCCCAATCTAGCCATAAAGTTCTCCATGCCAGCAGGAGTTGGAGTTGCAAAGGGAAATCAGGAAGCAGTTGGGATGTGCTACTTACATCAGATGCACCCTGGGCAGGGAGCAGTTCTGTATACCCTCAGGCCGCGAGGATGCGGGTTAGGAGGGCCCTAGGAGAAACTTCAGGACAAAAGGGTCATAGTGCCACTTCACACTTTATTTTCATCGTTGAACTATTTTACTTTAAACAATTGTCGACTAACCTTATAAAGTCACGAACCAGTTCTTGTGCACAAATGATTTCTGTTTTTATTACTGTTAAGTGTTATGATTGCTCTCAACAGGGGCACACCCATGGTATAACCCTCGACGTAAAAATAAGGGCAAACCCTTGCGAGCCTCCCACTGCCATGGATTAGAGGCATGTCCCTCTCCCATGCAGTGGGTCAAAACAAACGCCCGGTTTTACCCTTCACCGCCTCCTTGGGACCACGTCCCAACAACCTCCCACTGTCGACGATCGAAGGTACGCCCTTCTCTCCGCAGTAGGTCGCGGCGTCGCTGGGGCATGCCCCCCTCGCTCGTCGCCGATTCGAAGATTAGCCCTTCACCACCTCCTTGGAACCACATCTCAGTGGCCTCCCTCTGACGACGATCGAAGGTCCTCCCTTCTCTCTGCAGTAGGTCACGACGTTGCTAGGGCCTGCCCCCTCGCCCTCCACCAGTTCAAAGATCTGCTCTTAATCGCATCCTCGAGACCACGTCCCAACGACCTCTCACTACTAACAATCGAAGGTTCGCATTTCTTTTCGTAGTAGGTCGCGGTGTCTCCAGCCCCCCCCCCCTCGCTCACCATTGGTTCGAAGATCTAATCTTCATTGCATCATCGGGACCACGTCCCAGTGGCCTCATACTACCGACGATCGAAGGTTCGCCCTTCTCTCCACAGTAGGTCGCGACGTTGACAGGGCCTGCCCCCTTGCTTGCCACTATTTCAAAGATCCAATCTTCGTCGCATCTTCGGGACCACATCCAAGTGACCTCTCACTACCAGCAACTGAAGGCCCGCGCTTCTCCTGTAGTAGGTCGTGGCACCACCAGGGCCTGCCCCCTCACGGCCGCCTAGGCCCGAAGGTCTGACCTTTACCACCAACCACTCAGCGACATCCCCCGGACTGGTTAAACCAAATATTCCACTATCTGGTTAAAATCTTGCGTCTTTTACCCTGGTTGTCATGGAACTATCTGGGTCTCGTCCTTCAACAGTCAACCTCAAAGAGTTGTCACCAAATCACTCGTATAAAGGTATCAGAGCCAACATAACAAGTCCCACAAGAAGTGCTCAAAATAACAACAAAACAATACCATCAAAAGGGAGACAGAAAGCATAAAGTTGATACAATAAAATAAGGGCACGATAACCAATCACAAATACACATCAAGCATGATATAAGCACAACCAAAGTAAAATACAACAAAGATGAAGTCTACTCCTCCTCAACAAACTCAACACACTCGTCCTCCGAAAGGTCATCAAAACCAAGATTAGAGACATCGCACCCATGCCTGCGAGATATCATCTGAAGAGTCTTCGCCATCCCGCGATGGAACGCCACCTCCCAGATGTCGCAAAGATCGGGCTCTACCTCCCTCGTCCAGACCTCTTCACAAATATCCTCAGCCAACAAACAATGGTCCTGCTTAAAGGCGATCGAGTTCTTATACTCAGCCATCATCCTCGGAGCAATGAACAGGTGGATGCCGCCAACAAACTGATCATCATCCTCCTGAAGAAAAAAGTCACCAACCTGAAAGGAAACTGGGAAAGCAATTTCCTTCGGTCCTCTGGGCTCTGAGAACCACTCCTAACTCAGCCATGGGGGGAACACCTTTCAAGTTATCCCACGGGTCTGAGGCTCTCATCCCTGTGGAGTTCGAAGTTCGGAGTCCAAGGATCGTGGCAGCCAGATAAGACAGTGAAGAATGGCGCATGAAGAATGAAGATGCAGAGGCTTTCTATGGACTACATCGAAAAGCTTCGAGACCTGGCCTCCGTCAGCCAAGAGGAGGTCAAGAGGAAAATGACGAAACACTTCGACGAGAACATTTGCATCAAGCAATTTCTCGTAGGAGATCTCGTCATGAAGAAAGTGGATGCATCCGAAAGGGCAGCTGTCATCGGCAAGCTGAACTGTAACTGGAAAGGGCCCTTCATCGTCCAAGAAGCTCTGGCTACTGGAGGGTACTACCTGCAGAATCAAGAAGGAGAGTTGCTAGGAAGCACTTGGAGCGAGGACAACCTGAAAAGGATTCTATCCCTAGCGGTAAAGTGTAATGACTACTTTTATGTAATGTTACTTCTGCTTTTTAATAAAAATCCTCGCCCCCTAAAGCTCGGGACAGTGTGAGTTGTCCTCCTTGTTCTAATCGTCTAAAATTAGCTACAAGCAGTAACGTCAATTTCCATTATCGATTTGGGAAACTCGCATTTGACCTGATTCTCATAGAAAACCCAGGACAGATGGCGGGACGGTGTGTCTGGTCTTAAAAGTGTTTTTGTAAGTCCAAGCCCCTGCATTTACAGTCGAGATCAGTCCCTTTTATGTTGGCCTAACTACCTACTCTATCACACTTCTCATCTGACTAGGGCAACTATCAAAAATAGATTTGGACTCCGACCTCCCAAACTCGATGAAGGGTCGACCTCACAAAGTGACACCTTGCGTAAAGGCATCGTCGGTTTTTAAGAAGGCTAAAAGATCCGCTCTTAGCGATTTTTGTCATGCGGAGCAGTACATGTCTCTGTTAACGACGAGGTGGTATAATCCACCATACTTTTGGAAGCAACTAAGCATAGTGAAGGATCAAGCGCATACCCAACTGCACCAAAAGCCTGGACTGTTGGAGAGGGCGCTACTTAATTTCTTAAATTAGTAGCAAAGCGCCACGGGTCAAGTAAAGGAACGCCGGACCCAACAATCCCCCCCCGGCGTCTAGCACAACCCGTCGGCTCAGAGGCGGAGTTACCACATGGCCCACCTGGCTCAGAGGTGGGGTTACCACATGTCCACGGTTGCCTGACCCGCCGGACCCACATAGGTAGAAGGGAAAAATCAGGATTTAATAGCGCCCCCCCGGTCTTGAACCCGTGACCTCCTCTGATACCAATTGAAGGATCTAGCGCATACCCAACTACACCAAAAGCCCGGACTGTTGGAGAGGGCGCTACTTAATATCTTAAATTAGTAGCAAAGCGCCACGGGTCAAGTAAGGGAACGCCGGACCCAACACATAGGAGTTCTGGGAGGTGAGAATCCGTCATCGGATGGACGTCTCGAGTGTGTGTGTCCCGTTGGACCCCCCACCTTCTGTCATTCCCTATCTCTAGATCCCTTCAGTTCTTTGTCGGTTGGAGTGGAGTGTTGGTCTCAAGAGTGTACATCTTGCGAGACAACCCTGAGTATCACTCCCTTGTCTGAAGGATCGTAGTCAGCAAGTAGAGAAGTATTTCCACGTTTCTTCTCAACAAACATCCTTAGGTGACAACACCAAACCTATAAAAAACAAACAAATATGATGTTTCTTTTTGCGAGCATACATGTGCACGTAGAGAGGTGCTAGCATACAAGTGCGAGTAGCGAGGTGCGAGCAATGACATGCGAGTATGGGCATGTGAGTAGGAGAAGTGCCCAGAGAGCATTATATCTTCCCGCGCCTATGATCCTATCAAGCATCAATCACGAGTCGCGCCTAAGTGCCTTGTGAGTATTCATCACATCTCATGCCTAAGAATCACATGTCATGCCTAAGAGCCTACACATATGTCAAACGAGAGCATCCAGAGACAGGTCCCAGGAAAGATCCATTTACATTGCCCAAAAAAGGTGGCGAGTTCTCCGCCCTTTACATTGCCCTGCTATACTCAAAAACAAATATGAGAAGGAAGTCAGGCAACCCAAGACCTTCAGGAAGCATCCTTAAAGTATCTAGTTGTCTACCTAAATCACCTAGAGCTGGGGTGAATAGGTGAGATCTGCATCTTTTACGGAATAAAAAATTAGAGGGATTAACACAAAATGATCAAGCACAATCCAGACAACACAAGAAGTTATAGTGGTTCCCCAACCTTGGGTACATCCACTCTCCATCTCACCAATCTAGCACCACGCTAGACTTGGCTAGTTTACTTTATCTCGGATTGAAAACAATCCTACAACTCGGAACAACACTCCTACAACTCGATCCCCCAAAACGGGATCTACAATCGGAAGAAAAATTTTCTACAAACTCGGAGACAAATCTCCTACAAAGGTTGAAATAAATTTTTACAACAATAATGAAAAACAACTTCACTTCAGATCTGAAATCTTCTGATTTCTTCCTTCTTGAAAAATTGAAAGCTTATGAAGAAGTTGAGGAAGAATTCTTGAGATAAACATGATCTGAAAATTCTTGAATCCGACACAATCAAATGAGAGATTGAGAATCTAAAACCAGGGATCTTGTCGAATCTTTCTTCTGCTTTCGAATCGCTGGATCGAGAAACAAGCTTTGGTGAAGAACAAAGATGTCGGGGAGCGGCTTTTTCCCGATCTGTAAATGTGGGTCCATTCTGATTTGGAATAAGATTAGCAGTGAAATTAGGTTTTTGCGAAATCCTTGACGTGACTTTATATAGGACATCACTCAACGGTCAAACGTCATTAAGAGATGATCCACGTGGATTAAACTTTCTAAACTTAGATCTGAATTTGAAATTCCGTCTAACTGTTTTAAACTTCAGAAACTACAAAAGCATTTCTCGAGAAGAAGACTTCCCGAGAAAAGACCTTGTCTTCTCATAAAAAGAACTCAGCTTCTCAAGAGAAGAACTTGAAGAAAATTCTGTGAGAGGGAAAAACGATTTCTCTAGAAGAACCTTATTTCACGACAAAGGGACTTGTAGAATTCTAGAGCGGGAGCCAGGTTTCTCGAGAAGAAAATAGTTTCTTGATAAAACATCCAAGCCTTTAGAGAAATTTACTTAACAGAACTTCTGAACCTTGAGAAATGATTTCTCGAGAAGGAGTGGGTTTCTCGAGAAGGAAATTTCCGCTTCTCGTGAAATAAATTCTACTTCTCAAGAATTCCATTGCATTATCCGAGAACTGACTTGGCTTTCGAGAAATCTACATGACATTTCTTGAGAAAAAGACTTGGAAAACTTTCAGACAATTTCCCGAGAATTCCTATAGTAACTCGAGAACATCAAAGCTTTCTCGAGAACTAGACTTAGGCTTCTCGAGAAAAACATCTTAGATTTCTCGAGAAATGTACTTAGGGAAATTTTCTGAATAATTTACTTTTCTTTTTTGTTGAAAACATCAATTCTTGAATTAATTTACTTCTTTAATACTTGAAGATGAAGTGTATCTCAATAAAGAGGTTACACATGAATCAACATTATGGATCACACAATGAGGGATTATATTGCATGCTCCTGTGTTTATTGACTCACTGAAAATTGACATTGGTCTACACTTAGCAGTAACGACCTGCAAGCACTTAACCACAGAATAACATCAAATACAAACTTAATTCATCTTAGTTCAAGGGCGATTTCACACAAATCTGCGTTATTGTGAATACAATACCCAACACATCCTCATCAGCGTTGTCATCGTCGTCATCTTCCTCTATGTCTGAGTCATCATCATCATAACTCGACGAACTTGAAGGCATCAGAGAGTGAGACTCCTCGACAAGAATACCCAGGATTATGTCGTCCACAGTAATGTCCTCGAAACCCAGCATCAGCCGATTCTCAAATTGCAGCTGGGCGACTAGTGCATCACCGACCATCCTGACTATCCTGTGCCTCAGGTGGGTAGGATCCACCTGAATGATCCAGATCTTTTTCCTAATACCCGAGGCACTCGCCTCCGGCAGTGGTTCTTAGCAGCCTCCCACATTTCGAACTCGACGATGCGGACTTGACATGCCTCCAATGTCGCATGGCTCTCAGCGAGCTTCTACTCCAACTCTGAAATGCGCTGGGCCACGACCAACTACGCCTCCAGCATAAAAACAGATATCATGTCAAAGAACACTGCCGACCTACGCAGGTAGTACATATTGAGCTAGTATTTTTTCTGACCAAAATCTCCTCGTAGGCCTTGCTTTTGACGACCTTAGCCTCAGATGCTTGCAGCATGTTTTCCAGCTCTTCGATCCTCGCCTGAGACTCTGTCTGCAAGCAGACGAGTGAATTGATCTGGTCGCCTTGAATCTCGAACTTGGTGTCTGACGCCTTCAAGTTTCTTGCTAATTGGTGGGCGAGCTCTAGAGATCGAAGCAACAAACTCAAAGCCTGGTTAGCAAGTAAGAAGGTCTTCGACTTCAACAGCACCGCTTCATCTTCTCGCCCACGTACAAGACGAAGGCGACATTATAGGCCTCACCATCGTCATCCCAATCCTCCGAACAGGAAGGGAGGATGGTGCTGAGGCGGACCTCATTAGCCCCATCATCCCAGGTGACCAAGTGGCGACCAAAGCGGTCCACCCCCTTGCTCCCCTGGCCAAAGTTTGGCTGCGAGATTGGGTCCCCGACCTCGTCCTCCATGGCAACTTCTTTTTTATTCGAGACGAACTCCTTGGTGTGAGCTCTCTTCCTTGATGGCTCGTCAGGCTCCGGCCACCTGGGAGATGCCACGACAGGTGGGCGCACTGGGGAATCAGCGACCTTGGGCTCTTCAGGAATATGCGACATCGGTTGACATCTCCTCGGTGACGATTCAAAGGTGCTCGTCTAAGATTCTGGCGCGAGCGCCGACGAG
The DNA here is from genome assembly GCA_039583875.1 of Platanthera guangdongensis. Taxonomy (NCBI): domain Eukaryota; kingdom Viridiplantae; phylum Streptophyta; class Magnoliopsida; order Asparagales; family Orchidaceae; genus Platanthera; species Platanthera guangdongensis. The sequence goes on along the minus strand of CM077165.1, from coordinate 160,335,266 downwards.
GACGGTTCCTTGGTAGGGGAAAGCGGCTCCCGCGGGACTGTGTGAACCCCTGATAGTGCGAGATCAGTGTTAGGCCGTTTTTCTGAGAAGTCACAATTAGACATGTTCAATGCAAGACGAGAATATACCTGTGCCCGACCAGATGAAAGGAAGATTAGCGGCGTCCCGTCACCAGTATGCAACATCCAATTTCCTGTCGGCGAAGGCAGCTCACAAGTTCTGGGCTGGCCCCTCCAAGACTGCTGCGTTGAAAACCACGTCCGGTGGCTGTTTCGGGGCGAACAGAATGTCGCCAACTGGGCCGCCGAGGATCACGAACAGCTCTGTCCAACAGTGTTCCTTGTACACCGTCCCAACTACTGTACATGTGTGGTTGGAGAAGAAGATGACCTCGTCCTTAATAGCCCCAATGTTGAAGATCTTCTTGAAGGTCGTCAGCTCGAAGAAAATCTCCTCTGATCTCAGGTAGGAAAGGTATCTCATGATGATTGCCACCCCATTGGGATTGATTTGTGTTGTCATGAGTTTGAAATATAGGAGGATCTCACAAAACTCGGGCCATAGCGGTAGATGGAGGTCCGACCTCAAAGTGTCGAATGGGCAACACCACTAGGTCAGTAAAGAAGGAGTTTATTCGCTCATTGCTGCAAGGTATCCTCGTGCAAAAACCTTCCTCAGTGGTGGGAAAAATCGTTCTTTGAAGTCCTCGAGGTCAGCAAAGTCAGTAATGGGTTTCTTGAAGATTGCGACCGTAAAAGTTGCGGCACGGTTGACTTTGCAGGCTTGGGCATCCTCGGCGAAGACCATTCTGACGACGAGTAGCGAGTTCGTAAAAGCGAGTAACATCATGCGAGCAAAGAAGAGGGTTCGAAAAAAGCAGCGTCATTTCACCCCCTGCACTCCTATTTATTGACAAAAGCGAAGTAGGGGGCAGCGCGCTTCCGCGGCATAGTACGGCGTCGTGTATCCGACCAACTTCGAGCGAGTTTTCAAGTACGAACGTCAGGAGTGACTTGCATACTCGCAAAAAGGACAAAAAAACACATACATCAATAACGAGCCTGTTGACCTGCCTATCGATACTCGCCAATACAGAAGGAAGATTGTCGCTCATGCGCAAGCCAAAAGAAAGAGATAATCTCAAATTAATTACTCGGCAGAGCGAGCTTCTCAAATAAATATCCGTATTTAATGCAAGAATAACCAAAGCAATATTATTACAGAGCCAATGGTAAATTCACAGGATTAAAAGCAATAAAAAGTTAAGGGTCAAGTGGGTTCCCCGGACGATCACTTGGTTGAGCATGTCACCCAGCCCAGCTTCGATCTCGCAGCCATCTCATGTACTCGTTCGCCTGATTCAGGAGTTCCTCGCATTGTAGGACATCGTCGTCCATCTTTGCTAGTCGTCCCACAGACCTGATGCTCGTCCGAATTGCGAAGAGCTAGATATGAAGCAGCTCCTACCAGTGTTCTACCATCGCGATCAGATGTTCCATGAAGTTGATTGCGGAGTAGCGAGATTCCACGAGGTTCATGCGCTCCTCGGTTTCCTCTAGCTTGGCTACACGAGTTTTAAGTGATCCCAAGCGCCGACGAGGTTCGTAGATCGCCAGCTGATCTAATTTTATCTCAAGATCAAGATAGGTTGAGGCTACTCTCTCTTGATACTTGCGTAGAGGGAGCCCGATGGCGTCAATCAACGCTCCCCCGAGAGAGGCAGGATGACCTACAAAAAAGAGAAGCCTATTGTCAACACAGATGGCGAGGAGAGTCAATTTAGAAGAAGACAATGATCATTAACGGTGTGAAAAACCGGTGTCCAGTACTTGCAACGAGGTAGAGATCTATCGCGATCAGGATACTCATGGCAAGGGGATAGACATTCCCGGAGAGGAGTCCACCGGGGAGAGACCCGTGATTCGCCGAGGGGATGGACTTCGATGGTATGCATCCTGGTGTCTAACCAAGCGACCACCACGCTGTCCCTTAGAGCTCCGAGTGTTGCAAGGAGGCGAGGGGAAGCAGCGTGTGTTTTAAACAGACCCTTCCCCCGAGAGTCCGGATGCTGACGATCAGCGGGGGCAGACAACCCAGAGGGCTGACCTCACCCATTCCCGCCAGATCGAGATGGCGGGAGAGGCGACGCGTTCCTTGCAGCTCTCTGATAAGGTGGAGCATCAGAGCGGGGAGGCATGGGAGTTGAAAGATTCTTGGTCGAGTGACTGGTGTGAAGTTCATGAGTCAGCCGACCGGAACCAAGGTGAAGTCACATCATGTGATGGAGAGAGATACTAGGAGGAGGGCCTTGATTCATTAGGTCGCTGCTCGGGCGGGCGGGATCCACCAACGACGCACTATCTACAAAGGCACTGAAGCTTGACAGGAGAAGGAACAAGGAGGCGAGATCATGAGAACCGTCTTTTGTGAGTAGTTACTGTACCGGGTTGGGTAGTAGCCACTTCGGATGTGCGATCAACCTCGGAGGGCGCAGAAGAAGAGGCAGACATCTCAGCAGCAGGGGCGACGTCAACAACACTAGGAGGGGGTGGCCACAAGAGGTGTAGTGGCAGGAGTACTTGCCCGGTCTTCTTGGCAAATAGAGACATCCCTCGTAGCGTCAATATCATCGCCCAAACCCATCCTGATCAGCAGATCCTTAGTAGTGCCCAGGGAGGGAGAAGACTCCACAGGGTTTGCGAGCTCTTCGTTTGGTTCAGCAAACTCCTCTTCGGCGGGAGGATCCTCCGTCGGCTTCTTCTTCTTCCTTTGATCATCACCTTTCTCATCACATCCTTCTCGTTTGTGCTTATTAGAAACTTGGTGAAGCGGAGTACCGAGAAAGGCCCCCAGGGCGTCGAACTTCTTGGGGACCTCTTCGGCGGTGAAGACCATCTTGCAAAATTCAAAAAACTGCGCCCGAAGGTCATCCCCTCCACCTCTATTTATAGAGGTCGGAGGGGGGTGTCCGTCGAACATCGTAGGAATGAGAACTTGTCAAAAGACTTGTCGAATGCGGGGTTGAATGTAAATTTCGGGCTCCATGATCGCTCGAAAAGAGCGGAGATTGTGTACAACTCATCTTCGTCAAGGGTCAATGGTCAACGGTCAACAATCGGCAGTCAATAAGTCAACAAGCATCTTCCATACATGAAGACTCGATCAACACTCGATGGACAAAAGGGGGAGCATGGATCATACTCGCCAGGTTGTACGACCACCCAGTAGCACATGCGAGCTTCAAAGACCTTTCTATCCAGGCGAGCTCCGAGTAGTAATAGTGGCGAGCAGTAGCAATACTCACCTAGCAGACGACCTCCAACCAATCACTATGTTAGGCGTGCCGATCATCGCAGATGGTCGCCAACCGATACTCGCTAACAACCGAGCCAGGTCGCTAGAAGGATGCATGGTTGGGTCTCCTCGCCTAGAGACCCCCTCCCCCAATGATCTGTCTATAAATAAGACTCCAGAGATACAAGAATATGAAATTCAAAATTTTGAAAAAAAAAAGATCTTGACCATCTCTTTTCTTGTAATTTTAGCTGAGTCATTGGATCCTCTCAGAAAAGACAAGTGTCCAGCTAGTGTTCCCCTTGTATTCTGCTCGATCATCTTTGATTGTGGAGAAGAAACTTCTTCTAAACATTCGAGTACGTGATGAGACCTCTCTGCCGCAACGTCTGGAGTCCTTTTTATTGTCCTGTTGTTTCCATGTTCCAGCCGGTTCACCGTTGATCCCGACTGCTGGACCAATAACTTTATGCTGCATTGATCCGAATTTGAAATAGAAATTTTTTCAATATTTGTTGATATAATGATCTGATAGCACTTAAAGCATGTTGAGCACCAAAAAAAATCTTATTTATTTGGGCTATATGGGAATGAAAGCGGTGGGAGGAGCAGCCAGAGATTGCGAGGATTGGGTGCAGTCTATTAAAAAAAGACATAATTGAGTTTTCAGAGTTATAGCTGTGAAAATAAGAGTTTACTGAACAATTTTTAAATAACAGCAGCGTTTTCCTCCAAACAGAAACAGAGCAAAAATGCTCAAACAAACCGACCCCAAGTGTCTGATCTACAACTTTTTTAGAATCAGCACACAATCAGAGCAGTTGAGCTAATAAAACTATGATCAACCAAGAACATTTCTACAGCACCAAAATCCATGATCAAATTATGAGTTATCTCCATTCTGCCCTGTCATTACATAATTAATCAGTTTTCCATGAAAGAGCACATCCCCTGATCACCATGGCTGCAGCTGATCATCTTTCCATTTGGCACTCTAAGAGGCAATCTCCATGGCAATAACCCCCCTCTCTGTTTTTTCTTTCTCCGTCGCCTTCCATGGCCATCAAGAGCTCGCTCCACCAAGCCATGGAAACAGAGTTCAGCGTGTCGTTCCACTCTATATCATGCATCTCACTCATCAATATGATCTCCGCCATCTCCTCGTCTCCCATTACCGGGTGCAGTGGAAGCTCAGACTGGGTCGCCGGCGGCGCCACGGTGGTGGGTGATGAACACGAGTAATAAGAAGATGAAGAAGAAGGTAAAGTTTGTTGGTGAAGGATAAGAGGTATGTTGGTTCTGCAATCGCTGCCTCTGTAAAGAGGAGTTTCAACATTGGTGAAACCTTGGAAATTTAAATTGAGGCCTAACGGTCGGGTGGGGAAGGTGAAGTTTATGAGGCTGTCGGAAACAGAGAGGGGGGACAAGAGAGAAGAATGATGGCCGGATATTGCCGCCGGCATCATCTGTGGAGGCGGCGGTCTCTGTTTTAGTTGCTCGGCGGCTTGTTTCATGGCAGCTCTGTGAAACTTGAGAGCCGTCACAATCTCTCTTCTTGCCTCCGCCATGTTCAGGAGTTTCCCCTGATACGGCCTGGTGGCGTTCAGTCTTCTCCTGACTTGTTTCTTGGGGTTCTGCGGAGGAAGCTCGTCGGAGGGGGATTTGCCGGGGCTGTGATCTTCGGCGATCGACGGAGCGTCGGAAGAATTCGGATGGGGGATTTCTGGTGGCCGCGATGAGCTCAGCTGCCTCACCAGGCTGCGGATGTATCCGGCGGCAACTGGAGGCTCTGCTTTGAGGTTGTGGTTCTCCATGATCTCCTTGCTACTCTTGCTGCTTTGCTTGGAGGAAAACAGAGGATTTTATGAGGAAATGATGATGACTATGGGAGGAAGATGAGATGAAAGAATCGCCATGTGAACACGCTCGCACAGTTTTGCAGTCTTTGAAGATATACAGGGCTGTTGGCTGTTAAATACACGTGCCGCCATTTGGGATGTCATAATTTCCTTCTATTTACTACATATAGAGAGAGAATTATGGGCGGAGTATAGCTACCAGCCTACCGCCCCACTATCTTAATGGAAGAATGGGGAGAGAGAGGGTTGACCAAACAGTCAACTCAAAACTCCGCCCACACCATACTCAAAACTCCGCCCACACCATATGTAACATTCCAAAAATGTGTGCCTACAGTCTGAGGATGGACATCTTGTAAGGCGTCAAGTTCACTCGACGTTTGAGATTTAGGGTCGAGTGGAGTCGATATCACTCGACGCCACGGGCTTGGCGTCGAGATCACTCGACGCCCTAAATCAGAGCGGGCTCTTTTTAGGAATTGTGAGCTGTTTCCATAAATGGATATTTTTGAAACTTGATTTAATTTCCACCATTGCTGGAGCTTCGGAGCTCTATTTGACGATCCGAGATCGGATCTGTGAAGAGGGTGTAGAGGCGAACACTTTCATCTGCGCTTCTTCAAGGTCTACGTGACTAGGAAGAGGAATCGAAAGATAACGACATCTCTCCTTCAGGTCTTAGGATGTGCGCATGACATCTTTTCTTTATGTCTTTATTTTCAGCAATTTTTTGGCATCAGATCTCTTAAATAAGAGGGGTTTGGATTGCTTTGGTTCAAGAAGAACCGCATGCTCGATTGTGCCCGTTCCCGACATATTTTGCATTACAGATCCGCTCTGTTAGTGGACTAGGTGTGGTGGGTGAAGCCAAAATCGTGACCGGTGGTCCGATTCGGTGATGTTTGATGTGTATTTTAGGAATTTTGCTAAAGATCTGTTTTGTGGAAAGTCGTCGTTGTCGAGCCTTTAATTTCGCGTGAGACAGATAATGATTTAGGGTCGGGAGAGATATGCATGTTGAATTCATTTCTAAGGTATGGCTTTGCCTTTGTGGTCGACTGACTCATCCCGTGTAGTGGTGATTTATGTGTGGAGGGTGTTCTGACAAGACAAGTCACTTTTGTGAAAACTGACGAGGACGCTAAGCTTTTGGATAAGCTCGGGCAATGAACCCCGGGCGGGCAAAATCAACAAGGATACTTAGCATCGGTTGTGCTTAATTGGTGAAATTAGCAAGAACAGTGGAGCTGATGGACAAGCCTGATTGTGTTATGATTCATGTGCGGGTGGGGTCTCGGCGAGAATTTTTGGTCTTGTATGCCTTTGAAAAAACGAGAGTACTCATGTGATTAATGTGATGTGATGATGTGTTAGAATCATACACGTTATATGGTGTCTTGGGTGAAACTCAGGTTTGCATACATGCTGCATTTGTAAGACCCCACCTTTTATTTAAATGTTCAACATAGAAACATGTTTGATGTTTGTGACACATATTAAAGATGTTTTTATGTTGCCTTCATGTTTTTTTTTACATTCTCATACGAAGTGCTGACATACAGGGTGATAGAGTGCCTCAGGATCAACTAGGGATCGACGACCGAGAGCAGGGGTGTTTGTTACACAGTTGAGGTCAGCCTTAGCTGACCCACATTATCTCAAATTCTTAAAAGGCAGGACCGCAAGCTGGAGCAAACTCACCGGTTAAAAAGGCCTAAGTCTCATAAAGTGCACTCTTATTATTTCCTATGTGTTTGCATGTTATGTTACATTCACTATAATCTGGCTTGCATGCTGAGGTACCCTCGGAGTGTTATGACACAATGTTATGTTTAATATTGATGATGATTTGGACATCTGATTGTTGTAAGGTCATGAGGACATTTGGACTTCGATGTTTAGTGGACAACTTCTCGTGTATGTTTTAATGTTTCTGTTATTTACATTCTGAGTTTTGAGGTGGGTAGTGTTTTCATATCATTTTATAATGATAAAACTGTGACGTCTATATGTTGTGGGGCTTCGAACGGGCTTATATTATATGATCATTATAGGGGAGGTGCTACATCATAACCTTGGGCCGACACATAATGAAGAATGACAACGACCGCCAACACCGAGCCACCTCGATCACGCGGTAGTCGTCGTCGCTTGTCCAAAATTGCACAACCACGTAGCACCAAGGCCGCAAGACCGCGTACCGCTGCACGACCGCGTACCGTCGTCGCGTGTCTGCATGGTCGCGCACGCCCACGAGCTTGGCCGCAAGCAACCACGGGCTTGGCCATGTGCCGCCTATGGGATTGGCAACACGCTGTCATCATGCGACCGCCTTGTTCACACCAACGGCCAGCCATGACCGGCAAGCCACCACCGACTGGCCTCTATCGTCGACCGACCCCCACTAGTCGGCCACCACCAGCCGGCCTCTACCGTCGGCCGACCTCCACCAGCGGGCAGCTCAATTAGTGATGAGAAGTGAAAGAACTTTATTTCTAAGCGTGCCCAGATAGGAGAAGATCCGGGATGTGTCACCTCCTGGGAATTCGTCGTAGGGGTGCTTAATTGGATCACTTATCATCAAAGGGAGGATTGCAGTCCATGATGGGGACCTGAGACAAAAAAAATAATAAGCTGGTGCATTATGGTTAAAGTCCTTACAACTACGATCTCCAACAACCCGTCGTGGCCGAAGGGACACAAAGAGAGGTTGGGGTGGCATGGACTGCAGTCTATGATGGGGACCTGGGACAAAAAAAACACAATAAGCTAGTGCGTTGTGGTTAGGGTCCTCACATGAAGCTTCTGGCCGAAACGTTGGAAGAGCGAGTTCTTGAAGGGGTGGGCCTCGGGAAGGAGGCAAGAAGACTATTCCAGAGGTGACATAGGAGGACCTGGGCCAGGCGAGTCTGGGTGATGTGTGTCAGCATCCGGTAGATAAAATTCCTAACTCCCTCGCACTAGAGGGAGAAAATGTGAGAACTCAGCACAAGGATCATGCTCGTGTCCAACCAGCCAACCTAACGAGGTTATGATGTCTCTATTTAGATTTTATACTAAAATTGGTATTACTCATTTTAACACTTCTTCTTTTACGCATTCTTGCACGTGAGCATGAATATGATTGAGCCAAGTAACCTCCACCTCCTACTGACACACTGTTCAACTAACGTCGCTACTTTGTTATTGGTCTTGCTGGTTGTGGGCTTTTCTGCACCAAGCAGTGAAGGTACTCGCCCTCCACAGATTTTTGTCGGCGGTGAGAAAGGTTGCACAAGTGTGGGCTCCTCGAAATCTAAGAGGATCAACCCTCCCCTGATGACCTGGTGGGTAGTGTGTCTGCCCTTGCCACTACTTAACTACCTCTACCGCCTCACCTCCCAGCGGGCATGCGTTCTTCCTTGATGGATGCTCTAGATATTCCTTCAGCAATTTCTCTTGGCAAAGGAGACGGCCAATCTTCAGTGCTCGTGCCTTTTGCTAGCAGGGTTTCCAAAGGTCTAATGACCAGGAAAGGCTCCCATGGACCCGACTGTAGAGCAATCTCTTCAGCGTCCTTGGACCTTGCATCCACAACCCCCTCCGCCAAATCGGCCCTATTGCGAGGGGTAGTCGGAGGACCGCAGGGGCGCCCCTCATCGAACTATAACTCCCCGATGATCTCTTGTAACACCTCCATCCGTACATGAAATATAATAGAGGGTCCGGCCGAGGTCTCACGCCATATCTCATAGACAGTTGGCGGAGTTACATATTAATATCAAAAGACTACTAATTGAATCCTAACTCAGAGCATTCTAGCGGAAGATTCATGAGTTAACTTGAACTCAATACATGTGAATGTCCGCAATATATATATATATATATCTGTATCATATAAAACAATAAGCATATCTCAAAGCACACCATGAAACTTATCTGGATCGTCCGATCTCCACAAAATCATTTTTGGCCATTGGATTCATAGATATAGGGCTGCACATAAAGAATTCTCAAAACCTAGTACTGTTCATTCAGGGAAAATATCAGAAATATTTTCTTGGACATTTGAGGGATTTGTTTTTCTTTTTTATATATTTAATAATTAATTAATATAATTAATAAATTTATTAAAATTAATAAAATTAATAAAATCTGCGACAGAGGTTGGGATCCCGCGGGAGGAAGGGGAATGCGTTTTTATAATTAGGCTTCGCGCGCGGGTGGCGGGCGAAGCCCGCCGGGGGGTCAAGCGGGCGAAGCCCGTTCGAAGATGCTAGTATATATATATATATATATATATATATATATATATATATATATATATATATATATATATATATATATATATATATATATATATTATATATATATGTATATATATATATAGAACTTGCTCTTCTTTTAGTTGAGCTAGTCGTCAAAGTCTTCCGTGAAATTACGTAAATGAAGAGAGTTCAGTAAATGCGTACAAAAAGAGTTCAGTCAGCCAGCTTTTCATCGAAGATTCAGAAAGGCTCTGACAAGACCAACACCCTAACAACCGACCGATGCTAAACCTATTTATGAAATAGTTAAGCAAATAAGAAGCAAGGGCAATCTCGAGTGTTGATGCGGTTCAAGCAAATTTGAAAAAAGAAGATTGGATCAACATGGGTGTTGACTCTGACTCTATATATAAGATGTTGGACACCAACCCCGCCCTTTACTGCATGAGCTACTCCGAAAATGGAGACTTCAAAGTATAGGGATGAATCCCCTAAGAGTAGCGCAAGCAAGAATGAAAAGACAACTCACTGCAGAGCCCCACAGGGCGGTAAGATCAAAGAAAACTTCTAGAATTGGAGTAGGAATGCGAAGGCCTCTCGCTATGGCTCGACTTCACTAGCGTTTGTCTCCTTCGTCACTATCGTGACTCAACTTCACTAGCGTTCGTCGCCTTCGTCACTGTCGTGACTCGACTTCACTAGCGTTCGTCGCCTTCGTCACTATCGTGACTCGACTTCACTAGCGTTCGTCACCTTCGCCTAACTTCTCTAGTGCTCGCCTCGTAAACTCAGTCGCCCGCTCTTTCTATAAGCTCACCTCTCCTCCTTTCGGAGAGACGAGAGTGAAAAACGATCCATGGCAGGAACTGCTTTAACAAAAAGATCCTAATCCAGGGGTTCTACCACATCACAATAAAAAGAATGGAAGAAAAGCCTTCAGCCTCATATTCTCTTCATATATATATACTCTCGTAATCGCTTCTTCATGACTTCAAAGGTATATATATATATATCATGAATGTTTACAAAATGCACAAAATGTTACGGCCTTAAGGCCTTATAACTGTTTCCTTTATAACAAGTATTTTCATACATCGTCACGCATGTCGGCCACACATGAAATAGTAAACGTTCATCTTTGGACCTTCAAGGACCAGCCAATTGCAGCATAAAGGACTTCAGCCCGCTACTTTTCACTTGGCTCTCCAGCACCTGCATAGCACGACCCACCAAAACGTGGCAAACAAAGCAACTGTCAGCATTAGCTGATCAATTTATAACGACTCCACCCCTAACTCGGGGCAGCGGTTCTCCATCCCTGCAAACAACATCATATATATTTGGCAATAAGAACGTGCAATTTAAGCACCATTCGGCACAGACGCATGCTCGATCGACCACACGCCCCATACACTAATGTCACATTCTCGGTATACCAGACCTCTCGGGTACCACCGCCATCCACACTCTTAAACTTGATAGTCAAACGTGAGCATTTATCTTTTCTTCATATGAGTCGACAAAGTCAAAGGAGTTCTACTTTCAGATTCAATCCAGTGACTCACTCCAAGTCGAACGTCATAAGATGCGCACAGGTTATCCAAATCTCGTTGCTCAAATCGTCAGGCCCTCAAGCCACGACGCAAGTCAGCGTCCCCCATTCTCAAACAGAACAATTGAAGTTACTACTCACGAATAGTGGAATAGTTTAAGTTCCCACTCGCATCATTCCGCAAAACAGTTTAAGTTCCTACGCACAAAAGGCCCACAGGTCTCCCAGAGACATGCCTCACAAACATAGCTCACTGGAAGCTATCACCGGCAGTAGCACTACTGCCACGCGGTAGAGACAGAATTCGCTTCTTCCCCATTCTTGGGTGTTTTCCTGGAGATCACCTCCAGTACTATCCCTGTAACATCCTGCACACCCTCGGACCCTGGATTCTACACGTTTTATCCATGGAGTCTTCTTTAGCATGCAAATCAATTCATCACCAATCCAGACCAACCTGTCTAGATGAGCTTCACACAACATGTCTATTCCGTACTTTGATTCTGGATCTATATACAAGTTTTATCATGGATCATAATGATCTACCCACTGGAAACCACCCTTTAATTCACCTTTTGTTGAGAGGTTCTATACACATGCAAATTTAGGACTTCATTTGTACACGGAGAAAGTCGTTACCCTTGTAGATCTTTTCGGAGCCATGAATAAGTCTTCTATCTAGATGGAAAGGAGCGCCTCGCTTTCCTCGTCACAGATCTTACTTTGGCACTTGATTTCGATCACGGGATCTCCTTCACCAAGCTTGCAACACTAAGCCCCAGCCTCTTTCCCTCAAGAACTTGAAGTACCAAGATAAAGAGAAAAGTGAGAGTACAATCTCATGCCCAGCTTATATTTAGAGGCTACCACCGTGCGGTATCTACTACCGCCGTGCGGTATCATAGGCGGTTGCCGGTTAGCGCAATCGACATCGCGCTGTCACTCCAAAACAACCTCCACCTTACTGTCATGTGGTAGGCTACCACCGTGCGTCAAGCTACTATCGTCGCATGGTACTTTAACTCGAGTTATCGCCACACGTTAGCCCTCTACCGCCCCGCGGTAGTCACTCAACGCTTTGTCGAGAGCATTAAGTGTGTTGAGAGCGTCGAGTGCTATCGCCACACGATAGCACACTACCGCCACGCAGTAAGCCTCTCGACGAATCGTCAGAAGCATTGAGTGTGTTGAGTGATAGCGCCCCACGCTAGCTTCACTACCGCAGCGCGGTAGATACCCGAGTCGACAGTCGATTTAATTCATGGGCTAACGACAGCGTTAACACCACCGCCGCGCGTTAACTTTACTACCGCCACGCGGTAGATACCCGAGCCGACAGTCGATTTAATTCACTGGCTAACGCCGGCGTTAACACTACCGTCGCACGTTAACTCCCAATTCTTCATTTTTTAGGATTTTTGGGACATTACAAATCTCCCCTCCTTATAGAAACTTCATCCCATAATTTGATATATCTGTACAGGAAAATAGTGTAAAACTATTACAACTTTACTTTTACAAAAACAACTCGGGAAACTCATCTCACATGTTTTGCTCACGCTCTCATGCCAATTCTTCACGGCCACAATTGTCCCAACGGATTTTGACCATCTCGATTGTCTTGTTTCGTAGCTGCTTGACCTCCGTATCCTCGATCTGAATGGGCCCGACCTTCATCGTCAGCCCACCATCGACCAGTACTTGATCATCACCCACTAATTGTGTCAGCTCTTTTAAAGCTTTCCACAACACTGATATGTGAAACACATCATGCAAACCACTTAGCTCTGTTGAAAGAGCTAATCAATAGGCAGCTCTCCAATCCGCTCAACCACTTCAAACGGACCAAGATACCTCGGACTCAATTTTTTCAAGAGCTGAATCCATGTTTCGGTGCTTGACATTGTAGTATTTTGCCTGCCTATCCTGTGCTACCAATAGCCACTCACGTATCAAGTGTATAGTCGAATTTGCATCTTCAACCTCCTTACACTTATACAACTTCGATTTGCCTATTTCCGCCCAGGCTATGGGAGTACAACACTTCCTACCGTATAAAACTTCAAAGGGAGCAATCTTAATGATAACTTGATAGCTGTTATTATTGCAAACTCGATCATATAGAGATGGTCCTCCGACCTCTTCCTGAAATCCAAGGTGTATATTCAGAGCATATCTTTCATTGTTCTGCTGGTGCTCTCGGTCTGATCATCTGTCTGTGGATGAAAGGTCGTACTGAACTGTAGTTTCGTACCCAATAACTAGTGGATTAACCTCCAATCATTCGAAGTAAAGCACCCGTCTCGGTCACTGATGATGCCACAGGGCACACCATGCAATTGTACTATATTGTCTACGTCCAACTTAGCTAACTTTTTCACTGAATCGTCCTTTTTGTTTGGTATGAAGTGTGATATCTTTGTCAATCGGTCAACGATCACCCACACGACATCATTCCCGCTCTGTGATCTCTGCAGCCCATGCATGAAATCCATAGAGATATCATCGAACTTCCACACCGGAATTGATAACGACTTCAAAAAACCTCCAGCCTTCTGACATTCAGCTTTTATCATGGCACAAGTTTGGCACTTTGCCACGTAAAGAGCAATGTCTTTCTTCAAACCCAGCCACCAGAACATCTTTTTCATGTTCTTGTATATCTTTGTGCTCCCTGGGTGAATTGAGTACTTCGTGAAGTGTGCTTCATACATCAACTCTCACGTAGCTTACCCACATTATGGACGCACAAACGACCGTATTTTCTCAAAAGATCGTCATCCGAGGAGAATTGGGGGTTTTACACATCCGCTGCATAGCGTTTCATACTCTCATGGAGTTCCGTTGCTCGCTGAACCCTGTCTGTAAGGTCATACTGTACCTCCGTCCAGTTCATTCATGCACACATTTGTAGTAGCATTCTTGTTAACACAAGAAATATCTAAGGCCTCCAACTCATGCATCAAACGCTCATCATACATCTGCAACCAACTTGCTCGTGTTGGAGTCCACCGACTCAAGGCATCTGCTACCACATTTCCCTTCCCGGGAGTATAGTGTATCTGGATGGTGTAGTCCTCGAGGAACTTCATCCACCTCCGTTGTCATATGTTCACATCCTTCTGATTATTAAGTACTTAAGGCTTTTATGGTCCGTGAAGATATTAACTTTCACGCCATATAAATAATGACTCCACAGCTTCGGTGCAAAGATCACAGCAGCCAACTCCAAGTCATGGACTGGATAGTTCCGCTCGTGCACTTTCAACTAGCTTGAGTCATAAGCAATAAACTTTCCAAACTGAAGAAGATGCAGCCTAAGCCGCTCTCTGAAGCATCACTATAAATATCATAGCTATCTGTACAACATGACAAGCTCAAGATCGGCATCGTGGTCAAACGACTCTTTAACTCCTCGAAAGCTCGTGCTCACTCAAGCGTCCAAACGAACTGCTTATCTTTCTTCGTTAGTGTGGTGAGAGGTAAGGCTATCCGGGAAAAGTTCTCTACGAAGCGCATGTAGTAGCCCGCAAGTACAAGGAAACTCCTGACTTCAGCTATAGAAGACAAGACAGGTCATTCCCGTATCACGACTATCTTCGTCGGATCCACCGAATACCCCTCTCCACTAACCACATGGCCAAGAAAAGTCACTGACGATAGCTAAAACGCGCACTTTGAGAACTTGACATAGAGTTCGTTTCTCCTCAGGGTATGCAAAACCATCGCAAATGATTTGCATGATCTTCTTCGGACTGAGAGTACATTAATATGTCGTCAATAAAGATGGTCACAAATAGGTCCAAGTACTCTCTAAACGTTCGATGCATTAAGTCCATGAATATCGATGGCGCATTTGTTAGCTCAAACGACATTACAGTGAACTCATAATGATAGTAGCGTGTACCAAACACCATCATGGGAATGTCATCTTCTCGAATCCTCAACTGGTAATAACCAGACTTTAAATACAGCTCCGAGTAAATTGTTGATCCCACCAACTGATCGAACAAGTCATCAATCTGTGGTATCAGATAATTATTCTTCTCTGTCAACTTGTTTAATTCTCGATAATCAATGCATAGACGCAAGCTTCTGTCCTTCTCCTTCACAATAGGACCTGTGCACTCCAAGGTGACATATGTCGACGTATATTGCTTTGCTTTAGCAATTCTTGCAACTGAACATTCCACCATCTGCTTTGGCGCAACACGGTACGGCGAGCGGGTCACAGGTTTCGCACATGATAGCAACTCTATAGCGAAGTCAATTTTCGGCTGGGGCGGTAACTTAGAGAGATCCTTAGGAAACACATCTGCATACTCTGATACAATATGAACATCACTCAAATTGGACTTCGGCTCAATAGCCTCCAACAGCGTGAAGAACACCTTCTCGCCCTTCCGAACAGCCTTGACTACCTAGAGAGCAAACATCAATATCTTGCTCGATCCTCGCATATCAGCGATCTTAGTCTCTCGTTCGGTGTTCTGTCCCAATGTGACTTCCTTAGAGTTGCAATCTATATAGGCACGCTGCTCCGAGAGGCAGTCCATACCAAAGATTACCTCGAACTCCGATATCGGCAACACAGATGCATCCAAACCAAATTCATGACTTCATATCCGCACCTCAGCACAACAGGCTCGATCCGCGTGCATCAAGCACCCGTTAGGTAGCAACATATTCGCTCAATCTGTTGGTATAAATGAAGGCACTCTGATACGCCCCACGAAGTCCTCAGACAAAAAGGAATGAGAAGCTCATGTATCAAACAGTGCTCTCGTCGGATATTCCGATATCAGGACAAAGCCTAATTCAAACAAATCGTACACAAGCAACGTACAAGGTACTAAGTATGGAAAGTAGTAAAAACTGTATCTTAACTCATATCTGTTACGACGTCACTTTATTTTATGGCATCCTGCTAGACAAGATTATAAACTCGGGGTTGCGCTTGAGATACAGTTGACTCCACCACAACTTTTTTCCTTTTCAGCATAAGTCATGCCCGTCTTTTTCTCCGTATTTGGAGGGCCACTCCAACAGTCTCGGGCCATGTGCCCTGGGCAGGCGAAAGGGCTTGCGCCTCAGGTCTGCGGAAGCCCATCAACCCACGTCGTTGAGTGATGTTTCTCCACTCAACGCCCCTTCAGTCTTTTGGTTCCCGCCCGGGGTAGGCGGAAAGGCGTCTGGCAGCATATGTGCCACTTGCGCGTGTGCCTACCATATGAGGGCACGTGTAGGCATGCCGCGAGCGCGCCCCCTCTCCACCTTGCGGGCGCGCACACACCGACGACCGTCGCCTCCGACTACCGTCATTGCTTCCAATCACTGTCATTGCTTCCGAACGCCGCCGTCAGGCAACTTGCCTGTCCTGTGCTGCCAGGGGGGAGGGGGGTCATGTTCGACATTTCATAAAAATTGATGATATAGGTGACCAGAATAGAACGTTGTTATTCATCTACGAAAGATTCAGGCATGCACAATTACCAAAATGTCACTCCAAGAAAGCTATAAAAGTTCCCCAAGCTTTCATTTGAAGGTAAGCAACTTGAGTCAATAGAGAAAGCTTTGAGGTTTTCCTGCGAGAACGTGCCACTTAGATCATTCCATCACTCAGAATTCACTCTGCTCCCTTTCTAGTCCGCTCATGCTCATCCCCCTCTGATTGACTAAATTAACTGCAATCACAAACGGCGAAGGCAAGTGTACATTATTGAGAATAGTATAGGATTTATAAAATCAAAATCGTATTAGACTAAGAACTGATGATTACTTCTACTTCAAATAAATTATTATTATTTTCTTGAATGAGACTGTGAGGTTTTAAAAAAAGAAATAAATAAGAATAAAGAGAAACACTTGAACTAGTATCAATCTTATGAAAAATATAATTTGCAATATTAAAACTCAAAAGCTAGAAGAAGAGAACTTGACTGTGGCGATTTCCGAATCATGAACACCCCTACCCGCCTGAAGCCGACGGACAGGTTATTGAAGCTGGCAAAGATGAAACAGAACTGACAAGCCGCAGAGCGACCTCCTGCTGAGTCCGCAGAGACCGCACACTTCCAAGTACTTGACCGAAGTCACAGCCAAACTCCTGGCTCCTTGAAGTGGTGGGCCAAAACCCGAACAGGCAAGCATACCTGTCGAATCGTAGTACCAAGGTCGTATTTAAACACGGGGTTGTCAAGTACTTCTACTCACGCTCTAACTATTATCCTACCGGAAGACTATTGGGATTTTGAGAATTTTTTTTAAAAGTAAAACGAACGATAAATTGCGAGACGAAAACTTATATAAAAAAAGCTAGCATTCGATCATTGATTCACCATGAAATGAAACGAGAAAATAAAAGGGCATAGTTTTAAATTTGCAAATCCAACTCGGCCATGACGGATCCGAAAATGAGACAAAATCTCGCTAGAGCATTAGGTCTCCTAACTTATAGACTCTTTGATCGAAATCTCTTTACAAACCAAAGAAGCCTATAGTTGCATTATCGAGATGATCCGCACTATTGGATTTGACTCCAATCCGGAGGATTTACGTCATCCTATCTCTAGGGTTGCGTTCAACTCCTTCCTTTTTGAGTGATCTTTCACATCCACGAGCCTCTCGGCTACTCGAATATGAGATCATAAGCCTACAACCGTATACCGGAAATACGGAGTCGACACAATAATTATTCAAAGAAGGACCGAGTAGAATTACGCAAAAATAAAGCTATGAAATAAAAATAATTCTCATTTCAAATCATGGATCCTCATGATCAAATGCTAAGAGGGAATTAGCTATGCATATTGTAAAAGGAAACAACAAAATAAAGAGAAGAGAATTTCATTGATATTACTAAAAAAGAGGTGCACAAAAATATTAAAGGATGACAAAATTTTACTAAGAAGAAAATTACACAATAAAACTAGAAACAACAATGAAGAAAAACTTATACTAGAACTCTCTTGCTCACTCGCTCTCTTGCTCCAATCCAACCTCTCAATCTAACTCCAAAGGAAAAACTAACTCCTCAAGTATGGGTCTTGGGTTCCTTTTATAGGAGAGGAGGGAAACATCTAGAAGAAGGGGGAGATCAAGGGTGGCCGGCCATGTGAGGAGAGAAATGCATGCATGGCAATGAATGAGGTGGAGAGAATCCATGCATGATATTAAATGAAGGAAGAGGGAGAAGGTACATTCATGCATATAAATTTAAAGGAAATAAAAAAAAAGAAATAAACTAAATAAGGGGGAATGCATGAAATTAAATGAGCATGAGAGAGAGATGAAGAAAGGGGGTGAATGTAGGGGCCGGCCATGTGATGGAGGAATGCATGAATACAATATTAAATGATAGAGAAATCAATGAGGAGGGAGAGAGAATATTATGATGCATGCATGGATTGAAAGGTGGCAAGAGAATAAAGGAAAGAGAGGGGGTGTGGCCGGCCAATGTGGGCTTTAATGGGCTGTTTGGTGGCTCGGGTAGCTTCTAGGTGGGCTGCTTTGGCTCGGGTTGGACTAGGAGAGCTGAGGGCTGCACCATATGTGGCCGGGCTGCACCATGTGGGCTGTTTTGTTGGAAGAGGGCTGCTCCAAACTTCAAGGCTCGGGTTTCACTTGAAGGGGAAACTTGGGCTGCATGGTTGCATCATGTAACATGGACCTACAAGAAAATAAAGCATAATAACATTAGTCATATAACAAAACATAACACAAATAAGTAACATAATATTAGTTGTTAAAACTAAACTAAACATAACAAACATAACATATTATTAATTAATTATATTCATAACAAAACACTAGTAAACATAACACATAAGACCTATACTAAAACTATAGATTTTTATATCAAAAACTCTAATAACACTAGGAATTAAAATATTATAAAGAACATTAAAACATGAAATAACAATCATAAAATATAAATAAAATTAGGCATTTTGAATACTAAATTACCCCCAAAAAGGATGACTAAAACTAGTCATCAAATTCCCCATGCTTAGACATTTGCTTACCCTCAAGCAAATAAAGATGAAAACTAGGGAAGGAAATAAAAATAAACAAAGCTATTTTAGGTTTCATAATTAAGAAAAACAAAACATGAAAAATTAAACTATCCTAATTTCTATGTTAACAACTAGTGGGGTGAGAAGTGCACAGTAGAAAACTTTAAAGTGGAGACCTGAAAATATCATTAGAACATAAGAAAAGTCTACACATTTCTAATCTTAAAAACAAGGCATCCAAATAAATGAAAATAAGGACAACAAAAGTAGAGGTTCTAAATAAACGGCGCATTAACAAACTACTAGGTTGCTAGATAAACATTAACCCTAAGACACTCCAAGATAACCTCCAAAGAAATCCATCAATGATGGTGGCCATAGGCTTGTACGTTCACACTTTCTCCACTATGCGAAATTAAGTTCTAAGATCATTAGGACTTCTACTAGGCATTAAAACTTGGCTTAGGTAAATGATTAGGAAGTGGAATCAAAGATAAACATGAAGGTTTTAGCACTAAACCAAGGTGAGCTCAAAAATAAACAAAGCAATAAAAAAATGAGAAATAATGAGTATGTCATTTCTCCAATATGAAACTACAACAACAAGGCCATGAAATTTTTTTCTTTTATAAACTTGGCCAAACATAAACTTTTTGCATTCATCATTTTTTTTTGATTTTGTAATGATATATATATATATATATATATATAATATATATATATATTTCTCTTTCTCAATTTTTCCTTTTGAATAACATTTGATAAGAAAGCTTCAAAAATAAGCTTGAGAATTTCCTATTCATTTCAAAAAATAATACCCTTCACACAAAATAATTTTTAAGCTCAAATTTATAGTGCAAAAATAGGAAAGATATTTGGCTTTGGTGAACATAATGAAATGAAAGGTGGAGCTAAAAACAAAGAAAAAAGGAAAAGGCCCAAAATTGTTTTGCAAGGGTTTTATTTTTGGTGGGCAAGAAAAGCTCAAACTATTCAAATGGTGGCCTAAATCATTTCTAAAGAACGTAAAAACGGCGCAAATGCTTCGAGAGTAGCTTGGTACAAGTTTTAGACACCAAGAAAGACTACCTCGCAAATGAAAAAGAGCTAATGATACATAGCAACCATTCGTAAGCAACTAACCGAATAAAAAGACATAACTACAAATTGCTACTTATAACGTAAAAAACGGATGCCTATATTTAAGAAAAAGAAACTAGTAGAACTAAACTATGCTAAAATGATAAGTTTAGAAAACATTTCAAAGGAGTCTACATAGAACTACAAAAACCGCACGGGCCTACACTTCACTAGAAGAAACATAAAAATAAAGATAAAAATAATTTTAGGTTTATTTTTCAAATAGATTTTAGCACATTTTTTGATTTTTGTTTTTCTAATTTTTTTGGGTTTTATATTTATAATTTTTTTGGATTTTGATGACATAATATACTATACTATACTAGCATAATATTAATTTTTTAAAGAAGAAAAACAGAAAGAAAAGACCAAAAGGAACTAGACCCCCCATGCTTAAATTCTTCATTGCCCTCAATGAAGGAAATATAAAGAAAAAGAGAAGGGGACTGAGAAAAAGAAAAATGCAGGAAAAGTAAATAAATAAGAACAGGACTTCCCCGGGTTCGTGAGATGAAGGCGGATGTCGCTCCCTCATGCTTGCTTTTTAGAGTACTTGATCGTCAGCAGGTATGACTTAATCCATCTGATATCAGCAGCGGCGGAGCGGTGACCACGATCATGGACTTGATTGGCCTCCGGTAGAAAGAGCAAAATAAAGAAAAATAGAAAGAGTTCATGGGCAGATGCCCGATAATGTTTTTTATTACAACAGTCCAAATAAAAGAGTTTCATAAAAAATAGTAGTCCAAAAATAAAAATGTCCATCAGAAAATAAAAAACTAAGAATCAAAAAGAAGATTCACCTTTGCAGGAGTCACAGAATCATTAGAAAAATAGAGTTTAAGTTTATGGCCATTAACTTTAAAGTCCCCCTTATCGGGGTGTGAAAGCAGCACAGTGCCGTAAGGAAAAACATCCTTGACCGTGAACGGTCCGGACCATCTAGATTTAAGCTTTCCCGGGAAGAGACGTAAACGCGAATTAAAAAGAAGAACTTGATCGCCTGGTTTAAAAGTTTTAGGGTGGCGCAGGTTCTTATCGTGATACAATTTCGTGCGTTCTTTATAAATTTTATTATTTTCATATGCGTACGCTCGCCACTCGTCAAGCTCATTTAGTTGGTTTTTTCTATGCTCGCCGACCGAGTGCGGATTGAAATTAAAAAACTTTAACGCCCAGTACGCACGGTGTTCTACTTCTACCGGAAGATGACACGATTTGCCATAGACTAATCGGAAAGGAGTACAACCGATGGCGGTCTTGTACGCTGTCCGATAGGCCCACAGAGCATCGTCCAATTTTAAAGACCAATCCTTACGAGAAGTAGAAACGTTTTTTTCCAAAATTCGTTTAAGTTTGCGATTGACTACCTCGACCTGACCGTTAGTTTGGGGTGATAGGCGGTGGTAATTTATGCGTAACGCCAA